>OZ010672.1:68988960-69661460 GCA_963932185.1 Troglohyphantes excavatus
GGCCTTGCCTGAGGAAAAACGAAACAGGTTTCATTTTTAGGCATCGCAGTCTTACCATTGACCTTGTGACCGAACCAGCACTTTTCCTTCTTGAAGCGTCTCGTAATCCTTTCTCTTGCATATTCTTAGAGCTGTTTTCGCCGGCAGCAGACATGGACGGCAAGGGAAATGGTAAGTGATACCATTATCTATCGTTTATTTATCGCTGCTTCACGTTCTTTTAGAGGAATTTTTATGTAGGGTATTTTTTTTAAAAATTAAACTTAGTGAAATCTTATTAGAATTCGTCCAAGAAGATTATATAACTCTTTGACTTTCTATGCAAGCTGCATTTTCGAATTCATTGAAAATCTGTTACACATTCACACGCTACAATAATTTGTATCATAACTAAATCCTAAAAGTTCATTTCGATCTAAAGTCAAATCATACATTAAAAAAAAATGCGTAAACTTTGTTTTACTTTTATTGAGTTAGCTTTTAAATTTAATTCAATGCAGAATATTTGAAATATCAGCGTTACGAAGATTATTTTTATGAAATAATAACATTATTTTCGCATTGCTTGCTGTGAAAATGGAAATTTTATAAATTTCCTCCGGATAAGCCGTTAATAGATTTATATAATGTGGTTGTAGAAGTGTTTACCAATTTTAGGATTACTAATGTTAGGATTACCAATATTTGGATTACTAATGTTAGGATTTCCAATGTTAGGATTACTAATTTTAGAATTAACAATGTTAGGATTGCTGATGTTAGGATTACAAATGTTAGGTATAACAATGTTAGGATTAACAATGTTAGGATTAACAATGTTAGGATTACAAATGTTAGGATTGTTTATGTTAGGATTACCAATGTTAAGATTACTAATGTTAGGATTAACAATGTTAGGATTACCAATATTAGGAGTATCGATGTTAGGATATAAACTTTTTCACTCTACCCTATACCTTGGGGTAGAAGAATTATTTCATGAATTAAAAATTATATACAACAATTTTAACCTATACATATTGCATAATTGGAATAAAATTTAGCTCTATATCTTATCTAGCAACATACGTGTTTTTACATTCGACTATTGTTTTAAGAGTTTAAAAACCAAAATAATGGAAATATTAAATGAAGCAATTGCCTTTAATATCTGACATTAATACCGAGTCAAACTTTTTATTAATCATGAGATATGATAATGAAGCACTGAAAACTGCACCGCCATATATTTAAAGTAACTAATTAATTGATTGTAATAAACATTTAGTTTTATTATTATTTGTGGATAATATGATACAGTAATAGCTAAATACGACAACAAAAACTTATATATTTGTGCATTTTTTTTAGAATAGGTTAATTCGTTTAAATAAGAGTTTTAGAAAATTATTTATTATACTATTTTAAACTGGATATTTTTCTAGAATATCGAAATCTATTCCACGATAAAGTATAAATGCTAATATAAAAATGGAAAAGATAGAGTGATTAATGACGTACCATCAAAAAATATGTGAAAAGTTACTTCTGCAAATTATTTAAAACATTTTACAATAATTGTAAAATGTCAATGATAAAAACAATATAGCAATAAAAGTAATTATTAAGGGCACTTGAAATTTCAATGTTAAGCGACATACACTAATACCAGAGGAGTTAGGAAACACTTTGACATATTTTACTTTAATGACTAGCAGGAGTGAACTACTCCTAATAAATATTAAACTTCCACATATTCTTCTGGGATAGATATTGAAATTTTTCTAGAATATCGTAATCTATTCTACGATAAATTATAAATGCTAGCATAAAAATGGAAAAGATAGAGTGATTAATGACGTACAATCAACGAATATGTGAAAAGTACTACTGCAAATTATTTCAAACATTTGACAATAATTGGAAAATATCAAAGATAAAAACAATATAAAAATAAAAGTAATTATTAAGGGCACTTCATTTCTTAATGTTAGGAGACATACACTAATACCAGAGGAGTTAGGAAACACTTTGACATGTTTTATTTTAATGACTAGCAGGAGTGAACTACTCCTAATGAATATTAAACTTCCACATATTCTTTTGGGATATATATTGAAATTTTTCTAGAATATCGAAATCTATTCCACGATAAAGTATAAATGCTAATATAAAAATGGAAAAGATAGAATGATTAATGACGTACAATCAAAAAAAAATATGTGAAAAGTACTTCTGCAAATTATTTAAAACATTTTACAATAATTGTAAAATGTCAAAGATAAAAACATTATAGAAATAAAAGTAATTATTAAGGGCGCTTCTTTTTTTTAATGTTAGGAGACATACACTAATACCAGAGGAGTTAGGAAACACTTTGACATATTTTACTTTAATGACTAGCAGGAGTGAACTATTCCTAATAAATATTAAACTTCCACATATTCTTCTGGGACAGATATGGAAATTTTGCTTGATAAATACTAATATATGTCAACACAACAACAAACAGTAATCTCCCGTTTTTATTCAAAATATTATCAAAATGGGTGCAAGCAATAAAAAGTTGCTGGGATATATAAGAAAAGGTGTACCAATAAGTGGGAAGTAAAAAAAGTCATTTGTAATAACTCAGTTCCTTTTTAACACGTTGAAACAAAATCAAGTAAAAAATATGATTTATAGCTACTCTACTATTTTAACTTAGTCAAGTTTCATAAAGAATTATCCAACAATTGCTGATATTAAAGCAATTCGACTTTTATGTCAATTAGAATAATACATGGAGAAACATTTTTATTGTTATAAATCATCATTTACTTAAGATATTAAAAAACCCTTTTTAAACTTTCTTTCGAAAAAAAAGTCTAATTTTATCAATTCATATCAAACTCTTATTATTTATTAGTTTCTAAGTAATCAAATACAAAGGAATGGGAAGTAAGATAATTGAATTGTAATAACTAAGTTTGCATTTAAACAATCGACATCAAATAATGTGGAAAACCATCTTGCGAACAAATATTTTAAGTTTATCAGGTCGCTTTGTTAAAATGGCTTGAACAGAAACTGAGATTAACAAAATTACATTACACTGTTCATTTTTGTGAAAGTACGATTATTTAAATTTGAGTACGTCAACGCTCATTTACGATACAATTGTACTGCAAAGAAAAACGAGTACGTCCATGTACTAATTTTTAAGCACCTTTTTTTTTTAACAGTGCACATATCATAATTTAAGTCATTATTTTAAAATATTAAAATGGTAGTAACATTTCTAAAAAAATCTAATTATTTCCAAAAAAAAGTTTCCTACATCAAAATCCTTTGAATATTCTAATTTTAACATGAATTTAGATGAATTTCTTTAAATAAATTATATTAAAAAATTTAAATCAAGACCTTTGTTCTTAAATAAAGTAATAATTTCCCTCTTAATATTTTATTCAAACTGCGTGCAAATTACCTTTCAATTTTTTAACGTAATTCTATAAGATTTATTAATAACGATGCAATTTCAAGATTTTCTAATTTTTTTGAGGAAATGAAAGATCGGGTTATGTTGTAGGAAATGTACATTAATATTCAACACAGATTGTTCATAACTAGAAATGTTGATAGCCTTGGCGAATATGTATCATCAATTAAATAGGAAATAGAAAAAGTTCACATTTTCCAAATTTGAAGAAATATTTTTACTAAATAGCCGTTTCTAACAATTGTTTTTAAAAAAAATAATAAGGTTCGGATTAATTAGGTCTACATTAAACATTCGGAGTAATTAGTTTGAGAAATTACTTAGTAGTTCGATACGGGGTTATATAAATAACAGACTAATAATATAAAATAAATAACAGACTAATAATATAAAATAAATAACAGACTAATAATATAAAATAAATAACAGACTAATAATATAAAATAAATAACAGACTAATAATATAAAATAAATAACAGACTAATAATATAAAATAAATAACAGACTAATAATATAAAATAAATAACAGACTAATAATATAAAATAAATAACAGACTAATAATATAAAATAAATAACAGACTAATAATATAAAATAAATAACAGACTAATAATATAAAATAAATAACAGACTAATAATATAAAATAAATAACAGACTAATAATATAAAATAAATAACAGACTAATAATATAAAATAAATAACAGACTAATAATATAAAATAAATAACAGACTAATAATATAAAATAAATAACAGACTAATAATATAAAAAGAAAGATGTTTGTGTGCATTTCAACACATCTAAACGGACATTATCTCTGAACATATCGGGAGTTTGGTAGAAAAAGTCATATTTAGTCAATTTTCTCATTTATTTGTTGTTAATGTTATTAAGTAGTAGTAAATGTCAAGTTTTGCACATGGGTACCAAAAATGGAAAGGCTGCCTATGTTTTACAGAGGGCAAATATCCTTAATAGTGAAATAGTAAGTGATCTGGGCGTTTTAGTAAATGAGGATTTTAAAAGAGTCATCAATGTACAGCTAATAGAATGTTGGGGTACATCAGGAAAAGTGTTTCATCAAAATCTAAGGATATAACCTTGCTATTGTACACAGGTTTGGTAAGGCCACATCTTGAGTATGCTGTACAGTTTTGATCACCATATCTTAAAAAAAGACATTGAATTGTTAGAGAAAATTCAGCACAGGGCTACTAAAATGATCCAAGGGTTTTCAGGCATGAATTATGAAGATAGATTAAGAAATTTGAATATGCATACTCTGCAAAAGAGAAGGGTTAAGGGAGATTTGATTCAACTGTTCAAATTTATTAAACAATGGAATGTAGAGGGTTTAGATTTTAATATGAGTTATAGAACGAGAGATCATGGGTTTAAATTAAACAAATCCCATATTAATCAGGAAGGGAGAAAACACAATTTCCATAATAAGATAATAGACAAATTTAACAACTTGCAAGTGAATATTGTCAATTGTACGGGAATTACGGATTTTAAGAAGTTAGATACTCATTGGGGGATATTAGTTAGGAGATAATAGCTGGACCAACCTTGTTGGGCCTTGATCCTGTTGTATTTGTCGTCAATATTTGTATTTGTTTAAGGCATTCTGTGGTTAGGAAAAAGTCACAAAGTCAGTAAAAATTGTATAACATAAATTGAAGTTATTAGATTAACACATAATTAATCTTGATTGACTGGATCTCAAGTAAAACCTTAATACAGTAGAAATTCAGTTATCCGGATCAATTGGGACCAGATCTCATCTGGATAATCGAATATTCCAATAATTGGATAATTCACGAAACAAAGATTATTGCTTAGAAAAAAAAATCGAATTTTCCTTTAGCATGTAATGCAATTTTTAATGACTAGTATAAAACAGTATCATTCACCGATAAGAAACTTTTAAAATGTAGATTTAGCTTATTTTTCTTTCAAAGCGACCCGGATAATTGGTGATCCCCTTTGTTTGATCAGGATAACTAGAGTTCGGGTCATTAAAGTTCTATTGTATAAAAAAGCAGTAGAAACTGATCCTGTAAATTAACTAATTTAGTTGAAATCATTAAAATAGTTTCTTGTTTAAACTAACTTATTTAATTGGGAATAGATTAATGCAGTATGTAGCAATTATCACTTTTTTTATTTGAAACTTTTATGAAAGTACTTTATAATCGAACAGTAATTACTAGGCTATAATGTAAGACTGATAGTATTAGCACGCATAAGGAGCAGCCACTCACATTTAAACTTGGACCAAATAAAGAATAGTCACTCATATCTACAATTAATTGCTTTTATTTTGATAAGTTTGGCCGACTTCAATTAATTTTTATGGCACTTCTCTAATTTTTTGTCTTCTTTAGCCTTTTTACTAAAGAAAACTTTGAATACGTATCTTTTAAATCCTCTGATCAAAAACGTTGCTTCATGAGATCCGATCCATGGTAAGTTAGAAATACAGTTTCAAAATTAATAGTGGTAGCAAATATGTTCTTTTTTTTTTAATTCAAAAAATAATTCAAGCTTAAATAAGTCTTTATAATTAGTTGTTTAAAATCATATTTGATAAATTTCCGTATTTAATTATTTTAATTTTTTGCTATTAAATATAGTAAAGTCTACATTTTTAAATCAAGTAAATTGCTTGCAATGTACTTTTTATATTTTAACTTTTAATTTCATTCTAGAACTTAAATCAATTTGCTCTATAACATTTTCTACGTCTCATGAATATCTTGATTACGAAAATGAAAGACAGGGATATTTTTGAACATTGGGAGTACTAGAGACGGCGTGTTAGACAGCCAGGACCAAAATTACTGGGCTTACAGCTTGTAGTCAGTTGACATTACTTGTAATGGTTCTATTCTTTTCGATACATTTCAAAAACAGAGGTAAAAGGCTGAAGCCAAAGAATATTCTCATATATTATAATTATTTAAACTAAAATGTTAAATAGATGCTAATTTACAAATGCTTTAAAAAATTGAAATATATTTTTATTAAAGAAAAGTTTGATTTTGATCACTAGGCTACCAAAATGGTATAATCACTGGGCGACAAAAATTATCACTGGGCAGTTAAAGTGTCGCCCAGTCCATATGATCGATTTTAATTAATGTGCTAGATTGGTGCTAATTTACAAGTGCTTTATAAATTGAAATATATTATTATTAAGGAAAAGTTTGATTCTTATCACTAGGCGACAAAAATGGTATAATCACTGGGCGACAATCATTCTCAATAGGCAATTAAAGTGTCACCTAGTCCATATATTCGATTTTAATTAAAGTGTTAGATCGGTGCTAAATTACAAGTGCTTTATAAATTGAAATATATTTTTTATTAAGGAAAAGTTTTATTTTTTTTAATAGGCGACCAAAATGGTATAATCACTGGGCAACAAGAATTCTCACTGGACAATTAAAGTGTCCGCCAGTCCATTTGTTCGATTTTAATTAAAGTGTTAGATCGGTGCTAATTTACAAGTGCTTTATAAATTGAAATATATTATTTTTAAGGAAAAGTTTGATTTTTATCACTAGGCGATAAAATGGTATAATCACTGGGCGGACAGAATTTGCACTTGGCAATTAAAGTGTCGCCCAGATATGTTCTAATATGCTATGTAGTCGCATAATTCATATAATCTCATTGCATATTTTTCGCATTCGAATTAAACCAGTATCTATTTCATAAACTGTTCAAAGGTCTCAGCTGCTGAATTTTGTAATTTTGTAAAAGGTTTATTGATCGAAATGAGTGTTATGATGATGAGATATTGCTGAATAAGGGCCGTATTAAATGATCGGCCTTGCACAACACAACTTCCTCTAATGCATTACTACAATAATGTCTGAGACAAAGGCAAAAATACAAAATAATTACAGGATATGCATTGTCTGATATTTTGGCTGTTTCATGAATTTATTCCATTCATTTTTCCTGGAAGCATAGTAGTAAGAGCCCCCAAAATCAATTCGATTTTGTAATTAGTAATTTTGGGGATACATAACTGTTGAAGAAGATCAGTTTACTTCTTGCTGGAGAAAAAAAATGGATATTTTAGTTTTTTACAAACCATTATAAAATTTTAAAGAATTTTGAAAATAATGATACATTACATTTGAAGATGTGTCTATTAGAAGTATTTAAAAATATGTTTGAACATATTTACTCTTTGTTAAGCATGCAAGAAAATTTTGTAATTAGTTTTATCAAAATAATCTATTTTTCGGTACTACTTATTAAAAAAATTTTATAACAAGCTACACGAAATTTTAAGTTGTGCTGTAATGTACTATGGCTCCTAAAGTAAACTTTATTTTAATTGTTTGAAAATATTTTTTTAAATATTCGTCAAGACGTCGCAATATTTGCTTTTTTTTATAACGTTTCAAACACACACACACACACACATATATATATATATATATATATATATATATATATATATATATATATATATATATATATATATATATATATATATATATATATATATATATATATATATATATATATATATATATATATATATATATATATATATATATATATATGAGTAGGTGAGCGCAAGAATGTCCCAACCCCCAAATATACTTTATGAAGAAAACAGAGCTTGAATATTTTTGTCAACGAAGAAGTGTTTGAAGTCAAAAACGAACTATGAATGCTTTCTAGTGGAAATTACGGGAAAATGGGTTAAACCGATATTGCTTCAGTAAATTCGTATTCTGTAAGAAAGTTTAGCATCATAAAATGAGTTTTAAAAAAATGTGTAATGGGCCATTTTTGATTTTAAAGAATAATTTTATTGAGATCTATTCAAGACGGGCATGTTAATGCACTTGATCTAAATACTATTAAAAAAATGCAGTCGTTTTAAGAAAGTAAAATATATTTCAGACATGTAATATTTTGATCTGGGAATCTATTATTTTAGGTTAGATGTCGAGAGTGCATTTAAATTATTTGAGATTTTTCGACTGCAGTGAGAAAATTTGGTTGGGATTTTTTATATCAAACTGACAATTTTTCCACGAAACGCCTCGCAATGTCGCAGAAACATGAAAAGTTAGAAAAGCCGTCTGAATATAAATTACCTATTGTTTCTGACGGTATTTAGACTTCCTGGTTCCAATTATTAATGTTTATAATCCTATAGGGAAAAAAAGAAACACTTATATTATCATATGTCTAAACTCCGGAAACTTTAAAAAAAAGTAATTTAGTCACAAGACACCGAACAGATTAATCGGATAATATCATAAGTAAATATCATTAATGGCTAAATTTGAAATTTTGATGTAGTTTATGTTTAAACAGCTATTACTAAAGGAGATTTTACATTGTTTTTAGTAGATAAATTTGGTAATTTTAATGTAGCTTATGTTTAAACAACTATAACCAAAGGAGATTTCAATAGTGGCTAAGTTTGATGTAGCTTATGTTTAAATAGCTATAACCGAAGGTGATTTTCCATTGATTCTAAATTTGAAATTCTGATGTAGTTTATGTTTAAACAGCTATAACTAAAGGTATCTACATTGAGTTTTAGTAGATAAATTTGGTAATTTTGATGTAGCTTATGTTTAAACAACTATAACCAAAGGTGATTTTCAATTGATTTTTAGTGGCTAAATTTGGTAATTTTGATGTAGCTTATGTTTAAATAGCTATAACCGAAGGTAATTTTCCATTGATTCTAAATTTGATAATTCTGATGTAGCTTATGTTTAAACAGCTATAACTAAAGATGATTTTTAGTTAATTTTTAGTGGCTAAATTTGATAATTTTGACGTAGCTTATGTTTAAACAGCTATAACCAAAGGGGATTTTCCATTGATATTTAGTAGCTAAATTTGGACATTTTGATGTTGTTTGTTTAAACAGCTATAACCAAAAGAGATTTTCAATTGATTCTTTGTAGCTAAATGTAGTAATTCTGATATAGCTTATGTTTAAACATCTATAATCAAAGGTGCTTCTCAATTGATTTTTAGTGGCTAAATCTGGTAATTTTGATGTAACTTATGTTTAAAACATAAGTTACATCAAAATACACCAAAGGTGATTTTCAATTGATTTTTAGTGGCTAAATTTTATAATTCTGATGTAGCTTATGTTTAAACAGCTATAACCAAAAGTGATTTTCAATTGATTTTTAGAACATATACATACAATATACGTTACGTGGTATAAAATCAAGCATCTTGGCAATACTATTCAAAAAATTTTAATCATATAATATATTACACCACATTCCACTTCGGCGAATTTGAACTTTGCCCACCACTTTCTTCAACATATTAAAATTAATAAATTATAGAAAAAGATTTCTAATGTAGACAGAACACGTGTGAAAATGTTTACTCTGGAAAGAATGTTATAATAGTTTATGACATTTACTATTTTAATAATATTTTAATGAAGTCGTGAGCGTAATTTAAGACATAGGTGCAGATAACCAGACAGCTACACTTTTTTCTGATTTGTATTTTTTCACTTATGCCTATAAAGAAAGATATCCTCTTTCGATTGATGCAAGAACCACTGACCTCTAACTGTAATTTCTGGATTGGGCAAGGCAGTTTGTTGACTTTAAGCCAATTGAAGGTTAAAAGGACCCCCCCCAATAATCTGGAGACCCTGAAAGTCGGGAATTTCAACTTCTAAAAACCCCGAGTTGGGAAAATGTATGCCTGAAAAAAATTAATATTATTAACAAATGAAAGCTAGGGAAGATTAGAAATTGTCCAACTTGTTAGATTACATTTAAATTTGACCTCAGAACGGACACTACATTGTAATATGTATGCAACAAATCAATACTTGTGAGAGAACTGTTTAATATTACCTAAAATATATATAAAAAAAGATGAAAAATGTCGATAAGTTGTAACTGGGAATTTTCAGCACTGTTCAGCTGGGAATTTCGAATAGTTGAGTTGAGAATTTCGAATCGTTAAGTTGGGAAATTTCTTGTTTCATCTCCCCCACCAAATATATATATATATATATATATATATATATATATATATACATTCACACATACATATATTAACATTTTTTATTTTATATGTTATTTATTTTACATTTGGCAACGTTTGTCTTCTTTTGTGGGGTGGATGTAGCTTATGTTTAAATAGCTATAACCGAAGGTAATTTTCCATTGATTCTAAATTTGATAATTCTGATGTAGCTTATGTTTAAACAGCTATAACTAAAGATGATTTGTTTGTTGTCTCTTTGTTTGTTGTCTGATTTCGTAGCTCGTTTTTGCTTTTCATTTACTGTGTTGCTTTTCTATCTCAGAAAACGTCGGAGGTCTGACTAAGTTTCGGATAAATTTTACACTTAGTCATCAGAAACGCATGCTAGCCATTGTTGTTCTTCTCGGCCTCCTTGACGAAGAGAGGGGAACACTTTGGCAAGTTTCAATCATATTTTTGTAGTTTATATTCCTACTTATCATTGAGTATTTTTAATTGTATTTGTATCTATATATATTAATAGATAATTTCTCTCGGGTTCGAGTAACTATTTTAGCCTGGCAATTAAAGAGACCAGGGAAGTAAATTTATAGATTTTTTTTTAATTATTATGATTGTAGTTTTGAAATGTCCTAAACCTTTTCTTTCTAACTCATATTTTGTTTCCCTTTCTGCAGATGCGCTCCTGAAAACAACACGGGTAACGGAATGGTGCTTGAACAATGGCGGCTATGTCTCTTTGGCTTTCGGAGGTCTCCTATTGTTGGGATGTGTTGTTGCCTACGTAATTGCTGTCGCACGAGGAAATGTGGATGCCATCTTACCACTTATCAGGTAATGGCTTCTAGACTATTACAAACTGTCAAGGCCTGATTAAGACTTAGTGGCAAGGGAATCCCGCCTTCAAACAAGGGCTCCGTACCTCTCAAATAAATCTAAACTTTTTACATGCACTGGATCTTGTCTTAGAAATTAACGGCATTTAAAATGCACTAAAAAGTATTGAGTATTCCTAATGTTTTTTTTTTGTATTTATTGAGTTTATCTTTTTCCTAGTTATCAAACAGATTAAACATCCATTAAATATTTGTACTAAAATCAATTTATTTTGAATTAAAGTTAAAAAAAATGTGTCCTAAAGTCTGTTAACGTAAGTTTTTTTCAGATAAATTTAGTAGCCAACTATGTTGGAGATTTTAAATATTTTTATAGTATGGTTAACTTGAGAGATCGTCTAAAATATAAAGCCTAAACCTGAGCTTATTCGTTAATCGGGATCTAAAGTCCATTGAGCCTTGTGCATATCCGGTACTTACATTGAAAATAGATCATATGAAAATGCGGTTTTTGTATTATACACATATATGTAATTTACATATATGTAAATTGACAAGAAACGAGGTTGGTTGGTTGGTTGGTGTTTAATGGCGCAAGAGCCAGTTATGGCTAAGCTGCGCCAAACTATGGTTTAATTACGAAACCATACGGCTTAAATATAAATGTATGGTTTCGTAATTAACGAATAAGCTCAGGTTTAGGCTTTTATTGACAAGAAACGAGGATCTACACTAATAACTTGCATTTTAATTGCAACCTAAAGCTATAGAAGTGTATTATACAAAAACAACATTTTTATGTGATCTATTTTCAATGCAAGCACCGGATATCCACAACGATCAATATACTTTAGATCTCGATTAGATAAACTTCTATTAAATAAGAACTGAGTGTGTGGTGTTCACTTCAAATACCCGATACTTTTTTCTATCGGACTCGAGCTTAGCTCGAACGTTAAAGTATCGGCGTAGCATACACTACGCCCTAGGTTCAATTCCGGACGTCTTCCAACCTTCGAGCATGAATCGTCTGTAGTAGAGAGAATATGATGTCATAATCGTGAAGCTCACATCTCAGAGCGAAAGGCCCATATCACGTGCCATCTCTTCATAATTATGAATTAAAAAATACTCGCGATTGGCTGATGAATTGGGAAATGTGAAACAGTAAAAATTTATGAATGGAATGACGTAATTACCCACGTGTCTGGGGCCATACATGTTGGCTTCACTTTGATGTTAGCGAGAGGACATCATGACTCCTCTACTACAAAGGATCCATGCACGAAGCTTCCAACGCACAAAAAAGTAGTGATCTTGTGACCGGAGGGTTGCCAGCTTCGCTACAAAAGTCGTCCAGAACATCCGCAAAAATTAACGGCGTGTATACGGGACTGGTGCACGATAAATCTGCTCAGGGTCCAAAGTCCCGACGTCTATTGAAGGCGTTGGGTTCCAGCTCAGGTGTTGTCCTCGTCATCTGACCATGGTTCAAAAATACGAGGCATCGTTCCTGGGTCTTTCTTTCGAGATGGGCCCCGAACCGTCGCCAATAGCCCAATGTGCAGCTCTAGTGCGACGTTAATTAACCAAACCAAACCGCACACTTAATTAGTAATTCTTGCTCGTAGAGGCACAATATACTGCGTATAACAGTTGGTGTAATCCTTGGTACAAGATCAAATCTTCAATTTTGAACTGTACTTCTCAACTTTATTAATATGAATGCCATTAAGCTATACGACATTCTTTCTGTAGGAGGTATTGATTGCATTAGATGTTAAATTTAAAGAAATTGACTGAAATTTATTTGGACTAGGTACCGAGAAGCGAAGCTTCTATAACCCTTACAATACAAAATTTTTTTACATGAGATGTGCATGAGTACAATTATTCCATGAGGTAAGAGGACGAAACAGGACAAAACAACATAAAGAAACAAACAAAGGTCAAAAATCAAACACAACAACGAATTACAATTCGCATCAAGATTCACATTTGAATCGTCAGACAAGTCGAGACTGAAAGTTTATTGTTCTTGTGTTGGGAGGGTCCGGCAACTCCATGATGAGTGTGCGTAGTTTTTAAATTTAAAGCCTCTTTTTTATTATTATTTATAATTTTTTATATGTTGAAGAAAGTGGTGGATAACAATCGATTCGTTGAATTGAAGATAGTGATATTTCAATACGAATCCTAGGGTAGTTAGTAACCAACAACGCGGCTACATAAAGCTAGAAAAAAATTATTTTCTAATAGCCACAAGGCTTATTCTAATTGAAATATACGACTGCGCCCAATTGTTATCATAAACTTAAAGTCAGCAATAAAGGAAAAGAAAATTACCAGACGTTATTTTAGTTTTTGAGAAACATTTAAATTTTTCTAATATACATTTGATTTTTACTTTGTTTCGCAAAATATCTATAAAAGTGTTCACGTCTTTTATGCATGAATAACCAAAAGGGTGATAAATGTTGACAATTGATTTAATCTATCTATGTTAATGGATTCAGGAAATTTATAAAAATACATATAAGATCCAGATTTTTATAACAAATTAATTTTTATTTTATTTTATTTACACCCACTCATTAAATTTCACGAATGCCCATTTTAAATTTATGACTGCGCATTTTTTTATTTACGACTGCCCAATTCAGCTGCGACTGCTCGTCACAACAGTCCCTGAAGAGCTATGTCCTTGCACTGTAAATCATAAAATGTCAAGCATCTAATTCTCATTGGGAATCAGCGCACTTTATTGATGAGAAACCTACAACTTTTTATGTAGTCTTTCAAAGGTAGTTTACTCGCTTTTTTTTTCTTTATACATGAAATATATTTTCCTTAAATTACCATATCCATTTTAATTATTCTGATTTAATCGCGTCGTAGTAATATTTCCTCCTGTTTCGAAAACTATTTTAACATCCCACATAATTTAGTCACGTTTCTTTCTTCCGGGAAATAAAGTTCTCATACTTTTTAACTGATGACTACAATTCCATTCTCGTTAACACTAAACCTACCACGCGCGGTCAAATGACCGTTTTTGAAATCGCCATGTAACTTATTGACTTTTCCTATAATATACATGCAACCCATTTTTCAATAGTCACAACTTTCTTTATTCTTTACTTTCCGAAAAAAATTCATAGCATATCTCATCAACCACGAGTGGTCATTTGACCATTTGAACAACTTATGTTATTTACGTCTATATTCTTCGGAAATCACACTCCTGAAATTGTTTTACGAGTCCACAATGTAATTGTGGATCTACTGTGTTGTGGTAATCCAGCCATCTGGGCACCAAGCGTCCTGCGGGCCGACCAGGCAACGCTGTACAGACCGCGTCGGCCCAACAAGGCGGCACGGGTGCAGACCGACTCACAGCAGGCGGCGGTGACGGCAACGGAAAATGTGCAATACAAAATACCGTAATTTGTAACAAATGTGCTGAAAATGCATAAGTGTAAATGAAACTTTTCTAAATAGAAATGAAATATATATATATATATATATATATAGTTATATATATATATGTTTACTATCCAATTGGCTAAAATCTCTTTCGATATTAAGATAAATATATTTTTTTTGAAGTGGTCATTTAACCGCTTATGGTACGATTCGGTATACATGAAATGTCAGTAAGTTTAGTGTTAAGTTACCATATTTGAAATGTTCTTAATCTACCATCCATTTTAATTATTCTGATTCAATCACGTAATAGTAATATTTCCTCCTGTTTCGAAAACTATTTTACCATCCCACATAATTTATCTATCAGAGTCACGTTTCTTTCTTTTGAGAAATATAGTTTTTTACTGACTTTTTAACTGACGACTACAATTCCATTCTCATTAAGTCATAACAACGGCCTACGCGAAAACTTGGCGTAATTCTCTCACAAGACCACTAGGTTGTTTTTTTAAAGTACCTTGACATAAAAAATCCCGGGGTAAAACCATTATGGACCAATTAGATGATTCTCCCTGAAACATTCTATCCCTAAAAATCCCTGTCTTTAAATATGAAAATATAATATGAATCTTTTGAACCTAACTTATCGGACAAAATTCAGTTGAAAGTCTTTGAAAATTAATCTTTATAGCCTTAACTCGAGTAAAAAATACAATTTTTTAGGCTCATGTGAAGAGAAAGTAGTACTGAGTGGTTATAATTAAAGTATCCCTGTTTAGAGGAATGAAAAGGAAAAAAATTATCATAAAATTTCCAAATTATCATTGTATATATTACAGGACAAGATTAAATGAATGATATAAAAATTCAGTAGTTATAAAAATAAATCATCGATGGAGAAGAAATAGCGCTGCGAACAGTCCACAGCAAAAATTATAATTCAACTTTTGAACACGCTGTCACAGGGTACCAGTTGTTGCTTTTCAACACGGTGCTTTTCAACATATAGTACACTGCCAATTACTTGACTTTAACAGCCTTCTTTCTTTGTCTAACATGTTTTAGATATTTTAATAATATTTATAATTGGGTGTTACTGACTATTATTATTTACTATCGCACCCATATACCACTTACAATGCGAAATTAGATTGCATCCTGACTGTGAAGCGGTTTTTTACTAAATAATGGTTTTACTACAGACCGACTGCAGTGTCATCTTTTCCCATTTCGGTCATTTTTGGAACTAATTCCCCCCCACCCCCCTCTAGATTCGTATCCTCATGTTCTGAAAAGCATACCATGGAAATTTGGCTATTGTAAGGGAAGTCTGGGCCTAATTGGGCAGTCGGGACTTAATTGGGAAGTCATAAATTAAAAATGGGTAGTCGTAAATTTGCAATGGACATTCATAAAATTAAAACAAATAAATTACAATGAATTAATTAAGCGTTTGAATCTTTTTCATTTTATTAAATTTTCCAAATTCCTTAAACGAGATGAGTTAAACAAAATTCAACTCTTGCTATCCATCAGGTTATCTGTGCATAAGGCAACGATTCCAACGTCTTTTGAACACCACTTAATTTTGAGTTTTCCAATTTCATCATATGATTCCGAAGTGAAATAAAATTTCGGCAGAAGTTTTTTTTTAAAAAATCTTAAGTGAGGTTTTGCTAATATAGAATTGTATGGAATGTAAATTTAAGGTTTGCAGAAAGGATTAAAGGGCCGTATAAAAGTTTAATTTTTTATTTAAAAAATAATTGTAGGAATATTTTCTTTGGATGCAGCCAATATGAATCACAAATAACTAAAAATAAGGAATTTAAGTGGTATTCTGAATTTAGACAATAGGTTGTGCCACTGCATCAAGGTAAGTTTACAAATCTCGTACTAGATAGGTTTACGAATCGCAGATAATTCAAATAAAATAATACCTCTATATAATAATTTAATAATGCACAATAACGAATTTTTTTTGTTTTCTGGTAAAATTTCTTTTTGTGAACAATGCTTCTTACATTTTTCTGCTGCTAAGTTTTTCAGCAGCAGCTTTCAAAATTTCATGAATTTTCTTCACTACTCTAATTGCAATATCAACTTCATTGTTAATCCATTCCATGCCAGATTTCCGATCTTAGCTATGCTTTAGGTAGAACGGTTCCTTATAGCATTCACCACTCAATTATTTCTTTTTTAATTTTCACCTCGAAAGAATGCTGGCAAAGTCCAGATATCGCTTAGCTCTGATAAATTGGACATTAAACAATAGGCCATAATAAGCAATGTTATACTGGGTATTCAGTGATTAATATATATTTTTTTATTATTTCTTCAGTGATGCTGCAGGATCTCCCCCTCAAAATGGACTTTTTGGCACACTGATCTGCTTGGGAGGAATGTGTGGTAAGTAAAAAGTACTTTTTTATCATAAGGAATACTGATGTTTGAGCAGAAGTTGTTGTTCTAACGTAAATATTTGATACTTACTCTCCGGTATGACCACTTTAGCTCGATAGCATCGCAATTCCCAAGACTTCCGAGTATCTTTTAAACTAATCATCCTTTGCTATGGTAACCCGGTACTTAATCTTACAATAAAGCTTAATGCCACTGCAAAGTACAAGACTTAATGTCACAGGAATGCTTAATGTCACTGCAAAGTACAAGAGTTAATGCCACAGCAATGCTTAATGTCACTGCAAAGTACAAGACTTAATGTCACAGCAATGCTTAATGTCACTGCAAAGTACAAGAGTTAATGCCACAGCAATGCTTAATCTCACAATAAACGTATGACTCTTCAACATTAGATAAATTAAACTAATAGGTGGAAACATTCATAACCTTCATAGATTTATAACCTTCATACATTCATAACTTTCGTACATTCATAACCTTCATACATTCACAACCATCATACATTTATAACCTTTTATGAATGTATGTATTTTTTTTTAAACAAAACAATTTTTGAAACAATATAAGGGATAAATTAAGCCTTATTTTTAAAAGGAAAAATCGGGCCAATTCGATTCTAATTTCCGCACTTGCGCAAAAGATGCAATCTTCATTTGGGAAAATTTGTACTGCGCTCAGTCCTTTGTTAAAATTAAAAATACATATAACTGTCATAAAAATTATAACATTCCTTTTATAATAGACAACTGCACAGCTCTAAATTGCATTATTGATAGACTTCTTTTAACTAAAAAATATATCTTTGCTCAATGACACACCCTTTAAACCCTTCGAAAGGAAGCCCTGTTGCTTTAAATTGGTTTGGTTTGGTTAATTAACATCACACTACAGCTGCACATTGGGCTATTGGTGACGACTTGGATCCTATCTCGAATGAAAGACCCGGGTACAATGCCTCGTATTCTTTTAACCATGTCGTCATCTGACCATGGTTCTAAAATAACGAGGTGCATGTATGAATGTGTGTGTGAATGTGTATGTGTTCCCGGGTCTTTCCTTCAAGATTGACCCCGAACCGTTGCCAATAGCCCACTGTTCAGCTCTAGTGCGACGTTAATTAACAAACCAAACCAAACCAAACCAAACCAAACCAAACTTTTAACCATGGTCAGATGACGAGCACAACACCTCAGCTGGCACCCATCGCAACCTCAATAGCCGTCAGGACATTGGACCCCGATCAGATTTAACGTGCACCGGTCCCGTATACACGCCGTAGAAATTGGTAATAAGTTCGGATACGTCCCTACGATCATACAAGCATTTTAGCATTTTTATCAAGTCTCCTGTATCAGCCGTATTCGAACTCGCAACCCTCTGATTGCTAGCCGACGACGGTACCTCGGGGTTACGGACTGCAAAAATAAATAAATGTAAATTTGTTTTATTATGTCGTACTTTATTTTGTATTTTACATAGAGCATATGTAGTTAATGTCTTACTTTTATAACCCTAAAAATCCTTATGATCGACTTTTTAGAAATATATTATTTTTAGTCAGCTTATCTTAGGCATTAATTCCTCTCACAGCTTCAATTATAATAGTAAATGTCATAAACAAATTATAACATTCTTTCTAGAACATGTAACAATTGGAGTCGAAACTCTTAAACGTAACCCTTTTTTGTAATTTATTATTTTTAATATGTTGAAAAAAGTGGTGGACAAAGTTCAATTTCGCCGAAGTCTATATCTGTGATACTTCCTAG
Organism: Troglohyphantes excavatus; assembly: GCA_963932185.1. Classification (NCBI taxonomy): domain Eukaryota; kingdom Metazoa; phylum Arthropoda; class Arachnida; order Araneae; family Linyphiidae; genus Troglohyphantes; species Troglohyphantes excavatus. The sequence goes on from OZ010672.1 coordinate 69,007,901, forward strand.
GAATCTGAAGGCAGAGTGGTATGCTGCGAGATCTTCGTCTATCCCAGGGAAATCCATTTTACCTGATGTTTTCTATATGCATTTGCAATCATGATCGGAGGTTCAGTGGCCTAAGTCCCCGGGTACTCCGCACGAAACCGAAATCTCTCTCTGAATCTCAGAGTAATCAGTAACGCGAAGGCACTAAGTTAGAAAAACAAAGTTCAACAACAACCACAAAACTAAGCGAAATATACAACTGCCCAATTGTTATCATGAATGTAAAGTCCGCAATAGAAAAAGAAATTGTCATCACAATTTTTTATTGTTTGAGAAATATTCAAACTTTTCTAGTATATTGTTGAACATATTATGCCTTCAACGTAGACAAAATGAAACTAGTCGAAGTAAATAGTTTTCTTTTATGAATGTATGTATTGATTTAAATCGAAACTCACAATTGACTAGATAAGTTCTATAAACAACTTCTCGATTTTTTATTGTTAAAGAAAAAAAATTAGCTTTTTTTTATTTACTTTTCTCATATTCACAAATAAAAGGCTTATTTTTAAAAGGGGAAGTTTTCTTGCATGCTTTTCAGCAGCCGTTACGAATGGAAGGTCACGAATAATCACTGCTTTTCAAGCGATTAACTTTTATTATCCTAATTCCGCATTTCGAAGTGAATCGCTTCATTTTCTTCATCAAGCAGTGTTGAGCCTCTGAATAGCGAGTAGGAAAACATTCCCTTTCTTATTTTTAAGAGAAAAAATCGGGCCAATTCGATTCTAATTTCCGCACTTGCGCATAAGATGCAACCTTCATTTGGGAAACTTTGTACTGCGGCTCACCCCTTTGATAAAATATATATAACTGTCATAAAAATTATTCCCTCTATACATGGCGGTATAGAGGGGTTGGGTTCGATTCCCGGTAAGTCCTGGCTGAAATTTATTGAAGGTGATTTATGAAGGCAGCCTATGTAGGCAAGCAACTGCTCTTTTTATTCATTTTTGAGTACATGTCTTTTTCAAAAATGAAACTTATAAATTCGGAGCTATGATAAGCATCGAATGTAATCAAAAATGAGTACATTTTACTTATTTTTAACGGTGTAGGTGTTTTTCTTTGGTTACTTTTGTAATGTCTTTTTATGTCAACTCATGAGTAAATTTTACTTATTTTTAAGTAAAATTTATTCATGAGAAGAATGTAATCAAAAATGAGTAAATTTTACTTATTTTTAAGTACTTATTTTTAACGGTGTAGGTGTGTTTCTTTGGTTACTTTTGCAATGTCTTTTTATGTCAATTCATGAGTAAATTTTACTTATTCTTAAGTAAAATTTACTCATGAGAAGAATGTAATCAAAAATGAGTAAATTTTACTTATTTTTAAGTACTTATTTTTAACGGTGTAGATGTTTTTCTTTGGTTACTTTTGTAATGTCTTTTTATGTATTTTTTCATGTTGTATTGTTGAGTGTATTTAAGATGCTTGTTTTTTTGTTTTGTTTTTGCAGGTGTCGTGTTTATGATTCAAAGGTACATGATAGTGTTGGAGAAGAATAAGGAGAAAAGTAGTCTGGTGACTGCCATCAACAAGCTCAGTCTCGTAGTTGGAATAGTTTCGATGCTGGGAATTACCCTAATTACTGGCTACCCGATCAACTTTTATAGGAACCGAGCTGTTTGGGTGAGTCAGAATTGTATGTGTTCAAAATAGTGTACTTTAACTGTACTCGGTGACAACCTAAGTTGAGCCTAAAGCAATTGAATATTTATATATATCATACCCAGCAAAAAATTTCAGCATAAAACCTTCATCAAAATTGTCAAATTGAAGGTTTTTTGAAGGTTTTATAAAGGATATTGAAAAAAATGCAGATTTTTGAAGTTTTTAGCTTTCCTGCATAGAACCCTTAAAATATCTGCATTTTCCCTTCACGATTAAAAATTGAAGGTTTTTTGCAGGTTTTTTACAGTTTTTATGAAGGATATTGAAACAAAAACCTTTAATTTTATTGATCTTCAAAAAAACTGCAGTTTTCCTGCATAAAACCTTCAATTTCAAAATTTTTATGAAGGTTTTATGCTGACTTTTTTTCCTGGGTAGCTTCCGCTTCAGGTTCAACTTAAATTGTCCCCGAGTATAGCTAACTAGTACTGAGAAATAGTTAAGTATGGCTGTCCGCGCACTGGAAACTATCGGGCATGCAACTAAACTGTTTAGTTGTTCATAATTAAAAAACTCAAATAAATTTTTGTTAAGAGAAAATATTATTTTGCTCGCTACTGCAGTACTGCACTAACAGCTTTGGCAAGTAATTGGCGAATTGGCAATATTATATGGATGATGGTAATCCGTGTTAGGCGATTTTTCGAAAGTTATTATACTTTTGGAGTGAGGGCGATAGAGTTATAAATATTGGCCAGATTGCTGAATTGCATATTGCCTATATTTGGTATTGATAAGTTTGTCGCATAGCCTTTCATAGCGAATTCGTAGAAACATCGGAACATTTACCTTAAACAGGTTGTGTTGTTGAGTCAACGTCGCAGTAGAGATGCACAATGGGATATTGGCCATGGTGTGGGATCTATAATGAAGGAAAGACCCGGGACTTTGTCTCGTCATTTGGAATCATGGTCAGATGACAAGGAAACCGTCTTAACCCGTACTGAATGAGCGTCCTTATATAGGAATAATACACATTTTTTCCTTTTAAGCTTCTTAAACAATATTTACTCAGATTTGTAGTTGTCACGTCATATACCCGATACTCTCACTTAGGCTCGAGTAATTACTTTAGCCCGATCAGTAGAGTATCGACGTAGCATGCACAGCGTTCAAGTTCGATTCTGGGTGACTGCAAAACGCACTTTGCTACACTGGTGACCCGGCATAAGCACTGATTCTACCACCAACATTATTCACAGCAACTTTCTTATCTTCACCCACGTAATACGCTTCACGGGTGCTCTTCATATGTTCCCCTATCAGACTCACTGAGAAGGGCGTACTGTGGTAGTCAATTCATCTACCCGATTCTCCCATTTGGACTCGAGTAATAACTTTAGCCCGATCGGTATAGCATGCATAACATCCTGGGTTCGCTTACGGGTGACTTTGCTACAGATTCAGGTCAGCTCTTAGGGTTGTGCGACAGGTGCTAAGCTCTTAGGGTTGTGCGACGGGTGCTATTGCACAAGTGAGTGCGTGCTCTGGTGTGCTCTACAAAGAAAATTGCCCACAATGATAATATTACACATAAACTGAATTTCTTACGCCTTTTCTTTTGACATAAAAGGTCTTTAAAATAACCTACATGGGATACCAGGATAAAGAACAACACGTAACGCTTCTAGAGTGATCCGTTCCGACACTATAACTCCGTGACAAATAGCTCGATTGATATGAATTTAGTCGCGTTCGATGGAGAATTTTTCGTAATTTTCAATTAAAAAATGTATACTATTTAAGTAAATATGTTATCTAATAAATATTCTATGCAATGAGATGTAGACTTATGAAACACAACAAAAACCTAGCTCAACATTAATGTCAGAATTCAGTTGCTTTATTTAATATTTATTTATCTTCTTTTTGGCGTTTCAACACTTGAAGAGTAGCATTTTGAACATAGCTTATTAATTGCTAGGTTCATCGTTTGAATTTATGCGAAGAAAGGATATTCCTGCTAGTTTAATAATAAATTACTGAACAAATTCTAAATTGTTTTAGTTTAAAGATTTCCCATTAGTTTTTGGGGAATTTTGTGTCTGTGTTATAGTAACAGCATATTACCGGGTGGGAAAAAATATAACGTTATTAAATATCTTTTTATGCCCGTATATTTGACACATTTTACAAAAGTCAGGGAGAGGTGTGGATTAGTGGCCAATCTGTTTGACGCGGCACACCTTCCTCTATACGATGGTAGATAATTTATCACCAGTTGGTTTTCTCTTGGAGTTATGGGGCTTTGAAATATCGACACTTTACTTTTTAAGTCACTCAAGTTTCTGGGGTTTTTGGTTTCAAGTTGTACCCGGGCCGATTTTAACCCTTTAGTGCATAGTGTAGCAAATATGCTACACAACTTTAAAATGACTGCTAGTTGCATCTATTGAGTTTTATATTAACTCTAATAGTATTGTCAGCTAAGAAACCATGTGCTTAGTTCTTAAATAACGCTTGGTTCCTTTTCTTTATAAAAATGATTGTGATAAAGACAATCAGTTGCTTCGAGGTCTGTTGTTCTAAAACTGTCTCGTGAAGGTGAAGTTTTCGAAGATTGTTTTATTATTTATAAGTATAATATATTTTTCTACAAAAAAATCCTAGCTAATACCAGAGGTATGTAGATTCTATTTAAATATATATTCACACTTTTTGAAAGTTATTTTAGTAATTACACATGATGTTGCATATACGTTACATAACGATTTTAATTAATTATTTAATTAATTAGGCACTTGGGATTTTTATGTATATTTTTTCAGCGGCCCAGGGGCAAAAAGAAAATAAAAAAAAAATATTTAATTAAACAAGAAAAAATCCTACACTAGAGGATTAAAGACGTGGGATGATCATGAAAAGATGGGATCAAGGACCGAAAAAGGGATGGCCCCTGCACTCTTAATATTGTTTTTTTTTTGTTCTTTTCAGATGATGGACGTTGGCATGCCTCATATGATTGGAGGAGTGATGCTGTTTAGCCTGGGACTGTGCTATATTGCCCTGCAGTGCATCCTGACTCTTTTCCTGAAGAGTAAGAATGAGAAATCGTTCGCTGTGAGGGTATTGCTGCTCTTCATCTGCACATCTGCCTTTGTTTACCGTATCCTTTTGAATAAGTTTTAACTTCAATTTCACCCTTTGCCCTACGATTTAAGGTCCGATGGCACGTGCCATAATGAAGAGCAAAATCGATCACTCGTCGAGCCATTTCACCACTCGTTGATGTTGAGTCCACTGATCTCTAACTATAACTTCTGGAAAGGGCAAGACATGCTGTTGACTTGAAGCCAATATGGAAGCAGCCATTGCTGTGCACCACTTTCACCCTACCGCAATATTTCGGTTATTTTTCATGTTAAAATAAACTGACATGTATTGCTTTTGGCTGAGTTTTTTTCATCTTCTTTTGAAACCCATTTCAAATGCAATCTTCTATGAAAATAGAAAGTCATTTGCAAATCAAAGTCAAAGTAGTTAAAAAGCAAGAGCCAAAACTATTTGTTTGGCAATATAAAAATTAAATCTATAAGAAGAAAATATAATATACATTTAATATTTCTACAATGCTATAATATTAAAAAACACCACAAAATCACGTTTTTGGGGCACAGTATGGCTGCTTCCACATTGGCTTCAACGCGCCCATAGAGAAAACAAGTTATGAGCATTCCAGTAGTTAGAGTTCAGTGGTTGAGCCTTATCTACAAACCACGAGCCGTGCACGTGTTACTCAGTTTTGACCATAGAGTAATGATACAAATAGAGGAATAAAAATGCTGATTTCCGTGTGTCCATCATTGAAACCACGTGATATGTGGAAATGCCAATTCATTCATGCGCCAATATTACTTGGCAGGCCTTGGCGACTTTAAGAACTAAACGAGATCGACTTATTGTAATATGGTTTTATGTTTAATTTTGTATTTAAATATAGTTTTTTTTGAACGAGTGCACAATTTAAGGGAGTTTAACAGATATATTAAGGAGATTTTTCTTACTTTGTAGTTTTGAAATAATTGCATTACGTTTTTATGTAAAAAATTTACCATACGCGAAGTTCTTTCAATTGTTATTTTGTATACTTCAATAAGAAAATATAAACAATAAAACCTGAGAAATATAAAGAGTTTCGCTTCTTCGAGTATTGAACACAAATAAAAAAATTCGTTTCGTTAATGAAGAGGAAATATTTAGCGCATATTGTTTGAAAATAAGTAAATACGTACATATATGTTAAAAAGTTGAATACGGACAGAACTCCTTATCGCCAAAAGAGAAGAAAGTGTGCCAAATTTGAAACTCCTGCAGATGTCTGAACGCCAAATGTGGCAGCGCTATAACCACGTGATGTGAGTTTTTCTTTTCAATGTTGACACCGCGGCCTTACGAGAGTCTGGTATTGAAGGCGCTCTTTATTTAATATTACAACTCTCTGGTTTTGACCCGATCAAAATACCACGAGTCTCACTCATGACATTCATGTTTTGACCCGATTTTCTTATCCGAGTCTCACTCAGTATTATATGCCAAGAGGTTAACCCACCAATACTGAAAAGAACAAAGTTTTTTTATGTGTAACGTGTTTAAATTGGTTCCGGATAGGAGGTGTATGTAAAGCGAAGGGGTACTGTAACGAAAACATGAGCCGCAAAACAGTGTTGGGACGGTTGCATCTATTTCATGCTTGTCTAAGGCTCAAAAACATCCTTCTAAGAAAGAGACAACGTAGAAAGCGTGCAGCGGTTTGTCCGGAATCCAAAATGTTGCCAATGATAAAAAAAAAACGGCTTGAACCATGCAGCTGTCTCGATAGATACGGTCTAACTAATTTTAGTTTTTATATTTTATTTATTAATTTTTAATTTTTTTATATTTTATAACTACAATATTTTTTCTATTATATAACTTTAATATAGTTTACAAATTGTACCTCAAACCAATAAATTTGAAAAAGTTATTGGAAAATACAGTATTTTAATTAATTAAAATATGCGATGCATTACTGTAGAAACTGTAGATTTCGGAAAGAAATACCATGGTTTTGAGCGTCAGTGAGTTACTTCGTTTTAGGAACAAAGAGTCAAAATTTTGCACATGGTACAAATGTGGATACCAATGTAAAAAGCGAATTCTTTGATAAGCTAACAATTATTTTTAATTTTAACTATTGCTAGCTCATGATGTATGTGTGTATCAATATGAATGATATGGAGTACGTGAATCAGCCGACCAGTTTGTTAAAACGGTAGATTGGTAGAAAATTTCAAAGTCAAACCAAGATTTTGAAATAATTATCTTGGTCCTAAAGAAAATCTTCCCATTTTCCGTGTTATAAACTATTATATATTTTTTTAGAAAATAGAAGTTTTTTCTAAGTTTACATAATTAAAATGAATCACACATTTAAATTGTCTTTCAAAATGTTACTAACAGACATTTCCTTTACAAAAAAATTAGACATGATTACTGTTCCTGAGCATTTTGGAGGAGTTTCGCACCTTTATTATTTAAATGACACTGATAATAAAGTTAATTATACTGGTATTCTAGTAAGTATACTGTTCACTTTATTAAAAAAAATACTTAAAAACTATTTTTAAATATTTGAAAAACCTCAGTTGGTTTGCAATGTCGATTTGCAAAAAAAATACTTAAAAACTATTTTTAAATATTTGAAAAACCTCAATTGGTTTGCAATGTCAACCCCTATAAAATACAAGTCTATCACTGGAAACATGAAGCCAAAAGCTCAGTACTAAGCTCAAAAAGAAATAACTTGCCATGAAACTAAGTTCAGCTAACATAGTCAGCATAAAAATCTTTACCACATGTAAATGTACATTTTTTGAAGCACACTGAAGGTTTTATGCTTGAGAAATTAAAATCTACTTTTTGAAAGTTTAATGAAGAAATGTCCCCCCCAAAAAAACAACCTGCAATTTTCAGCATTTTTTAAAAAAAATCTGAGAAGACATTTATCATCATGACATTTCAAGTTATTTTTGGGATACAAGCCGAACTGAGTTTTAATGAGAAGCCCTTTTTATAATGTCAGCAGTTTTCATCGACATTTTAACAAAACAGATCATCGAATTAGTTTAGGCATATACTAAAATACTGAAACTGGGAATAAATAATAAGGGAGAATTAATAATAAAAGGAAATAAATAATAAGGGAGAATTAATATTAAGGGGAAATAAATAATAATGAAGAATTAATAAATAATAAGGGATAATTGATAATACGGGGAAATAAATAATAAAGAGGAATTAATAAATAATAAGGGATATTTAATAATAAGGGGAAATAAATAATAAGGGATAATTAATAATAGAGGAAAATAAATAATAAAGAAGAATTAATAAATAATAAGATATACTTAATAATAAGGGGGAAATAAATAATAAAGAAGAATTAATAAATAATAAGATATACTTAATAATAAGGGGGAAATAAATAATAAAGAAGAATTAATATATAATAAGGGATAATTAATAATAAGGGGAAATAAATAATACAGAAGAATTCATAAATAATAAAGGATATTTAATAATAGGGGAGGAAATAATAAGGGGAAATAAATAATAAGGGAGAATTAATAATAAGGGGAAATAAATAATAAGGGAGAATTAATAATAAGGGGAAATAAATAATAAAGAAGAATTAATTTAATAATAAGAGATAATTAATAATAAGGGGGAAAATAAATAATAAAGAAGAATTAATAAATAAAAAAAGAATTAATAAATAATAAAGAAGAATTAATAAATAATAAAGAAGAATTAATAAATAATAAGAGATGATTAATAATAAGAAGAAATACATAATAAAGGGAAATAAATAATAACAAAATTAATAATAAAGGGAACTAAATAATAAGGGAGAATTAATAATAAGGGAAAATAAATAGTCAAATAACAAATCTAGCACTAGGTTTTAAAGGCTATATGAAAAATAGTTTATGGCCTAAAGGTTGAAATATTAAGTATAATAGGAAAAACAACTTCAAAATGTCTGGGAAAAAATTTAAGTAGGAAATTTAGTAGGCATTTTGGAACTTAATTTGAAAGTTATTTAACAGAAACTTTTTCAAATATATCCTAAAGGTGTGTCTAATATCCCTCGCTGTGTCAAGTTGGTATATCGTGGGTTCGGTGGTAAAAGTCTCAAAAAGTCATTTTTCTCCCAAATATTCTTTGCTAATCACACACTGTTCAAAATAGTTTTTCAAAATTAAGTCAACTGTACTCATTTTTGAATACATTCGATGCTTATCATGGCTCCGAATACATAGGTTTCAATTTTGAAAAAGACGTGTACTTAAAAATGAGTACAATGGAATAAAAATGAATAAAAAGAGCAGACGCTAGCCTACATAGGCTGCTTTCATAAATCATTTTCAATAAATATAAACAATTACAATAAAGACTTACCGGGAGCAGAACCCAGATCTGAAGGCACCGCTGTCCAGAGCCATATCCTTTAAGCTACAGGGCGACGTAAAGAAGTTAAAAACGGAAATAATGATAAAAAGGTGTGCCAAAAGAATGAGAAGTAAGATAATTGAATTGTAATAACTCAGTTTCCATGTAAGCAATCGACATCAAATAATGGGAAAAACAATCTTCTTCACACCTATTTTAAGTTTGTCAGGTCGCTTTCTTAACATGGCTTGAACAGAAGCTGAGATTAGCAATATTAAATCACACTGCTCATTTTTTCGAAAGTACGGTTACTTACATTTGAGTACGTCGTCGCTTATTTACGATGCAATCGTACTAAAAGAAAAACGAGTACGTTTATGTACTCATTTTTAGCACTTTTTATTTCACAGTGTATCGCTGAACTGTACTAAACCATTCTGTTGTAGGATAAACACACCAAATCAGTGTCGGATTTATTTTTTGCTGCTTAAGGGCCCGATGGCAGCCAGTGTATAAGTACTATAGAACTGCAACACTGTCTCTAATTTATTAACCCTTTGCGGTTGATGCCCGCTCGGGCGAACCAGCAATTTGAGACGATATTTCGCATATTTTGTGAAATTCTTACAGCTAATTAGCGCACCAAACCAAGTGGTGCCTGAGATCACTTCTCAACAGCAAAGGGTTAATATATATTTTTTTTGTTCAATAACAAACAAAATGTTCAAGCCTACAAAATTCAATTGAAAGTCATCACAAATCATCCTGAATAAATATTGCCTGAACCTCTTATACGTATATGACTAACCCCTCTCTTGCAAATACATGTTATCCCAAGTGAATTGTTAAAGGAAGCGGTTAACGCGATTAGTAAAAAACTATTTTATAAAATTGATGAATGTCATAACAAAATATAACATTCTTTTTCAAATCAGATACGTTCGCCATGATGTGATCAGTTATGCAATATTTTTTTTATTATTGTTCATTGTTATTTTTAAAATGATGTAGCAAGTGGTAGACAATTATCAAATTCGCCAAATAAAATATCCCAAGAATCCCAGGGTAACCAGCAACGCGAATCCATCAAACTAGAAAAACGTCGCTTACCAACAGGTGTAGCCAATGACTGTCCAATTGTTACCCCAAATGTAAAGTCAGCAACAGAAACATAAATCAGTAGACAATTTTATTGTTAGATTAATTTATTAATATTTCTAATAAATTTTTAATTTTTACTTTGCTTAGCAAAATATTTATAAAATGGCTCCATTCATGAAAACATAAAGGACGATATACGTTGAATTTATTCATATTATATTTTATTTCTACTCCTGGAATTAAGTAAAGTACATGTTATTTTATACGTTAAACAACATACTTTGCTAAGTTCGAGATGTCATAAAATTTAATACGAAAAAAAATTCATGGGCTAGTTAGACAAGAGACGTTTTGGAAAGTCTCCAAAATAAAGATAATGAAAAATCACAAGAATCCAAGGGTAACCAACAACGCGAATCAATCAAACTATTATAGAAAAACATCGCTTACCAACAGCTGCAGGGCTTTATTCGGAACGAAATTTATGACTATCCAATTGTTATCACAAATTTAAAGTTAGCGCCAGAAAGAGAAATCTCTAGACACAATTTTATTGTTAGAGCAATTTATTAATATTTCTAATAAATTCTTAATTTTTAATTTGTTTTGAAAAATATTTATGAAAGGGTTCCATGCATTAAAACTTACTTGATTCGATTTCAAAAATATTTATTTTCGAGGGTTTTGAAGAATTGTTATTTCTCAAAAATAATATTTTTAATTATCGGAGATTGAAATAACGATATTTTTATGCTGTTATTCAAAACCCGCTCATGCCTACTAGAATGCCCGAAATTTCAAGCATCCTAGTTGTTCAGAGTACCCTTGTCTAGGCCCCTCTCGCTAGAGGGAACTAGTGTATAGAATATGTATCCATGAACATTTTCAACAATTTGAATGGCTCAAGAACTTTTCATTGTGTTCTACAGTTGCTTGTCTGTTTGTGAGGAGTACAGACGTTTGTTGAGTCTTCAGGGTTTAGGAAGATCGTGTCTCCGGAAGAGACTTCGCCTCCAGTGTGACAAATAATTTAACAACATTAGCTCTAGGCCACATAAATGAACTTTACCATTACGAATATAAACTTTACATGGGGCATCTCGGTTAAGGCAGGGTCCGATCAACTGGCATAACTGTTGAACAGGAGGAGTATTAGGCAGGTTGTTAATTCTTCGGGATTTTTTTTAAATATATAGTTAATTCCTTTCGTTTCTTTACGTAATGTTATTTACAGAAGGTTATCAAGGATTTCCAAGAGTTAACTTGCTAGCAAGAGCGCCGCCCTTGGACGGTGAATATGTAGGGGATATATGTGATCATAGACCGCTAGGTCTTTTAACTCTTCATTGTTAGTATGATCTACTGATCCATAGGAGTTAGTTTTCTAGCTTCCCAGCAAAAAAAGTCAGCATGAAACCTTCATCAAAATTGTCAAATTGAAGGTTTTCTGAAGGTTTTATAAAGGATATTGAAACAAAAAACTTCATTTTTTTTAAAGTTTTTAATTTTTCTGCATAAAACCTTTAAAATATCTGCATTTTCCCGTCATGATTAAAAATTGAAGGTTTTCTGCAGGTTTTTATGAAGGTGTTTTACAGTTTTTATAAAGGATATTGAAACAAAAACCTTTAAATTTATAGATCTTCAAAAAAATGCAGTTTTCCTGCATAAAATCTTCAATTTAAAAAAAATTATGAAGGTTTTATGCTGACTTTTTTTGCTGGGTTGCTAATAAATTGAAATAGTGAGGGCATTTGTATTGAGTTGGCTTTGTCGATGTCGCATACGAATCATTTGGACCTCGTGATGTAGACTCTCAGTAGATTTCTTTGGAATTTGGCAAAGTTATCAAGTTTGGTTTTACAGGCAAAGGCCCATATGGGGGCTGCGTATGTAATAATAGGTCTAAGAATAACTTTATAGACCAATAGTCTAATGGTCATGGAGAGATACAGACGTGTGTCATACTCGTTCAATTTTATATATAAATAACTTAAATTTAAATATCATTTCTTTGTATCTATTTATTGAACCGAAGCGTATACTAGTCCAATTGTGAAACAATGGACTTTATTGATGTCAAACACAAATTTCTGTGCAGGTTTTTATTTGAATTCATTTTTTTATATCCAGCCTTATCCACCAACCATGGGTGCCAACTTGAAGATACCCATTGACACCGGAGGCTCGTACGTTGCAAGTGCTATCGCCCAATGGATCTTTGTCTTCTTTTTCTGTTGTTTCTTCTTCACATTCTTCAAAGAAGCGCAAGAATACTCTCTGCTGATTGTGATTGAAACCCGCACCACCCATGAGCCTGAAGCCGAGGATTCGAAACCTGATTTCAAAAAGTTGTCGCTAACTCAAAATGGCACACAGGTAAGAATGACAAAATTAGTTTTCTTACTATAAGTCCATTTTTATTTAAAATTGAATTGACACCACTAAACCGATTTCGCAGTATGGTAGTTTTATTGTTTTCTAAGGTAATGGGAAAAATATTTTTGAAATACACGCGTAAAGTCTGTTCATTGGGTTTCTTCTTCACGCACGTGTACATAGGCGTAAAGTTTTCTAAATATTTGGGAAGGGTGAGCTTAATTTTCTGACTGCATATTGTATTGTCATGAAGATCAGTAACTACGCCAAGTTCCAAATTGCACTTCAAAAAACAGTGAATTAAATAAAATCCTGTAAAAACAAAATTATTTTAAATAATCTTAAGACTCAAGACCTATATATTTTAAAGTGGAGAAACGAAACTTTCACTAAATCTTTCTTAACTTAGTTGATTATTTGTCTCGTTAGCAACGTGTAATTTTCCTATATAAAATTCTTTACGGAAAATACTGCAACAGCAATAAATATTATATAGAATAAAAGCGCTGAAACTTGGGATGTAGTCAAAAAAATCCAAGCCTTTACAGAGGTTAGAGCTACATGAAACCTACCACCCTGTGACCCATTATAATTTGTTTTTAACAATTCCATATTGCACTGGTATTAATTTAATATTATTGTATATGTGCCACTAAATCTGAACATACTAATTATACCAAACAGATATACGATATCAGTTGAACTCTAAATTTAATTTAATTTCTTATTTTGCAGATTACAAAACCAGCTCCAGAAACACGAAAGATTTTAAGACGCGACAGCACTTGCCAGACCATGACGGATACCTTAAACGATATTCTGTCTACTAAAAATGGCATCACCAATGGAACAAAAGATGGAAACAACTTTCCCGCCAAGGCGGATGTCACCAACGGAAAAAGTAAAATTTTATCGAATTCCGAAGTTGACGCCAAGCTAACGCGACTTCTCAGTGAATGCGAATCTGCTGATGATGAATTGAAGCTAAAAGAAATAGATGCTGAAAGCAGTGCCACTACGACAGTTATTGAAAACGGAACCACAACAACAGCTTCTGAAAACCGTACTATTACGATAGATGTTGAAAGCAGCGCCTCAACTACAGATACTGAAAACAATGCCATAACAACAGCTGCTGAAAACAGTGCAACGACAGGTGCTGAAAATAGTTCCATAGCTCCAGATTCTGAAAACACCAAAACAGGGGATGTTAAGGAGGATTTAATGGCTGCTAATGGAAACTTGGAAATCACGAAAGAGGATGCGGAAAAAGAAGAAGAAAGGATTGTCATTGAGCAGATTGATGTTGCCGTGAAAGATGAGGAAGATTCTGAAGATGATAACAAAGTGACTGCTCTCAAAACCGATATTGTTGAAGCTCAACCATCAAATTGCCCAATGTCTGTACAATAGATCAATATTGTACAGATATTAGAAGCACAACTTATTGCATTTTTTCTTTATATATGGGACTTTGTAAACCAGTGGTTCTTTATTTGGGGTACTTTCACTAGGTTAAACTTCTAGTGTTACCTTAAAGAAGGGCAATTTCTTACTTTTATAAATGGGATTTTAAGCCAGAGCTATGTAGCTCGAAGTACGTGCTTTAATGCATTGTATTAAATTTCCAATGTTACTGTATTTAAGGTGTAGAATATGGAGATGTAATATGGTTTGGAAAAAAATATCATATCAGAATATGGTTTTTAATAAATCAGCATTATTATCCAAAAATGATCTGTTGAAAAACTAGTAATCAATTCTTGTAATATATCCATTTAATGCTTTTTAAAAATGTTGAAATCATTAAAGTTATTATCAGAATTCATTTTAGAAATGTAGAGACAGGATGTTATCTTCCGCAAAAGAAAACCTACGTTTCACTTGTAGATATTTAAATAAGGTTAAGTACTCAAAGCTTTCAGAAAAATTCAAATTTTTTAATTGGTGGTGTTGGAGAAACTATTGAACTAAATGTATTTTCCGTGAAAATTGGTATTTCTGATTTTTATGCCTGGAAGAGTGGCAATTTTCCAGAAAAGAGCACGGACAGCAGGAGAAACGAGCCCATAAATTATGCCTTGAAAAATGTCTAGAATGAATAATGAAATCACTATACATAAACGCACTATTTGTTCATGTATTTGTTTATGTTAAATACAATTATGTTTAATTGATATTCATTAAACATTTGTTAAAATACATTATTTCTGTTTTCCTTTGTTTTATTTAGATCTCATTTTTGAGTAAAGGTTAATAAATTTTTTAAACAATGTTACATAAAATGCTTTTTATGGATGTTTTATATTTGACAACTCGAAATATATTTAAAATTTTAACAAAAAAATTTAACACATCAGCCCCCATTACAGTTTTTCAGTAAATTATTTTCATTTTTATTCACTGCTAGCAAAAGTACTCGTTATTCGCACGAGGATAAATAAAATAACGACAAGTAACTGAAAATATATACATTTCCTCTCCTCCCTGCTATAATCGCATATACCATTTTAGAATTCCTCCTTTAAAAAGTGATAAAGCTTTTTTTTTATAATTTAAAATATTTTTATGTTTAACAAATTAGAAGTTAAAAAAGTAAAAATATCTCTATACTGTACTTGGTTGCTAATACACCGATAAAAATCCAATAATTTATAGTTTATCTCTCATAAGGTATGGAGTTTTAAAATTAAACAGTCTGCACAAAAATATTTTTAGAAAATAATAGGAATTTCCTTTTGGTATGGGTATACATAGTTGCATGAAATCTCATAATAAATAACGACGACATTTGTAAAATCCTTAACTCCAAGTGGAATCAGCTGATGGGTATAAATAATATACTATCGTGTAGACGAAAGTCAGATGTTTCGTACGTGCCTATTTTTAACCCATCCCCTCTTTTACGCTTGTACCAGGTGAAAAGGAGTGCACCGCTCTCATTAATTCAACGTGGAATCAGCCTCTATGCATAAATGACATACCATTGTGTAAAGGAAGGTAGGCCGTTTCAACAATGTAGACCATTTATCCTCTCCTCCTCTCAACTTTGTACCGAGTAAGGGCCCAAGTACAGCGCGGTCTGTACCTACCCGATTTTTTTTTTTAACATTGATGCCGCAATTTAATCAGGGAATGACTATAATTAAATTTTAGTTTTCAGTGGGAACAAATTAAGAAATTTGATCATGAACGCTTATGATTTACCTTTCAAAACATTCCGAATTTCCCTTTTTCTATTATTGCAATTTTGATTTGACTATTTCCAAATGACCCTTCCAATGTATCGTTTAGGCTACATCTTTGCAATATCTTGGACCAACAGCTTGTATATTTAATTAATAGTTTGCATTTTTAACCTGTATAATACAGAACTTAAAAATGTAAATTACAGCCAGAATAAACCTGTTTTTGAAATAAACTGCCTCAAATTCTTAATAAAAGTGAGAATAAAATTAACAGCCTGGCATAAATACTCAAAAAAAAATAGTACGTTTTAAAATACTACACAACTTTCTTTTACTATACCCAGGTTTTAAAGAAGTTCGATCTAAGATAATTAATTATAGTTACAATGAACCTGTATACAAAAAAAAAGAGATAAAACAATTATAACATTTTAATACAATTATAAACCATTTCCCTAAGATAAAATTCTGATTGTTTTAATTTTTGAATGAATCCGCATTGAAGCAAAAAGCCCAATGTGCAGATGTTTTTCAATATCAAATAAAACCTATAACGTCATTTTGATGATGTCAATAATAATATAGAGCAATGTTTTGTAGTTATGAAGTATTCTGTGTAAAGATGGGTATTCTACTTGATTTATAATTTTTTTATATTATATTTTCACTTTACTCCGCTGATTTTAACTTATTTTACTGTTGGCACTTCGTGAAACTTTGCTGAGGTACGCTAAAAACTGTCATAACATTCGAAGAGAACGTCGTAGAAACTTGAAAATAGTCATGTTAAAATTCTTATTTTTTTAACTAATTATTTTATAAATTTCGTTTCTCTAGGTTGTGTAGTTACGGAACCTAGTTTATACTGACAAACCAACAAACATCCGAACACATTTTGAGATTTCAGCTTTATATATAAGATTTAAATATTTGCAGCTTTGCTTTACGATTTAACTGCAAACATCCTGAAACATATATTTTTTGTATAAAACCATCTGCCCTTATATTAGTAAACAAATGTATGAAAGTAATTAGTTTCTTGGAGTTGTATATATAAAAATTGTAATTTATGTTGCAAATGTTATTAGTTTGTGCTTCATTTCATTTTTTTTATTCGTGAAACATATGTTCTACTGGAAAATTGCTGTAATCAGGGTTTTCCGAAGTGTAATATGAACTTTGAAATCGAATAAAAAAATCTACCTTCACTTCATCGCTCATGAGAAAAAAAGTTAAGCCTGTCTATAATATATCAAAACGAATTGCTTAAATGTTCTGTAGGGTATATCGTAATTTATGATACAAGGATATGAATTATTGTTAGTTTACATTCTTTCTAACGGAAAAGTTATTTGTCTCACAGTGTTGTTAATTTAAATGTTAGTACTCAAGTGTATTCTGAATGTTTGAATATGAGTATCTATATATATGAGTAAGCACAAAAAATCTTATATTGTTTTAAAAAAGTGGAATAAAATGTTCTTTAAAAAAACTGTTATTTTATTTTTTTACTGAGCGCGGAGCTCCTCCAAAGTGCGAAGCCCTATCCAGGGGCATGCGCCGCACACATCTAAGGGTGGAATATGTAGCTCTAGAGCGACGTTAATTAACGAAACTGAATATTTTTTCCACTCATGGTGACGCGGAATCGTGAATTTCGGAATCGTGACAATTTCAAATAAATGTTATCTATCCTTAAAAAAAATTATAATTTTTAAAAAAAATTAAAGGACAAAATGTTTTTTTTTCTTTTGAAAATTTTAAAAAGTGGAGTGGACCCGTTTCCAAAATTTTCCGATTCAAATACTTTACTTGAGTGGTTAAGTGGCGAATTGCATTAGATTTCGAATTCAGATGGCGCTGCTAATGTTTCATCTGACCACATAGAATCTTCTAGATAATAACGTTGAATCTGATTAATGATAATTATTAATTTTCAGGGAAGCAATTAAGGATATTCATAATACGTTATTGGAATGACGACATTCCGTTTGATCTGATGGAACTACCGTGAGTGATGGGCGTTATAGCAAAATTTCGGAATCGTGACAATTTCAAAACAATGTTATATATCCTTAAAAAAATATATAATTAAAAAAAAAATTAAAGGACAAAATGTATTTTTTGTTTCTTTTGAAATTTTTAAAAAGTGGGAGTTGACCCCTTTCCAAAATGACCGATTCAAATACTTTAGTGAGTGGTTAAATGGCGAATTACATTAGATTTCGAATTCAGATGGCGCTGCTAATGTTTCATCTGACCACATGGAATCTTTTATATAATAACGTTGAATCTGATTAATGATAATTATTCATTTTCAGGGAAGCAATTTGCCAATGGAGTTGTTCATAAATTCACTGAATTAAAAGATTTCATGATGGAGTACAATATAGATAGATGTGTGCATCATTACCGAGACTCACCTTTCGACTGGCCACTCACTCCGAATGGCCAACTGTCAAACCTATAGGTCGGATTGGCTCAACCGTAGAAGAGGTGGCTGTGCTATACTAGCGAAAACTTCTCTGCAAAAGTCTCTGTTCAGAACTAGCAACAATAAAGGCTTCGAGGAGACTACCATCACCCTCGCTCGCAAGTAACAAAACATTAATATATCCGCTGTGTACAACCCTCCAACTCATATTATCACAGAGGATGAAATAAAGTATCTCTTCCCTCCCAATACACCAACAATCTTGGGAGGTGATCTAAATGCTAAAAGCTCGGTATGGAGTTGTAGAGCAGTCAATAAAAATGGCAAGCAACTCCAAAAATATCTGGGGAAAGCTGGTTTAACAGTAATTGCTCCAATACAACCCACATATATTCCAACGGCCTTCAATCACAGGCTAGATATTCTGGACATCTTCCTCAGTAATGCGGGCATTCACATGTGTGCTCACGTTTATAACGAATTGTCATCAGATCTTCTACCTGTTATTGTGACAGTGGGTATCGAAAAACCTGCAGATGACTTTCGCAAGCTCCGCACAGATTGGAAACTCTACTACAACATTCTCACAACCAGGGTACACAATGACCTGCCCCTAGATAACTGCTCAAACATCAACCCGGCAGTAGAGAATTTCACTTCCGAATTACAAACAGCCCACTGTGGGGCCACAACAAAAGTCGATATACAGCTGCGGAAAAAAAAACGAACCACCAATGATTATTTCGTTAGTTTTCATAGTAGAGCTAAACTTAATATACCATTTTGTAGGGAATAAAGTCTACTATACAACGATATACAAAAAATTTGCATATCAAAATAATCTAAATATAAGTTTTCATTAATTTCCTACCATTATATGCAGAGATATTATACAATATGTATCGATCTTATTTGAGGGGCTACCTCCACATTGAACAAAGTTGAACTAAGAAATGAATGAATCGGGTAGAAAATGTTTTGGCGTTAAACGTGGTTCTTCTTTTTGTGGTCAGATCAGAGATAAGATAAGGCTAGCATATAAATTGTTCAAATAATATGATGCAGTATGTATTATTCTTACAGATATGTTACTACTTCAATGTGATTGTATACAGTATTTTTGATGACGACAAATTTCATCATTTGTATTCTTAAGATGTTCTGAAATTATATAGGCAAATGATAAAATTAATATTGTAAGAAAAATTTTAAATTTTAGAATATATCTTTAAAAAATTATTTATTCAAAGTTTAAAATACATATAGCAATGATTTACTTTTAAAATTCATATAATTTTTTTTTAAAATTCTGTAATTAAATGAAATATTGCAAATGTTATATTACAAACTCAGTTTGAATTGAGGTTATGTAATTCCTCATTTTCAGTAACATTGTGCTTGTCTTAAGATATGCAGGGTGGTCCAAAATTATTTTAATGCTATTAAAAATCCTTTAAAAAAATATGCACATAAGGTTTTTGTATTTAATAAAGAAAGCATTGAAGTTTCTTAAACAGCATTTAGACCACTTTAATGTGCACACAATTTTTGCATCTTTAAAAAAAAAGTTTAATAATATAATCACATATGATGTGTTCAATCCGGCTATGTGAAATATTGGAAAATTTGTAATTTCAATTGCCGCTGTAATTCAATTCGGCTTTTCAATTAGTCAGTGACACTGATTATGTTTTAAACTCTGTTTTTCACGTTTACGTCAAGGGGGTTACTTTACACCTTGCAGGGTAACTTTACTCCACCTCTTAAAAAAAAGTTTCATATTTGAAGAAAGGCAGGGCATTCAGCGAAAGAAGTCAGTAATATATTTTTCACGTGAGGATTAGAAATTCTGCTGTCCAACAGTTGGCCTTTTTTCCCCTCTCTTTCTTTAGGGTGTTTTGTAGGTATTACCAACACACCGGTGTTGGTATAACACGGGTTTTCTTCCAGTGGAAAAAGTTGTATTTTTTACATAACCACGTGTACCCTGTATAAGGTTAGGGCCCAATTCAGTTATGAAAGAATTTAAAAGTATAAAATCAATTTTCTTCTTCTAGTTCAGGTTACAAATCTTTTGGTTCACTAACCTCATTCCAGTCCAACATTCGGGGTTACTTTAATCCACCAGTTAATTTAAGTAAACCTTATAATAGTATAGCAAACCTTAGTAGAGAGAAACCTTGTTATTATGTAGCGGTTGTTAAGGATGAATCGTTTTGTTGTCCTTTTCATTCAAAATTTGATTTTCACTCTAGGAATCTGATTTTCACTTTCACGAATTATATTGTTAACTTCCTCTAAAAAAGCCCTTCCTCTAAAAAAATACATCTCTAGTTATTTTTAATGCATTTATTTAAAATAGTTAAGAATTATCCATAATACATTTATTAATTACTACCTATTTTTTTTATTTACAAAATGTAGTGGTGGATTATATAGTGTTGTGGTTTTCTTTAAAAGACATGGGACAACGGACATAATTATTATATAAAAAAGTTTTAGTATAATGAACTAAGATATTCATATTCTTTAAATATTTACATGTAGTATTATCAACTTAAATCAATGATTCTCAATTTTTCAATGGTCAAAAATATGAGGCATCGTTCTCGGATCTTTACTTCGAGATAGGCCCCGAACCGTCGCCAACAGCCCACTGTGCAGGTCTAGTGCAATGTTAATTAACCAAGTTCATATTTTTTTACCATGGTCAGATGACGAGAACAACGTATGAATTGACACCCAACGCAACTTCAGTAGGCGATAGGATGTTGGTCTTGGATCATATTTAACGTGCACCACTCCCGTACACCCCTCGCCTTTATATAAGAATTTAGAATTTTATGCCAACGCGATCACATCGCTTTTTATTCTCAAAATTAGTGAATATTTCTGTTAAGTTCTGCTAATTTTAAATTTGTGTATGACCCCTGAAATGATCATTTTTTTACACACTTTAATATAGCAAAAAAACTACAAAGAGGAAAATCACGAAATTTTAGATATGGATATAAAGCGTTTTTCTGAATCCATTACTATCAAAATATAGCATGGTTGCTATTCATAAATTTTATGAATATTAATATCCTAATTTAAATAAAATTAAAAAATATACATATTAGTAATGAAAGTTAGTGTATTTTATTTGGGTCGTTTAGAAGTAACACGGATAAAAATTTAAGCTTAATAAAATTATTATTTTGAAAGATATGATTAAAAGTTTAAGAAATTCATTTAACATTACGAGTTCTAAACTTTCGAAATTCATAATTAAAAAACTACTTAACCAAATGACTTGCAAATTGATTTTCAGCGATGAATTTTGTTGTAGATTCTAAATATTGAATCAAAATTGGGTGTTGCTATTGGAAATTTTAAAGTTGGTGCGGATTTTAATATGAAGATAGTCCCCTATGCAAATTTTTTGTATATCAATGTATAGTAGACTTTATTCCATACAAAATTGTATATTAAGTTTAGCTCTACTATAAAAATTAACGAAATAATCATTGGTGGTTCGTTTTTTTTTTCCGCAGCTGTACCTCCTAACTATCTTATCCTTCCGAAATCAATAAAACAACTAATCAAATATAGAAACTGGGTCCGGAAGAGACATAGTAGAACTTGAGATCCTAGCTTAAAAACCGAAATAAATAGACTCAATAAAGAAATAAAAATCAAATGTACCAATCACAAGACTGAGATGTGGGAAGATAAAGTAGTTTCACTCTGTGCGGAGGACAAATCGCTTTGGCGGATGTCCAAAAGCTTGTGAAAACCCCCAACCATCAATATACCTATTCATGGGGAGTTAGGTCTAGTTCAGTGGTTCCCAAAGTGGGTTCCACGAAAAAATTTAGGGGTTCCGCGTGACAAATTTTATTTGATTAAAAAAAATAAGAATGGTGTTTAATATATTCACATTTTCTTCGGAAAGTTTACCATTCCATGGATTATGAAAATTTGATTGTATTGAGTTCGGATACACAATTAGAAGCCACATTTAGAACAGTTTCATTAACAATATTATGGTCAGATGTATTCGATGAATATCCAAACTTAGCAAAACAGGCTAATGGAATTCTATTGCCGTTTGCAACCACTTATTTGTGTGAATCTGGGTTTTCAAAATATGTTGCGGCAAAAGCCAAATATCGTAAGAGACTTGATGCTGCACGAGATATGCGAGTTCAGTTATCAAACCTAACGCCCTATTTTAAGAGAATCATGAAATCAAAGAAGCAGGTGCATTCTTCACATTAAAGATTTTCCGTTTATTTGAGTTTATGTTTTGTATTTTTATTAATTATTTCTATGATGAATTTTTTTTTTTTAGTTTTGCTTAATTCAATAAAATCTGAAATACCAAAATAATACTTGTTTCATATAATATCAGATATTATATTTTGAAAAGTCGTTAATTAAAACATATTCAGGGTTCCGCGATCATTGGCAACAAATTTTGGTGTTCCACAACCAAAATAGTTTGGGAACCACTGGTCTAGTTTATACAGACCAGGAAAAAGCTGAGGCATTCGCTGACGAGATGGAGAGTCAGTTCAGAGAAAATTTATCTCCATCTAACGATGACTTCAAAGAGGAAGTACGAAGGGAGGTCCTCAAATACATAAGGACCCACAAATATACATCCACTCCAGAGCCTTCAGACCAAGAAGAAATACTTTATATAATTGTTAAACTTAAAACCAATAAAGCCCCAGGAATAGATAACATTATTAATGCAATGCTCAAAAACCTCCCAGATATTTCGTTATCTAAAATTCTCCATATCATTAATGCCTGCCTCCAACAAACTTATTTCCCTAAACTCTGGAGGTCAGCTTCAATTATCATGCTTCAAAAACCTGGTAAAGACCCGATTATCCCAAGTAGCTACAGACCGATCAGCCTTCTACCATCCTTGGCTAAGGTCTATGAAAGAATCCTGAATGCCAGGATTAAGCCACATGTAATACATATTCCATCAGAACAATATGGTTTCCTACAGGGTAAATCGACCACGCATCAGCTGGTCAGGAGACTTGAGTTCGTAGGATGTGGCCAAAGCCTTTGACAGGGTATGGCACTTGGGATTAAATAAAAAGCTCATAGATTGCAAGCTGTCTCCAGGGCTTATAATAACAATATACTCATACCTCAATAATAGGAACTTTTCTATTAAATTTGGCACAGAAACATCTACCTCCAGAATAATTGAAGCCGGTATACCCCAGGGCTCTATTCTCGGTCCCATCTTATATCTTTTCTATACCTCTGACTTTCCGACTTTTAGGCAAGATAACAACTGCTTAATCGCCTTCTATGCGGATAACACTGCGGTGGTTTGAAAATCCGCTAATACGAACCACGCAGTATATAAACTCCAAGAGAAAATGGACGAGATAGAGCCCTGGTGTGAAAAATGGTAGGTAGCTATTAACGCTCAGAAATCTAATGTACTTGTAATATGTAAAACCAAGAAAATTAAGCCCGTCAAAACAATACTTGATATATTCGGAGAAACAGTTCCTATTGTAACTAAAGCCAACTACCTGGACTAGCATCTCCATGTCGCATCGCCTGTGTGAGGAAAACCATCCTGGCGCGATAATTGTTTGGCGGTGAGGGGATAAATTGCCAAATGTTGCAAACTTGTATTGCATTTATTCTCTTCCCCGGGAGATTCAAGCTTACAGCATATGGTTGTTTTAAATTGATGTTTTTTTTTATTGATATTCAACTATTTGGCGTAGATGTGTGGGGGGAGGGGGGAATTTTCTGCTTATTAATGAGGAAAGAGTGAGCGCTCGAAATAAAGTGTAGTAGTTATTAAAAAAATAGTCTTACAGAACATTAAAAATTTGAACTAATAAACAAAGTATAATATCTTTAATATTTTGTAATCAAGTATTCTGTAGAAATAAAATTAAGAATGAGAAACAGAAAAAAGCAAGTATTTATGGAAGATAAATAAATGTAGCAAAGTAAATTTACTTTTATATTGATTAAAGTTCTAACAAAGTGAAAGTTGTAAGTTTTTTTTATAATAATAATATAAGGTTAATTTGAAATACATAACGAATGTTTATAAAAAATTAAGAATTTGTATTTTTTTTATTCATAAGCATTCATTTTCAAAATTAATAACTCTCATTTTATGTAATTATAAGCAAACTAAATTTATATTCTTTTAATATAACAAAGTTAATGTTACAAAGGTCTCGGTGGTGAATAAATGGCCAACCTGGTTGACGCGGCTCACTATGGTATGTCTCACTATGGTATAATATAATTTCTTAGATATTCATAAAATATTTTTTATATTTACAATATTAAAATTGTGAAGGTCTCGGGGTGAATAAATGGCCAACCTGGTTTATGGTATGTCCCACGATGGTATAACATAATTTCTTAGATATTCGTAAAATCATTTTTATAATTACAATAACATTAAAATTGCAAATTACAATCAAATAAATAAATAAAAAAAATTTATATCAAATAATCGAATGCATGTTCTTAAATCGTGAAATAATCTTTACGTGATCGTGAAATTACCATGGCCGCAATTTATTGCGAAAAAACTAGCTCTTCTCCATGCTACAATTACAATGCCATTTAAAAAACAAAACAAAACAGGTCAGTCAAAATGTCGAACCGCCATTCCTTCCACAGGATTGCGAAATACTAAACTTATCAATATCGCCAAAGCTGGAACAATTATCGCGACCAAGATGATTTTCCTCACACAGGCGACGCGACATCGCAATGGGAAGGCATCTAGGATAATGCAATGGATAACATAAACACTCATATTAAAAAAATTTGACCAAGTGGACTAAAAGTCTACAAGGTCTTTATATAGTATACCGTCTACAGTAAGTAATAATACATTTTAGAATTTTTGGAAATCTATAAATTTTATATTTAATTTTTTATACTGGTAGCAGTATTTAAAAAGTTGTAATTTTGAAAAACTATGTATTTTTTTTTTTTTTTTTTTACTGGTAGCATTGATTAACAGTGTTGGTTTGTAATTCTATATTATAAATATACATGTTGGAATAATAAGTGGTGAGGATGTGCTGACATAGTGAATAACTAATTAATTCAGCTGTAGTGTGCAATAAATTTATTTTTTTATTATTATTTCTGACACAACTAAATGCATATAGCTAAAATATTTGAAAAATATACATCAATAACCATTTTTTAACGAATTATAATCAATTCAAGGTGCGAGTGGAAGAAGGGGTTAACTAATATTTATGAAAAATCTCATTTTGATGTAGATTAACACTAAACCTACCACGCGCGGTCAAATGATCGTTTTTGAAATTTCGTTTAGAATTTCTTGTATGCAACGTTACTGTATCACCATGTAACTTATTGACTTTTCCTGTAGTATACATGCAACCCATTTTTCAATATTCACAACTTTTTAAATTGTTTACTTTCTGAAAAAAAATTATAGCATGTCTAGTCTACCACGAGCAGTCATTTGACCATTTGAACAATTCATGTCATTTACGACTATATTCTTCGGAAAGCGCACTTCTGAAATTTGTTTTTTAAGAGTCCACAATGTAATTGTTGATCTATAGTGTTGTGGCGATCCAGCGTCCTGCGGGCCAACCAGGCAACGCTGTAAAGACCGTATCGGCCCAACCAGGCGGCACGGGTGCAGACCGATTCACGCCAGGCGGCGCTGACGGCAACGGAAAATGTGCAATACAAAATACTGTAATTTGTAAACAATGTGCTGAAAATGCATAAATGTAAATAAAACTTTTCTTAATAGAAAAAAAATATTTTGTTTTACTATCCAATTGGCTAAAATCGCTTTCTATATTAAGATACATATCTTTTTTTGAAGCGGTGATTTAACCACTCATGGTAGGATTAGGTATACATGAAATGTCGGTAGGTTTAAAAAATCCTCATAGTAACGCATTCAAAGTATCCTGAGCTAATAATTCAGTGAAACCTCAAATGGACAAAACATTTTAGCCACTTTAAAAGAAAGGCATATGGTGTCCCAATCTACCTCAGGCCGATAATCTAAAGAAAATTCCAAATGAATCTTAGACTTAAAAAACTACTTTATGAAGCAGCAATCCAATCATACCCATTTTAACATATGCATCACTTGTATGGACCACACACACTGCTATTGAATTGATAATTTTACATAAATGACAAGACAGGATCCTAATAGAAATTGTGGATGCTCCTCGATATTTGAGAAACCATCTAATTCATAGAGATTGATAAATTAAAACGTACATTGACAAGCTAAATGCAAAGTTAATCAAAAGCTAGTTGATAAGTAGTTCTGGCCTGCTTAGTATTAAAACTTGTCACATACAAACCAATTATTTGTTATTGTATTTCTATGCAAATGGTTTAAATTGCAATAAAAATATTTTGAAAATGTCTCACTCATTTCCGATATACAGTAGTTTCAAAAGAACTAAAAAACATGAGACGTTTAAAAGAGCCCCCCCCCCCCCCCCCCCTCTAGTATCAAAACCAGATAGATAACTTTTTTGTTGATAATCAAATTATGACATTTATTTTTAGTTTCCTATATATCTATCCGTATGCTAAGTCTAATATTCCAAAGCAGATAGATAATATTCACTTTACAGTGTAAAAGTAAGCAGTTGGTTGCAAAACAAGATAACTAAAAAAAGCAGTTTCAAAAGCAGATAGATAATATGCACTTTACATGCATTTACGTGCATTAATCGCACAGCAGTAATCCAATAAAGGGGGGAAGATATCTCAAAGTAATACTTATACAGAGTTAAAATTTCGCTAAGACATGATTTTATCTATTACCAATTTATAAAAAAAGAGCATAAAATTCTTCCATAAATTATGCAATTAATTAGTTTTTGTTTCTCTTGAAAATTTTGTAAAAAGTGATCTATCTGGTTTCGAAAATTGATGGCAATTTCATTGATTTGATATCAATTTCAACAAAAAGTGGATCCTCATCGTTTTTACATTGGAACCGTCAAACTAAAAATGCGCTTCATATTTTATTTAAAGTTAATTCTTTAATCTGTAGTTTCTTAAAAGTAGAGAAAATGAGTAAGTTTTCAAATATTCCAGTGATCTCGTATGAGATATTTTTAATTCATTTTTCTAAACATAACAACCAAAAAACCTTCAAATCTTTAAAAACAGGGTGTAAATAAAATTAAAACTAAGTTTCATCGACCATTTTATTATTTAGTTATTACCTAAGTATATAAAATTAAAAAATATTTTATAGATTTTTTTTCTCAAAATTCCAGATGAAACGCTTTTTTTAGAGCCGATGTTTGGCGCTACGAGCGCTACTGTCTATGACGAATTCAAAGGGAACAAACTAATGAAAGTAGTATTTCCTTTTATGTTTTGTATAGTGAATTTTGCGTAATGGGACGCGATCCATTAAATTTCCAGTTATTACACCCAAAAGTTGAAAATAATATAAAGTTAATAAAAAACGATTTTACCTTCTATTAATATGATATTTAAGTTATTATTAATAAGAAAAATTTCTACCAGTTATCAAATTGATTAATTTTGCTTATGAGTTTTGAAATTTACAAAATCGTACTTATAATTTTTTTTAATCCGTTTACAAAATTCCACAAAAGAACCAATTCGTTGAATCGAGGGTATCAGGCAAGGGGGCAAATTTAATTTTTCAAAAATTCAATTTTTTTTTATTATGCTAATTTTTGATATTTTAAAATTCTTTTTTTTTAAAATTCTATTGTAACTGTTAATACGCGATATCTATATGGCGCATTATAAGATTCATATTTCGAATTGGTATATATAATTTCAAATTGGTAAATACCCAACATAATGTCTTATAAGGAAACCAATAAGAAAAACTCATTATCAATAGATATTTCTACCGGGGAAAATAAATACAGGGCTTGTTGCTAAAAATAACGCTCTCGCCCCTCTTGAATTTGTATTTTATATTTAAACGAACTCGCCACACATGGTGCACGACGAGTTCCACCGCACAGGGAGCCTTGGAGGAGCCCAGCTAAAATTATAAAAATAAACACCCCCTGCGGAAGAGAGGTCTATCAAGCGTGACTGTGGCGTGACATAGGGGATAGGGTCTTAGAGATTGCGTAACGTAGAGAATCTATTAAAAATTATTAAATTTCTTTCATATACTTTTATATAAGTCACTTTTCGTTATATCTTTCCAATAGGATGTTTGGTAAAGCACACAGAGTGGAAATTTTAATGACTGTTAATTTTAACAGCAAAAATTTGTCGTGAAACAAAAAGTAAGATTGTACATTAAATTAAGGTCTACACAGATAAAAAGTCAACTTTACCTAGAAACATTTTAATTTTAGGGAGGGCTGTGGTAGGTCAAAAATTTGGTTTGTGCAAAATAGCAACTTTCCATACTTTTGTCTCCTTATTTGTCCCTTGCCCTACAAAGACATTCCAAAAATGTATACCTAGATTTCATTTCCTATATTTCTTAAATAAATATCTTCCCAATATATATATATATATATATATATATATTTTAGGGTGGGTCTAAAAAACATTTTTTCATCATTCTAATAGTGCGGAAAGCGTGACCAGTGTGATCAATAAACATGCTGTAAAATATTGTTTTGATCGGATAATATCTTCTGCCGCCTCATCGCACTTGAAATTTCGAAATTTAGGTAAAAAATGGCTTTTTTCGCTTATTATAGTAAAAATAATATTTTTTGAAATAGTTATCCTAATAGCACGGATAGAGTGTCTAATAAAATCAATAAACACGATGTAAAATATTTTTTCGATCAGATAATATCTTCTGCCTCCACATCGCACTTTAATTAATGCTATTTTTGTTAAAAAGTGCACTTTTTCATGTGATAAAAATATGGTTCGAATACTATTTAATAGATGCACTTATACAAATACACTTACAGATGACTAGATTACAGATGTTTGAATTCATTCATATGGTCGAATCCATTGGCGGATCTATTCCGATTCCAAAGCCACAACGTCGTTCTGGATTGATTTTAACTTTTTTTTTACTGTTGCCATTTCGTGAAACTTTGATGAGGTATGCTAAAAAAAAATCATAACATTCGAAGAGAACGTCGTAGAGACTTCAAAATAGTCATGTTAAAATTCTTATTTTTTAACTAATTATTTTGTAAATTTCGATTCTCTAGATTGCGTAGTTACGGAGCCTAGTTTATACTGACAAACCAACAAACATCCGAACACATTTTGAGATTTTCAGCTTTATATATAAGATTTAAATATTTGCAGCTTTTCTTTATGTTTTAACTGCAAACATCCTGAAACATATCATTTTTGTATAAAACCATCTGCCCTTATACTAGTAAACAAATGTATGAAAATAATTAGTTTCTTGGAGTTGTATATATATAAATTGTAATTTATGTTGCAAATGTTATTAGTTTGTGCTTCATTTCATTTTGTTTATTCGTGAAACATATGTTCTACTGGAAAATTGCTGTATTCAGGGTTTTGAAAAGTGTAATATGAACTTTGAAATGAATATGAAATGAATGTAATATGAAATTTGAACAAAAAATCTACCTTCACTTCATCGCTCATGAGAAAAAAAAGTTAAGCCTGTCTATAATATATCAAAACGAATTGCTTAATTGCTCTGTAGTTTATATTGTAATTTATGATACAAGGATATGAATTATTATTAGTTTGCATTATTTCTAACTGAAAAGTTATTTGTCTCGCAGTGTTTTTAATTTAAATGTTAGTACTGAAGTGTATTCTGAATGTTTGAATTTGAGTATCTATATATATGAGTAAGCACAAAAAATCTTATATTGTTTTAAAAAAGTGGAATAAAATTTTCTTTAAAAAAACTGTTATTTTATTTTTTTTACTGAGCGCGGAGCCCTTCCAAAGTGCGAAGCCAGGGGCATGCGCCGCACACCCCTAAGGGCGGAATGTGTAGCTCTAGAGCGACGTAAATTAACCAAACTGAATATTTTTTCAACTCATGGTGACGCGGAATCGTGAATTTCGGAATCGGGACAATTTCAAATAAATTTTATCTATCCTTAAAAAAAAAATTATAATTTTAAAAAAAATTAAAAGACAAAATGTCTTTTTTTTTTCTTTTGAAAATTTTAAAAAGTGGAGTTGACCCCTTTCCATAATTACCGATTCAAATACTTTAGTGGGTGGTTAAGTGGTGAATTGCATTACATTTGGAATTCAGATGGCGCTGCTAACGTTTCATCTGACCGCATGGAATCTCCTAGATAATAACGTTGAATCTGATTAATGATAATTATTAATTTTCCAGGAAGCAATTTTTCATACTCATAATACGTTTTTGGAATGACGGCATTCCGTTTGGCCTGATGAAACTACTGTGAGTGATGGGTTTAACAGCAAAATTTCGGAATCATGAAAATTTTGGAAAATGTTATCTCTCCTTAAAAAAAAATGTAATTTAAAAAAAAAACTTTAAAGGACAAAACATCTTTTTTCTTTTGAAAATTTTAAAAAGTGGAACTAACCCCTTTCCAAAATGACCGATTCAAATACTTTAGTGAGTGGTTAAGTGGCGAACTGCATTAGATTTGGAGTTCAGATGGCGCTGCTAATGTTTCATCTGACCACATGCAATCTTCTATATAATAACGTTGAATCTGCTTAATGATAATTATTAATTTTCAGGGAAGCAATTTTTTCGAACTTAAAACCGATTAATCTTATTACATTTATAAAATAATCTGTCGTTTTGGAAATTAGTTTGGTATATTCTTGGGGAAAAGATAGACCATATTTAAATGACGTAAATAGACAACACAAAAGATCCCGAATTTTAACAATTAATTATATTATTTTTGTTTGAAACCCGACCATGTATTTTTTAATTTAGCCTCTATTCAATCAAGGAATGGTTTCGCAGAGTTATTAGTGCTGTGTTTACTAAACATGTTGTAAGAATGCTTCCTCTATAACAGCACCTTTAACGTTAACCATAACTGTACTATTTTACTTTTCAACAAAAATGTGTGAAATGATGCAAACACAATGATAATGGTGTCATACTTCATAAATAACTTTTAATTGGTAGGGAGGAGACGACTTTACGTAATCACTATTCACCTTACACATCCTAAGCTCTATTTCTTCTATTTCTTTACCCCGTATTTATACTTAATTGTCTTTGGTATTTTTTCAATAGATGGCGCCCTTTGCAGCTTTTGAGTCGGTTATAAACTCATATATTCTCCGGATGTTTTAGGTTTTATTTGAATTGTTTGTATATTAATGTATAGTTATTAAGGAGCTGATCATACCCACAAGTCACAACTAATTAAAGATATTCAAACATAATACAGAGCACCAGCAAACCAATGTTGTAACAATCATATAAAATTTATCAAACTTTCGCTATTTTATAGACATTCATTAATTTAGATTCAGAACAAAATCAGTAAATATTGTTTTTATTTACAACAAAAAAGTGTATTTTGTTTCGATTTTTTCAACCCAGTGATTTGTTATATATTCTCAGTTGGAAGTACAAGGATGAACGGGACTTTTGACAAATTTCATCAAGTTATTTTGAGTTTGGGAAAAGTAAGACACTTTTTAAATTTCATGTATATTAATCTCAGGTGTAGACAATTTTGAAAAGAGTTTAAAAATATTATTTCCCTGTTAATGTGTTATTAAATTTTTTATCAGAAAATTTTTCTACCAACTACTAAGATGACTAAATTATTTATTAGGCATTAGATACACAACGTAATATACCAACAACTAAATTCTTCCTATATTGAAAAAGCATTGTCCATATTGCGACTATACTTGCTTTTTTAAATAAGGATATTTGAAATATTTAGTAAATTTGTTCATCTGGGGCAGTTATACTACTAGAATACTAAAAGGTGACTTCTACCGCTCGCCATGGGTTGCTTCCAATACCAGGAATTTTACTTTGACTGGTAAATATCAAAATTCCGCAGCCAAAGTCATTCTTGATTGCGTAATTGAGTACTGGGTACAGAACATGGAAGGTAGGATCCCAATATCAGAGAGAGAGAGCGAGTTTCTTTTAGTACATAAAATACTCTCATAAAGCAGTAGTAAATGGGCAGCGGATTGCCTACCCGATTTGTGACCAAAAAAGGTATTAGAAATTTATACTGAACTAAAAGATCCAAACAAATCAACAAGTTTCATACAAATTTATATTTCAGATCTTATGTATCAGACTTACCAACATCTACTAAATGAATTTGGCGCAAATATTGAAATATTGAAGAACTTTTATCTTTTGTTTGTCTATTAATGTATATGTAAGTTCTTGATTAATAATCTTTCAAAAAAACATAAACATCTTTATTCAACGCAATATATAGGTGTAAAAGATCTGTATAAGGATCCACATGAACGTAATATTATATTAATATTAATATTCTGTACTGGCTAAATGATGCTCCTGAACTGATATAGCTGATTGAATCTCCAGAGAAAAAACAAGACTGATCAATAATTTGAACATTGTTAGTGGATGGTCTGTTTCCGTAAATTGCATAACATGACGGCGATTAATTATCAATATTACATCCAATAGTATATGCTGGTCGGATTTTTTCTGCTTTAATTTCAATAGAAAGGGTGGATGGAAGAACAAGGCAGCTCCACAGTTTTCAGATTCACACTTATTCCAGTAAAGAAAAAATCCTTTAGCAATGGGTGCAAGAACTAGGCAGCTCTAAGCAATGGCTATAGAGATATAAAGAAAAGTGAGTTTTAATTTTGTATTATACGATGCGAAAAACGTGCTTTTTTTCCTTCCTGAACAATTTTGAAAAGTGGAGCTGTCTGGTTTTTCCACCCACCCCTTCAATTGCTTGTGCATTGAAATAGAGTATGGAAGGATACAAAAAACACGTTAGAAATTAATAATGACATACTATTTATAAAACTTTAATTATTTTATAGAAAATTCGTTTCAGATAAACGGCTAGGACTGGTTCGATTCTATGTCAATAAGTTAAAGTAGGTATAAACTAAATTTGTGGGGATGTTTTAGTTATAAAAATAAAAACTAACAACCAAGTTTTTCCAAACAAATGTTGTTGTCGTTTTTTTTAAATCTCGGCTGACTGTACAAATATGAATGGCTTATCACTTTAAAACTCCTGCACATTAATACAATGAAATGAAAATAATAAAAGAGCTACTTATATATTTATAAAAAATTCTATTTATATATTTTAAATTTGTTTCTCATAGGATAATTATGCTACCAGTAAATTAGATAAAAAATCTTTTTTATATATTTTGATTTTGTAAAGCATTTCATTGCACCCCATCAATGAATAATAAGCAAACAACTAGCACCCCACTCACTCTGTGCATTTGGAATGCGAACTGTTTGATGAACAAAATTGGAGAGCTCCAAGATTTCCTCACAAATAACGACATAGACATTTGCCTTATATCAGAGACATTTGCCACCCCCACCAGAAACCTGAACTTTCCAAATTATGATGTGTACCGTGCTGACAGACATGCAAGAAAGGGAGGTGGCGCTGCGATCGTTGCCAGGCGATCGCTGCACACATCTTTTCACAACATTAATAATAGAAGCGGATTTGAAGCCGTCACAGCCCTTCTCCGCTACAATAATGATACATTTCACATCACCGCTATCTACAATCCTCCCAACAATAATTTGGACAATCGAACTCTTGATCTCCTGATGCCAACTAATATTAATTCCATCATCGGTGGCGACCTAAATGCAAAAAATAGAATGTGGGGCTGCAAGAAAGATAATGCTGTAGGCAAACCAATAGCAGACAGAATTGGGAGAAATGGGTATAAGGTTGTTGCCCCATTGCAACCTACATATTACCCTCCATTTCATAATCACTCCCCTGCAATTTTAGACATCATCCTCCATAACACTAATCTCGCCATATCAGCTGATACCATGAATGACCTGTCATCCGATCACATCCCTGTCATTGCCAGTATGGGTGTCAACATCCCACGCCTCCTTGAAACAATTCCCAAGACGGACTGGCTCCTATTCCACAACATCCTTGAAAAACAGAACCCCGAACTCCCACTACTCAACAGTAAGCAGAAAATCGAATATAACATCATAAAATTCCAAGACAACATTAAGCAAGCGCACACTGATGCTCCCAACAATAATTTGGACAATCGAACTCTTGATCTCCTGATGCCAACTAATATTAATTCCATCATCGGTGGCGACCTAAATGCAAAAAATAGAATGTGGGGCTGCAAGAAAGATAATGCTGTAGGCAAACCAATAGCAGACAGAATTGGGAGAAATGGGTATAAGGTTGTTGCCCCATTGCAACCTACATATTACCCTCCATTTCATAATCACTCCCCCGCAATTTTAGACATCATCCTCCATAACACTAATCTCGCCATATCAGCTGATACCATGAATGACCTGTCATCCGATCACATCCCTGTCATTGCCAGTATGGGTGTCAACATCCCACGCCTCCTTGAAACAATTCCCAAGACGGACTGGCTCCTATTCCACAACATCCTTGAAAAACAGAACCCCGAACTCCCACTACTCAACAGTAAGCAGAAAATCGAATATAACATCATAAAATTCCAAGACAACATTAAGCAAGCGCACACTGATGCTCCCAACAATAATTTGGACAATCGAACTCTTGATCTCCTGATGCCAACTAATATTAATTCCATCATCGGTGGCGACCTAAATGCAAAAAATAGAATGTGGGGCTGCAAGAAAGATAATGCTGTAGGCAAACCAATAGCAGACAGAATTGGGAGAAATGGGTATAAGGTTGTTGCCCCATTGCAACCTACATATTACCCTCCATTTCATAATCACTCCCCCGCAATTTTAGACATCATCCTCCATAACACTAATCTCGCCATATCAGCTGATACCATGAATGACCTGTCATCCGATCACATCCCTGTCATTGCCAGTATGGGTGTCAACATCCCACGCCTCCTTGAAACAATTCCCAAGACGGACTGGCTCCTATTCCACAACATCCTTGAAAAACAGAACCCCGAACTCCCACAACTCAACAGTAAGCAGAAAATCGAATATAACATCATAAAATTCCAAGACAACATTAAGCAAGCGCACACTGATGCTACCACTCAAACTAAAGCACACCGCAACTACATGCTTCTCCCCCCAGCCATCAGACAAGTTATCAGGCCACGTAGCCTGCAGCAGGAGATGCCGCCTGTTCCCGAAAACCACCAAATTGCCTTCGACTAAACAGCGAGCTGCTAGACGTCAGGCCGTAATTGTTAAAAATGTTAGGAAATGCCCAAACCACTCTACTTCCCCTGTTCCTAAGCGAAGCGAAGCTTCATTTATTCCTCGCCCAAACCTCTTAAATTCCCTTGCAACGTCTCGGCACCTCAATGAGGCTGCCCCTATGCTGGAGCTAATAAAGGAATTAGCTCCAATCTTTTCCGGAGTCGGAGGAATCAAAGGCCTGATCCTTCGGCTTCGCGAACAAAAATCGCCGCTTGAAAAGCTTCAAGTCTTTTTCGACTACTTTGCGGAAAAAGTTCCCAGCGAAGAGTCCCCGCCCACCGGCCAATAGGGAGCCTGCCTTGCTTAGGCCCCGCCCACCTGCCTTCGTCTGGACCCTTCGGAGTCTGCGAGCGAGCCATCTTCTTCACCATCCTATGCTGCCTTGAGCAAACGTTATGACCCATGTAAGGACTGTTCTACTGGAGGCGAAGGCCACTTCGTGGCCATGTCCTTCGACATCACTACTAGAATCTCTCATCAGACAAGTTATCCAACTCAGAAATAAAACAAGAAAAACATTTTCAAAAAATTTTTGCCCAAAACTCAAAACTCAAATTAACGTCCTGAATCGAAAAATTAAAGAACTCGTCAAAAAACATAAAGAGAAAAAATGGGAAGAAAAAGTCGAGAGCCTCACAACATCCGACAACTCTATCTGGATAATGTCAAAAACACTCAAAAGGGAAAAGATCGTTAACAGACCCATTCACGGTGAAAATGGACTGGTGTACTTTGATTTTGAAAAAGCCGAAGCCCTTGCTGACCACTTGGAAAAAACATTCACCGAAAACATTGAGCCAAGTGACGATATCTTTGAAGATGAAGTCGAGCAGGAGCTCCGAGATTGGATCAGATGCCACCCTCCCCTTGGGAACCTCCCCCCCCACCACTATCGATGAAACGACTGCAATCATCACTAAACTTAAACTCAAAAAAGCCCCTGGAATCGACCGAATTTCAAACAAGATGCTCAGAAACCTCCCTCACAAGCACATCAAGATTCTCATTCATATTTTTAATACATGCATTGAACAAGTACACTTCCCACAAATCTGGAAGAAAGCATTAGTAATAAATTTCCCGAAACCTGGCAAGGACCCCGTCATGCCAGCCAGCTATCGCCCCATCAGTCTCCTCCCAACACTAGCAAAAGTCTTTGAGAAAATAATACTCAACAGACTGCAGAAGCACACGTCGCACATCCCTAACGAACAATATGGTTTCATGCCGGGCAAATGTACAACGAAACAACTTATAAGAATACTTGAATTTATTGGCCAAGGCATTTATAATCATGAAGCCTCCGCCATGCTGATGCTCGATGTTGCTAAAGCCTTCGATCGTGTTTACCACAAAGGCCTCATCACTAAACTCACCAGACTCAACCTACCTCAAGACCTAATACTCATCTTAATGAACTATCTTAAAAATCGAACATTCCAAGTACGAGTTAATCAAGACATTTCCACCCATAGAAACATTGAAGCGGGCGTCCCCCAAGGTTCCCTGCTTGGACCTATATTATATTTATTCTATACATCTGATTTCCCTACCTTTCATGATGACAGAATGAGCCAAATCGCTTTTTATGCAGACGACACAGCCATCATCACTAAGTCCAAAGACCCAAACCTAGCAATACGTAAACTCAATGAGAAAATGGAGGATATCGAAGACTGGTGCCGAAAATGGAAAGTGGCCATCAATGCATCTAAATCCAAATTACTCATAATAAGAAAATACAAGACACAAGACATTATTTATGAAAACGTCCTTCTCTTTGACGAGCAAATTCCCATAGTAAATCAAGCCAACTATCTGGGCCTCATTATCAACAACAAACTCACATGGTTGGATCATATCAAGCATGTTAAAAAGAAAGCCGCAGCTATCAATGCCAAATTAAGACCCCTCATCGGCAGACAATCAAAACTTAGCCTCAAACATAAGAAACTATTATATGAAGCAACAATACGCCCAATTTTCACCTACGCCTCCCCCGCCTGGGTCACAGCTACCAAAACTGAGATCAAACCACTTCAAGTCCTTCAAAATAATATTCTACGAGAAATCGTTAACGCACAAAGATTTATCAGAAATGCCCTCATTAGAAGAGATCTGAAGATCCCCACGGTTCATCAGAGGATCTCCAGGCTCAACATAAAGTTCTATTCCAAAGCCACCAAAAATGAAGACTTTAAAGAAAACTTGGCATATGAGATCCTATCAGATGACAAACGCACCAGACCATTTGCTGCCTTCTCTCTCTCTGACGCTGTGCTCTCGACCTCGTATTAATATTAAAACCTATAAAGGGTGGAATGACCACCCTTTCAAAAATATTTTAATTAAATTTTATGTGTAAAATAAGTGAAATTTCAAAAAATTTAAAATTTACAGTTTTTTGAACAAATCACTTAATTTTAGTAATATGATCAAAAATTTAAATTTTTAAATTTTTATTAAAATTTTATAAAAATAATTTATTACTGATTTAACTTTGTTTACCTTGAAAAGCAAACTTATACTGATACGAAAAGACAGACAGTCTGACGCCTGGCTGTTTTATTATATTTCATTTAATGTTAGCCTCTCCCCCTGCAATTTTAAGCATTTATCAGCTGCTTTTCATGTAACAGTAAAATTTCTCAGTCACTCATTTCGACTATCGGTGCGCTTAGGCATGCCACCCCACGTGATCAGAGCTGACCAATCGCCTCGGCGATTCAAGGCTCGAAACTTTCCTGCATTTCAATCTTTTTCTCTCCTATCGTCACGTGATCGGGGTGGACGAATCGCCTTGCGCGTTTCCAAGTCCCGCCACGGCCTTCTTCAGCAATCCTCTGCCCCTCACCATCTCGTTCATTCCAGCCGCTGTCTCCCTCTGCAAAGGACACGCTCGACGCCAGTCCTCTTTTCGATCATTGCCACTTCCATTCCGATGAGCAGAAAGGTGCTTGGCTACGCCAAGCCGTATGCTGCTTTACTTACGTTTAAATGGCTTAAATGGCATTTCATTGCAATAATTGTATATCCATATAAATAAAGCCATGTCCATTTGACTTGGCGAGAATTGAAAAGAAGAATATGATTTCAAACATTTGTGGCGAACTCTTGGCAATATATAGGATTGTTTATAATTAAATTAATATCAAATTTAAATGCTAATACTTACTGATGGTTTGTAAAAAAAGGGAAGAATTTCATTAAAGAAGAATAAAGTAAACTCTTTTCAAGTTTTTTATTTCGTATGTGCCATAATATGTATTGAAAGTACTCTGTTTCGAAAATGATGTTACATACTCCTTCATTTACTTACACCTTCAATTATATTTTGAGTAATTCGAATAACTTCTTTAAATTGTGTTTACGTAAATTCCGTAGAAGTTTAGAATAATTCGAAACTTCTACGAAAGTTACACAGAAGTTATAAGAAGCATGTTCGTACAAATATCACAAAGAAAATTTATGTTTTTATAAACGATATATTTAATATAAATATTTTACAGTTGTATTTTTAATATAAAAATGCAAATATTTTCGAATTTTGTTGCTAAAATCTCTGACAAACATAACTTTTTTTTAAATGCACAAGAGGGGAAAAAATGCCAAAACTGGTTTCTATATCGATACAAACCTGCCCTAACTACACCATACAAATGATTAAGCTTGTGCAATTTCACCAACATACTAACAGATTTTGCGCAAAAAGTTACCTTCATATTTAGTTTGTTTTAATAGAATTAATAATTAAGTGGTCAAGAATTTAATAGAATATGCACAAGAAAAATTCAAAAGAATGAGATCGTGTGAATTATTTCTAAAATTGGGATTTTCTTAATTGCATTGTAAATATTTAAATAACAGATATTATTATGTTTATAATAAAAGTGTGTTTTCAAGAAAATACCATTATACTTCTTTTAAAATAGGAGTTCTGACTTTTACAAAAAGTTAAAAAAGTTAGTCGCAAAGGAAAGGGATCTAACCTAATGCAGTGGGTAACGTAAACACTCAAATTAACGAAAACATGACCAAGTGGATTAAAATCCAACAAGGCCTTTTTAAATATCTTTAGCAATTAGATATTAAGAACCAAAGATGCTTTTTTTAAAAAACTATGTATTTTTTATTTAATTATGTTTACTGGTAGCATTGATTAACAGTGCTGGATATTTTTTTATTTTGAAAAACTATGTATTTTTTATTTAATATTTTTTACTGGTAGTATTGATTATCAGTGTTGGTTGATGATTCTATAATATAAAAATATGTTTGGTAATAATAATTGGTCAGGATGTGCTGACATAGTGAATAATTAATTAATTAAGCTGTAGTGTGCAATACATTCATTTTTTATTATTATTTCTGACACAACTAAATGCATATAGCTTAAATATTTGAAAAATATGTATCAATAACCATTTTTCAACGAATTATAACCAATTGAAGGTGCTAGTGGAAGAAGGGGTTAACTAATATTTATGAAAAATCTCATTTTGATGTAGATTAACACTAAACCTACCACGCGCGGTCAAATGACCGTTTTTGAAATTTCGTTTAGAATTTCTTGTATACAACGTTACTGTATCACCATGTAACTTATTGACTCTTCCTATAATATACATACAACCCATTTTTAAATATTCACCACTTTCTTTATTGTTTACTTTCTGAAAAAAAATTATAGCATGTCTAGTCTACCACGAGCAGTCATTTGACCATTTGAACAATTCATGTCATTTACGACTATATTCTTCGGTAAGCGCACTCCTGAAAATTTTTTACGAGTCCACAATCAAATTGTGGATCTACAGTGTTGGGGCGATCCAGCGTCCTGTGGGTCAACCAGGCAACGCTGTAAAGACCGCATCGGCCCAACCAGGCGGCACGGGTGGAGACCGATTCACGCCAGGCGGCGCTGACGACAACGGAAAATGTGCAATACAAAATACTGTAATTTGTAAAAAAAATGTGCTGAAAATGCATAAATGTAAATAAAACTTTTCTTAATAGGAAAAAAAATATTTTGTTTTACTATCCAATTGGCTAAAATCTCTTTCTATATTAAGATGCATATCTTTTTTTTTGAAGCGGTCATTTAACCGCTCTTTGTAGGATTAGGTATATATGAAATGTCGGTAGGTTTAGTCTTAAAGCTCTAAGCTTTGTTTTGTAAAGATTTCAAATGAAATATATTAGTCAATATTTGTATTGGCCAATCAAAATTGTGAAATACTTTTTAAAATGTCAGAAGTCAAGATTTTCACGTTGATACTACATTTA
Source organism: Troglohyphantes excavatus (assembly GCA_963932185.1). Taxonomy (NCBI): domain Eukaryota; kingdom Metazoa; phylum Arthropoda; class Arachnida; order Araneae; family Linyphiidae; genus Troglohyphantes; species Troglohyphantes excavatus. Next base: position 69,048,801 of record OZ010672.1, read on the forward strand.
AATTCTTGCCTTGATACATATGGAGATAGTGGAAGGATATTTAATCAAATGAACATCTTAAGTATATTTCAGTTAAAAGAATGTATTATCCTTTCTTTTTAAAATTATAAAGCTAACTATTAATCGCCATTGATGATGGAACTGGACATGTTAAAGAGGGGTCAATGGTTAGAAGTAAATACTAGCTTGTTTCTATACTTAAAATTGTCTGTTGTAATTCTCCTTGCGCTAAGTAAAATATATTTATTTGATAAGCACTCTCTCGTTGTTACACCATGGACTTCTGCAATGTTGAATATTATAAAAATTATCGAAAAGGAAGTAACATATTCTTTAGATATCCATCAAATGTATCATAATTATCAATGAAACTTCAAATACGAGGAACTCTTCCAATGAATAAATAACTTTTCTTTCCTTCACTGTTCACTTTCACATCAAATAGTCGGATATGTCTGATGTCATTTAAAGGATTATCTGCACAATTTTTTTTAAGACAGTTAGTTGGTTGAGTAATGTCGGGTCAGAGCTGCACATTGGATTATTTTCAACGATTCAAGGTCTATCTAGAAAGGAAGACTCGGGAACAGTGTCTCGTATTTTTGACCATGGTCATGACAAGGTCAACATGTGGGTTGGCACCCGAAGCAACACAATAAGCGTCAGGACATTGAACCACAATCAGATGAAACGTGTAGCAGTTCATTAGTTATTATAGAGGTTTTTGTCGTGAAATAAACGAATTTGATAAGCCTCCGATTACCAAATCGCTACATAGATGCTGGGGATCGAAACCGCACACATCGGATACCTGCCAATCCTCTAACCATTGGGCCATCACAGACCCCTTTTGGAGGATATAGTAAATTATTTAGACTGTTCTGTTCTGCAAAGGTTATATCTCAATCTCGGAGGACGCCTGCTATTTTAACAAGAATCTGATGGCCAGTGAATGGCTCAGTAGTAGAGTATTCTGCTCTTCATTGGAGGCATGTGGGTTCGACTATCGGCATTGACAGTGCAGCGAGCGTCGTGATCGATGAGTTGCTATTTTCATTCCTCGTTGCCGTTGCCTGGGAAAAACATCCACTGTGTATGAGGGAGTGGTGAAGGTTAGATTGATCTAAGTCTAAACATCATTACACTTACGTCAGGCGCGTGGAGTGCCAGCTCATGTGATGTCCTCATCATGTGATCTTACCTTTGTTCAAAATTACTAGACAGTGTTTCAAGGCCTATCATTTATTATTATTCCCGAAACGTCGCCAATATGCCATTGTGTAGCTCTAGGGTGACATTATTTTAAATAACTAACCATCGTATTGCTGATATGGATCTAAGGACATTTTAAGATCCAATGATAAACTGTTTATTTCTATATAATTCTACTATTTATTTCTATAAAATATTTAATATTTCATATATCATTTGATATGTATCACTTTAAAATACACCAAAAATTGCTGAATAGCATGATTGGAAAATCAAAATAAAGGCTTTAGTAGCGGCGTCTACTTAAATAATTAAAATAATACTCTCTTATGGTTTGTAAGAAAAAGGTACTAAAAATTAAGATAGATACATTTATCACTTTCAAAAGATTATTACTCTCCACTTTTTTAAAACATGCTTAGAGATTTTTCAAATAAAAATACTTTTATATTTTTTTTAATTATATATTTTTATTAAATAGAGGATTTAAAAATCTAATTTGAGAAATAATACTACAGATCGATCTATTTGCCCCCAATATTTTCTTCAAATTTAAATATTCATAATGTTCACCTCGAAATAAAAATAAAGGTCTGTCTCGTAATATTCACAGTAACTTCATCTCATGTACATGCATCTCATGCTACACAGTGTCCCTTGTTCTTTTCGTTGTAAATTGTGTTGTCCCATTTTGATGAAATTTTACACTTCAGGGAAAACCAGCTAAAGTCAGGTCTTTATCAAATTCCCGTACGATTGGAGGTTATGGGACCTTCGGCCCTGAGTACTCCTAACTAATAAAATTTCTCTCTTTTGGGATATGATCGATAATAAATGTGTACCAGAATGAGTAGAGGGGTAAATTAACTCCTCCTATTTTTACGCCATTGGTCACGACAGGAAAAGGGTCAAGCAGAATGAATGTGAAATGAACCGACGCGGTCATACATTAACCGGGTTCGACCACTAACCTAGGCAGACCCTGCTTCGTTGCGAACTTGCATCAGAGAATGCTGCTGGAGGATTTTATATATCGGCTCTCTTTGAAATTTTTACTGCTGCTGAATTTTCATTTCTTAACATTTAACAATGAATTGAAATGTTTAATTATTATAAAGATTTTCATAAATTGTATTTGCCAGTTTGTATTCTTTTAAACTTTCTAATCTCCGACAAAACAATTGTAAAACTATAAGGAAAAAAAGCGAAGAGATGGAGAACTGGTACACCAAATGTGGCATGTGTCAATACGCTCAGAAGTCAAGCATAATTGTCATTAGAAAAACAATAGTCGAAAGTATCATTACAAAAGATGCAACTCTATTTTAAGTAAAAATCCTCATATTAACGCATTCAAAGTACCCTGAGCTAATAATTCAGTAAAACCTCAACTGGACAAAACATTTTAACCACATTAAAAGAAAGGCATATAGTGTCCCAAACTACCTCAAGCCGATAATCTAAAGAAAATTCCAAATGAATCTTAGACTTGAAAAACTACTTTATGAAGCAGCAATAAAATCATACCCATTTTAACATATGCATCACTTGTATGGACCACACACACTGCTATTGAATTGATAATTTTACATAAATGACAAGACAGGATCCTAATAGAAATTGTGGATGCTCCTCGATATTTGAGAAACCATCTAATTCATAAAGATTGATAAATTAAAACGTACATTGACAAGTTAATTGCAAAGTCAATCAAAAGCTAGTTGATAAGTAGTGCTGGCCGGCTTAGTATTAAAACTTGTCACATACAAACCAATTATTTGTTATTGTATTTCTATGCAAATGGTTTAAATTGCAATAAAAATATTTTGAAAATGTCTCACTCATTTCCGATATACAGTAGTTTCAAAACAACTAACAAACATGAGACGTTTAAAAGAGCCCCCCCCCCCCCTCTAGTATCAAAACCAGATAGATAAACAAAGATAGATAACTTTTTTGTTGATTATCATATTATGACATTTATTTTTAGTTTCCTATATATCTATCAGTATGCGAAGTCTAATATTCCAAAGCAGATAGATAATATTCACTTTACAGTGTAAAAGTAAGCACTTGCTTGCAAAACCAGATAGCTAAACAAAGCAGTTTCAAAAACAGATAGATAATATTCACTTTACATGCATTTACGTACATTAATCGCACAACAGTAATCCAAAAAAGGGGGGAAGATATCTCAAAGTAATACTTATACAGAGTTAAAATTTGGACATGACATGATTTTATCTAATACCAATTTATAAAAAAAGAGCATAAAATTCTTCCATAAATTATGCAATTAATTAATTTTCGTTTCTTTTGAAAATTTTGTAAAAGGTGATCTATCTGGTTTTGAAAATTGATGGCTCAAATATCAATTCCAACAAAAAGTGGATCCTTATCGATTTTCCATTGGAACCTAAAAAATTAAAAATTCGCTTCATATTTTATTTAAAGTGAATTCTTTAATCTGCAGTTTCTTAAAAGTAAAAAAAATAAATAAGTTTTGAAAGATTCCAGTGATCTCGTATGAGATATTTCTAATTCATTTTTCAAAACATAACAACCAAAAAAACCTTCAAATCTTTAAAAACAGGGTGTAAATAAAATTAAAACTAAGTTTCATCGACCATTTTATTATTTAGTTATTACCTAAGTATATAAAATAAAAAATATGTTATAGATTTTTTTTCTCAAAATTCCGGATGAAACGCTTTTTTTAGAGCCGATATTTGGCGCTACGAGCGCTACTGTCTATGACAAATTCAATGGTAACAAACTAATGAAAATAGTATTTCCTTTATGTTTTGTATAGTGAATTTTGCGTAATAGGACGCGATCCATTAAATTTCCAGTTATTACACCCAAAAGTTAAAATAATATAAAGTTAATAAAAATCGATTTTACCTTCGATTAATATGATATTTAAGGTATTATTAATAAGAAAAATTTCTACCAGTTATCAAATTGATTAATTTTGCTTATAAGTTTTGAAATTTAGAAAATCGTACTTGTAATTTTTTTTAATCCAGTTACAAAATTCCACAAAAGAACCAAATCGTTGAATCGAGGGTTCCAGGCAAAGGGGCAAATTGAATTTTTCAAAAATTCAAATTTTTTATTATTATGCTAATTTTTGATATTTTAAAATTCTTTTTTAAAAAAAATTCTATTTTAACTGTTAATACGCGATATCTATATGGTGCATTATAAGATTCATATTTCAAATTGGTATATATAATTTCAAATTGGTAAATACCCAACATAATGTCTTATAAGGAAACCAATAAGAAAAACTCATTATCAATAGATATTTCTACCGGGGAAAATAAATACAGGGATTGTTGATAAAAATAACGCTCTCGCCCCTCTTGAATTTGTATTTTATATTTAAACGAACTCGTCACACATGTCTTTAGGGGTGCACGACGAGTTCCACCGCACAGGGAGCCTTGGAGGAGCCCAGCTAAAATGATAAAAATAAACACCCCCTGCGGAAGAGAGGTCTCTCAAGCGTGACTGTGGCGTGACATAGGGAATGGGGTCTTAGAGATTGCGTAACGTAGAGAATCTATTAAAAATGATGAAATTTCTTTTATATAAGTCACTTTTCGTTATATCTTTCCAATAGGATGTTTGGTAAAATACACAGAGTGGAAATTTTAATGACTGTTAATTTTAACAGCAAAAATTTGTCGTGAAACAAACAGTAAGATTGTACATTAAATTAAGGTCTACACAGATAAAAAGTCAACTTTACCTAGAAACATTTTAATTTTAGGGAGGGCTGTGGTAGGTTAAAAATTTGGTTTGCACAAAATAGCAACTTTTTACACTTTTGTCTAGTTATTTGTCCCTTGCCCCACAAAGACATTCGAAAAATGTATACCTATATTGCATTTCCTATATTTCTTAAATAAATATCTTCCCAATATATATATATATATATATATATATATATATATATTAGGGTGGGTCTAAAAAACATTTTTTCGATATCGGTATTCTAATAGTGTGGAAAGGGTGACCAGTGTGATCAATAAACATGCTGTAAAACATTGTTTTGATCTTCTGCCGCCTCATCGCACTTGAAATTTCGAAATTTGGGTAAAAAATGGCTTCTTTCGCTTATTATAGTAAAAATAATATTTCTTGAAATAGTTATCCTAATAGCACGGATAGAGTGTCTAATAAAATCAATAAACACGATGTAAAATATTTTTTCGATCAGATAATATCTTCTGCCTCCACATCGCACTTTAATTAATGCTATTTTTATTAAAAAGTGCACTTTTTCATGTGATAAAAATATGGTTCGAATACTATTTAATAGATGCACTTATACAAATACACTTACAGATGACTAGATTACAGATGTTTGAATTCATTCATATGGTCGAATCCATTGGCAGATCTATTCCGATTCCAAAGCCACAACGTCGTTCTGGACTACTAAAAATCAAATGTTTTCTATTCAACATCTATATAGCAAAAGTGTTAGTTTTAAACAGATGCCGATTGCTTTATTAACTACCTATACACGAGTAGACGCATTGGAAAATTTCGAGCCTTCTGATTCGTCGGTTTCACTACGTAGCTGTGACGTCACATTATTTTCTCATCCATAATATTTTTATTTGCATTGTTGATGGAAAACTCCTTTATTTACTTTTATTTGTTTGTTTTTACCTGACGTTTTTCGTCCAAATGTCATTATTTTCGGAAGATAAACTTCCATCCTCATTTTCAAATGAGATAGAAACGAATTCGCCAAATTTAATTGTTCTGCGTAGCAATGTTAAAAATTTAGAAGAGTGCAATAAATGGGTAAAAGAATTTGGAGAAGTTACAAATACTAGATGGAATTCTAGGACATCTAAGCCAAGTGGAGAAATATTTGTTTGCTCGTAAGTATTCTTTTCAAAATAATCTTATTTTAAATTTAGATATAATTTTTACGGAAATTTGGACGAAAAATGACCGGTAAAAATAAAAGCTAAAAGTAAAGAAAGAAGTTTTTGACCAACAATTGAAATGTAAGTATAATGGATGAGAAATAGTGTGACGTCACAGCTACGTAGTGAAACCGACGAATCAGAAGGCTCGAAATTTTCCAATGCGTCTACTCGTGTATAGGTAGTTAATATGCGGCCCGATTAAGACATTGAAGCAAGGGAAGCCCGCCTTTAAATGGGGGCCCAATGTACCCTGGAACATTAAACCGAACTTTTACATGTACTAAAATACTTGCCCCCGAATGGCATTAAAATGAAATATTATAAATATTATAACAAAATATTTTAATAATTAATGAGTATTCTTAATATTCTGTGTGTTTTGATTTTTTTCCAACATTCGAACGAATTTAATGCAAGTGGACAGTTTTTTTTTTACTAAGGTATGTAATAATTTTTTTAATATAAATTTAGTAACAAATTATATTTGAGGTGTTAAATATTTATATTAAACGGGTGATTTGGGGGCCCCTCAAAAATGTAAAGTGGGCTTCACGAGCCTCGGTAATTAGGCCCTGGTTTTAAATCAATCAGAAAATTTAGTTTACAAATGAACGTTTTTTAAGCTTTGAATCCCAAGAGGTTATATTTTTTGCGTAGGTTATACGGCTTTGAATTTTAGAAACACTTAAAAACCGTTGCGGTATAAATGTAGACGGTAATCTACGCATGTTCGACTTCGGAAAAACTCTTTTACCATCGCATATCCCATTTGTACCCTAATAACTACACACAATATTTAATCTTATTTATCAGTGCTATATGCAAAATCCCTGTACTCTACCTAAAAACATAATATTCGAAACACCTAATTGCTCGGAAAAAGTTGCTTCTCATTTGTTAGCAAAATGTCGCTGATAATGCCTTTATTCATATAATGGAGAGAAACTTTTCAACAGAGCAAAGTTTACTCAATTCCTCTGCATAGTTTTAGAGATATATCAATATTAAGAGTTTGTAATTTATATGTTCACAATTTTACAAGTCCTGTTGCTATGGAAATTACTCATAGATCCCCCATTCTTATTTTTGGCTATTTTAAATATGACTATCAAATTCAAAAAAAAAAACAGATTTATCTAATTTTAGCAAAAAATACTAAAATTACACTTTAATTTAAAAATGCCGTGTAACATTTATTCATCTACCAGGACAGTTTCTCAGTACATTATTTTCATTTTTATTTACTGCTAGCAAAAGTACCCGTTCTTCGCACGAGGATAAATAAAATAACGACAAATAACTGAAAAGATATACATTTCCTCTCATCCCTGGGATAATCACATATACCTTTTTAGAATTCCTCCTTAAAAAAAGTGGTAAGGCTTTTTTTATAATGTAAATTATTTTTATGTTTAACAAATTAGAAGTTAACAAAGTAAAAATATCTCTATACTACGTGGTTGCTAATACACCGATAAAAATCCAATAATTTATAGTTTATCTCTCATAAGGTATGGAGTTTTAAAATTAAACATTCCAGCACAAAAATATTTTTAGAAAATAATAGGAATTTCCTTTCGGTATGGGTATACATAGTTGAATGAAATCTCATAATAAATAAAGTCGGCATTAGTAAAATTCTTAACTCAAAGTGGAATCAGTTGATGGGTATAAATAATATACTATCGTGTAGACGAAAGTCAGACGTTTCGTACGGGCCGATTTCTAACCCATCTCCTCTTTTACGCTTGTACCACGTGAAAAGGAGTGTATCGCTATCATTAATTCAACGTGGAATCAGCCTCTATGGATAAATGACATACCATCGTTTAAAGGAAGGTAGACCGTTTCAACAATGTAGGCCATTTATCCTCTCCTCCTCTCAACTTTGTACCCAGTAAGGACCCAATACAGCGCGGTCTGTACCTACCGGATTTTTTTTAACACTGATGCCGTAATTTATTCGGGGAATTATTATAATTATAATTCAGTTTTTAGTGCTTATTTTAATCGATGAAATTTTAATTACTGTGGTCATCATTATTGAAAGATTGAAGATTGATTCATTATTGTGCATTATAACAGGTATTTATTAGGAATAAGTATTTACATAAAACTATGGTTATCTAAGGAAACTAAACTATCAAAGGAAAAAATATTAAATTAAATAATAAACAAAGCACTATGATCTAAATAAATATATTTTTTAATTTCATCAAGAAGGATTTCATTAAATTGCAGTTTTATAGCTTCAAGCTTGAATGTTAATGAAACTTCTGAATCAATCTCAATATTAAAATGTTCTGAAGACGTATGGAAGTGAAAGAAGCAGCAAAAACTGATAACATAATTTTTTAAAGATAACCAAATTAAGAAATTTGATCATTAACTCTTATGATTTAACTTTCAAAACATTCCGAATTTTTCTTTTCCCGGTATTGCAATTTCGATTTGACTATTTCCAAATGCCCGTTCCAATGTATCGTTTAGGCTACATCTTTGCAATATCTTCGACCAACAACTTGTGTATCTAATTAATAGTTTGCATTTTTAACCTCTATAATACAGAACTTAAAAATGTAAATTACAGCCAGAATAAACCTAAACGTTTTTTGCAAATAAACTGCCTCAAATTCTTAATAAAAGTGAGAATAAAATTAACAACCCGGCGTAAATAATCAACCAAAAATAGTACGTTTTAAAATACTACACAACTTTCTTTTACTACGTCCAAATGCCCATATTTTAAAGAAGTTCGATCTAAGATAATTAATTATAGTTACAATGAACCTGTATACAAAAAAAATAAAAGAGATAAAACAATTACACCATTTTAATACAATTATAAACCATTTCCTTAAGATAACATTCTGGTCGTTTTCATTTTTGAATGAATCCGTATTGAAGCAAAAAACCCAATGTGCAGATGTTTTTCAATATCAAATAAAACCTATGACGTCATTTTGATAGTGTCAATAATAATATAGAGCAATGTTTTGTAGTTATGGAGTATTCAGTGTAAAAATAGGCATTCTACTTGATTTAAAAAAAAATTATATTATATTTTCACTTTTCTCCAATGATTTTAACTTTTTTTTACTGTTGCCATTTCGTGAAACTTTGATGAGGTACGCTAAAAAAAATCATAACATTCGAAGAGAACGTCGTAGAGACTTGAAAATAGTCGTGTTAAAATTCTTATTTTTTAACTAATTATTTTGTAAATTTCGATTCTCTAGATTGTGTAGTTACGGAGCCTAGTTTATACTGACAAACCAACAAACATCCGAACACATTTTGAGATTTTCAGCTTTATATATAAGATTTAAATATTTGCAGCTTTTCTTCATGTTTTAACTGCAAACATCCTGAAACATATAATTTTTGTATAAAACCATCTGCCCTTATACTAGCAAACAAATGTATGAAAATAATTAGTTTCTTGGAGTTGTATATATAAAAATTGTAATTTATGTTGCAAATGTTATTAGTTTGTGCTTCATTTCATTTTTTTTTATTCGTGAAACATATATTCTACTGGAAAATTGCTGTATTCAGGGTTTTCCAAAGTGTAATATGAACTTTGAAATCGAATCAAAAAATCTACCTTCACTTCATCGCTCATGAGAAAAAAAGTTAAGCCTGTCTATAATATATCAAAACGAATTGCTTAATTGCTCTGTAGTTTATATTGTAATTTATGATACAAGGATATGAATTATTATTAGTTTGCATTATTTCAAACTGAAAAGTTATTTGTGTCGCAGTGTTTTTAATTTAAATGTTAGCACTGAAGTGTATTCTGAATGTTTGAATTTGAGTATCTATATATATGAGTAAGCACAAAAAATCTTATATTGTTTTAAAAAAGTGGAATAAAATTTTCTTTAAAAAAACTGTTATTTTATTTTTTTTACTGAGCGCGGAGCCCTTCCAAAGTGCGAAGCCAGGGGCATGCGCCGCACACCCCTAAGGGCGGAATGTGTAGCTCTAGAGCGATTAACCAAACTGAATATTTTTTCAACTCATGGTGACGCGGAATCGTGAATTTCGGAATCGGGACAATTTCAAATAAATTTTATCTATCCTTAAAAAAAAAATTATAATTTAAAAAAAAATTAAAAGACAAAATGTCTTTTTTTTTTCTTTTGAAAATTTTAAAAAGTGGAGTTGACCCCTTTCCATAATTACCGATTCAAATACTTTAGTGGGTGGTTAAGTGGTGAATTGCATTACATTTGGAATTCAGATGGCGCTGCTAACGTTTCATCTGACCGCATGGAATCTCCTAGATAATAACGTTGAATCTGATTAATGATAATTATTAATTTTCCAGGAAGCAATTTTTCATACTCATAATACGTTTTTGGAATGACGGCATTCCGTTTGGCCTGATGAAACTACTGTGAGTGATGGGCTTAACAGCAAAATTTCGGAATCATGACAATTTTGGAAAATGTTATCTCTCCTTAAAAAAAATGTAATTTAAAAAAAAACTTTAAAGGACAAAACATCTTTTTTCTTTTGAAAATTTTAAAAAGTGGAACTAACCCCTTTCCAAAATGACCGATTCAAATACTTTAGTGAGTGGTTAAGTGGCGAATTGCATTAGATTTGGAGTTCAGATGGCGCTGCTAATGTTTCATCTGACCACATGCAATCTTCTATATAATAACGTTGAATCTGCTTAATGATAATTATTAATTTTCAGGGAAGCAATTTTTTCGAACTTAAAACCGATTAATCTTATTACATTTATAAAATAATCTGTCGTTTTGGAAATTAGTTTGGTATATTCTTGGGGAAAAGATAGACCATATTTAAATGACGTAAATAGACAACACAAAAGATCCCGAATTTTAACAATTAATTATATTATTTTTGTTTGAAACCCGACCATGTATTTTTTAATTTAGCCTCTATTCAATCAAGGAATGGTTTCGCAGAGTTATTAGTGCTGTGTTTACTAAACATGTTGTAAGAATGCTTCCTCTATAACAGCACCTTTAACGTTAACCATAACTGTACTATTTAACTTTTCAACAAAAATGTGTGAAATGATGTAAATACAATGATAATGGTGTCATACTTCATAAATAACTTTTAATTGGTTGGGAGGAGAGGACTTTACTTAATCACTATTCATCTTACACATCCTAAGCTCTATTTCTTCTATGTCTTTACCCCGTATTTCTACTTATTGACTTTGGTATTTTTTCAATAGATGGCGCCCTTTGCAGCCTTTTGAGTCGGTTATAAACTCATATATTCTCCGGATGTTTTAGGTTTTATTTGAATTGTTTGTATATTAATGTATAGTTATTAAGGAGCTGATCATACCTACAAGTCACAACTAATTAAAGATCTTCACACGTAAAACAGAGCACCAGCAAACCAATGTTGTAACAATCATATAAAATTTATAAAACTTTAGCTATTTTATAGACATTCAATAATTTAGATAATTTAGTGTAAATATCGTTTGTCGTCCAACTCGTTCTACTCTTGTGACAGGCCACAAACTAACTGTACGCAATTGTATATAGTTTATGTTGCCTCATATCTTTCTATGGTTATAGTTTATACTATAAAACCCCTTCTGTACATAAATTATAAAATACTGCAATTTTGTATTATACGATGTGAAAAACGTGCTTTTTGTCCTTCCTGAGCAATTTTGAAAAGTGGAGGTGTCTGGTTTTTCCACCCATTCCTTCAATTGCTTGTCCATTGAAATAGAGTATGGAAGGATACAAAAAACACGTTAGAAATTAATAATGACATACTATTTATGAAACATTAATTATTTTATAGAAAATTCGTTTCAGATAAACGGCTAGGACTGGTTCGAATCCAAGTCAATAAATTAGAGTACGTATAAACTAAATTTGTGGGAATGTTTTTAATTATAAAAATAAAAACTTACTACAACTCAGTTTTTCTGAAATTTTTTTTTATTATTAAATCTCGTCTGACTGTACAGGGATGAACGCCTTATCACTTGAAACCTAATTGAAACCTAATTCGTTTATAGTGGTTCCTAGAGCCGAAGGCTCTCTACCCAAAACTTGATTTATGACGCATGAAATTTAAACTTAAATTTAATATCTTGAAGGAAAAAGGACAAAAACACAGGACGGACGAGACAGACAACACAGACTTAATTACGGTCTCAAGCAGGTTCATTAGTTCTCAAAATTCCCAATAACTTGTCAGAACGCCTTATCACTTTAAAACTCCTGCATATTAATACAATGAAATAAAAATAATAAAAGGGCTACTTGCATATTTATAAAAAATTCTATTTATATATTTTAAATTTGTTTCTCTTTGGAAAACATACTACCAGTAAAATAGAAGAAAAATCCTTTTTATATGTTTCAATTTTGGAACATATATTTCGATTACGCTCGTTATTTCCTTAAAAAAAGCCATGTCTATTTGACCTGGCGAGAATTGAAGAGAAGTATAAAATTTTCAAATGTTTGTATCGAACTCTTGGCAATATATCGGTTTGCTTATTATTAAATTTAATTGCTAATATTTCTTGATGGTTTAGAAAAAAGGAAGGAATTTCAATAAAAAAGAATGAAGTAAACTCTTTTCAAGTTTTTTGTTTCGTATGTGCCATAATATGTATTGAAAGTACTATGTTTCGAATATGATGTTACAAACTTCCTTCATTTACTTATACCTTCAATTATATTTTGAGTAATTCGAATAACTTTTTTAAATTGTGTTTACGTAAATTCCGTAGAAGTTTCGAATAATTCGAAACTTCTACACATAAATATAAGAAGCATGTTCGTACAAAGATCACAAAGAAAATTTATGTTTTTATAGACGATATATTTAATAAAAATATTTTACAGTCATATTTTTAATATATAAATGCAAATATTTTCGAATTTTGTTGCTAAAATCTCTGACAAACATAACTTTTTTTTAAATGCGAATGAGGGTAAAAAATGCCAAACCGGGTTTTTATATCGATACAAACCTGCCCTAATACTATACAAATTATTAAGCTTGTGCAATTTCACCAACATACTAACATATTTTTGGCGCAAAAAAAAGTTACCTTTAAATTTTGTTTGTTTACGAATTAATCTGTAATTTCTTCATCATAAATAGTTTTAGGGACAAGTATAAAGTATTTTAAAAACATTTACAGTTGAGATTTTAACGCATTATTTTTTGATAAAATCTAACATCCGAGATATTTTAAAGGTACCTCAATTTAAATACGAATACCGTTAATCAACTAATTTTACTTTTCCGTCCTCGTTAGACTGAAATAAATTGGTGAATTTCAGATGTTAATAGTAATTATCACAGTTTTTAATAATTACAATGAATGCGTCTTCGTGGCAGAAATAAAAACTTAAAACTACCATTTAACTTTATTTTTTCAGGAATTTCTAACCACCACTAGATGGCGCGTATATAGACCAGACAATTCTAGATCCGACCTTTCACGAAACCTTTTGAAATATTGTGTGTAAATGAATAATAAAATGTTGTGAGTTCCTATAAGTATTTTCAAACATTATACAAGAAAAAGGACTTGTGACATGCTACAGACTAACTGTACGCAATTGTATATACTTTATGTCGCCTCATATCTTTTTATGGTTATAGTTTATACCATAAAACCGCTTCTGTACATAAATTATAAATATTCGCTCTGCCGGAATGTGCTATTCTCTATTGTTCATACTCTAATGCACTTATGCTCACAAGTGCGTAGTTCGTATTTTGTGTTTGTCTCGTCCCATTTTTCACGATTTCATAATCTAAGGGAAACAAATTTAACCTCAGGTGTTAATAATGCAGTTTTACTGCATTCTGATCGGAGGTAATGGGGCCTTCGGCCCCGGGTACTCCATAGCCACTGTGAAATCTCTCTCTCTCTCTCAAGGAAAAGGATACATTTATTTTCTTTGCAGACAAAAAAAATCAAGAAATAATATATCAAAGCTTAATCCAAATTTAAAATTCGATATTTAAATGACATTTTTGAAGAAAAAAATTGCACCTGATAATTGCTGAAAATTACATATAAAAATATTATTACGATATTATAAATTTTAGAGTCCTAATATGAACTTCAATTTAAGTTGTTATATTTTATAGGAAATCTTCGTGTGCTTACAAGTTAAAAAGAAAACTTGGAAAGTACTCCAGGAATATGTTAATTGTGAAGTAAAATAATAGATGTATAGTATGAGTAAATAAAATGCAAATAGAATACATTAATATAATTTTTTAATATTCAAATTTTTATGCAACAGATGAGCGTCATCTGAAATTTTTTTTAAGTATGTATTTAAACTTTGACTTAAAAAACAAACTATCTTAGAAACTTTAAGAAAATTATACAAGCTTAAATTAACCAAGAGCTTTTGAGTCATAAATATGCTTTCAAATTTTTTATATGTACATGCAATTTAAGTGAATGTCCATTTAATTTAAGTGAATATACATTTAATTTAATTTAATGCATATGAAATTGTACGGAATATATGTCTGATGCTTTTAAAATTATACTCATTCAAACTCATATATTTCATTCAAAAAATCTTATATAGAGTTCAAACACTTTAAGATTAAATTAAAATGTTATAAATTAAAAATCAATACATTTTTAATAAACCTGCGTCAATATGAAGATGGATTTCAATATAATTACTTAAAAATTTATTCTAAAATACAACACAATATTATTGTGATTTGTATTGTACATTATTATTGCTTATCAACTTCCGTTTACTATATTCATATATTAATAATTTTTTTTACTGCACGGTTTACAGAGACTAAAGATTTTCGAAAAGCAAATAATAAAAAATTCTAATTATAAAATATTGTGTTAATTTACCTAATTTAAAGTCAAATGTCCTCAACAGTTACAAACGAAAATGCAATTTTTAATATATCTCGATGAAATACCTCCATAAATTTCTTAGAAAGTCTCACATTCAACAACAAAAATATATATAATAGTGATACTTACTTATCCTGTTTTTAAACTTTACCTATACAGTTTTTTTTTATAATTTCATACAAGTGCGTTGAAAATCCGATGAACTTAATTAAATTTCAGACAAAAAAGCAATTCTTATATTGACGAATTTGAAATTGATTAACACTTAGAAGAAAATGGGAATCTGGTTGAAATGCCCAAAGAAAATTCTAAAGAATAAGATCGTGTTAATTATTTCAAAAATTTGGACTTTCTTAATTGCATTGTAAATATTTAAATAACGAATATTGTTACTTTTCTAATAAAAGTATGTTTTCAAGAAAATTCCATTCAAGGCCTTTTAAAATATGAGTTGTGGTTTTTGCACAAAATTAGTCGAAAAGGAAAGGGATCTAACATAATGCAGTGGATAACATAGACACTCAATATTAAAGAAAACTTGACCAAGTGGAGTAAAACCCAACGAGGTCTTTTTAAAAATCAGTTACGAGATGATCAATCTACTTTATAAAAATATTTTTTAGAAAAACTACGTATTTTTTATTTAATACTTTTTACTGGTAACAATTTTTAATAGTGTTGGTTGTAATTCTATAAAATACAAATATGTTTTAATAGGTGGTGAGGGATGTTCTGACATAGTGAATAATTAACTTAGCTGTAGTGTGCAATACAATTCTTTTTTAGGATTATTTCTGAAATAACTAAATACACATACTTAAGATATTTAAAAAATATATATCAATAAACATTTAACAACGAATTTTAATTAACTGAAGCAGCAAGTGGAAAAATCTAATTTTGATGTAGATTAAAGTTCTAAACTTTGTTTTGTAAAGATTTAAAATGAAATATATTTGTCAATATTTGTATTGGTCAATCAAAATTGTGGAATACTTTTTAAATTGTCAAAAGTTAAGACTTTCACGTTGATACTATAGTGACTAAAAGAGGTAGGGTGTCAACCGCAGGCAAAAACTGGTTCTTAAAAGCGGGATGCTACTAGATGGCGCTGGTGATATTACTGTTGGTTGTTTTCGTCTATCTTCAGTCTTGTTTACATTGTCGTCGGCATTAAACACTGTCTGAGAATGCGTTGATTTTTCGATAATTTAAAAAACAATTATGCCTCCCAAGTCCCAATAAAGACATTGTTCTGTTCCGGCAGGTACAACTGGATATAATAATAAGGGGAATATAGATGAAAAGATATCATTGTTCCAAGTGCCTAAAAGCGATGAGTTGCGGGCTAAATGGGCCAAAAACATACCACGTTCAGATAAGACTTCGGATTTAAATTGCAGTGTTTGCGAAAAACATTTTGATAAACAGTTTATTTCCCGAGAGTTTGTGCATATAATCAACGATGTTGAAGTAAAATTGCCTAGACAACATCCGTTATTAGAGAATGAATATTTCCGAATTTGCCTAAGTATTTGTCATATGATGTGCCAAAAAAATTTTACTGTGTGTTTATGTTACTATGATTTAGGAACAGGGATGTTTAATGCCCAATCTGTACACTATTTAACCAATAATTATTGAACCCTTGAATTTGTTAAGGGAAAAGTCATGTACTTGTGACTGATGTAATCTAAACTATTTGAATATACTGTTTTATAATACTTTTTTTTTCCTTTTTGATTTATGTTTTTGTATATAATAAATGGTTTTTTTATACTGATTTTTGTTTTTTACATATTTTAAATTTAAGATAAAGAATACATTTCAAATTTTGCATTTAAATATTTCTAACGTTATACTAAATTACTGTACTTCTTTCTGAAAACAAATTCTAAAATAAAATAATAATCAGGAAATTTATTTAATTTTTAAATTTATGTAATGTTATGATTAATAAAAGCTAATTTATTGAATTTTGAATGACTTTTCGGAAGTAAAAAAATACATATAATATAAAAATTGGTTATTTAACAAGATTGATACCTAAGTATAAATTTTAATTTCAGCTAAAAGTAAGGATCTTCTCTCTTTCTAATTTCAATTCCTTATTAAATGAAAAAAAAAATTAAATTTCTTTTACAAAAAAAATTTAATTATATATATATATATATATATATATATATTTATAAATTAAAATCACACAAAGTGAAAAAGAATTAATAGTGAAAAGTGACTTTAAAGTGGACATTCGTGATTCATTTGTACCAGATTATTTAGTTTTAATTCGCATTTCAGAAGTATTTTTCATCAGTATTTACTATTATTTAACTTTCTAAGACATATTATAATTTAATTTCACTCGTATAAAAGTCCCTATTATATATTTTTATTTTATTATAAGCAATAACATTAATATTCATCAATGGGAATCACGAGATATCACCAACACTAACGCTTTCAGCGCCCCTATCGGTGTCCCGTTCCAAAGAACCTTTTCCCCCTCGGAGAACAGTAGCGGTTGACACACTACCTCTTTTAGTCACTATATTGATACTAATTTTTATTCTTGCCTTGATACATATAGAGATAGTGGAAGGATATTTAACCAAATGAAAATCTTAAGTTTATTTCAGTTAAAAAAATGTATCATCCTTTCTTTTTAAAATTATAAAGCTAACTTAATCGCCAATGATGATGGATCTGGGAAATTTAAAGTGGATTCAATGGTCAGTATTAAATACTAGCTTGTTTCTATAGGTAAAATTGTCTGCTGTAAATCTCCTTGCGCTAAGTAAAATATATTTATTTGATAAGCACTCTCTCGTTGTTACACCATGGACTTCTGCATGTTGAAAATTATCGAAAAAGAAGTAACATATTTTTCGTCAATAAGCGTAAGTGAATAAGCGTCAGGACATTGAACCACAATCAGATTTAACGTGCACCAGTTCCTTATTTATTATGGAGAGTTTTTGTCGTGAAGTAAACGAATTTGATAACCCTCCGATTACCAAATCGCTTTATAGATGCTGGGGATCAAAACCGCACCCATCGGATACTTGTCCAATCCTCTAACCATTTGGCCACCACAGGCCCCTTTTGAAGGATATAGTAAATAATTTAGACTATTCTGTTTTGCATGGGTTACATCTCAATCTCGAAGAACGCCTACTATTTTAACAAGAGCCTGATGGCCAGTGAATGACTCAGTAGTAGGGTATTCTGATCTTCATTGGAGGGTTGTTGGTTCGAATATCTAATTTGACAGTGCAATGAGCGTCATGATCGATGAGTTGCTATTTTCATTCCTCGTTGCCGTTGTCTGGAAAAAAACATCCACTGTGTATAAAGGAGTGGTGAAGGTTAGATCGATCTAAGTCTAAACGTCATTACACTAATGTCAGATGTGTGGAGTGCCGGCTCAGGTGATGTCCTCATCATGTGATCTTAATTTCTTAAAAGTTACGAGGCAGTGTTTAAATGTCTTTCATTTGTTATTATTTTCGAACCGTCGCCAATAGACCATTTCGTAGCTCTAGGGCGACTTTAATTTAAACAACTAACCATCCTATTGCTGATTTGGATCTAAAGACATTTTAAGATTCAATGCAAAACTGTTTATTTCTGTATTATTCTGCTACTTATTTCTATATAATATTTAATAATCAATATATCAATTAATATATATTACTTTAAAATACACCAAAAGTTGCTTAATATCATGATTGGAAAATCAAAATAACGACTTTAGTAGCGCCATCTACTTAAATAATTCAAATAATACTCTCTAATGGTTTGAAAAAAAAGGTACTAAAAATTAAAATCGGTACATTTATCACTTACAAAAGATTATTCCTCTCCATTTTTTTTAAAATATGCTTAAGGATTTTTCAAATAAAAATACTTTTAGAGAAACATATTAGTTACTCAGTTTAGAGAACTACAACCACGGAGATCAAAATGTATAGTTTGGACTGATTAATCATTCTAATAATTAAAACAGAAAATGAAATCGGTAATACATCAGTCTGATTAATAATTTATTTTTATTAAATTAGAGCCAATAAAAATCTGAATTGAGAAATAATCCTACATATCGATCTTTCCCCCAGTATTTTTTTCAAAGTTAAATATTCATAATATTCTAGCTCGATGTCCGAAAAAATTAAGGGGCGGCACTTGACCGTTTAACTCCTCCTATTTTTACACCATTGGTCACGACGGCAATAAGGGTTAAGCAGAATGAATATGAAATGAACCGACGCGATCAAACATTAACCGGATGCGACCACTAACCTAGGCACACACAGCTTCGTTGCGAACTGGCAATAGATAATGCTACTAGAGGATTTTACATATCGGCTCTTTTTGATATTTGCTACTGCATTTTCATTTTTTAACATTTAACAATGAAATGAAATTTAAATGTTCAATTAAGATAAAGATTTTCATGAATTATATTTCTGTCATTTTGTATTATTTTAAAGTTTCCAATTTCTGACAAAGCAATTGCAAGAAAAAAAGCGAAGAAATGGAGAACTGGTACATCAAATGGTATGGGTCCATATGCTAAGAAATCAAGCATAATTGTCTCATCAGGCCCGTCGCACCTTGGTTTTTTTTTTTGGGGGGGGGACAAGCAGGTGGCCCCCAAGCATCAATATTAGGATCAATCTCTTACATTGGTACATGCTCTCGAGCAGCACCCTGTCTCTACTCAAAATCCAATACTGCATTTATTTTATCTTCTTTAGGTCAAGCCAAATCCATATGTAATTGGCATGACCTGAAAATGAGGTAGTGTTATTTAGGTAATGGCCTTCTACAGACTTTCGAGTCAGTTTTCCATTAGTATGTTGGCCGGTTTCTTCTGCTTAAATTTGAATTGAAGGTGTGGGTGGAAGAACCTGGCATCTACACAGTTTTCTGATTTACAGTTATTCCTATAAAGAAAAAATCCTTCATCGATGGGTGCAAGAACTAGGCACCTCTAAGCAATGGTTATAGAGATATCAAGGAAATTGAGTTGTAATTTTGTATTATACGATGCGAAAAACGTGCTTTTTGTCCTTTCTGAGCAATTTTGAAAAGTGAAGTTGTCTGGTTTTACCACCCACCCCTTCAATTGCTTGTGCATTGAAATAGAGTATGGAATGATACAAAACACACGTTAGAAATTAATAATGACAAACTATTTATGAAACTTTAACTATTTTATAGAAAATTTGTTTCTGATAAACGGCTAGGACTGGTTCGATTCCAGGTTAATAAAATAGAGTAGGTATAAACTAAATTTGTGGGGATGTTTTAGTTATAAAAATAAAAACTAACAACCAAGTTTTTCCAAACAAATGTTGTTGTCGTTTTTTTAAATCTCGGCTGACTGTACATGAACAATGATGAACGCCTTATCACTTTAAAACTCCTGCATATTAATACAATGAACTGAAAATAATAAAAGCTCTACTTATATATTTATAAAATATTCTAATTATGTATTTTAAATTTGTTTCTCATAGGATATCTATTCTACCAGTAAATTAGATAGAAAATCTTTTTTATATATTTAGATTTTGTAACGCATTTCATTGCAATAATTGTATATCAATACAAATTAAGCCATGTCCATTTGACTTGGGCGAGAATTTAAAAAAAGAATATAGTTTTCACACATTTGTGGCGTACTCTTAGCGATATATAGGTTTCCTTATAATTAATTTAAATTAATATCAAATTCAAATGCTAATATATACTAATGGTTTGTAAAAAAAAGGGAGGAATTTCAATAAAAAAGAATAAAGTAAACTCTTTTCAAGTTTTTTATTTCGTATGTGCCATAATATGTATTGAATGTACTCTGTTTCGAAAATTATGTTACATACTTCCTTCATTTACTTACACCTTCAATTATATTTTGAGTATTTCGAATAACTTCTTTAAATTGTGTTTACGTAAATTCCGTAGAAGTTTCGAATAATTCGAAACTTCTACGAAAGTTACACAGAAGTTATAAGATGCATGTTTGTGCAAAGATCACAAAGAAAATTTATGTTTTTATAAACGATATATTTAATATAAATATTTTACAGTCGTATTTTTAATATAAAAATGCAAATATTTTCGAATTTTGTTGCTAAAATCTCTAACAAACAGAACTTTTTGTTAAATGCGCAAGAGGGGGAACAAATGCCAAACCTGATTCCTATATCAATACAAACCTACCCTAACTACACCATACAAATTATTAAGCTTGTGCAATTTCACCAACATACTAACAGACTTTCCGCAAAAAAATTACCTTTATATTTTGTTTGTTTAGGAATTCATCTGTAATTTCTTCATCATACATAGTTTTAGGAATAAATATAAAGTATTTTAAAAACATTTACAGTTGAGATTTTTACGCAGTCATGATTACGTTTTGATAAAATCAAACATTGGAAATGTTGTAAAGGTACCTCAATTTAAATACGATTACCGTCAATCAACTAATTTTACCTTCCCTCCTCGTTAGACTGCAATAAATTGGTGAACTTCAAATAATAATAGTAATTCTTAAAGTTTTTAATAATGACAAGGAAGGCGTCTTCATGGCAGAAATAAAAACTTAAAACTTTTCATTTAACATCATTTCTTCAGGAATTTCTAGCCACCACTAGATGGCGCGTATATAGACCCAACAATTCTTGATCCGAGCTTTCACGAAACTTTTTAAACTATTGTGTTTACGTGAATGATAAAATTTTGTGAGCTCCAATAAGTCTTTTTAAAAAATATGCAAGGGAAAGGATAAGTTTATTTTCTTTACAAACAAAAAGAAACCCAAGAAATAAGATGTCAAATCTAAATTCAAATTTAAAATTCGATGTACTTTTTGAAAAAAATTAACACTTAATAATTGCCAAAAATTACACTTAGAAATATTATTACGCCATTATAAATTTTAGGGTCCTAATTTGAACTTGAAATTAAGTTTTATTTTATAGGAAATCTTCGTGTGCTTATAAGTTAAAAAGAAAACTTGGAAATTACTCCAGGAACATGTTAATTGTATGATAAAAATCATATATCAAAATTAAATAAAATGCAAATAGAATACGTTAATATAACTTTTTATATATTCAATTTTTTTATGAAACTGATAAGGGTTATTTGATAATTTTTTTAAGTATTTACTTAAAGTTTTAAATAAAAAAAATCTTACAAACTTTATGCAAATTATACAAGCTAAGTGAATGTCCATTTAATTTAAGTGAATGCATATGAATTTGTAAAGAATCTATTTTTGATACTTTTAAAATTATATTCATTCGAACTCATATATTTCATTAAAAAATTATTATATAGAGTTAAAACGCATTACGATTAAATTAAAATGTTATAAATTAAAAATCAATATATTTTTAATAAACCTGCGTCAATATGAAGATTTTCCTATTGCTCTTTTGCAATATGTTTGATAAAGGATTTTAATATAATTACTTGAAATTTTTTTTTAATTACAACATAATATTATTGTGATTTGTACTGCACATTATTATTGTTTATCATTTCCATTTATTAAATTTATATTAATACGTTTGCTTAAAACACTGTTTATAGAGGCTAAAGATTTCAAAAATCAAATAATAAAAAATCCTAAATATAGAATATTGTGTTAATGTACTTAATTTAAGTCAAATGTCCACAACAGTCGCAAACGAAAATGCAAATTTTAATATATCTCAATGAAATAACTCCTACTGCGGTATGTCTTTTAATATCAAGTTTTGCGCATGGGTATCAAAAATAGAAAGGCCGCATATGTTTTACAGGGGGCAAAAATCAAAAATAACGATATAGTAAGTGATCTGGGTGTATTAGTAAATGAGGATTTTAAAATGAGCCATCAATGTACAGTGGCTAGCAAGAAAGCTAATAGAATGTTGGGATACATCAGGAAGAGTGATTCATCAAAAGCTAAGGATATAATCTTGCCATTGCACAGAGGTTTGGTTAAGCCCCATCTTGAGTATGCTGTACAGTTTTGGTCACCATATCTTAAAAAAGACAATGAATTGATAGAGAATATTCAGCACAGGGCTATTAAAATGGTCCAAGGGTTTTCAGGCATGAATTATGAAGATAGATTAATAAATTTGAATATGTATACTCTGCAAGAGAGAAGGGTTATAGGAGATTTGATTCAACTGTTTAAATTTATCAAACAAGGGGATATGGAGGGTTTAGATTTTAATATGAGTGATAGAACGAGAGGTCAAGGGTTAAATTAAACAAATCCCATTTTAATCGGGAAAAGGTAATCGACAAATGAAACAACTTGCCAGTGAATATAGTTAATTGTAAAGGAGTATCCGATTTTAAGAAGAAGTTAGATATGCATTGGGGGATAGTTAGAAGGTAGTAGCTGGACCAGCCTTGTTGGGTCTTGAGGTTGTTGTTAGTCTTCAATATTTGTATTTGTATAAATGTTTTTAAAAATATCACGTTCAACAACAACAAAATATAATAATAATATAATTATCCTGTTTTTATACTTTACCTATACTGTTTTTTTTTATAATTTAATGCAAGTGCGTTGAAAATAATAATGAACTTAATTAAATTTTAGACTAAAAAGCAATTCTTATATTGACGAATTTGAAAATAATTAACATGTAGTAGAATATGCACAAAAAAAATTCAAAAGAATAAGATCATGTGAACTATTTCTAAAATTGGGATTTTCTTAATTGCATTGTAAATATTTAAATAACAGATATTATTTTTTTAATAAAAGTGTGTTTTCAAGAAAATACCATTATACTTCTTTTAAAATAGGAGTTCTGTTTTTTGCACAAAATACGCCGCAATAGAAAGGAATCTAACATAATGCAGTGAATAACGTAAAGACTCATATTAACGAAAACTTGGCCAAGTGAAGTAAAACCCAACAAGGCCTTTTTAAATAACCGCAGTGCTAATGCTCCATGGAATATACTTTTTTGAAAAACTATGTATTTTTTATTTAATTATGTTTACTGGTAGCATTGAATAACAGTGTTGGTTGGTAATTCTATAAAATTAAAATATGTTTTGTAAAAATAAGTGGTGAGGATGTGCTGACATAGTGAATAATTAATTCAGCTGTAGTGTGCAATACATTTATTTTTTTATTATTATTTCTGACACAACTAAATGCATACAGCTAAAATACTTAAAAAATATGTATCAATAACGAATTATAATCAATTGAAGGTGCAAGTGGAAGAAGGGGTTAACTAATATTTATAAAAAAATCTCATTTTGATGTAGATTAACACTAAACCTACCACCCGCGGTAAAATGACCGTTTTTAAAATTTCGTTTAGAATGTCTTGTATACAACGTTTCTGTATCGCCATATAACTTATTGACTCTTCCTATAATATACATACAACCCATTTTTCAATATTCACCACTTTCTTTATTGTTTACTTTTTGAAAAAAAATTATAGCATGTCTAGTCTACCACGAGCGTTCATTTGACTATTTGAACAATTCATGTCATTTACGACTATATTCTTCGGAAAGCGCACTCCTGAAATTTGTTTTACGAGTCCACAATGTAATTGTGGATCTACAGTGTTGTGGCGATCCAGCGTCCTGCGGGCCAACCAGGCAACGCTGTAAAGACCGCATCGGCCCAACCAGGCGACACGGGTGCAGACAGACTCACGGCAGGCGGCGCTGACGGCAACGGAAAATGTACAATATAAAATACTATAATTTGTAAAAAATTTGCTGAAAATGCATAAATTTAAATATAACTTTTCTTAATAGAAAAAAAATATTATGTTTTACTATCCAATTGGCTAAAATCTCTTTCTATATTAAGATACATATCATTTTTTTGAAGCGGTCATTCAACAGCTCATGGTAGGATTAGGTATACATGAAATGCCGAGGTTTAGTGTTAAAGCTCCAAGCTTTGTTTTGTAAAGATTTAAAATGAAATATATTTGTCAATATTTGTATTGGCCAATCAATATTGTGGAATACTTTTTAAAATGTCAGAAGTCAAGATGTTCACGTTAATACTACATTTAAATTCTTGCCTTAATATATATGGAGATAGTGGAAGGATATTTAACCAAATGAACTTCTTAAGTTTATTTCAGTTAAAAGAATGTATTATCCTTTCTTTTTAAAATTATAAAGCTAACTCTTAATCGCCAATGATGATGGATCTTGACATGTTAAAGAGGGGTCAATGGTTAGTAGTAAATACTAGCTTGTTTCTATAGTTAAAATT
Source organism: Troglohyphantes excavatus (assembly GCA_963932185.1). Classification (NCBI taxonomy): domain Eukaryota; kingdom Metazoa; phylum Arthropoda; class Arachnida; order Araneae; family Linyphiidae; genus Troglohyphantes; species Troglohyphantes excavatus. The sequence continues at coordinate 69,074,131 of OZ010672.1, forward strand.
GTCTGCTGTAACTCTCTCGTTGTTACACCATGGACTTCTACAATGTTGAAAATTATAAAAATTATCGAAAAGGAAGTAACATATTCTTTAGATATCCATCAAATGTATAATAATTATCAATGAAACTTCAAATACGGGGAACTCTTCCAATGAATAAATAACTTTTCTTTCCTTCACTGTTCACTTTCACATCAAATAGTCGGATATGTCTGATGTCAGTTAAAGGATTACATGCACCATTTTTTTTAAGACAGTTGGTTGGTTGGTTTAGTTAACGTCGGGTCAGAGCTGCACATTGCGTTATTAGCAACAATTCGGGGTCTAGCTAGAAGGGAACAATGAGGAACAGTGTCTCGTATTTTGGACCATGGTCAGATGACAAGGTCAACATCTGGGTTGGTACCCGAAGCAACGCAATAAGTGTCAGGACATTAAACCAAAATCAAATTTAACGTGCAGCAATTCTGTATTTATTATGGAGGGTTTTTGTCGTGAAATAAACGAATTTGATAACCTTCCGATTACCAAATCGCTACATAGATGCTGGGGGTCGAAACCTCACTCATCGGATACTTGTACAATCCTCTAACCATTCGGCCACCACAGGCCCCTTTTGGAGGATATAGTAAATAATTTAGACTGTTCTGTTTTGCATAGGTTGCATCTCAATCTCGAAAGACGCCTGCTATTTTAACAGGAATCTGATGGCCAGTGAATGGCTCAGTAGTATAGGGTATTCTGCTGTTCATTGGAGGGTTGTGGGTTCCTATATTGACATTGACATTGCAGCGAGCGTTGTGATCGATGAGTTGCTATTTTCATTCTTCGTTGCCGTTGTCTGGAAAAAACATCCACTGTGTATAAAGGAGTGATGAAGGTTAGATCGATCTAAGGCTAAACGTCATTACACTTACGTCAAGCTCGTGGTGTGCCAGCTCAGGTGATGTCCTCAGCATCTGACCTTACCTTTGTTTAAAATTACTAGACAGTGTTTCAAGGTATTTCAATTGTTATTATTCACGAACCGTCGCGAATAGGCCATTGTAAGCTTTAGGGCGACGATAATTTAAACAACTAACGATCGTATTGCTGATATGGAACTAAAGACATTTTAAGATTCAATGCAAAACTGTTTATTTCTATATTATTCTGATATTTATTCCTATATAATTTTTAATAATAAATATATCAATTGATATGTATTACTTTAAAACACACCAAAAGTTGTTTAATATCATGATCGAAAAATCAAAATAATGGCTTTAGTAGCGCCATCTACTTAAATAATTCAAATAACACTCTCTTATGGTTTGTAAAAAAAAGGTACTAAAAATTAAGATCGATACATTTATCACTTACAAAAGATTATTACTCTGCACTTTTTAAAACATGCTTAAGGATTTTTCAAATAAAAATACTTTTAGAGATAAATAATATATACTAAATTTAGAGAACTACAGCTGCGAAAATAAAAATGTATAGTTTGACTGATTAATCATTCTAATAACTAAAACAGAAAATGAAATCGATAATACATCAGTCTGATTAATTATATATTTTCATTAAATAGAGGCAATAAAAATCTGGTTTGAGAAATAATCCTACATATCTTTTTGCCCCCAGTATTTTCTTCAAATTTAAATATGCATACTATTCAGCTCGATATGTGCCTTCTGTAATAAATGTGTACCAAAGAGAATACAGGGGTGGGACTTGACTGTTAACCTCTCCTATTTTTACGCCATTTGTCACGACAACGAAAGGGTTAAGCAAAATGAATGCGAGATGAACCGACGCAATCACACATTGACCAAATTCGACCACTAAACAATTCAGACCCTACTTCGTTATGCTGGTGTTCAAATGTGAACTGACATTAGAAAATGTTACTGGAAGGTTTTATATACCGGCTCTTTCTTTGAAATTTTTTACTGCTTCTGCATTTTAATTTCTTAACATTTAACAATGAATTGAAATTTAAATGTTCAATTAAACATAAGACAAAGATTTTCATAAATTGTATTTACCATTTTGTATTCTTTTAAAAATTTTAATGTCTGACGAAGCAAACTGTAAGAAAAAAGCAAACAGATGGAGAACTTGTACATCAAATGGCACGTGTGAATACGCTCAGAAGTCAAGCATAATTGTCACTAGAAAAATAAAGGCCGACAGTCTTGTCAGGCCAGTCGCATTTTTAGGGGCGGAAAGGGGGGGGGGGTCCTACTTGCATGTTTCCTCCGTAAGAAACATACAAGTTTGTGGCCTCCAAGCATCAATATTAGGACCAATCTTTTACATTGGTAAATGCTCTCGAGCAGCACCCTGTCTCTACTCAAAATCCAAAACTGCATTTATTTTATCTTCTTTAGGTAAAGCCAAGTCCACATGTAATTGGCATGACCTGAAAATGAGGTAGTGTTATTTAGGTAATGGCCTTCTACAAGCTTTCGAGTCAGTTTTCCATTAGTATGTTGGCCAGATTTTTTCTGCTTTAATTTGAATTGAAGGGGTGGGTGGAAGAACAAGGCATCTCTACAGTTTTTTGATATACACTTAATCCTATAAAGAAAAATCCTTTATCGATGGGTGCAAGAACTAGGCAGCTCTAAGCAATGGCTATAGAGATATAAAGGAAAGTGAGTTGTAATTTTGACTTATACGATGCGAAAAACGTGCTTTTCGTCCTTCCCGAGCAATTTTGAAAAGTAGAGCTGTCTGGTTCTTCCACACACCCCTTCAATTGCTTGTGCATTGAAATAGAGTATGGGAGGATACAAAAAACACTTTAGAAATTAATAATAACGTACTATTTATGAAATTTTAATTATTTTATAGAAAATTCGTTTCTGATAAACGGCAAAGACTGGTTGGAATCCAAGTCAATAAATTAGAGTACGTATAAACTAAATTTGTGGGAATGTTTTTAATTATAAAAATAAAAACTTACTACAACTCAGTTTTTCTAAACATTTTTTTTATTATTAAATCTCGTCTGACTGTACAGGGATGAACGCCTTATCACTTTAAAACTCCTGCATATTAATACAATGAAATGAAAATAATAAAAGGGCTACTTACATATTTATAAAAAATTCTATTTATATATTTTAAATTTGTTTCTCATTGGAAAACATTCTACCAGTAAATTAGAAGAAAAATCCTTTTTATATATTTCAATTTGGGGACACATATTTCAATTATTCCCGTTATCTCCTTAAAATAAGCCATGTCCATTTGACTTGGCGAGAATTAAAAAGAAGAATACCATTTTCAAATGTTTGTATCGATCTCTTGGCAATTTAGACGGAATTTATTTCGTCTGGGTGCCTAGAAGCGAAGCTTCTTTAACCCTTACAAATAAATTTGTTTAAACTTAAATGGTGCATAAAAATTTTAGTAGCATAAGGTAAGAGGACAAGATCTCTTGGCAATGTATCGGATTGTTTATTATTAAATTTAATTGCTAATATTTATTGATGGTTTAGAAAAAAGGGAGGAATTTCAATAACAAAGAATGAAGTAAACTCTTTTCAAGTTTTTTGTTTCGTATGTGCCATAATATGTATTGAAAGTACTCTGTTTCGAAAATTGTTACATACTTCCTTCATTTACTTGCACCTTCAATTATATTTTGAGTAATTCGAATAACTTCTTTAAATTGTGTTTACGTAAATTCCGTAGAAGTTTCGAATAATTCGAAACTTCTACGGAAGTTAGACATAAATATAAGAAGCATGTTCGTACAAAGATCACAAAGAAAATTTATGTTTTTTTAGACAATATATTTAATATAAATATTTAATATATCGTCTATATTTCTATCGTCTATATCGTATTTTTAATATATAAATGCAAATATTTTCGAATTTTGTTGCTAAAATCTCTGACAAACAGACCATCGATACAAACCTGCCCTAATACCATACAAATTATTAAGCTTGTGCAATTTCACCACATACTTACAGATTTTGGCGAAAAAAAAGTTACCTTTAAGTTTTGTTTGCTTAGGAATTCATCTGTAATTTCTTCATCATAAATAGTTTTAGGGACAAGTATAAAGTATTTTAAAAACATTTACAGTTGAGATTTTTACGCATGCATGATTATTTTTTGATAAAATCTAACATCCGAGATATTTTAAAGGTACCTCAATTTAAATACGAATACCGTTAATCAACTAATTTTACTTTTCCCTCCTCTTTAGACTGCAATAAATTGGTGAATTTCATATGTTAATAGTAATTATCACAGTTTTTAATAATAACAATGACGGCGTCTTCGTGGCAGAAATAAAAACTTAAAACTTTCCATTTAACTTTTTTTTTTCAGGAATTTCTAATCACCACTAGATGGCGCGTATATAGACCCGACAATTCTAGATCCGACCTTTCACGAAACCTTTTGAACTATTGTGTGTAAGTGAATAATAAAATGTTATGAGTTCCTATAAGTATTTTCAAACATTATACAAGGAAAAGGATACATTTATTTTCTTTGTAGACAAAAAAAAATCAAGAAATAAGATATCAAAGGTAAATCCAAATTTAAAATTCGATATTTAAATGACATTTTTGAAGAAAAAAATTGCACCTGATAATTGCCGAAAATTACATTTAAAAATATTATTACGCTATTATATATTTTAGGGTCCTAATATGAACTTTAATTTAAGTTGTTATATTTTATAGGAAATATTCGTGTGCTTACAAGTTAAAAAGAAAACTTGGAAAGTACTCCAGGAATATGTTAATTGTGAAGTAAAATAATAGATGTATAGTATGAGTAAGTAAAATGCATATAGAATACATTTACGATACGAGGAACTCTTCCAATAAATAAATAACTTTTCTTTCCTTCACTGTTCACTTTCAAATCAAATAGTTGGATATGTCTGATGTCAGTTAAAGGGTTATCTGCACAATTTTTTTTAAAGATTTTTGGTTGGTTGAGTTAACGTCGGGGGGTTAAAGCTGCACAGTTGGTTATTGGCAACGATTCGGGGTCTATCTGGAAGGGAAGACCCGGGAACAGCGTCACGTATTTTTTAACCATGGTCAGATGACAACGTCAACATCTGGGTTTGCATCCGAAGCAACGTCAATCAGCGTCAAGACATTGAACCACAATCAGTTTTAACGTGCACCAGTTCTTTATTTATTATGGAGAGTTTTTGTCGTGAAATAAACGAATTTCATAACCCTCCGATTACCAAATCGCTACATAGATGTTTGGGATCGAAACCGCACCCATCGCATACTTGTCCAATCCTCTAACCATCCGACCACCACAGGCCCCTTTTGGAGGATATAGTAAATAAATTAGACTGTTCTGTTTTGCAAGGGTTACATCTCAATCTCGAAGGACGCCTGCTATTTTAGCAAGAATCTGATGGCCAGTGAATGGCTCAGTAGTAGGGTATTCTGCTCTTTATTGGAGGGTTGTGGGTTCGAATATCGGCATTGACAGTGCAGGGCGCGTCGTGATCGATGAGTTGCTATTTTCATTCTTCGTTGCCGTTGTCTGGAAAAAATATCCATTGTGTATAAAGGAGTAGTGAAGGTTAGATTGATCTAAGTCTAAACGACATTAATCTTACGTCAGGCGCGTGGAGTGCCAGCTCAGGTGATGTCCTCATCATCTGACCTTACCTTTGTTCAAAATTATTAGACAGTGTTTCAAGGTATTTCAATTTGTTATTATTCCCGAGCCGTCGCAAATAGGATATTGTGTAGCTCTAGGCTCTAGCTAGATGATAATTTAAACAACTAACCATCGTATTGCTGATATGGATCTAAAGACATTTTCAGATTCAATGAAAAACTTTTGATATCTATATTATTCTAATATTTATTTTTATATAATATTTAACAATCAATATATCAATTGATGTATATTACTTTAAAACACACCAAAAGTTGCTTAATATCATGATTATAAAATCAAAATAATAGCTTTAGTAGCGCCATCTATTTAAATAATTCAAATAATACTCTCTTATGGTTAGTAATAAAAGGTACCAGAAATTAAGATAGACACATTTATCACTTACAAAAGATTATTACTATCCACTTTTTTAAAACATGCTGAAGGATTTTTCAAATAAACATACAATTAGAAAGAAAAAAATATTATATACTCAGTTTAGAGAACTGCAGCCACTGAGATAAAAATGTATAGTTAAGACTGATTAATAATTCAAATAATTAAAACAGAAAATGAAATCCCTGAAAGTAAGGTGGTGTTATTTAGGTAATGGCGTTCTACAGACTTTCGAGTTAGTTTACATTAGTATGTTGGCCGGATTTTTTCTGCTTTAATTTGAATTGAAGGGGTGGGTGGAAAACCTGGCATCTCCACAGTTTTCTGATGTACACTTATTCCTGTAAAGAAAAATTCAATTATCCATGGGTGCAAGAACTAGGCAGCTCGAAGGAATGGCTGTAGACATATAAAGGAAAGTAAGTTTAATTTGGTATTAAACGATGCGAAACACGTGCTTTTCGTCCTTCCTGAGCAATTTTGTAAAGTAGAGCTGTCTGGTTCTTCCACACACCCCTTCAATTGCTTGTGCATTGAAATAGAGTATGGAAGGATACAAAAAAACACTTTAGAAATTAATAATGACGTACTATTTATGAAACTTTAATTATTTTATAGAAAATTCGTTTCTGATAAACGGCTAGGACTGGTTCGATTCCATATCAATAAATTAGAGTAGGCATAACTAAATTTGTGGGCATGTTTTTATTTATAAATTTTTTTATTTTTTTTTATTATTAAATCTCTGCTGACTGTACAGGAATGAACGCCTTTATCACTTGAAAACTCCTGCATATTATTACAATGAAATGAAAATAATAAAAGCGCTACTTGCAGATTTTTAAAAATTCTATTAGTTTATTTTCAATTTGTTTCTCATCGGATAAACATCCTACCAGTAAATTAGAAGAAAAATTCTTTTTATATGATTAGATTTTAGGACACGTATTTCAATCGTGCAATCCAACACACGCTCTATAAAAAAAGCCATGTCCATTTGACTTGGCGAGAATTGAAAAGAAAAATATGGTTTTCAAACATTTGTATCGAACTCTTGGCAATATATCGGTTTGCTTATAATTTAATTAAATTAATATCAAATTTAATTGCAAATATTTATTGATGGTTTTGAAAAAAAAAAAGGAGGAATTTCTATAAAAAAGAATAAAGAAAACTCTTTTCAAGTTTTTTATTTCGTATGTGCCATAATATGCATTGAAAGTACTGCGTGTTTCGAAAATGATGTTACATCCTTTTTTCATTTACTTAAACCTTCAATTATATTTTGAGTAATTCGAATAACTTCTTTAAATTGTGTCTGACCAATTTGAAGCTAAATAAAAATATATTAGAATTTTGAAAAACTATGTATTTTTTATTTACGTTTTTTTACTGGTAATATTATTTAAAATTGTTAGTTGTAATTTTATAAAATACAAATATGTTTTGTAAAAATAGATGGTGAGGGATGTGCTGATATAGTGAATAATTAACTTAGCTGTAGTGTGCAATACAATTCTTTTTTAGGATTATTTCTGAAACAACTAAATACACATACTTAAGATATTTAAAAAATATATATCAATAAACATTTAACAACGAATTTTATTCAATTTGAAGGAGCAAGTACAGAGGGAATAACTAGCATTTATGAAAAAATCTAATTTTGATGTAGATTAAAGTTCTAAGCTTTGTTTTGTAAAGATTTCAAATGAAATATATTTGTCAATATTTGTATTGGCAAATCAAAATTGTGGAATACTTTTTAAAATGTCAGAAGTCAAGACTTTCACGTTGATACTACATTTAAATTCTTTCCTTGATACATTGAGATAGTGGAAGGAAATTTAACCAAATGAACATCTAATAATTAAAAAAGAAAATTAAATCAATAACACATCAATCTAATTAATTATATATGTATTCATTCAATTAGAGCCGATAAAAATCTGATTTGAGAAATAATCCTAAATATCGATCTTTTCTCCCAGTATTTTCTTCAAATTTAAATTTTCATAATGTTCAGCTCGAAAAAAAAATAGTGGTCTGTCTCGTAATATTCACAGTATCGTGTGATCAAAATAAAAATTACTGTTTATTGTTAATAGTTTTTCTATTTTTAAAAGATAATTTAAATTTTAATCAGTGATTAAAAAAGTTGTATATTTCTGAAAGCGATTAAAATACAATTCACGGCCCATAAATGAATGAACAGATCATTCATTCATGGAATGTAGTTTTAATCATTGAATGTAATAGAGATTAATCAATGAATGAACAATTGGTATCACTGAATGTGATAATGAGCATTGGGAAAACCATTTTCCATCCAAGCGGAATAAAACTTGTAATTTACCAGACTCTAAAAACAGTTGTTAAAAAATTAGTAATTTGACTCTAAAAAAGTTGGCAAAAACCTATATTTGACTTAGCAATTATTTGACTTCGACACCCATTAAATTTAAGTCGGGCCTCCAGTTGCCCAGTGGATAAATGCATCCAGCTGGTAATCAGAGGATTGGTAGTTCGAGCATGTGCGATGGACTTGACAAATAAAAGTAAAAAAGTAGTGTTCTTGCGATCGGAGGGTTGCCATCTTCGTTACAAAAATACTAGAAAGTCATCTAGAAGATAAAACAAATTATACTGGCACGTATATGGGATTGGTGCACGATAAATCTGATCAGAGTCCAATGTCCTAACACCTATTGAGGTTGCGTCGGGTGCCAGCTCAGGTGTTGTCCTCGTCATCTGACCATGGTTCAAAAATACGAGGCATCATTCCCGGGTCTTTCCTACTAAATAAGCCGTCGACGAGACCGCTGCCAACTAATTATAAGTCACAGCGATGGCCCTTCCGGTTATGAGTGAGATACTCTACCGCTCGGTCACTCGACGGCCAGTTTTTGAAAACAAAGACAAATGACCTCTTAATAGGAACGTTGTGAGTGAGTTCCTAATCGTCCGATCAAAATATTCGCTTTGTACGTCAAATCTATTGAGTCCCAAATTCTTCACGTAGTGCTGAATCTTAGACAGTGGGGTCCCAATAACAAAGTTGTGATCGTCACCATGGTTTATCCGATTGATGACGTCATTTGCGTAGAGTCTATAAAAACATATTTGAATCTTATGTCTTAACTGTGAAGAACAAGAAGAACTTTTAAAGTTTCAAAACATGTTTTGAATTTTGTATATAAATATAACAGGGCCCAATATTTCATAGACATTCCAGTTATATAATCACCGATAGTAAATATGGCAGGTAATATTAATTTAAATTTTTTATCGATAATACTTATTGCGCTAAGTTCTAAAACTAAGCTATTGCATTTTATAGTTATGCTCTACAGTTTTTTTTGTTGCATGTTTAAGTATGTTGCAGATAGTTCAAGTTCTTAATTATTTTGCATTAATGTCAAAGTCAAAAAATACGCTTTGACATTTTTATTTGATCTCTTTTATCTATTTTTGTATGCATATTTTGATAAATTAAAAATGAAATTGTTTTCTTATGACCAATTCGTGTGTAACATATTAATATGTTGCAGCATTAGCGTTGTGCATACATTTAATATATTACGTTTTTTAAATAAAATACATTTGGATGCGAGTTAAAACTCGAAATAATAACATAACAAATCTTCTTAGTAATCGCTACAAAATTGCTGCCATTGCTGCCCGCGACCGAAGCTGAGCTCTCTGACCGAGCGGAGTTCCGGCAGATGTTTGCGGATGAGGGTTTGACGGAGCCAGATTGTTCTGGGGTAGGTGTCGCTACGGCTGGCATAAACGGGGTGTCAAGAAGCCCTTTGCCAGCTGTGGAAGTCACTGATCCAGCGCTTTCTGCCCCTGATTCCCATGACATCCTACCTATTTGCCTCAGATATTCAGATGAGAGTCCTGAAGTTTTGAACGACTTAAAACTCGGACACCCTGATTTATTCACCTACAAAAGGAGTGGTGATTATCTCAGAATTCTGCCTAAATCTGAGGTGACCAACTTTTCTATCATGACGTATCTCCGAGAGAGAAACTTCGGTTTTTTCCTCGAGAGCCGTGCCCCTTTCAAGGTGGTAGTGAAGGGGCTACCATCGGAAACGGAGTGCGGTAGTCTGAAAACTGAACTTGAATCTCTTGGGTTTCCCTCCTCGAGAATCATACAGTTGCCCAGACGTGGAAGCAAAAAGCCACTGGGAATGTTCCTGGTTGAGTCTCCACGCCAGCCCAACTCTAACAAAATCTTGGTCATTACCTCCCTACTTGGACTTGACGTAAGAATCGAGCCATTTAGAAGCAGACGAAGTACTATCCAGTGTAATTGGTTCGGGGACACCAGTGCCCATTGCTACATGACGGCACGTTGCCTGAGATGCGGTGAGGCACATGCCTCCCGCGACTGCGCCCTGCCTAGACCCGCTGTGTCCCACTGCATCAACTGCCTCCAGACCGGCCATGCAGCCTGCAGCAGACGATGCCCTAAGTTCCCGAAAAACCCACCAAGACGGCCTCCTGAAGGTAAAAGAGCAAGCCGCTCTTCCACCAAAAAGCCGCCAGTTAAAATTAAATGCCCAAACCACTTAAATCCCCTTTGTAATTCTAAAACTAGTAATGTTAATAATAGTTCACTGGCTTTCATTCCTCGCCCAAACCAGTTAAACTCCCTATCTATTGCCCGGCAGCTTAATGATGCTGCCCCAGTTCTAGAGCTATTCAAGGAGATAGCTTTGATTTTCTCTGGAGACGCAGAAATTAAATGCTTAATTAAGCGTCTTCGAGAACAGGAGAAGCCACTGTCCAAGCTACAGGCCTTCTTCGAATTCTTCGCTGGAAAAGACGCCGAGACCACGCCTCCCGGCCAATCAGAAGCTGGCTCAGCCTAGGCTCCGCCCCTTCTGCTCCGTTCCTGCCCTTGCCTTCCTGACGTCCTCTCTATCTAATAGAAATCAACTTTAACTTCATGTGTTCCCATGCATCTATATGCAGTCCTGACCGGAGGTAATGGGGCCTTCGGCCCCGGGTACTCCGCACCGAACTCGAAATCTCTCTCTCCTAGGCAGACCCTACTTCGTTGCGAACTGGCATCAGAGGAGGCCTCCGTAGCCGAGCGGTTAAGCCGTTCACCTACTAATCCGAGGATTGGTGGTTCGAACCCTTGCGATGGACTTGACAAAGAAAAGTAAAAAATTAGTGATCTTGTGATCGGAGGGTTGCCAGCTTCGCTACAAAAATACTAGAAAAGTCGTCCAGAACATCCGCAAAAATTAACAGCGAGTATACGGGACTGGTGCACGATAAATCTGATCGGGGTCCAAAGTCCCGACGTCTATTGAAGGCGTTGGGTGCCAGCTCAGGTGTTTCCTCGTCATCTGACCATGGTTCTAAAATAACGAGGTGCATGTATGAATGTGTATGTGTTCCCGGGTCTTTCCTTCGAGATAGACTCCGAACCGTCGCCAATAGCCCACTGTGCAGCTCTAGTGCGACGTTAATAACCAAACCAAACCAAACCTGGCATCAGAGAGAGAGAGAGATTTTATTTTGTTATGGAGTACCCGGGGCCGAAGGCTCCACAACCTCCATCATGACTGCATATATAATATACATACTAAACACATTAGGTTAAATGGACGTTACAGTAGTTAAACAAAATTCTCATCCATGTCATTCCGAACGAGGAAGAGCGCAGGCGCGGAACAACTGGCATCAGAGAATGCTACTGGAGGATTTTATATATCTTCTCTCTTTGATATTTTTTATGCTGCTGCATTTTCATTTCTTTACATTTAACAATGAATTGAAATTGAAATGTTCAATTATTATAAAGATTTTCATAAATTGTATTTGCCAGTTTGTATTCTTTTAAACTTTCTAATCTCCGTCAAAACAATTGCAAAACTATGAGGAAAAAAAGCGAAGAGATGGAGAACTGGTACACCAAATGTGGCATGTGTCAATACGCTCTGAAGTCAAGCATAATTGTCATTAGAAAAACAAAAGTCGAAAGTCTCATTACAAAAGAGGCAACTCTATTTGAAGTAAAAATCATCCGCAAACATCCGCAACAAGTACCCTGAGCTAATAATTCAGTAAAACCTCAAATGGACAAAACATTTTAAGCACATTAAAATAAAGGCATATGGTGTCCCAAACTACCTCAGGCCGATAATCTAAAGAAAATTCCAAATGAATCTTAGACTTGAAAAACTACTTTATGAAGCAGCAATTCAATCATACCCATTTTAACATATGCATCACTTGTATGGACCACACACACTGCTAGTGAATTGATAATTTTACATAAATGACAACACAGGATCCTAATAGAAATTGTGGATGCTCTCCGATATTTGAGAAACCATCTAATTCATAGAGATTGATAAATTAAAACGCACATTGACAAGTTAATTGCAAAGTCAATCAAAAGCTAGATGATAAGTAGTGCTGGCCAGCTTAGTATTAAAACTTGTCACATACAAACCAATTATTTGTTATTGTATTTCTATGCAAATGGTTTAAATTGCAATAAAAATATTTTGAAAATGTCTCATTCATTTCCGATATACATTAGTTTCAAAAGAACTAACAAGCATGAGACGTTTAAAAGAGCCCCCCTCTAGTATCAAAACCAGATAGATAACTTTTTTGTTGATTATCATATTATTACATTTATTTTTAGTTTCCTATATATCTATCAGTATGCTAAGTCTAATATTCCAAAGCAGATAGATAATATTCACTTTACAGTGTAAAAGTAAGCAGTTGGTTGCAAAACCAGATAACTAAAAAAAACAATTTCAAAAACAGATAGATAATATTCACTTTACATGCATTTACGTGCATTAATCGCACAGCAGTAATCCAAAAAAGGGGGGAAGATATCTCAAAGTAATACTTATACAGAGTTAAAATTTGGCTAAGACCTGATTTTATCTATTACCAATTTATAAAAAAAGAGCATAAAATTCTTCCATAAATTATGCAATTAATTAGTTTTTGTTTCTCTTGAAAATTTTGTAAAAGGTGATCTATCTGGTTTTGAAAATTGATGGATCAAATATCAATTTCAACAAAAAGTGGATCCCTCTCGTTTTTTCAATGGAACCTTCTAATTAAAAATTCGCTTCATATTTTATTTAAAGTGAATTCTTTTATCTGTAGTTTCTTAAAAGTAGAGAAAATGATTAAATTTTCAAATATTCCAGTGATCTTGAATGAGATATTTCTAATTCATTTTTCTAAACATAACAACCAAAAAAACATTCAAATCTTTAAAAACAGGGTGTAAATAAAATTAATAATTTCATCGACTTCATAAATTCTTCATCAGGTTCATAAATTATTTTTGATCCGACCAAAACCAAATTATTTTTTTATTAATAATTAATTTGAACCATTTTTTAACTAATAATTTTAATTAAATTTAATTAATAATTTGAATTCAAATTAATTAATAATTTGAATTCAAATTAATTAATAATTTGAATTCAAATTAATTAATAATTTGAATTCAAATTAATTAATAATTTGAATTCAAATTAATTAATAATTTGAATTCAAATTAATTAATAATTTGAATTCAAATTAATTAATATTTTGATATAAAATTAATCAATAATTTGGATTAAAAATAATTAATAATTTGAATTAAATTTAATTAATAATTTTAAATTAGCAATTTTAATTAATAATTTTAAATTAGCAATTTTAATTAATAATTTTAAATTAGTAAATTTAATTTATGACTTTTTAATTTAGGCAGTAGTTTTAAACTAAAATTCTAATTAATAATTTTAATTAAAAATATAAAATATATATAAAAATTATAAATAAGATGTAAATTAAAAGCTTAATTTTCGTCAGTCATTTCCTAATTTAAATTACTAACAAACCTGGCTGACATTTCACTGGGATTTAAGTCTGTACCTAGATATTGATGGTGAGTCCGGATTGAAGCAATTTTAAATTAGTAATTTTAATAATAATTTTTAAGTTGTAATTTTAAATTTGTAAATAACTCTTTATTATATAATTAAAAATAACAGAATAATAATCATTATTTTCCGGTTAATTTTTTCATGCATGACTGTGGCGTGACATGGGGGAGGAGGTTTCATTGGTTGCGTGACGCAGCAAAACGACGCATTGAGGCAAAATCATAACTGTAAATGGCGTTGCTCTTAAAAAAATCAAATAACCGAATAAAAAATTTATTTTTATAAAAAAAAACGTTGATTTGTATAATCTGTGAAGCTAGATAATTGAAAATTGCTTGCCTAATCATCAGCACGAGATGTAGCCCCGCAGAAAAAAATCCAGAAAAAGGTTATGAACACAGATTTAAACGAGAATCTGTTGACCCCACCCTTCTTAAAAAGAGCCAACTTTTTCATTATGTGCCCTTCGTATTTATAATAGTTGAATATAACTTTTTAATAATCCCCCATAAAAAATTTCAAACGAATGTTCATCATTCTTGGGAATGATCAAAACCCAAATTTAAAAAAAAAAAAGCGGAAACCGCGTTTCCGCGTGAAAAGTTACATTTTCAAATTAGTGTCTGAGTGACAGAAAACTAATTTGTAAATGTAATTGAATAAAAATTTGTTAGTTTTGGGTATTTTCAACGATAATCTCAATAAATAAAAAATATTTGAATAAGAAAAGGAATGCATACTTTAAACATATCAGCTAATTTTTTGCACGATGCTCCTTTCTTTTATCTTGAATCTTCATATAGTTTATGTTTTGATGACGGCATACTGTGGAAATGGTAATTCATATAAGCTTAGCAAGCACGTGCAGTACTGGAGTGATTTTCAAATTCAAATGAGAGACATACAACCTCTCAGAAAACTGATGTTTGAGAAGGGGAAAAAATTCCTCCAGTATTGTGAGGGAGCAAAGAGGATCACAATTAGGGCCATTATATTTTTGACAGGAGTTATGTACAATCCTTTCTCAAAGCGCGAAGGGGATGAATGGGTCTTTTCAGGGAAAATACCCAAAAAATAAGCAATTTCTGGATTGATGTATTGTGAATTCTGTTGTTCATTTCAAGTATTAAGAAAAGTAACCCTTTACATCATGTACAAACAACCTACAATTATCTTTTGTGTCGCCAACTGAAATACCAATAGACTTCTTTACTCCCGTGTTAAGCAAATGTCACGTAGCTTGAGATACAATTGAAACACCCAAGACAATCATACAGACCTACTACCCCATCGCCCCTCCCCCTTCCCCCACAGGCACTCCCTTCAGGGGACAGAAGGGTAGGGAGCAGGAGATACATGTGGGTTAGACCAGGAAATGCGACGTGTGTTTTTCTCTATAGAAATCGTAAAAAAAAAATCTTCGTTTTTTTTTTTTTTTTTGCATTTGTTATTTTTTAAAAAAAATCATTTTGATTTTAAATTGGCTATGGGGGGTTCTGACCCAAAGTAACCCAATGCTGGCTACGCCACTGAATCGAGGGTTCCAGGCAAGGGGGCAAATTTAATTTTTCAAAAATTCCATTTTTTTATTATTATGCTAATTTTTGATATTTTAAAATTCTTTTTTTAAAAACATTCTATTGTAACTGTTAACACGCGATATCTATATGGTGCATTATAAGATTCATATTTTAAATTGGTATATATAATTTCAAATTGGTAAATACTCAACATAATGTCTTATAAGGGAACAAATAAGAAAATCTCATTATCAATAGATATTTCTCCCGCGGAAAATAAATACAGGGCTTGTTGCTAAAAATAACGCCCTCGCCCCTCCTGAATTTGTATTTTATATTTAAACGAACTCGCCACACATGTCTTTAGGGGTGTACGACGAGTTCCACCGCACAGGATCCCTTGGAGGAGCCCAGATAAAATTAAATACCCCCTGGGGAAGAGGGGTCTATCAAGCGTGACTGTAGCGTGACACAGGGGATGGGGTCTTAGTGACTGCATAACGTAGCGAATCTAGAAAAAATACTGACATTTCTTTCACACACTTTTATATAAGTCACTTTTCATAGAAATTGTTATATCTTTCCAATAGGATGTTTATTAAAATACACAGAGTGGAAGTTTTAATGACTGTTAATTTTAACAGCAAAAATTTATCGTAAAACAAAAAGAAAGTTTGTACATTAAATTAAGGACTACACAAATAAAAAGTAGATTTTACCTAGAAACATTTTAATTTAAGGGAGGGAGGGCTGTGGCATGCCAAAAATTTGGTTTGTGCAAATTAGCAACTTTCCACACTTCTGTCTCCTTATGTGTCCCTTGCCCCACAAACACTATCCACACTTCTGTCTCCTTATTTGTCCCTTGCCCCACAAAACACTTATATATATATATATATATATATATATATATATATATATATATATATATATATATATATATATATATATATATATATATATATATATATATATATATATATATATATATATATATATATATATATATATATATATATATATATATATATATATATATATATATATATATATATATATATATATACAGTAGACTCTCGTTTTTACGAACCTCTAATTTACGAACAATTACGATTTTACGAACTAGTGTCTGGTCCCGAACATGGTCCCATAGGCATAATGTTATTTTTAATTCCCATTTACGAACTAAAATTTTGAAAAATCTCTTTTTTGCGAACTCATTTCCATACTTCGCTAGCGTTTACCTGACATCAGACAAAGTTTAAAAGGTCATATCTTTAGCGAGTAACAAAGCAACACATGCAAACATTTCAAGGCCATTCTGAGAAAAATTACAGGGTCCAACAGCAGGTGGGTAGTGGGCATGTGATTGGAGAGTGGCGCACTTTGACGTCAATCTTTACCCCTCCCTTACATTCAATAATCATGTGTCAATGTCGAGCGGGGAAACGGGTGCTTTGTGATAAGATTATGTTTTGTAGCTGGTTAGTTTCATCTGGACCCGCAATGTCTGAAGTTTCGTGTGAGTCCAGAGGGAGTTTGAGCCAGTTTTAGTTGAGAAAATATAGTCATGTCGCAGTTGAAGAAACGCACTCGTTTATCTGCTGAGGCAAAAAAGAAAATTTTAAAAGAAGTAGAAGAGAAAATTTGTAGCAAGACCGAAATCTCTAAGAAATATGGAATTCCAAAGAATAGCCTATAGATAATTTTAAGAGCAAGAGAAAAAATTGTTGGATATGCAAACAAGACCAGCAAGAGTGCCCCTCTTGAAAATATTTTAGAGCAGCAAAATATCCCAAACTGAAAAAAGCTTTGCTTGCTTGAATGAGGAAAATTATATGAACGAACATTCCGATTAATGTAATGTGCTTAAGGAATAATTGAACTGCTTTGTTTTAAAGCTCAACATCAAAGACTTCAAGGCACCGGACGGTTGGCTGCAAAAATTTAAATCCAGACACGGTTTGAGCTTCAGGAAACTGAATGGTTATCAAGACTATGCCTCTTTTGAGGAGGACAATAGTGAAATGCTTTCAAACATCGATAAAATGAAAACATGTATTTTCCTAAATGTTCTTTTAAAACAGAAAAACGAACGATTATTCTGATGCTTGATTCTTCATCAATAAAGGTATACTTATTGTTTTTTATTTAACTATTTTATTTTACAATTGTTTCTTATACAGAATAACTATATATAACTTTACTTCATAATATAATCTCTAAATAACGCTTTATTTATAAAGAGATGACAGTTTAATAAAAATAAGCATAAAATTTATCAACTTCTTATGATATTCTAATTTACGAACTTTCGAATTTACGAACAATTTGGTTGTTCCCTACGAGTTCGTAAAAACGAGCGTCTACTGTATATATATATATATATATATATATATATATATATATATATATATATATATATATATATATATATATATATATATATATATATATATATATATATATATATATATACAAGTAAAATACTGAAAGATAAGCAAGAGTATAAATTACAAAAAAGATACATGCCAAAGTGTCCCCCTCTCTTCGTCAAGGAGGCCGAGAAGAACAACAAAGGCTAGCAGGCGTTTCTGATGGCTAAGCGTAAAATATCCGAAACTTAGCCAGACCTCCGACGCCTACTGAAGCAGAAAAGCAAAAATGACAAATGAACTACGAAATCAGACAACAAGCAAAAAACAAACACCCAACAAGAGAAGACACACGTTGCCAAAATGCAAAATAAAAGACAGCAAACATAAAAATTGTAATAAGAATAAACAATTTAACATGACGTAAAACAAAAATTTGCAAGACATAAAACAAAAATTTAACACACCAAGGCCTTTGGCTTCGCTACACAAGGATCAATGATCGAAAGCATAAAAGGATCAAGGACTGAAATTACAAAACCACTAGGAAAACCATTTAATTTTAGTTTATTTTTAAGAATGTCGATCTCTGAAATCAAACCCTGTTTGGAGTTGCATATTTTATGAATTCGATTTAAATAAGAAATAATAATATTTCTATGTACTCTATTACTTATGTTTGAGGACCAATCCGTCAAAGAAATAACATTAAAGCAAAATTCTTTTCTTTTATCAAATAATCCAATAATAATCCTGTCATTTTTAACAATTGATATATCAAGATCTAGGTAATTAACTCTATTACTGTTTGTATTAGTTTTAATTAATTTCAATTCTTCAGGATATATATCTTTCCAAATTTCGTTGAACCTATTTTCATCGAATACACACAAATCGTCTATATATCGTACTGCTTTAATATTGTACTTTTCTATAGCTTTTATTTTATAAAAATATAAAAATATGCTTGCAAAAGAACGCAAAAACTGCTACCCATGGGGATACCCTTCCTCTGCAAGAAATATGTTTGTCCATTATATAATACATTGTTAAAAACACAAAACTTAATTAAACCAATCCATTTATCTTTACTGCATTTTATATATTTCTAAATTTTTCATAAATACAATCAAAAACCTCCAAAATATTCTGATGTGGTATATTTGTGAATAAACTTTCAAAATCATAAGTGTCAATTTTTTTAATGTCAATGTCACTATTAAGGATATTTATAACTTTCTGATTGTTCAACAAAACAAAATTATCTTCCTGGATAACCAAATAATCTATTATAACTTTTAGGTTTCTCTGAAGTATTTCGGAAGCCTTCTGGCTGTATGTATTAGTACCACACGTAATAAATCTAAAACGAACTGGTGTCTTATGAAACTTAACAGTAATAAATAAGTATGGGAAATTAAAATTTGCCACTTTCAAATGTAGTAACTTATGATAAGCAATAATCTTCTTAATATATATATATATATATATATATATATATATATATATATATATATATATATATATATATATATATATATATATATATATAAAAATATATATATATATATATATATATATATATAAAAATACAGAGAGATAAGCAAGAATATAAATTACAAAAAAGATACATGCCAAAGTGTTCCCCTCTCTTCGTCAAGGAGGCCGAGAAGAACAACAAAGGCTAGCAGGCGTTTCTGATGGCTAAGCGTAAAATATATCCGAAACTTAGCCATATATATATATATATATATATATATATATATATATATATATATATATATATATATATATATATATATATATATATATATATATATATATATATATATATATATAGAATTGCCACTTAATATGTAAACTTCATAAAATATTTAAAAGAAAGAATTGTAATAACAAATACAGTGAATTTCTAAGTGATATTTCGAAATGAAACGAATGTTTTTTTAACATTAATTATAGATTTAATAAAGTTTCCAGCAAAAATTCTCTTTACTTTTGTAAGAAAAATTCTAATTTTTTATACGCAAAATATAGTTTACTTTTCATATAAAAAGTCATTTGTATAAACATAGCCCTAGCAATTTTAATACCACTAAATTAAATGAATAGTTTACAAAATTATCTTTAATTCTTAAATTAGATAGTTAAAAAGCAATTTATTCTAAATAATTTGGAATATTATTGATTAATTTTAATATTTGAATTTTTTAAAAAATTGCTTTAAAATAATTAGAATTAAGCTCCAAAAGATATGCAATTTAACATTATATTAAATGGCCTTTGTATTAGTGCTTAACACTGAATTTGTGGTTAAGAGTCTTCCTTGTCAAACAATAAGATTGTGTACATTTACCTTTAAACACCATAGTTTAATAATTATACATTACTAAATTATATAAAAAAACAAGTATAAAATAGCATAAAATAATGGATGTCTAACATTTGCATACTATTTCAACTCTATGAAACAAACCTTTTTTTAAAATAATCTGGAAAATCCTAATTAATATATTTAAACAATAAAAATGAAATTTATCCTCATCTGTGCTTTGTATAAAAAGACAGGGTGAATATTTTTTACTTTAAATTACAAAACCATATTCTGTAAAATTTTTATTTTCATTATTTTGATCTTAAAAACTTTAAACATGAACATTATAATTTATATTATATTATAGCACTCTTTATGCAAAAATTTTAATAATTTCAGATGTTAAATAACATTTTCTAGTAAACTAAAGCGGATTTAAGTGTATGATTGTTAGATTCCGCGAAATGGGATGAAACAGTTTAAAAATTATTATGAATTCATTTATTATCCAAAAGAAAAAACTTAAAATTATCATAATGTAACATTTAATTTATCAAATTTAATCGTAATTTAGCTTACATGGCTAGAAGACTAAAAATGACTTTTTTTGTAATTAAATCACAATTATAAAATATTAGTTTTTTGAAATGAGGCTATAGTAAGTAATACCTCTCCTGCAATATGAGGATTATTCTTAATCAATCGATTCCATTTTTCACTTCTCACCACCTCAGAATTATTTGAATTCACAAATTTCAAACAAGCATATTTCAAATTCAAGAAGTTCAAATCCTCAGACACTTGAAGCATTTCAGTCACATTTTCCACTGTGATATTTGATTTCAAGAAGTTAAAAAGCAATACTTCAAGTTTACAAAGACCGAATTTCTTTGATGCTGAGTACAAATCCAAAGCAAAATGTACTGTCAAAGAGCGCACTTTTCCTGCATAAATATAATAAAGCACTGCCTCCATGACTGAGCTTTTAACATCTGATATAATTACATTACCACTATTTCCTTTTGCAGCACAAAGTTGTTTGAAATAATCCGAGCGAGCTGACAAAACCACCCTATGCGCATGTAGAGGTGTACCATCATCACAGGTCACAGTAACATCAGAAAAGGACTTGCTCATGTATAATGATTCCAAATCTTTCAACAGGGAATTAATAGAATCATCGTCTTGCAATGTAGATTGCCCCTGTGTAGAGTTCTCAAACTCATCAGATTCTTTATCAAAAATGTTGTAGGAATCGCTAAACTTGTTGATTATCTTGCTTTGAGTGAATGAGCAATTCATGTTTGGCAATTCCTGACTGGAATAGTCTTTATTATCTGAGACCGACTGACACTTTTCAGGATCGGAAAACAACTTTTTGGTTTCGGAATCAGGAGTTTCGACAAGCATTATGTCCATTTCACAACGAATTATCAAGTCGTTGTCCATCAAAAGTTTATTTCGGGTAATTTCATAGTGACTCGTTACTTCACATTCATCAGATTCCCAGCGAAGTCTGAAAACCTTTTCTTTTGCTTGAATGAGTTTGGTATTTTTTGATGAAACGAGTGATATTGTATACTTGACTCCAATAGGATTGACATCTTCCGATACTTTGATCAAATTTACAACAGCATATGATCCTTTTGGGTATTTATGCCGCACGAACAATACCAACTTCCATTCGGTTCCATCTATTAGATTAGTGCAAAATATAGGACTGGGAATTTCGTACTGTCTTTCAAGAAAATCTCCGAAGTTTTCAATGTTCCATTCATAGACAAACGTAGTTTGTCTTAACTGTGTTCTGCCGCTCACGCTTTCTTCTGGATAAGATAGGGATTTCGAATATTCTGCTATTGATCTTTCCATTACGATTCTACAATTGGTTAGTCTCACTGAAATATGCAAATGGCCAAAGTGCACAGCCGGAATAATATTTACTCGTGAAATAATGACAATTTTTGACAACAGAAACATCCTTCCATATTAGATAAGATATTGCATTACAGATAAGACATATTAATCATTGTTTGCCATATGGCATAACGGTATTTCCCCTTTGATAAGATATTTTTTATGTCCTATTCAGTGTCGCCACGTACTTCCCAACAATGGTTTCAATATTAAAAAAGGAAATTTTTTGCTTTTCCTTTTTTTTTTAATTTTTATTTAATAGAAGGTATATCCTCGGCCGATAATGTTTATTTAACAGATTTTGTGCACCCATTTGTTTAATTAATAAATATATACATAGAAGTCTAAACTTTTTCGAGGTTTTTTTTTTAATTATATTTGTTATTCTTTTAAAGTTAGATTTTAAATAACTTAATATTAAAAAAAAAAGATTGACATTCACACACACACAGATAATGTATATTTTTTTATGCTGGTGTATGTCTTTCTTAGCGACTATATTAATTTTACTTTGGAAAATTTATCTACCGATTTCTTATATGTATCCATCTATACTAAAGTAACTTTTTTAAATAATAATTGAGAGTAATATGTTTAATTAGGTACCTAGAGCCGAAGGCTCTTTAACCCTTTCTTAAATTAATTAACATAAGTGAATTCATAATTAATTTTACATAAGGTGAAAGGACAGATCACAGGACGACACAAATAGAAAAAAACACGAAAAACATACTCAATAACGCCCACACACTCTCAACTCTCAATTAGATTCGTCTAGACTTCATAGGAGGTAAGTTCTATCTGGAACTGATGTCGAGAGGACAACATTAAGAAGTAAATCAAAAATAATGATCAAAATACCAATCCATCCCAAGGAAGACAGCGCCCCGTGATTGGAAGTATTAAAAATAAATATAAAAGAAATTTCCAAATAAATTCCAAAAATTCAAATTTAAAATTCAAAAATTTAAAACTATTCAAAAATGTTTCTTTTTTACATAAAGTTCAATAAAAATAAGTTATCCATGCTAAGGAGGGAAGAACGCTGAAAAGCCTCCTTCAATCACTCAGTGAGAGAGAAAATGGTGAATAGTAGTCGTAGAGTTCAGGTAACAAATGCTCTTGGTCGTTTTCTGTAGTAAAGGATCATAATTTGGAATATTTCTGACTTCTGGATTTTCATGATCTCGTAATTGATTGAACATTTTAAGTGCTATTGCTTGATTATATTGTTTAAAGCTTTGAATTCTGAGTGCTTTCCTGGCATTTTCATGTGGGAAAACCATCTTGTCTTTGCAATTGGTCGTATGATACTATTTTCAAAAGTTTGTAGTTTGTTTAAGTTTGTTTTTGCAGCATATCTCCAAACAGGTGAGGCATAGCTTATGATGGGTCTAAGGTAGTATTGATAAATGATTAATTTATTTGGTCTTGATAGCTTGCTATTTCTACAAATGAGGGAGTAGTTTTCTTCTTACATTTTTGAACTTTGCTGAAACATGTTTCACATGAGCTTCCCATGTTAAATGCTTATCCAGGATAATTCCCAGATACTTAACCTCCTTGCACTATTTCATTTTTTTGTTTTAATACTTTTACATTATTGCTTAATTTACTTTTTCTTGTGAACATTATTGCCTCAGTTTTTTCAACATTGACTTTTATTTTCCACTTAGTCATCCATTTTTCAATAAGGTTAATGTGTAGTTGTAAGCTTTTTGTGACGCGTGCCTTTTAAATAATAATTTTGTCCTATCTGATTTCAGAGCCCCAGTTGCTCAGTTGGTAAGGCGTTCAGCTACTAATCAGAGGATTGGTGGTTCGAATCCGTGAAATGGACTTGACATAGAAAAGTAAAAAAGTAGTGATCATGCGATCGGAGGGTTGCTAGCTTCGCTACAAAAATACTAGAAAGTCGTCCAGAATATCCAACAAATTATACTGGCGTGTATACGGGACTGGTGCACGATAAATCTGATCGGGGTCCAAAGTCCCGACGTCTATTGAAGGCGTTGGGTGCCAGTTCAGGTGTTTCCTCGTCATCTGACCATGGTTCTAAAATAACGAGGTGCATGTATGAATGTGTGTGTGAATGTGTATGTGTTCCCGGGTCTTTCCTTCGAGAATGACCCCGAACCGTCGCCAATAGCCCACTGTGCAGCTCTAGTGCGACGTTAATTAACCAAACCAAACCTATCTGATTTCATTCCAAAAAATTAGAGAATTAAAGTGATTTCAAAAATATATTTTTTTAAAAAATGAAGTAAGTTATTTAAATTTAAAATCTAACTTCAATATATTTATAAATACCTATTAAATAATTATTACCAATAAAATAAAATAATACACCTGAAAAAATAATCTTCTGCGTTTATTAGTTCCTAAGAAAACGTTACACAAAATCTATCATATTAATATTGTCAGCGTGGGGGTAAAAACGTTATTTTAAAAATATTTTATGTTAAACTATTTTATGTAATGTTGTAAGAGGAAAACGTAGATCACTAGTAAAATCTCTTTCTTGCTCGTGGAAAGTTAGAATGGGAGAGCAATTTAAAAATAATTCCGAGAAGAGTCTCTATGCGAAAATACTCAAAACTGTTATGATAGCAACTAATGACTTCTTTCCCCCTTGCAGTTCAAAATAAAAAAAAAATCAATTCGACCAAATCTACTACTCATACTCGCCAATGTAGGGAGAGCCGGTAAGGACGAAAAATAAAATCTTCCGAAATGGAAAATGCCTTCCCTTTTTTGAAGTAATCACTAGTGAGATTCGAAGAAGGTAGTGACAGTGATTGATTACAAACGGTTTCCTAATCCTTATGTGTGCGCTGGAGGACTACGATGGCAATGTTGAATGATGCTTGTGCTCAAGGTTAGGCAACAGGGGGAGTTTTACGGGCATCCTGTATAATTTTGCTGAGAAATCGCCCTATAATAGAGTATTTTTGTGTGTGTGTGTTTCTTCAAAGGAAGGACAAACGCATATATGGGTTTGGTAAAGGAAGTTTTCAAGCTCCAGATGACTAAGGGCAAATAACACCATCTCTCACTGGGAATAATCTCTATTTTTAAATTATTTTCTCATCAAAATGAGATTTAGAGAAGTAGTCATTAGAATCGCAAGGAATTTTTGTTGGTTAAGGGAGGTAATTTATTTTCTTTTTATTGGAATTGGGCAGAATATTTTTGTTACGAAATCAGTTAGGAGGGCTTTTCTTTCTTTCTGTTTGTGGTAAAATAGCTGTTTTCAACTCTGGATCCGCTGGGCGAGTTCAAAGTGATCGCGGATCTATTGTTCAATTCCTGCTAAAAATATCTTCATGAAAGTTGTGAAATTGAAGGTTTTATGCAGGTTTAATAATGAAAAATTAAGCATTAAAATTTTCAAAGGGAAAATGCAGGTTTTTGAAAGGTTTTATGCAAGGCAAATTAAAAACTTCAAAAAACATGCAGGTTTTATAAAAGGACTCGGAACAACATGCAGGTTTCATGATTATTCTAAAAAGGTTTTATGCCGGTTTTTGATAAAAGTTTTATGTTGATTTTTGTTTTGTTGTTGCTGGGATCATAAAGATGTTTTTATTTCTAATATCAATTCTACTGTTAAAAATACGTCTATACAACATCGATCCGGATAAAGGGGAAACCCCATTACTCCAAGTGGAATCAGCTAATATTTTTACTATTTAATATAGGAAGGTAGGTGGCGCGACTAGGTTAGCTACTAATCCATTCCTCCTTCTGAGATTTGCACACACCGAGTGGGGGGGGGGTCAAACTTTGGCATACTCTGGCTTGTGTAACCACTGTAGCATCAGTTTTAATCGGCGTGTCATGGTGAGTTAGTGTTTAAATTGAAAAGAATGACAAATTCTAAGATTCCATTGGACTAGTTAACAGTTTAAATCATTGTCCGTCTATGTAAGAAATGTGTGGTGTGGAAAGTGACGATTTGGCGAAGAAAACAAATATTTTACTATGAAACTAACATATCACACTAAAGTTCAACTGCGGGAAGCGAAAATTAAACAGGTTGAAAGAACAGTTCTAAAGTATAAACTTATGACAAGTGCGGAGAAATCTAGAGCTTATCGAAAATGCAAGAAGAAGCAGGCCGAGCAGGCGCGTGTACATAGTATCACGAACGAAACCTTTTATTTCAGTAGGGACTGTGTCTACCCTATTTCCTCAAAAACACTAAACTAACACATTTAATTTAAAAAAGACTAGAAGACATCAAAATATGTAGAAATATGTACAAAATTTTAATTTCTCTAGATTTAATATAGAGTAATACAAAGTTAAATAACATAACAATGGAATTTTTTATTTATAAACTCAAACCTTTAACTTTTAAAAAATAACAAATTTACCAAGAGATCAGAGCATAATCTGAATTTTAAAACATTTATTTTTATTATTTAGTTCTTATTTATTGTTTTTCGTGTTAATTAATCAAGTAGTTTTTCTTAAAATAATATAAATTAATTAGTTTTGATATTGAATTTGTTCACATATCAACACATTTTACGGTACTGTGCAAAGAGAAGCGTATAAATTTTGGTATCCAATGATTGTACAATAACAGTCTGCTCACTCTCAAAATGTATAACGATGATGCTAAAGTACCCCTTTCAAAAAATGTGCAAGCACACTGTTTAAATAAAAACTGTACATCATTTCACAAATTCTGTTGGAGTTTGATTTGAATTAATGTTTGATTTGATGATTGATTGTCGTTCAAGAAATATTAACTGTAACAGTTATTTATTTTTAACGTTTTCTTTATTTATGCTAATTTATAGTTATTGATTGAATATATATATTTCTGTTGTGATGTGTTCAATAAAGGAGTTTTACTACTTAGTCACGTTGATTTGACGTGTCTTTATTATTCAAATCTTAACCTCCAGCAAATTCTAAGTTTGCGCCCTTTCTATTTATTATTGAATACAGTAGAAGTTTAAGATCACAAAATATGTCGGGCTAAACCTACAGTAGAGACACTTTATTTACAGTAGACACACGAGATTTCAATAACCTTGGAAGGAATTTGACCTCTAAGTTTCAGGGGTTCCTGAGGCCGCAAGCCCCCGCATTTTAGATTTATAGCCCTGACATCAGTGCCTGACATGGAGAAGATCCTCACCCCTAAAGTATCCCTTACCGGATGCGCCCCCCTCCCCCCTTCCTAGAAAAACTTGCAAAACGTTTGTTGCCAGGGACTGAATTTCCATAGGGCACATAAAGCCTCTTGTTTTGGAGGCTCGAATTATTTTTTAATTGCACATTATTTGCATAAATATAACTTATCCCCCAAAAAAATCTTCTTGGTACTTCAATCATTGCAAATATTTATGCTAACCCCTATAATAAAATTCATTTTAGTTTTTGAGTTATATAGTAAACTCTTCATTTGACAAAGAGAGCTGTTCTTCGAGATTATATTATTTTTTTTAAGAAAGAGAGGCTTCTTAACTACTTTGCCCATAGTAAAAATTGCTGTTTTTTAAAAAAAAATCGGAACATATTTATTAATAATAAAAATTAGTTTAAAGTGAGCAAAAAAGTATGGAAATATATTGGCTAGAAGTTATACCGACAACAAAGTAGAATTTAAAAATAAGAAAAATACTTTTTCTATGCTTTCTAGGAAAGGTAAGATAATATATTTTTCACTTTTTCTTTAATCACTAAATTTTACAAGAGAATTTTACTTGTATACTTGGTGTAATGCATTGCCGATGGGCCCCTTTGTAATAATAGGGCTCCAAATTTAGTTTAACAAAAATTATTTAACTTTTTTTATCAATTTATAAAATTATTTTATTTACTAATATCAATTATAATCAACACAAATGAATAACAAATTTATTAGAAAAAAACATTTTTTTTATTTCAAATTGAAAATTGACTAACCAGTTTCTAACGTTTTTTAGAACCTACTCCATTACTAGTAAACGAGCAAGTCTCCCCTAACACTACAAGCAAAAACTAAACAAACCGCGCTAAACAAACCAACAAACAAAACTAGACAAACCAACTTTTTCGTTGATTGTCGTTGAAGAGTTCTCCTCTGTGCACTGCAGGGCATATTTTAACATAGAGTTGGTGGGGCATTTTCCCCATCACTGTAAGAAAAGCCCCACTACTCACGGAATTTGACGCCCATTTTTTATTCGTGTCCTAAATATTTTCTAGAAAGAAAAATATCGATCATTTTTGTTAAATTAAATAAATTAATTTAATGTGAATTGACAAACAAATGATTTTTAGTATTTTTAGCACAAAATGTTTGTTAATCTTTACGTATAGGCTGGGACAACATGTGTCCCATAGAGTATCTAGTGGTGGGTTTAGGACACTTTGGAACCATGGTATGGGGAAGAATTTTTAAAACGCATGTGGTATGAAGTATGTTGTTTGCGGCATAACAGGTAATTACACCTGTTCGGACAGGTGACGTTTCGCTAATTTTTTTTATACAGATTGTCTTAGGACAGTATTTCGACACCTGAATAGCCTTTCCCCAAACCTGTGTGCTTTGAAGAATGAATGTTAACGATCCGTCAGACAATAACACGCCTCTTATTGTAAGGCAAGTTATCCTTCCACAAAGCTTTGAGAACTCTTTTTCCTACTTCCCAAAGTTAATCCCCCCCCCCCCCCTTCCCCATTTAGGAATTAGCCCACAGTCAGTGCAGCTTTTCTATTACAGAACCCCCGCGAAAAAAATAACATCAAGGTTCAGCCATCTTATCAGGATATATAAGCATCCTATCTTTGGTCATTGAAAAGTATTTGTCCCCACCAGTGAAAATTCTTTTAATATGTTCTGCTGTGCAGTCCTCTTTCTTGTGTTTCTGCAGATATTTTTCCATCACAAAACAACTAGCCCATGCTGGAAAGGGTTGGCACTCTCTTAAAATCCTTTTAAAAGCGCCTATTAGGAAATGAACGAACAATGGGATAATTTTTAAGTAAAGTTGGGAGCCATTAGTTATTTTGTACTTCTAGATTAATTGTACAGATGAACAGTAACTCATTAAATTTACTCTATGGATTAGAATAGGATAAAGTTAACGAATGTGTACATACTCCAAAGCATTCACCAGTATTTTTTTTTTATTTGACCTATAATTTACTTTCTGTCAAAGAAACTACTTTGTATCTTTGTCATTTGCCAAGTCATATGCAGGATATTATGCCAAAGCCACATAGAATTCTGTAGCACGAGAATCCACGTTTAAAATACATAACAAAAAAATAACAATACCTCTAGGATCCTTAGTTTTTAAGAAAATTTCAAAAGAACAAGTTTTTGAGAAAAATAAAATAAAATCCAATACATTTTCGGTTATCCGGCATTCAAGTATCTGGAAAATTCAATAAACTAAAAATAAATGTTAACCGGAACTATTTGTAAACATCTTCTCCGCATTGA
This sequence comes from Troglohyphantes excavatus, assembly GCA_963932185.1. Lineage (NCBI taxonomy): Eukaryota > Metazoa > Arthropoda > Arachnida > Araneae > Linyphiidae > Troglohyphantes > Troglohyphantes excavatus. The sequence continues at coordinate 69,103,686 of OZ010672.1, forward strand.
AAACCGCATTGAAAAGAAGAAAAAAAACTTAAAATTTTGAACAAGTGGGAAAATGTAAATATTTAATAGTAATTTTATCCTTATTACAACTTTTTCATATATAGTAATTAGTAATTATTAGTAAGTAATAGTAATTATTTGTAAGCGCAAAAATGAATAGATATTGTAATAATAGATGAACAACTCGTATTTTAAGTTTATGATATAACAATGCTTTTTTTTTTACCTTGCATAAGGTTTTAACTTTTAAAACCTGTATAAGTCATAATTTTCTATTCCATAAAAGATCTGTAAAATCCAAAAATTATACACAAAAATAATTTTTTTTAAACTTTCAAAGTAGTATCGACAAATGATACGACAAAAAAAAAATGGACGATGTTGATGAAATGATTAATGTCGTGAAAGATACAGCATTGAAATGTTGTGGGAGTGGGGGAGAATGTATATTTCCTGTCACCGGGTAATACAAACCAAATCTAGGGGAGGTTTGTGGAGGGGATGAATGAAAATGGCGTTATATAGTTCTTCACCCCCATCCCCAGTAACTGGTCTATCTACAACCCAAAAAAACGACATTGCCTGAAGCACTTTGTGGCATCGAAAAAAGACTCTTCGTTAAAAGTGCTCGGAGAGGAAGAGTCGAGAGAGAAGGTTAGCATGATCTCGGATGGGTGGGGAGTCTCCATCCCCTCCTCCCCCCTCCACTCCCCCAAGAGTGATTTGCAGCATTTAGCTCCAAGGTCAACTGTCCCGCAATTCCATGGGGTCTTATGGCAGGATGTACAGTGACTCCCAAAAGTGTTCGTACACTTTAAAAATTTGTAGAAAAAGCGCTGTAGTCTGGAATTGAATTCGAATATAAAGCCCAATATTATTTCACATCATCTCCATGTTATTCTGAATACAATACTTTTTTAAATATTGAATTATTTTGTTTTTATAAAAATGAAAATGCAAGGAAACAGAGAAAAAACGCCACAAAAGTGATCGTACACCAAAATATTTTCGAATAAATTCATAAATAAAATTATCGTCTGTCGCTTTTTTTTTATTTTTGCATTGTGCTGACATTTAATATTCGTTTGGTATTAATTATTGCTAGCTTATTTCGTAATATTCTATTTATTATTTAAAAATGGGTCGTAGTCGTAAGGAAACAAACAATGACATTCGATATTGATAAATTCTCATCATAATGGTAGTAAATCATCTCAGAGTATCTCTAAATTAATAAAGTTATTTAATTCTGCGAGCAGTATGTGATAAATCGCTTTAAAGAAGAAAATCGGTTCAAAAACAAGGTAATAAAATGTCACCCGTCAAAGTTAACTCAACGTGATCAGAGATTTATAGTTAGAAAATTTGTGAAAAACCCACGTTTAAGTGTTGTAAAAATATCTACGGAATTTAATGAAGCATATTCTACTTCAATTTCAATCGAAACTGTTCGACAAGTGCTCAGATCAGCTGGATTACATGAGCGTTCTGCCAAAGAACTTTTTTTGTTATTGCGAAAAAATAGAAAGCTTAGGCTTTCCTTGGCAAATACCAAGAACTTAGTCGAAACAGTAAAGCATGCTTTGGACGTGTTCTTGTGCAAGGGTGCAAATTAGCATCAGGACTAGGTAACTTGGTATTTACAATGATAGTATAATGAATCAATATGTTTATTTAAATATTTTAACACACAATTTAAAATTATAAGCTCAAAATTTGTGTAATGGAATCAACTTTATTTTTTTTATCGAGATAACTATCTTTAGCACACGGTTCTCAACATTTGCCTCTGTTTCCTTTATAATTGTCCACAAGTTCTGAATAAACACCTCAGACGCTGAATTTAAACCTAATAAAAAACATATGTAAAGAACTGGAGGTACGAAGATACGACATTAAAACGAAAAGCGAACTTAAAAAAGTAATAATCGAAGTATAGAAGAAAATGATACAGAAATTACAAAAAAAAAACTAATGAAATTTATGCCCAGAGGTTTAAAAGCTATTGTGGATGTTACAGGGCATCCTACTAAGTACTAATTTACCGAAATATTGCAATATTTATTAATGTGTAGAGATTTTTTTAAAGTGTACGAAGACTTTTGTGAGAGAATTTTTTTGTTACTTTTTAATTATTGATTTTCCAAAAAAACGTTTTACTTTGTTTTAAAAATATTTTATGTAGTATTGTTAAGAGCAAATTATATATCTTATTAAAAAATTCCCATTCTGAAATATTATTTTTTATAATAAATATAGCAGTATTTCTTTGAAATTCGTAAGTGTACGAACACTTTTGGGAGCCACTGTAGGTAAATTTGGCAAATATAAATTTGGCGGAATCATGAGGAGGGGTCGACCATATATTGCATATCGAAATTAAAAAGAAGATATTTTCTGTCCTGCACGAATTTATATTTAATTCCTAACTTACGATACTTTTTGTCGCAATTATTTTATGTTGTGATTCCTCTATTTTTTGTCTCGATTCTGAAAATTGGCGCCAAGAAATTTTGCTTTTCTCTTTGTTTAAATTGTGTCATACTCGGCATCTCGCCAACAGTTTTAAGCGCACGCACGTACCGTGCGCTAATATCACAAACTCCTAACACCAATATAAGGCTCCGGGCAATTGTGGTCTCCTGCCTTCGGCCTCCGACAACTCAGGATAGCAGCTGGTACCCCCGATCCATTATGGTGCTTACAGGCAAACCTTGGAACAGTCAATTATGCTACCTCGCACTCAAATGCTTTGCCTTGTAAAGAGCAATGTGTGTCGAACTACTGTGTTCCCCCATACGAAAGAGTAATTTTTTTTTTCTTACTTAAATTGAGTTTCAGCTTAAATTATATTTGTAGTAAAGAAAGGACCTATAAAGAACATAATTCCATGCAGAACAGGAAATCGATATTTTCCCCTACATGTATGTTATGCAATATATGGTCGACCCCTCGCACGGTTCTGCCAAATTTACCGGTTCCACTTATGGCACCTCCTGGGCCTAGTAATGGTCATTATTCGCTGTGTTCCGTCTTCTTCGCTCCATCCAAAGCACTCCGCAGACATTTGGATTAGCCCATAACCGTTTTTTAGGGGTGAGCTACTATGTTGCACATTTAAGACTGTAAAACAATCCTGTCTAAGTATTTAACAATAAATGTTTTGGTTATTTTTAATTGGGTTAAATACTTAAGCAAATTTCAGATTATGTCTTGGTGCTTTATAATAACAGATATTACTGATACTAAATAGTTAAAAAAAAATTATATTTTTTTATTTATTTTTTTATATTAAATAGCTCGAGCCTTCATCAAATTTTACAATGTGACTAGAAGAACTTTCTTATTAAATTTTGATTAAAAATTAAAATATTAAAACAAGAAATCCGTTACAGATGAGAGAATAATACTATCTGAGATATGAGTATATTTGGACGTGATTAAGTCTTTAAAATCTGTCCAGGCCGTCAATGTGGTAATTGGTAAAAACTTGCGCGACACAAAAAGTGTTGATATTTCAAAACCCCATAACTCCAGCCATTATGGGGATAAAAGATCTACCATCGTTTAGAGAAAGGTGAGTGATCACGGTTGATCACTAATCCGCCAGCCCGTCTGACCTTTGTACTGCAACGAAGGAGAAATTAATCCCATTTCGAGCATACGCTGGCTTGTTTAATCACTGTTAGTTCTAATCGACGGGTCGTGTCGAGTGTGTGCTTAAACTGAAAGATTGAAGACATGCGTGAAAGAACCACACAGCTCCAGTTTTCAAAATTGTTTAGGACAGATTAATAACACTGCACGTTTCTTGAAGGCATTAGATTCAAAAGTCCTCTTCCTTTATATATGTACACCAATCGATATTGCACCAATCGATAGACAATCTTTTCCTTTATAAGAATAAGTGAATATTTTAAATCAGATAAAAGTGGAGTTGTCTGGTTCTTGCACCCATGTCTTCAATTATGTATATTGTAAAGCGACAAAAAGTAGGGATATGTCGCTAGCTTTCGTGGCTGCAGTTACTTTCCAAAAAAGCGTGTTAATATCACCCCGCCAAAAATTCAACAGGAAAACACTGCTCACGCAGAATCACCTGTTATTCACGAAAAAACTTCCGAGGAAAACTCAGAAGATAAAAAGCTTCCACGAACTTCTTAAAGAATTCATAACCTGGTTCAAAGGGTTTAAGATTAAAGAGATCATGTCAAAACTGAAAACAATTTTTATCGATCTTAAAAACGCAAAGTCCCCCTTCGAAAAATTTGAGATCGGCTTGAAAGCATTTGAAACCATAACTGACTGCTTTTCCGAATAGAGAAGTCATAGGCAAATTTTAACAAACAGGCAAATCGCCTAAATCATCATTACAACTCTACCCCGGTGCCAGTGGCGTAGCCAGCATTGGGTTACTTTGGGTTAGAACCCCCCCCCCCCCCCCCTCCATAGCCAGATAAAAATTATTTTTTTGAAAAATAACAAGTGCCAAAAAAAAAGAAAGAAAAATTCTTCTTTTTCTCCGATTTTTATAGAGAAAACTCGCGTCGCATTTCCTGGTCTATCCCGCATGTATCTCCTGACTTTCTGTGGGGGGACGGGACAATGGGGTAGTTGGTCTGTATGATTGTCTTGGGTGCAGGCACGTCGCACCGGTTGGGTTTGGGGGGGAGCCCAACCCCCCCAATAATTTGGAAACCCAAAAAGTTGGGAATTTCAAGGTTTAAAAATGCACGAGTTGGGAAAATTTATGTCTGAAGAAAATTAATATTTTTAACTAATGAAAGCAAAAACACCAAGATTATTAATGGAAAATTAGAAATTGCCCAACTTGTAAAATTAAACTTAAATTCGTGTGTTTGGTTTCAGAGTTCACTGCACACTTTCGACCGCTATGACGCTAAGGCTCCAGATGGAGTTGACTAATGTAGTCTGTAACCGACACAACGCCGGTGGCGGAACTGTTTTATAAATTTCATTGTACTTTTTTATTTCGCGCATTGGGTTACCTTGGGTTAGAGCCCCCCCCCCCCTTCTTTGATTTCTATAGAGAAATCACACGTTGCATTTGCTCCCTTCCCTTCTGTCCCCTGAAGCAGTGGCGTAGCCAGCATTGGGTTACTTTGGGTCAGAACCCCCCCCCCCCCCCCACATAGCCAGTTTAAAATCAAAGTTATTTTTTTTAAAAATAACAAGTGTAAAAAAAAAAAACGCAGATTTTATTTTTCCGATTTTTACAGAGAAAACACACGTCGCATTTCCTGGTCTAACCCAGATGTATCTCCTGCTCCCTTCCCTTCTGTCCACTGAAGGGATGGTTTGAAGGAGCGCCATTGGGGGGCATAGGCGTAGGAAGTAGGGGGGCTGGGGGTCCTCGAGCCCCCCCAGGAATTATTTTGAAAAGGCTCAGCCCCCCCTAATATTATACTTTAAAGAAAAAATACTTAAAAAACCAATCGGTGAAATAGAGAATTCCTACAAAGAGGCATTCGAAAAGAAGCGCCCCTTATTTATTCTAAACGTGTTTTAAAGTGGGGGGAATTTGCTTCGAAAGGTACAGGCGAGGATAATGAGTTCCTTTCTCAACTGTTTCCAATCGAAGACGACTTGTACATGTCATTAGTCATATGTCACCTTTTGTGAGAAACACCAGAAAATTACCTGTTTGCCGTCAACAGCTGTACTTCGTTTGCAAAATGCTACCGCCATCTGGTTACTCGACCAGCCATGTCGGTAGCACCCTGGGTAGCACGGTCTTCTTCAAGACATGGGAATGGCCACCAAAGCTGGGAATTGTATAGTTCGTCCCCATTTGTTTGTAATTTACTGGCTCTCACCCTTTAGTCGATTTTAGCTGATTGATGATCTCCCCATTGTGAATGACAATGTATGCATGTGTAGACAGTTTTCTATATAGGCTTTTCTGAAACTTGCCCCTAGGGGCCGAAGTCATGGATGCAACAAAAAAGTAATCCCTGGTGAGATCTTACAACCGCATTACAGTTTCTTTTTTTAGTGTAAAGACAGCAATTTTAAGAAGCATTTCTTTTTACAAACGAATGGTAGTAGATTTCTTCTGTCAGCATATTCCTCTGTGTTGTCAGTTAAGTCATTTTTTCTGCATTCTAAAAGTCAATTAAAAGTAATACCATCTTTTCTAACGATAAATGTAATTATGCTTATATAAATTGGCAGTAACTCTAATTATAATGATGTTTAGTTTTGTTATACACTATTAAGTGAATAACATTAAGTATTGTATTCATTGATAAGTATTGTATGTAAGTCATTGTAGAATTAGTGTAAGGAAAATGTGTATTTACATAAAGTCTAAATTGTTAATTATTTTATTGCATCAATAGAATACTAGTTATGGTTTATTTCATTTCAGTAATATTTGAACTGACAAATTTATATGTTTTCACAATAATATCTAATTTTTTTTTTGTACTCAGTATACTCTGGCTTATTTTTATTTTTTTATATATTACGTCCTTTCTTAAATGTCAGAAAAGCATAAATATGATAGTTTAGTTTGCAAACTACTTATAAATTTATCAATTTACACAGCTAAAATATAAACGTAATTTCAAGTATTTACATAAATGTCTACAACGCTAAAGCTTTAAACAGTAATTTTAAGAATAATGTAAAAATGCGTTTTTAAATAAAAAAATATATTATTATGGACATTTCATAAATTATAATCGTATTTCCCATAATTTATTCCCTTTGAAGTAATAAGCCATCAGATTCATGCACTATTTTCTAAACAGCTTGTATAGTTGAAATTTCTTCGTTTAGAAAATTACATTTTGTTAAAGAGAGTTAAATAGAGACGAATTCCTCAAATCCGAAAAAAAAATCATATTTTAGAGTACAAAACGGACATTTGAAATTATTAATAACATTTTCCTGGTTACTTTATGTTCTAAAGCTAACCAAACAAAAACGGAAACAAGTTAAAACATTTAAGAAGTTAAACACTTCTTTGTAAAAAATTAAAGCATTGATTGTTTTTTAATTGTTTAATAGCTCGCAACTCCGTCCTATTTTATATTGTAAGTAGATTGAAAAAAAAATTCAGCCCCCCCTGAAAAAAAGAAATTCCTACGCCACTGTTGGGGGGGGGGGGGGGGGTCGATGGGTTAGCAGGTCTGTATAATTGTCTTGGGTGTCTCAATTGTACCTCAACCTACGTGACATTTACTTAACAGGGGAGTAAAGAAGTCTATTGGTATTCAGTTGGTGACACAAAAGATTATTGTAGGTTGTATGTACATGATGTAAAGGGTTACTTTTCTTAACACTTGAAATGAGGCGGCAGTTGAGCTGGAATTCACAATACATCAATCCAGAAATTGTTTATTTTTTGGGTATTTTCCCTGAAAAGACCCATTCATCTCTTTGCTCTACGCCCTTTGAGAAAGGATTGTAAATGACTCCTGTCAAAATTATAATGCCCCTAATTGTGATCCTCTTTGCTCCCTCACAATACCGGTGGAATTTTTTCCCCTTCTCAAACATCAGTTTTCTGAGAGGTTGTATGTCTCTCATTTATCATTTGAATTTGAAAATCACTCCAGTACTACACGAGCTTGCTAAGTTTATCTGAATTACCATTTTCACGGTATGCCGTCATCAAAACATAAACTATTGGTTTGGTTTGGTTAATTCACGTCGCACTAGAGCTGCACAGTGGGCTATTGGCGACGGTTCGGGGTCTATCTCGAAGGAAAGACCCGGGAACACATTCCCATTCACACACACAATCATTCATACCTGCACCTCGTTATTTTAGAACCATGGTCAGATGACGAGGAAACACCTGAACTGGCACACAACGCCTTCAATAGACGTCGGGACTTTGGACCCCGATCAGATTTACGTGCACCAGTCCCGTATACACGCCGTTAATTTTTGTGGATGTTCTGGACGACTTTTCTAGTATTTTTGTAGCGAAGCTGGCAATCCTCCGATCACAAGATCACTACTTTTTTTACTTTCCTTTTGTCAAGTCAATCGCGCGGATTCGATCTACCAATCCATAAACTATTGGAAGATTCAAGATAAAAGAAAGGAGCATCGTGCAAAAAATTAGCTGATATGTTTAAAGTATGCATTCCTTTTCTTATTCAAATATTTTTTGTTTATTGAGATTATCGTTGAAAATACCCAAATCTAACTAATTTTTTATTCAATTACATTTACAAATTAGTTTTCTGTCACTCAAACACTAATTTGTAAATGTAACTTTTCACGCGGAAACGCGGTTTTCCGCTTTTTTTTTTTTTAAATTTGGGCTTCGATAATTCCCAAGATTGATTCGTTTGAAATTTTTTATGGGGGATTATTAAAAAGTTATATTTAACTATTATAAATACGAAGGGCACATAATGAAAAAGTTGGCTCTATTTAAGAAGGTTGGGGTCAACAGATTCTCGTTTAAATCTGTGTTCATAATCTTTTTCTGGATTTTTTTTTCTGCGGCGCTGCATCTCATATTGACCATAATCATATTGATGAGGCAAGCAATTTTCCATTATCTAGCTTCACAGATTATATAAATCAATGTTTTTTTTTTTAATAATTTTTTTTATTCAGTTATTTGATTGTTTTAAGAGCAACGCCATTTTCAGTTATGATTTTGCCGCAATGCGCCGTTTTTCTGCGTCACGCAACCAATGAAACCTCCTACCCCATGTCACGCCACAGTCATGCATGATAAAATTTACCGGAAAATAATGATTATTATTCTGTTATTTTTAATTATATAATAAAGATTTATTTACAAATTTAAAATTACTTTTTAAAATTTTTTATTATTAATTAAAATTACTAATTTAAAATTGCTTCAATCCGGACTCACCATCAATATCTAGCTACAGACTTCAGTGAAATGTCTGCCAGGTTTGTTAGTAATTTAAATTAGGAAATGACTGAAGATTAACCTGCGAAAATTAAGCTTTTAATTTACATCTTATTTATAATTTATATATATATATATATTTAATTAATTAAAATTATTAATTAGAATTTTAGTTTAAAACTACTGCTTAAATTAAAATAATATCATAAATTAAATTTACTAATTTAAAATTACTACTTAAAAATTATTTTGATTAATTAAAATTTAAAACTACTGCTTAAATTAAAAAATATCATAAATTAAATTTACTAATTTAAAATTATTAATTAAAATTTATACTTTAAAATTATTAATTAAAATTGCTAATTTAAAATTATTAATTAAAATTGCTAATTTAAAATTATTAATTAAAATTGCTAATTTAAAATTATTAATTAAAATTGCTAATTTAAAATTATTAATTAAAATTGATAATTTAAAATTATTAATTAAAATTGCTAATTTAAAATTATTAATTAAATATGCTAATTTAAAATTATTTATTAAAATTGCCAAATTAAAATTAATTCAATACATTAATTAATTTTATACAAATTATTAATTAATTTTATACAAATTATTAATTACTTTTAATTCAAATTATTAATTCAATTTAATTAAAATTATTAGTTAAAAAATGGTTCAAATTAATAATTAATAAAAAAAATATTTGGTTTTGGTCGGACAAAAAATAATTTATGTAATAATAAATTAATTCAAAATAATAAATTAATTTTATACAAATTATTAATTAATTTTATACAAATTATTAATTACTTTTAATTCAAATTATTAATTCAATTTAATTAAAATTATTAGTTAAAAAATGGTTCAAATTAATAATTAATAAAAAAAATATTTGGTTTTGGTCGGACAAAAAATAATTTATGAACCCCCCAAAAAATATTTTAGAACAATGATGAAACAACCTTGAAGACAGAAAATTCGACTTTTTCGGGGAGGGGAGGATGGGGTAGTAGGTCTGTATGATTGTCTTGGTTGTTTGTACACAGGGGCGCCCATCAGAATATTTTGGGGGGATTTTTTTTTCATTGCTTTATTATTATTTAATTTTTAGGGGGGGGGGGGAAATGTTTTGGGCAAAAAATAATTTTGTATATATAATATGTTTGCATATATAACTATATTATATATTGCATATATAATATAGTTTTTTCCATCACATTATGTTTGCATATATAATATGATGGAAAAAACTGCCCCAGTCACAGGAATTTTCAGCGATTTCAAGACACAAAAGCTGACGAAATTGTAAAAAAATTCTCTTGCTTGAAAATGAAAGTCTTTATTTTGTTCAAACTAAATGCCATTTTAGAAAGAATTGACGAACTAAAGAAAAATTTCGTTCCCCAACCCACCTCCTAATTTTTTCTGGTGCTTATATTACATTTACAATCAATTTTATTTTCTCGTATTATCTTGTATCTTCTGCCAGCACACAGACAGCTAACAGACATTTGGGAGCCACTTCTGTCATTACAAAATACTCATCGTTCAAATAAAAAATAAATGGAAATGAGCGGGAAATATATTGGCGCCGATATCGTCGACGTTGAATATTATGAGAGCCTACTGAACTTTTAGAACTCAATCGCTGCGAGTGTAGGTGGTTTTATTATATTTGGGTTCGAATCAGTTTAAATAATTTCAATGGTGTTACAATGAAAGAACTAATATTATATTTTAGTCAGCAAGGACGAATGGTTTTTGTGAACATGCAGTTTAAATGTGGAGCAAAGCTGCGAATATTTAAATTGAAAAAAAAAAACCTAAATGAACGGTATTTTCTGAGTTTGATAAACTGTACTGGTAAGTGGATAAATATCATACGGCATTTTTTAATTAAAGTTTAATTTTAAAAGAATTTTTAAAATTCGATAAAATAAAGTTTTGGCATTTGATAGTCATATTTAAAATAGCCAAACGTAAGAGTAGACGGTCACGAGTGATTTTAAACGAAACCAATAACGTTCAGTATTTTGCATGAATTTCGTCGATAATTATTTTTTTTCTATCTTTATGTTTACCTGTCTATTTTGTTGGGGTTTAATAAATGTTTTTTTATTAAATAAAACTTTTACAAGCTTATTCATTATTTATAATATGTACTTTAGTTCATGTTGACATCTCTAACCATTAGACATGTATTTTCAAACTGTTTCATAAATATTTCTGTTTGACCATATTATGTAGCTATGTTTTATATATGACAGTTTTATTTATACCATTAGGTAAGAGAAAGTATACTTAACCAGTAAAAAATAGATATTCCAAGGCCCATTCTACACGGACGCTATTTATGCCGCGTTGCATTTTGCAAAAGTCTCTGATTGGTGCATTCAAACCATGTGGTGGACCAATCGCAGAGTTATCTGCAAAAGCTAACGTGCACAAATAACGTCCGTGTAGATTGGAAGCACATTAGCTTTTGTAGATGGCCCTGTGATTGGGAAATACAAACTATGTAGTTTACATATACACTCGTAGAGCCATCCAGGCACGTAGGTAAGGGAGGGGTTTAGGGGGTTCAAACCCCTCCCACTGTAAGTCAAATAAAAAAAATAAAAACCGAACTACTGTAAAAATCATAAACATTTAGGGTGGGGGAAAGGGTAAAAGAATACCACTGTCAGCATGGGGTATCAGGCACGTAGGTAAGGGAGGGGTTTAGGGGTAAAAAAATTAAAAACCGAACTACTGTAAAAATAAAAAAAATAGGGGTTTTTTTTTGGGGGGGGGGGGTGAGGGAGGTTTAAGGATTCCCCCTCTAAGGGGACCCCCAAAAAGAAACGGATTTCTTTAGGTACCTTATCCCTCCCCCCCCCCCTCGGGAAGGGGGGGGGAGAAGATAAGTAAAGAAATCCGTTGCTCAGTCACTGAACCCCCCCCCCCCCCCATGAAAAATCTATACCTACGTGCTTGGAGCCATCTGTATCTAACACGCGTAAATACGGCGCTGCATCTTGTGCTGGTGATTAGACAAGCATTTTTTCCATTTTTTGTCTAGCTTCACAGATTCTACAAATCAATGTTTTTTTTTATAATAATATATTTTTTATTCACTTATTTGATGTTTTTTTACAAGCAACGTCAATTTCCGTTATGATTTTGCCACAATGCGCCGTTTTGCTGCGTCAAGCAACCAATGAAACCTCCTCCCCAATATCACGCCTTTACAAATTTAAAATTACTACTTAAAAATTATTATTATTACCCCCCCCCCCCCCCCATCAATATTTAGCTATAGACTTAAATCCCAGTAAAATGTCAACCAGGTTTGTTAGCAATTTAAATTAGGAAATGACTAAAGATTAACCTTTGAAAATTAAGCTTTTAATTTACATCTTATTTATAATTTTTATATATATTTAATTAATTAAAATTATTAATTAGAATTTTAATTTAAAACCACTGTTTAAATTAAAAAATATCATAAATTACATTTACTAATTTAAAATTACTACTTAAAAATTATTATGATTATTTAAAATTACTAATTTAAAATTATTAATAAAAATTGATAATTCAAAATTATTAATGAAAATTGCTAATTTAAAATTATTAAATGAAAATTGCTAATTTAAAATTATTAATGAAAATTGCTAATTTAAAATTATTAATTAAAATTGCTAATTTAAAATTATTAATGAAAATTGCTAATTTAAAAATTATTAATGAAAATTGCTCATTTAAAATTATTAATGAAAATTGCTAATTTAAAATTATTAATTAAATCTATTAATTAAATTTAATTAAAATTATTAGTTAAAAATTGTTCAAATCAATTATTAATAAAAAAAATTATTTGGTTTTGGTCGGACCAAAAATAATTTATGAACCCCCTCCCCCCCCCCTCCCCCCCCCCTTCGGACAATCCTGGCTACGCCACTGCCCGGTGCTCGAGTAACCCAGTAAAGGAACCGCTCTCAGAGAGCGGGGATACGGGTCATGCCTCCGGGGATCAACGGCTAGGAGTAATTAACCCACTATAGGCCACTTAGACAAGACAATCTTATGTCTCTGAAAACAGAAAAACCAGAAAAACAAAATAAAAATCATAAAAACTTTGAATATCAAACAAAAATTAATAAAAGTGTACTTTATTAAATATTATTTTTAAACGGGTGCCTTCCCTTTTTCATTTTAATTAAATTCTATATTCAAACTTCTATTTCACGTCATCTACACTAGATACCTCAGGTCGAGACGCTACACCGGTTACTTATGATTTCTCGTTTATTCAGTGTTCATAGAGTTCATCCAGCAAAGGACATTTCTCCGGTGTGACATATAGCATGTGGTTTAAATTTGAACATGAATAATAATATTTAAATGAATTAAAAAGTGAAGATGTGCCAATAACTTAAACGAGAACGAACAGATAGCAAGCTATCCGCATTACCAGATCTCTTTCCGAACGAAGGGGGAGGAGCTAAGTCAGGGGGTCAGTGGAGAGTAACATGGTTTCGGAGGATTTTACATTTGCACTGAATGCGTAAATGAAACATGTATTGCAAAAACGACACTTATTACTTAAAGCAGGTTGTTTGAACAATGTTCATTTAAAATTTCAAGTAATTACAAGCAAAGCTTGCCGAGATATGCGGGAATTCGTTTAGGTTTGACATAGTTGACCGTAGCACAGGAGCAAAAGCGAGGTTTGATTTTGAGCACAATTCCTTAAAATAGGTAATAAATACCTAGTTATACATATAGTCGTTGAAATTTGCTTGAATTAAAACTTAAAACCGAGTTACAGAGTTAATTAGAACGAAAGTTATGAAGGAATTCGTAAGTCACAATTTTCTGACTATGGCTCGATACTTATGATTTCCGATTTCCGTGCCTTGTATAATAAATGTGTACCAAAAAGAATAAAGGGGTGGGACTTGACCGTTAACCCTTCCCATTTTTACGCCATTGGTCACGACAACGAAAGGGTCAAGCAAAATGAATGTGAGATGAACCGAAGCGATCACACACTGACCGGATTCGACCACTAAACAATTCAGACCCTACTTCGTTATGCTGGTCTTCAAATGCGAACTGACATTAGATAATGCTACTGGAAGGTTTTATATACCGGTTCTTTCTTTGAAATTTTTTACTGCTTCTGCATTTTCAATTCTTAACATTTAACAATGAATTGAAATTGAAATGTTCAATTAAAGATAAGATAAAGATTTTCATAAATTGTATTTACAATTTTATATTCTTTTAAACTTTTTAATTTCTGACGAAGCAATTGCAAAACTGTAAGAAGAAAGCGAAGAGATGGAGAACTTGTACATCAAATGGCATGTGTGAATACGCTCAGAAATCAAGCATAATTGTCACTAGAAAAATAAAGGCCGACAATCTCATCATGTCAGTCGCATCGGTTTTTTTAGTGGGGGGGGGGGGGGGTCCTGCTTGCATGTTTCCTCCGAAAGAAACATACAAGCAGGTGACCCCCAAGCATCAATATTAGGAGGACCAATCTTTTACATTGGTAAATGCTCTCGAGCAGCACCCTGTCTCTACACAAAATCCAAAACTGCATTTATTTTATCTTCTTTAGGTAAAGAAAAGTCCATATGTATAATTGGCATGACCTGAAAATGAGGTGGTGTTATTTAGGTAATGGCGTTCTACAGACTTTTGAGTCAGTTTTCCATTAGTATGTTGGCCGGATTTTTTCTGCTTTAATTTGAATTGAAGGGGTGGGTGGAAGAACAAGGCATCTCTACAGTTTTTTGATATACACTTAATCCTATAAAGAAAAATCCTTTATCGATGGGTGCAAGAACTATAGCCCAGTAGAGATAGGATTTTGGCTTGCAAAAAATGGAGTAGTTTTGATTTTCGGGTATGTTGTATCTATCGACCCCCTCGTGAAAAATCCAAGTTTTCGACCTCCCACCCCTTGTGCGTTTTCCGCCATCTTGAAAAAACCGCTAAAAAAAGGCACTTTTTAAAGTTTTTCCTCAATAACTCTCTTCCAGTACATTTTAGGTTAAAAGTTACAGTTACAATTTTAAAGAACATTAAATTTCCTACAAATTTCATGTATAACATATTGGAAAATTCTGAACATGTACTGAGATATAGGGCCGTAAAAATCTATAAAAATTTCAAAAAAATGGAAAAAGTCAAATATGTCGTTAGTTTTACTTGAATAACTTTTTTCTGTACAGCTTAGCGTAAAATGCATAATAACCAATCTTGTAGAGGATTAAATTTACTACAAGATCCATACAAAATATTTATAATTACTACGAACAGATGCCGAGAAATGTTGAAATAACAATTTTTGTGAAAGTTGGTTGTAAACTGCAAATATCACCCTTTGTTGAAATTAGTATTCCTGAAAGTAATATCTTTAATCTATTATGTATGTAATATATACATGTAGTTCACGTATGTAGTACATGAACTTGCATGCAATACATGAGATTTATGTTAAATTTACTAGAATACAAAAACTTTACAATGAAAAACACAAATTTTTAAAGCATTTACAAATACCTATATTTAAACTTAATACAATTTGAAAATGTATCTTAACTTTTGTTTTAAGGATATATACAAAATCTCAAATTAAAAATCCATCATAAAGTTTTGTTGTTTTAGCACAGGTGTGCTTGATGTATATAGTTCATTACTTCAACCAATAGGCAGTAGATCGTCAAACTCGTCTTCTTCCATGTTCAATTCAACCTCTGGTGCATTACTACTGGACTGGAATCCACAATGAAGACATACTACGGAGCATCGAAGCCCAGCTTTTTTTGCAGCTGCATTTGTTACCACAAGTCTTTTTGCATTGGCACGAAATCGTGTTAAGCAATGCCTGTGGAGCTGGTTCTTTATTCATTGGGACTGGAGTTCAGCCGCCAATATCCTTCTTCCAGCCCCATTTGAGAGCGTCTTTTTCATACTCCATCCAGGTTTGAACTTACAGATAAGTTCTACATGCATTACATCCTTAGTTAGATGTAGTCAAGCCAAATTGAATTTTGTGTTTATAGCAGCTTTAGAAAAGCGAAGATACCGCAACTCATCTATAGAAGTGTTTAGGTCACCGCCAAAAAGGGCCACAAGGAAAGTTTCAGTGGCTTCCGTGATGTTTTCTTTTTCTGCAAATAGATCTTTGAAAATGGTAATACTTTCATTGTGGAATACATCACTTTCCAATGTGGTACAAAACTTCATTTTCCCCTGCTCAAATAGAGCGGACATTGTATCGCAGCCACTTATCGCATGTAGAAAAATAATGTTTTCCACAATATTTTTATATATTTTGGAGTACAAGGCATCTGTCATGTTGCTCCTACCAGATTTGCAAAAGAACACATTGTCTGGTGCTAAACCCGTGACCAATACTAAAAGGTCAATGTATTCACCAATAACTACAACAGAATCGTATGCATCTGGGATCACAGAGGTGCTAGGAGTAACAGAAATGATCACTCCCATTGCATGAAATGTACCTTCTCCATTCAGAGTGTTAACGTTAAAGTCAGCATTATCAAAAATGAATTGGCAGAATGCATTTTTCTTGAGGGTTGTGTCCGCATGAAGTACAGCAGATAGCTCAAATCTAAAAACTCCCTCATAACTGGAAGAAAATCCCAAGGATGATAATAAGATGAAGTCGTGATCCAAATTTCTTGTACAAATAAGTACCTACTCCAAAGAGAAGGGATGACAAAAATGACCGTGATCTTACTGCGGCTATCACTGAATGTGACAATGTCACATTCAGTCTATCCAGCTGGCTTCTTGTCTTTCATAATCACACTTTCCATGAAATAAAGTAAAGAAGGTGGTATCACAGACTTCACATCCTGAAGGAAGTCAACTGAAGGTGTATACACACTATTGTCATAAACGTGAGAACGAATGTCTTCTGCGATGATGTAAGCTGCAACCTGAAGGATACGAAAACGTTCTTCTTCCAAGTTTTTTTCCTTTCGCCTTACCAGTTATCACTGAGAATTTTGTAACTAGTCTTTTTGAAACATATCACTGATGTATGGGGATGTGAGTCAGCAATCAATACATCATCTCCATATTGTTTCCGAAACCTCGCTTTTATATTTCTCATATCTGGACGAAACTCTCCTTCAATCTGATTAACCAAGTCTTCAAATGAAAACTAGCACCAGTAGAATCGGGTAGAGTAAAAATGCGTTGGTATTTTATGCGCCCGCATTGGTTCCCACATGCATTGACAATACTCAAAATTGATTCTTTCATGGACAGTTTTCCACACAAAAACACTTTATCACGTCTATCCAAAGTGTATTTTTTCTGCTTCTCCTCGAAATCCTTAGGTAATTCGTTTCCACAGAGGAAGCAGTGATGTTTGAAAGTGAAAACACATTCATTCAACGATCTACGGAATGGTCCAGGCGCAGTCTGAGAAGCTGCCCTTCAGAGGTAAGCTGCAATCAGCTTGCCATTATTAGCTCTTTTGGCATGAAGTATGAACCCTGACTTTGTTCACATTATTCAGAAAAGCAGAATGAGTTGAAAGTTTACGCTTAACACTGGACTTACGTAATTCGCCTAGCTCTTTCACTACGAACGTTTCACCTTCACTCAAACTTTCAGCACAGATAAAGCACACAGTTCCATGTAAACTCGACATTTTGAACAATTGAGCACACACTACATAGCTTAAAAACAAAAAAACGAGCAAACACAACAGAACGAGAACCGAAACTCCTACAACTGGAAATATGCAAGAGATAGAAGGGAAAGTACGTGCGACATTGTTATTGTTATTTCAACATTTCTCGTCATCTATTGGTAGTAATTACAAATTACTTTGTATGGATCTTGTAGGACATTTAATCCTCTACAAGATTGGTTATTATGCATTTTATGCTAAACTGCACAAAAAAAAGTTATTTAAGTAAAACTAACGACATATCTGACTCTTTTCATTTTTTTGAAATTTTTATAGATTTTCACGGCCCTATATCTCAGTACATGTTCAGAAATTTCCAATATGTTATACATGAAATTTATAGGAAATTTAATGCTCTTTAAAATTGTAATTGTAACTTTTAACCTAAAATGTACTGGAAGAGAGTTATTGAGGAAAAACTTTAAAAAGTGCCTTTTTTTAGCGGTTTTTTCAAGATGGCGGAAAACGCACAAGGGGTGGGAGGTCGAAAACTTGGATTTTTCACGAGGGGGTCGATACATATAATATACCCGAAAATCAAAACTACTCCATTTTTTGCAAGCCAACCTCTTTTTTTGAGCTATCTCTACTGGGCTACTAGGCAGCTCAAGCAATGGCTATAGAGATATAAAGGAAAGTGAGTTGAGTACGATGCGAAAAACGTGGAAAAGTGGAAAAAACTCCAGGAATATGTTAAATGAGAAATACAATTAATATATGTATAGTATGACTAAATAAAATGAAAATAGAATAAATTAATATTATATTTTTTAATAAACAATGTTTTTTGCAACAGATGAGTGTTATTTGATATTTTCTTTTAAGTATGTATTTAAACTTTGACGTAAAAAGCAAACTATCTTACAAACTTTAAGAAAATTATACAAGCTTAAATTTAACAAGAGCTTTTGAGTCATAAATATGAGTTCAAATATCTTAACATTGTACATGCAATTTAAGTGAATGTCCATTTAATTTAAGTGAATATAGATTTAATTTAAGTTAATGCTTATGAAATTGTAAGGAATCTATGTCTGATGCTTTTAAAATAATATTTATTCAAAATCATTTATTTCATTAAAATAATCTTATATAGTGTTCAAACACATTACGTTTAAATTAAAATGTTATAAATTAAAAATCAATTCATAATAAACCTTTTTCAATATGAAGATGGATTTAATAAACCTGCGTCAATATGAAGATGGATTTCAATATAATTACTTAAAAATGTATTCTAAAATACTACACAATATTATTGTGATTTGTATTGTACATTATTATTGTTTATCAACTTCAATATCTATATTAATATTTTTGCTTACTGCATGGTTTACAGAAACTAAATATTTTCGAAAAGCAAATAATAAAAAATTCTAATTATAAAATGTTATGTTAATTTACCTAATTTAAAGTCAAATGTCCTCGAGAATTACAAACGAAAATACAATTTTTAATATATCTCGATGAAATACCTCCATAAATGTCTTAGAAAGTCTCACATTCAACAACAAAAATATATATAATAATGATACTTATTTATCCTGTTTTTAAACTTTACCTATACTGGTTTTTTTTATAATTTCATACAAGTTGGTTTAAAATCCGATTAACTTAATTAAATTTCAGACTAAAAAGCATTTCTTATATTGACGAATTTGAAATTGATTAACACTTAGAAGAAAATGTGAATCTGGTTGATATGCCCAAGGAAAATTCAAAAGAATAAGATCGTGTGAATTATTTCTAAAATTTGGATTTGCTTAATTGCATTGTAAATATTTAAATAACAGATATTGTTATTTTTCTAATAAAAGTGGGTTTTCAAGAAAATACCATTATATTTCTTTTAAAATAGGAGTGGGGATTTTTGCACAAAATTAGTCGCAATGGGAAGGGATCTAGAATAATGCAATGGACAACATAAAAACTCATATTAAAAAAATTGACCAAGTGGAATGAAAGCCACAAGGTCTTTATATAGTTCTGAACTATATGAAGATAAACATAAATATTTTAGAATTTTGAAAAACTATGTATTTTTTATTTAAATTTTTTTACTGGTAATGCTATTTAAAAGTTGTAATTTTGAAAAACTATGTATTTTTTATTTAAATTTTTTTACTGGTAATAATATTTTAAAATGTTGGTTATAATTTTATGAAATACAAATATGTTTTGTGAAAGTAGATGGTGAGGGATGTGCTGACATACTGAATAATTAACTTAGCTGTAGTGTGCAATACAATTCTTTTTTAGGAATATTTCTGAAACAACTAAACACACATACTTAAGATATTTAAAAAATATATATCAATAAACATTTAACAACGAATTTTAATCAACTTGAAGGAGCAAGTACAAAGGGATTAGCTAACATTTATGAAAAAATCTAATTTTGATGTAGATTAAAGCTCTAAGCTTTGTTTTGTAAAGATTTCAAATGAAATATATTTGTCAATAATTGTATTGGAAAATCAAAATTGTGGAATACTTTTTAAAATGTCAGAAGTCAAGAATTTTACGTTGATACTACATTTAAATTCTTGCCTTGATACATAGAGATAGTGAAAGGATATTTAAACAAATGAACTTCTTAAGTTTATTTCAGTTAAAAGAATGTAACATCCTTTCTTTAAAAATTATAAAGCTAACTTAATCGCCAATGATGATGGATCTGGGCAATTTAAAGAGGATTCAGAGGTCAGTATTAAATACTAACTTGTTTCTATAGGTAAAATTATCTGCTGTAATTCTCCTTGATCTAAGTAAAATGTATTTATTTGATAATCACTCCCTCGTTGTTACACCATGGACTTCTGCAATTTTGGAAATTATAGAAAAGGAAGTAACATATTCTTTAGATATCCATCAAATGTATAATAATAACCAATGAAACTTCAAATACGAGGAACTCTTCCAATAAATAAATTTTCTTTCCTTCACTGTTCACTTTCATATCAAATAATTGGATATGTCTGATGTCAGTTAAAGGGTTATCTGCAGAATTTTTTTTTAAGATTGTTGGTTGGTTGAGTTAACGTCGGGGGGTTAAAGCAGCACAGTTGGTTATTAGCAACGATTCGGGGTCTATCTGGAAGGGAAGACCCGGGAACAGCGTCACGTATTTTTTAACCATGGTCAGATGACAACGTCAACATCTGGGTTTGCATCCGAAGCAACGTCCATCAGCGTCAAGACATTGAACCACAATCAGTTTTAAAGTGCACCAGTTCTTTATTTATTATGGAGAGTTTTTGTCGTGAAATAAACGAATTTCATAACCCTCCGATTACCAAATCGCTACATAGATGCTTGGGATCGAAACCGCACCCATCGCATACTTGTCCAATCCTCTAACCATCCGACCACCACAGGCCCCTTTTGGAGGATATAGTAAATAAATCAGACTGTTCTGTTTTGCAAGGGTTACATCTCAATCTCGAATGACGCCTGCTATTTTAACAAGAATCTGATGGCCAGTGAATGGCTCAGTAGTAGGGTATTCTGCTCTTTATTGGAGGGTTGTGGGTTCGAATATCGGCATTGACAGTGCAGCGAGCGTCGTGATCGATGAGTTGCTATTTTCATTCCTCGCTGCAGTTGTCTGGGAAAAATATCCTTTGTGTATGAGGGAGTGATGAAGGTTAGATTGATCTAAGTCTAAACATCATTACACTTACGTCAGGCGCGTGGAGTGCCAGCTCAGGTGATGTCCTCATCATGTGACCTTACCTTTGTTCAAAATTACTGGACAGTGTTTCAAGGCCTATCATTTATTATTATTCTCGAACCGTCGCCAATAGGCCATTGTGTAGCTCTAGGGCGACGTTAATTTAAACAACTAACCATCGTATTGCTGCTATGGATCTAAAGACATTGTAAGACTCAATGCAAAACTGTTTATTTCTATATTATTCTAATATTTATTTCTATATAATATTTAACAATCAATATATTAATTGATGTTTATTACTTTAAAACTCACCAAAAGTTGTTTAATATCATGATTGGAAAATCAAAATAATGACTTTAGTAGCGCCATCTACTTAAATAATTCAAATAATGCCCTCTTATGGTTTGTAAAAAAAAGTACAAAAAATTAAGATAGATGCATTTACACTTACAAAAGATTATTATTCTCCGCTTTTTTAAAGCATGCTGAAATCTAATTTTGATGTAGATTAAAGCTCTAAGCTTAGTTTTGTAAAGATTTCAAATGAAATATATTTGTCAATATTTGTATTGGAAAATCAAAATTGTGGAATACCTTTTAAAATGTCAGAAGTCAAGAATTTCACGTTGATACTACATTTAAATTCTTGCCTTGATACATAGAGATTGTGAAAGGATATTTAAACAAATGAACATCTTAAGTTTATTTCAGTTAAAAAAATGTATCATCCTTTCTTTTAAAATATATAAAGCTAACTTAATCGCCATTGATGATGGACCTGGGCAATTTAAAGAGGATTCAATGGTCAGTATTAAATACTAGCTTGTTTCTATAGGTAAAATTATCTGCTGTAATTCTCCTTGATCTAAGTAAAATGTATTTATTTGATAAGCACTCCCTCGTTGTTACACCATGGACTTCTGCAATTTTGGAAATTATAGAAAAAGAAGTAACATATTCTTTAGATATCCATCAAATGTATAATAATAACCAATGAAACTTCAAATACGAGGAACTCTTCCAATAAATAAATTTTCTTTCCTTCACTGTTCACTTTCATATCAAATAATTGGATATGTCTGATGTCAGTTAAAGGGTTATCTGCAGAATTTTTTTTTAAGATTGTTGGTTGGTTGAGTTAACGTCGGGGGGTTAAAGCAGCACAGTTGGTTATTAGCAACGATTCGGGGTCTATCTGGAAGGGAAGACCCGGGAACAGCGTCACGTATTTTTTAACCATGGTCAGATGACAACGTCAACATCTGGGTTTGCATCCGAAGCAACGTCCATCAGCGTCAAGACATTGAACCACAATCAGTTTTAAAGTGCACCAGTTCTTTATTTATTATGGAGAGTTTTTGTCGTGAAATAAACGAATTTCATAACCCTCCGATTACCAAATCGCTACATAGATGCTTGGGATCGAAACCGCACCCATCGCATACTTGTCCAATCCTCTAACCATCCGACCACCACAGGCCCCTTTTGGAGGATATAGTAAATAAATCAGACTGTTCTGTTTTGCAAGGGTTACATCTCAATCTCGAATGACGCCTGCTATTTTAACAAGAATCTGATGGCCAGTGAATGGCTCAGTAGTAGGGTATTCTGCTCTTTATTGGAGGGTTGTGGGTTCGAATATCGGCATTGACAGTGCAGCGAGCGTCGTGATCGATGAGTTGCTATTTTCATTCCTCGCTGCAGTTGTCTGGGAAAAATATCCTTTGTGTATGAGGGAGTGATGAAGGTTAGATTGATCTAAGTCTAAACATCATTACACTTACGTCAGGCGCGTGGAGTGCCAGCTCAGGTGATGTCCTCATCATGTGACCTTACCTTTGTTCAAAATTACTGGACAGTGTTTCAAGGCCTATCATTTATTATTATTCTCGAACCGTCGCCAATAGGCCATTGTGTAGCTCTAGGGCGACGTTAATTTAAACAACTAACCATCGTATTGCTGCTATGGATCTAAAGACATTGTAAGACTCAATGCAAAACTGTTTATTTCTATATTATTCTAATATTTATTTCTATATAATATTTAACAATCAATATATTAATTGATGTTTATTACTTTAAAACTCACCAAAAGTTGTTTAATATCATGATTGGAAAATCAAAATAATGACTTTAGTAGCGCCATCTACTTAAATAATTCAAATAATGCCCTCTTATGGTTTGTAAAAAAAAGTACAAAAAATTAAGATAGATGCATTTACACTTACAAAAGATTATTATTCTCCGCTTTTTTAAAGCATGCTGAAATCTAATTTTGATGTAGATTAAAGCTCTAAGCTTAGTTTTGTAAAGATTTCAAATGAAATATATTTGTCAATATTTGTATTGGAAAATCAAAATTGTGGAATACCTTTTAAAATGTCAGAAGTCAAGAATTTCACGTTGATACTACATTTAAATTCTTGCCTTGATACATAGAGATTGTGAAAGGATATTTAAACAAATGAACATCTTAAGTTTATTTCAGTTAAAAAAATGTATCATCCTTTCTTTTAAAATATATAAAGCTAACTTAATCGCCATTGATGATGGACCTGGGCAATTTAAAGAGGATTCAATGGTCAGTATTAAATACTAGCTTGTTTCTATAGGTAAAATTATCTGCTGTAATTCTCCTTGATCTAAGTAAAATGTATTTATTTGATAAGCACTCCCTCGTTGTTACACCATGGACTTCTGCAATTTTGGAAATTATAGAAAAAGAAGTAACATATTCTTTAGATATCCATCAAATGTATAATAATAACCAATGAAACTTCAAATACGAGGAACTCTTCCAATAAATAAATAACTTTCCTTCACTGTTCACTTTCACATCAAATAGTTGGATATGTCTGATGTCGGTTAAAGGGTTATGTGCAAATTTTTTTTTTAAGATTGTTGGTTGGTTGAGTTAACGTCGGGGGGTTAAAGCAGCACAGTTGGTTATTAGCAACGATTCGGGATCTATCTGGAAGGGAAGACCCGGGAACAGCGTCACGTATTTTTTAACCATGGTCAGATGACAACGTCAACATCTGGGTTTGCATCCGAAGCAACGTCAATCAGCGTCAGGACATTGAACCACAATCAGTTTTAACGTGTACCAGTTCTTTATTTATTATGGAGAATTTTTGTCGTAATATAAACGAATTTCATAACCCTCCGATTACCAAATCGCTACATAGATGCTTGGGATCGAAACCGCACCCATCGCATACTTGTCCAATCCTCTAACCATCCGACCACCACAGGCCCCTTTTGGAGGATATAGTAAATAAATTAGACTGTTCTGTTTTGCAAGGGTTACATCTCAATCTCGAATGACGCCTGCTATTTTAACAAGAATCTGATGGCCAGTGAATGGCTCAGTAGTAGGGTATTCTGCTCTTTATTGGAGGGTTGTGGGTTCGAATATAGGCATTGACAGTGCAGCGATCGTCGTGATCGATGAGTTGCTATTTTCATTCCTCGCTGCAGTTGCCTGGGAAAAACATCCACTGTGTATGAGGGAGTGGTGAAGGTTAGATTGATCTAAGTCTAAACATCATTACACTTACGTCAGGCGCGTGGAGTGCCAGCTCAGGTGATGTCCTCATCATGTGACCTTACCTTTGTTCAAAATTACTGGACAGTGTTTCAAGGCCTATCATTTATTATTATTCTCGAACCGTCGCCAATAGGCCATTGTGTAGCTCTAGGGCGACGTTAATTTAAACAACTAACCATCGTATTGCTGCTATGGATCTAAAGACATTTTAAGACTCAATGCAAAACTGTTTATTTCTATATTATTCTAATATTTATTTCTATATAATATTTAACAATCAATATATCAATTGATGTTTATTACTTTAAAACTCATCAAAAGTTGCTTAATATCATGATTGGAAAATCAAAATAATGGCTTTAGTAGCGCCATCTACTTAAATAATTCAAATAATGCCCTCTTATGGTTTGTAAAAAAAAGTACAAAAAATTAAGATAGATGCATTTACACTTACAAAAGATTATTATTCTCCGCTTTTTTAAAGCATGCTGAAATCTAATTTTGATGTAGATTAAAGCTCTAAGCTTAGTTTTGTAAAGATTTCAAATGAAATATATTTGTCAATATTTGTATTGAAAAATCAAAATTGTGGAATACCTTTTAAAATGTCAGAAGTCAAGAATTTCACGTTGATACTACATTTAAATTCTTGCCTTGATACATAGAGATTGTGAAAGGATATTTAAACAAATGAACATCTTAAGTTTATTTCAGTTAAAAAAATGTATCATCCTTTCTTTTAAAAATTATAAAGCTAACTTAATCTCCATTGATGATGGACCTGGGCAATTTAAAGAGGATTCAATGGTCAGTATTAAATACTAGCTTGTTTCTATAGGTAAAATTATCTGCTGTTATTCTCCTTGATCTAAGTAAAATGTATTTATTTGATAAGCACTCCCTCGTTGTTACACCATGGACTTCTGCAATTTGGGAAATTATAGAAAAAGAAGTAACATATTCTTTAGATATCCATCAAATGTATAATAATAACCAATGAAACTTCAAATACGAGGAACTCTTCCAATAAATAAATAACTTTCCTTCACTGTTCACTTTCAAATCAAATAGTTGGATATGTCTGATGTCGGTTAAAGGGTTATCTGCAAATTTTTTTTTTAAGATTGTTGTTTGGTTGAGTTAACGTCGGGGGGTTAAAGCAGCACAGTTGGTTATTAGCAACGATTCGGGGTCTATCTGGAAGGGAAGACCCGGGAACAGCGTCACGTATTTTTTAACCATGGTCAGATGACAACGTCAACATCTGGGTTTGCATCCGAAGCAACTTCAATCAGCGTCAGGACATTGAACCACAATCAGTTTTAACGTGTACCAGTTCTTTATTTATTATGGAGAGTTTTTGTCGTGAAATAAACGAATTTCATAACCCTTCGATTACCAAATCGCTACATAGATGCTTGGGATCGAAACCGCACCCATCGCATACTTGTCCAATCCTCTAACCATCCGACCACCACAGGCCCCTTTTGGAGTATATAGTAAATAAATTAGACTGTTCTGTTTTGCAAGGGTTACATCTCAATCTCGAAGGACGCCTGCTATTTTAACAAGAATCTGATGGCCAGTGAATGGCTCTGTAGTAGGGTATTCTGCTCTTTATTGGAGGGTTGTGGGTTCGAATATCGGCATTGACAGTGCAACGAGCGTCGTGATCGATGAGTTGCTATTTTCATTCTTCGTTGCCGTTGTCTGAAAAAAACATCCATTGTGTATAAAGGAGTAGTGAAGGTTAGATTGATCTAAGTCTAAAGATCATTACATTTACGTCAGGCGCGTGGAGTGCCAGCTCAGGTGATGTCCTCATCATCTGACCTTACCTTTGTTCAAAATTATTAGGCAGTGTTTTAAGGTATTTCAATTGTTATTATTCCCGAGCCGTTGCAAATAAGGCATTGTGTAGCTCTAGGCTCTAGGTAGATGATAATTTAAATAACTAACCGTCGTATTGCTGATATGGATCTAAAGACATTTTAAGACTCAATGCAAAACTTTTTATTTCTATATTATTATAATATTTATTTCTATATAATATTTAACAGGTGTGTATTACTTTAAAACTCAACAAAAGTTGCTTAAAATCATGATTGGAAAATCAAAATAATGGCTTTAGTAGCGCCATCTACTTAAATAATTCAAATAATACCCTCTTATGGTTTGTAAAAAAAAGTACAAAAAATTAAGATAGATGCATTTACACTTACAAAAGATTATTACTCTCCACTTTTTTAAAACATGCCGAAGGATTTTTTAAAGAAACATACATTTATAGAGAAAAAAACATTATATACTCAGTTTAGAGAACTACAGCCACTGAGATAAAACTGTATAGTTTAGACCAGTGGTTCCCAAACTATTTTGGTCGTGGAACCCCAAAATTTTTTGCCAATGATCGTGGAACCCCAAAATTTTTTGCCAATGATGGCGGAACCCTGAATATTTTTTAATCGACTTCTCAAAATTTAATATCTGATATTAAATAAAACAAGTATTATTTTGGTATTTCAGATTTTATTGAATTAAGCAAAACTAAAAAAAAAAATTCATCTTAGAAATAATTAATAAAAATACAAAACATAAACTAAAATAAATGGAAAATTTTTAATGTGAAGAATGCACCTGCTTCTTTGATTCCATGGTTCTTTTAAAATTGGGCGTTAGGTTTGATAACTGAACTCGCATATCTGGTGCAGCATCAAGTCTGTTACGATATTTGGTTTTTGTCGCAACATATTTTGAAAACCCAGCTTCACACAAATAAGTGGTTGCAAACGGCTACCACTACCGGAATTCGAATAGCCTGTTTTGCTAAATTTGGATATTCATCGAAAATGTGAATATATTAAACACCATTCTTATTTTTTTTAATCAAATAAAATTTGTCACACGGAACCCCTAAATTTTTTCGTGGAACCCCAGGGTTCCACGGAACCCACTTTGGGAACCACTGGTTTAGACTGATTAATAATTCAAATAATTAAAACAGAAAATGAAATCCCTGAAAGTAAGGTGATGTTATTTAGGTAATGGTGTTCTACAGACTTTCGAGTCAGTTTACATTAGTATGTTGGCCGGATTTTTTCTGCTTTAATTTGAATTGAAGGGGTGGGTGGAAGAACCAGGCATCTCCACAGTTTTCTGCTTTACACTTCTTCCTGTAAAGAAAAATCCTTTATCGATGGGTGGAAGAACTAGGCAGCTCTAAGGAATGGCTGTAGACATATAAAGGAAAGAAAGTTTAATTTGGTATTAAACGATGCGAAAAACGTGCTTTTCGTCCTTCCTGAGCAATTTTGTAAAGTAGAGCTGTCTGGTTCTTCCACAAAACCCTTCAATTGCTTGTGCATTGAAATAGAGTATGGAAGGATACAAAAAAACACTTTAGAAATTAATAATGACGTACTATTTATGAAACTTTAATTATTTTATAGAAAATTCGTTTTTGATAAACGGCTAGGACTGGTTCGATTCCATATCAATAAATTAGAGTAGGTATAACTAAATTTGTGGGCATGTTTTTATTTATAAAAATAAAAACATTTTTTTTATTATTATTAAATCTCTGCTGACTGTACAGGAATGAACGCCTTTATCACTTGA
The DNA here is from genome assembly GCA_963932185.1 of Troglohyphantes excavatus. Classification (NCBI taxonomy): domain Eukaryota; kingdom Metazoa; phylum Arthropoda; class Arachnida; order Araneae; family Linyphiidae; genus Troglohyphantes; species Troglohyphantes excavatus. The sequence continues at coordinate 69,132,136 of OZ010672.1, forward strand.
AAACTCCTGCATATTATTACAACGAAATGAAAATAATAAAAGCGCTACTTGCAGATTTTTAAAAATTCTATTAGTTTATTTTCAATTTGTTTCTCATTGGATAAACATCCTACCAGTAAATTAGAAGAAAAATTCTTTTTATATGATTAGATTTTAGGACACGTATTTCAATCGTGCAATCGAACACACGCTCTATAAAAAAAGCCATGTCCATTTGACTTGGCGAGAATTGAAAAGAAAAATATGGTTTTCAAACATTTGTATCGAACTCTTGGCAATATATCGGTTTGCTTATAATTTAATTAAATTAATATCAAATTTAATTGCAAATATTTATTGATGGTTTTGAAAAAAAGGAGGAATTTCAATAAAAAAGAATAAATAAAACTCTTTTCAAGTTTTTTATTTCGTTTGTGCCATAATATGTATTGAAAGTACTGTGTTTCGAAAATGATGTTACATACTTCCTTCATTTACTTACACCTTCAATTATATTTTGAGAAATTCGGATAACTTCTTTAAATTGTGTTTACGTAAATTCCGTGGAAGTTTCGAATAATTCGAAACTTATACGAAAGTTACACAGGTTATAAGAAGCATGTTTGTTAAAAGATCACAAAGAAAATTTATGTTTTTAAAAACGATATATTTAATATAAATATTTTACAGTCGTATTTTTAATAAAAAAATGCACATATTTTCGAATTCTGTTGCTAAAATCTCTGACAAACATAACTTTTTTTTAAATGCGCAAGAGGGGAAAAAATGCCAATCCTGGTTTCTATATCGATACAAACCTGCCCTAACTACACCGTACAAATTATTAGGCTTGTATAATTTCCCCAATATACTAACAGATTTTGGCGCAAAAAAAATTAACTTTATATTTTGTTTGCTTACGAATTCATCTGTAATTTCTTCATCCTAAATAGTTTTAGGAATAAATATAAAGTATTTTAAAAACATTTACAGTTGAGATTTTTACGCATGCATGATTACGTTTTGATAAAATCTGACATCCGAGATATTTTAAAGGTACCTCAATTTAAATACGGATACCGTTAACGAACTAAATTTACTCGTCCCTCCTCGTTAGACTGCAACAAATTGGTGAATTTCAGATGTTAATAGTAATTTAAGTTTTAATAGTAAGTTAATAGTAAGCTAAGTTTTTAATAATAACAATGAAGGCGTCTTCATGTCATAAATAAAAACTTAAAACTATTCAACTTCATTTTTTCAGAAATTTTCCACAAGATGGCGCGTATATAGACCCGACAATTCTAGTTCCGACCTTTCACGAAACCTTTTGAACTAATATGTGTAAGTGAATAATAAAATGTTACGAGTTCCTATAAGTATTTTCAAACATTATACAAGAAAAAGGATACATTTATTTTCTTTGCAGACAAAAAAAAATCAAGAAATAAGATATCAAAGCTAAATCCAAATTTAAAATTCGATTATTAAATGAAATTTTTGAAGAAAAAAATTGCACCTGATAATTGCCGAAAATTACATTTAAAAATATTATTACGCTATTATATATTTTAGGGTCCTAATATGAACTTCAATTTAAGTTGTTATATTTTATAGGAAATCTTCGTGTGCTTACAAGTTAAAAAGAAAACTTGGAAAATACTCCAGGAATATGTTAATTGTGAAATAAAATAATAGATGTATAGTATGAGTAAATAAAATGCAAATAGAATAAATTAATATATTTTTTTAATATACAATTTTTTATGCAACAGATGAGCGTCATTTGATATTTTTTTTTAAGTATGTATTTAAACATCGACTTAAAAAACAAACTATCTTAGAAACTTTAAGAAAATTATACAAGCTTAAATTAACCAAGAGCTTTTGAGTCATAAATATGCGTTCAAATATCTTAAATGTACACGCAATTTAAGTGAATGTCCATTTAATTTAAGTGAATATACATTTAATTTAATTGAATGCATATGAAATTGTAAGAAATATATGTCTCATGCTTTTAAAATTATATTCATTCAAACTCGTATATTTCATTCAAAAAATCTTATCCTCCCTCCCTTAAATTAAAATGTTTCTAGGTAAAGTCTACTTTTTATCTGTGTAGTCCTTAATTTAATGTACAAACTTTCTTTTTGTTTTACGATAAATTTTTGCTGTTAAAATTAACAGTCATTAAAACTTCTACTCTGTGTATTTTAATAAACATCCTATTGGAAAGATATAACGATTTCTATAAAAAGTGACTTATATAAAAGTGTGTGAAAAAAATTTCAGTATTTTTTTCTAGATTAGCTACGTTACGCAGTCACTAAGACCTCATCCCCCTGTGTCACGCTACAGTCACGCTTAATAGACCCCTCTTCCCAGGGGGTATTTAATTTTATCTGGGCTCCTCCAAGAGGCCCTGTGCGGTGGAACTCGTCGTACACCCCTAAAGACATGTGTGGCGAGTTCGTTTAAATATAAAATACAAATTCAGGAGGGGCGAGGGCGTTATTTTTAGCAACAAGCCCTGTATTTATTTTCCGCGGGATAAATATCTATTGATAATGAGCTTTTCTTATTGGTTCCCTTATAAGACATTATGTTGGGTATTTACCAATTTGAAATTATATATAACAATTTGAAATATGAATCTTATAATGCACCTTATAGATATCGCGTATTAACAGTTACAATAGAATTTTTTTTAAAAAGAATTTTAAAATATCAAAAATTAGCATACTAATAAAAAAATTGAATTTTTGAAAAAATATATTTGCCCCCTTGCCTGGAACCCTCGATTCAACAAATTAGTTCTTTTGTGGAATTTTGTAACTGGATTAAAAAAAAATTTACAAGTACGATTTTGTAAATTTCAAAACTCATAAGCAAAATTAAATCAATTTAATAACTGGTAGAAATTTTTCTTATCAATAAAAACTTAAATATCATATTAATGGAATGTAAAATCGTTTTTTATTAACTTTATATTATTTTCAACTTTTGGGTGTAATATATGGAATTTTAATGGATCTTGTCCTATTACGCAAAATTCATTATACAAAACATAAAGGAAATACTATTTTCATTAGTTTGTTCCCATTGAATTCGTATTAGACAGTAGCGCTCGTAGCGCCAAACATCGGCTCTAAAAAAAGCGTTTCATCCGGTATTTTTTATTTTACGCGGGATGCTTTTTTTTCAGAATTTTCGTTTTTGTTGTACATTCCTGGGACCTCAGGACCACATAGATGTTATTCAATTTTTACGAAATTCTACATATATAACTTTTTTAGCGAACAAAAATAACATAGGGACAGACAATTTCCATGAAATTTTTATAAAACATGGGGGCGTTTGATGCATCTTAACGTACATGAGAATGTACATGATGCACGTACATGAGAATGTACATGATGCACGTACATGAGAATGTACATGATGCACGTACATGAGATGCAGTTACTGTGAATATTACGAGACAGACCACTAGTTTTATTTCGAGCCATTATGAATATTTAAATATGAAGAAAATACTGGGCGAAGAGATCGATATGTAGGATTATTTCTCAAATCAGATTTTTATCGGCTCTAATTTAATGAATACATATATAATTAATTAGATTGATGTGTTATTGATTTTATTTTATTTTTTAATTATTAGAATGATTAATCAGTCTAAACTATGCATTTTTATCTCAGTGGCTGTAGTTCTCTAAACTGAGAATATAATATTTTTCTCTAAAAGTATTTTTATTTGAAAAATCCTTAAACATGTTTTAAAAAAAATAGAGAGTATTAGTCTTTTGTAAGTGATCAATGTATCTATCTTAATTTTTTGTACTTTTTTTTTATAAACCATAAGAGGGTATTCTTTGAATTATTTAAGTAGATGGCGCTACTAAGGCCATTATTTTGATTTTCCAATTATGATATTAAGAAACTTTTGGTGTATTTTAAAGTAATACATATTAATAGATATATTGATTATTAAATATTATATAAAAATAAATAGTAGAAAAATATAGAAATAAACAGTTTTGCATTGAGTTTTAAAATGTCTTTAGATCCATATCAGCAATAAGTTGGTTAGTTGTTTAAATTAACGTCGCCCTAGAGCTACACAATGGCCTATTGGCGACTGTTCGGGAATAATAACAAATGAAAGACCTTGAAACACTGTCTAGTAATTTTGAACAAAGATAAGGTCAGATTATGAGGACACTACCTGACCTGGCACTCCACGCGCCTGACGTAAGTGTAATGACGTTTAGACTTAGATCAATCTCAGGAATTTTTGACGCAGGAATTTATTGAGTCGAGGTGCTTAGAGCCGAAGGCTCTTTAACTCTTAAAATGACTTAATTTAACATTATTGGTGCATTGAATCCTCCAAAAGGGGCCTGTGGTGGACGGATGGTTAGAGGATTGGATAAGTATCCGATGGGTGCGGTTTCGATCCCCAGTATCTATGTAGCGATTTGGTAATCGGAGGGTTAGGAAATTCGTTTATTTCACGACAAAAACTTTCCACAATAAATAAAGAACTGGTGAACGTTAAATCTGATTGTGGTTCAATGTCCTGACGCTTATTGACGTTTTTCGAGTGCCAACTCAGATGTTGACCTTGTCATCTGACCATGATTAAAAAATACGAGAAGCTGTTCCCGGGTCTTCCCTTCTAGATAGACCCCGAATCGCTGCCAATAACCAACTGTGCAGTTCTAACCCCCCGACGTTAACTCAACTAACCAACTATCTTTAAAAAAAATTATGCAGATAACCCTTTAACTGACATCAGACATATCCGACTATTTGATGTGAAAGTGAACAGTGAAGGAAAGAAAAGTTATTTATTCATTGGAAGAGTTCCTCGTATTTGAAGTTTCATTGATAATTATTATACATTTGATGGATATCTAAAAAATATGTTACTTCCTTTTCTATAATTTTCAACATTGCAGAAGTTCATGGTGTAACAACGAGGGAGTGCTTATCAAATAAATACATTTTACTTAGATGAAGCAGAATTACATCAGACAATTTTATCTATAAACAAGCTAGTATTTACTACTAACTATTGACCCCTCTTTAACTTGTCTAGATCCATCATCATTGGCGATGAAGTTAGCTTTATAATTTTAAAAAGAAAGGATGATCCATTCTTTTAACTGAAATAAACTTAAGATGTTCATTTGGTTAAATTTCCTTCCACTATCTCTATGTATCAAGGCAAGAATTTAAATATAGTATCAACGTGAAAGTCTTGACTTCTGACATTTTAAAAAGTATTCCACAATTTTGATTTGCCAATACAAATATTAACAAATATATTTCATTTTAAATCTTTACAAAACAAAGCTTAGAGCTTTAATCTACATCAAAATTAGATTTTTTCATAAATGTTAGTTAATCCCTTTGTACTTGCTCCTTCAAGTTGATTAAAATTCGTTGATAAATGTTTATTGATATAAATTTTTTTAATATCTTAAGTATGTGTATTTAGTTATTTCAGAAATAATCATAAAAAAGATTTGTATTGCACACTACAGCTAAGTTAATTATTCACTATGTCAGCACATCCCTCACCATCTATTTTTACAAAACATATTTGTATTTCATAAAATTACAACCAACACGTTTAAATAATTCTACCAGTAAAAAAATTTTATAAAAAATACATAGTTTTTCAAAATTACAACTTTTAAATAATGTTACCACAGAATAAATAAGTATCATTATTATATATATTTTTTTTGTTGAATGTGAGACTTTCTAAGAAATATATGGAGGTATTTCATCGATATGTATTAAAAATTGCATGTTCGTTTGTAAATGTTGAGGACATTTGACTTTAAATTAGGTAAATTAACACAACATGTTATAATTAGAATTTTTTATTATTTGCTTTTCGAAAAATCTTTAGTTTCTGTAAATCTAACAGTAAACAAAAATATTAATATGAATATAGTAAACGGAAGTTGATAAACAATAATAATGTACAATACAAATCACAATAATATTGTGTAGTTTTTTAGAATAAATTTTAAGTAATTATATTGAAATCCATCTTCATATTGACGCAGGTTTATTAAAACTGTATTGATTTTTAATTTATAACATTTTAATTTAATCGTGATGTGCTTGAACACTATATAAGATTATTTTAATGAAATATATGAGTTTGAATAAATATAATTTTAAAAGCAACATACATAGATTCCTTACAATTTTATATGCATTCACTTAAATTAATATTTATTCTCTTAAATTAAATGGACATTTACTTAAATTAAATGTATATTCACTTTAATTAAATGGTCATTCACTTAAATTAAATGTATATTCACTTAAATTAAATGGACATTCACTTAAATTAAGTGTATATTCACTTAAATTAAATAAACATTCACTTAAATTGCATGTACAATGTTAAGATATTTGAACACATATTTATGACTAAAAGCTCTTGGTTAATTTAAGCTTGTATAATTTTCTTAAAGTTTGTAAGATAGTTTGCTTTTTACGTCAAAGTTTAAATACATACTTTAAAAAAATATCAAATAACACTCATCTATCGCATAAATTATTATATATTAAAAAAAATAATACTAATATATTCAATTTTCATTTTATTTAGTCATGCTATATATATATTAATTTTATTTCTCAATTAACATACTCCTGGAATTTTTTCCAAGTTTTCTTTTTCTTGTAAGCACACGAAGATTTCCTTTAAAATATAACAACTTAGATTGAAGTTCAAATTAGGACCCTAAAATATATAATAGCGTAATAATATTTTTAAATGTAATTTTCGGCAATTATCAGGTGTAATTTTTTTTTTTAATTATCATTTAAATATCCAATTTTTCAATTTGAATTTAGCTTTGATATATTATTTCTTAATTTTTTTTGTCTGCAAAGAAAATAAATGTATACTTTTCCTTGTGTAATGTTTAAAAAAGTTATAGGTACTCGTAACATATTATTATTCACTTACACAAATTAGTTTAAAAGGTTTCGTGAAAGGTCGAATCTAGAATTGTCGAGTCTATGGGCCATCTAGTGGTGGCTAGAATTTCCTGAAAAAATGAAGTTAAATGAAAAGTTATAAGTTTTTATTTATGACATGAAGACGCCTTCATTGTCATTATTAAAAACTTTGAGAATTACTATTAACATCGGAAATTCTGCAATTTATTGCAGTCTAACGAGGAGGGAAGAGTAAAATTAGTTGATTAACGGTAATCATTGCATTTAAATTGAGGTATCTTTAAAACAATTCTGATCTTATATTTTATCAAAACGTAATCATGCTTGCGTAAAAATCTAGAATGTAAATGTTTTTAAACGATTTTATATTTATTCTTAAAACTATTTATGATGAAGAAATTACAGACGAATTCGTAAACAAACAAAATACAAAAGTAACGTTTTTGCGCCAAAATCTGTTAGTATGTTGGTGAAATTGCACAAGCTTAATAATTTTTATGGTGTACTTAGGGCAGGTTTGTATCGATATAGGAACCAGGTTTGGCATTTTTTTCTCTCTTGCACATTTAAAAAAAAGTTCTGTTTGGCAGAGAGTTTAGCAAAAACATTCGAAAATACTTGAATTTATATAATAAAAATACGACTATAAAATATTTATTTAAAATAAACTTTTATAAAAACATAAATTTTCTTTGTGATGTTAGCACGAACATGCTTCTTATATTTATGTGTAACTTACGTAGAAGTTTCGAATTATTCAAAACTTCTACGGAATTTACGTAAACACAATTTAAAGAAGTTATTCGAATTACTCAAAATATAATTGAAGGTGCAAGTAAATGAAGGAAGTATGTAACAATTTTCGAAACAGAGTACTTTCAATACATATTATGGCACATACGAAATAAAAAACTTGAAAAGAGTTTACTTTATTCTTTTTTATTGAAATTCCTCCCTTTTTTTTCCACACCATCAATAAGTATTAGCAATTATATTTGATATTAATTTAATTTAATTATAAGCTAACCGATATATTGGCAATAGCGATACAAACGTTTAAAAATTATATTCTTCTTTTCAATTCTCGCCAAGTCAAATGGACATGGCTTTTTTTAAGTAGGTTAATTCTACACTTTAAATATGTTTCCAAAATCGAAAAATATAAAAAGGATTTTTCTTCTAATTTACTGGTAGAATGTGAGAAACAAATTTAAAATATATAAATAGAATTTTTTATAAATATGCAAGTAGCGCTTTGATTATTTTCATTTCATTGTATTAATATGCAGGAGTTTTAAAGTGATAAGGCGTTCATCCCTGTACAGTCCAGCCGAGATTTAATATTAAACAAAATGTTTCGAAAAACTGAGTTGTAAGTTTTTATTTTTATAAATAAAAACATTCTCACAAATTTAGTTTATACGTACTCTAAGTTATTGACTTGGAATCGAATCAGTCTTAGCCGTTTATCAGAAACGAATTTTTTATAAAATAGTAAAAGTTTTATAAATATCATGTCATTATTAATTTCAAACGTGTTTTTTGCATTCTTCCATACTCTATTTCAATGCACAAGTAATTGAAGGGGTGTGTGGAAGAACCAGACAGCTCTACTTTACAAAATTGCTCAGGAAGGACGAAAAGCACGTTTTTCGCATCGTTTAATACAGCGATTCTCAACCTTTCAGTATTCGCGGCCCAGTTTTCAATCATAATTTTCATCGCGCCCCCCCTACAATAAAATGTATACAACAATAATGTATATTGAGTATTTTGGATTCTGTTTTCAAATTATTTTTAACTAACTGCCAAAACAAGAGTAAAAGCAAGCCAACGTTAGCGAAAAACCACACCTGGCATTTTGCCAAGCGGGCGGTAAACAGATGAAGCGAAAGCGGAGAAAATTTAAATATTATATTTGAAATGAAAGCCAAACAGGGAGTCACTTTACTTTTCATTCGGGCCCAATTAATTTTCATACTTACGAATCTGCCATTGTTTTTCACATACATTAAAAAAAATTGCATATGTTTGCACAAAATATAAGTCATTTGTATTTTAGCAATTGAATTTTAAAGTAAAAGCAGTACAAATGTTATAATTCTTCTGAATTAGTATGCATGGGAACTGACAATAGGAATGAAGTCTTTTAAAAACACATTTGGAATAATCTCACTTTTCCTGATTAATCGTTGGGTTGTCTTTTCCTTCGCTTTTTCTTAAAAGAAAAAAACAACTAAACTGGATTGTTATTGCCTCAGCTTTCTTCTAGAAAATAATTTAACACAATCATCTGATTTATGTTTCATTTTGGCTTTAAAAGGCAAAACAAAGCACCATAACTTTCAGAAATACTAAACAAATAAAAGGCCTCAAAAACTAAAGTCCAATTTTTAGGAGTACAAAAAGTAGAAACTGTTCAAAACATCTTTTCATTTGACCTTTATTTTTGACCTGAATATTTTAGTAAGTTGCGGCGATTGGGTGGTAAAAGTGGGGGGGGGGCAAGATCAAGATGAAACAAGTGTGTGTGGAGCGCGGGGGGGGGGGGTAATAAAAATATTGACCACCAAAACAATGAATATTGCATATTTATATTTACTCTTTGTTTTGAATTATTTAAAGAAAGGATACTATCTTAAAATAGGTACGAGACGCCCAGGTCGATTATTAACTGACCCTTACCCTTTTACGATTATTTCCCCCCACCACCATTTTTTTATGGAAGGGTATGGACTGTTGCAAAGAATCTAATTAATATACTTGTTGACCGACCTGCAAAGGGATAGGTATCCTTTCCATTTGTGTCAGTGTTGAAAAAGAAATGAGGAAAATTTTATCTTCTCACCCTTCCAATTCCCAGAAAATTTCCTGCAGTATTTGCAATTCTGCATTTGTGGTGCGGCTTTTCGAACAATGAGAAAAAAATTATAGTTTCAAACTGTAAAATAGTGCAGGCACGTAGGTATAGATTTTATAGGGGTTCAGTGGAATTCTTAACCCCACAAAATCCTCACCCAACCCACCACCAAATCTATAACAAATTTTTTTTCTCAAAAAAATTATTAATTTTCATTAGTAAAAAGAAATACGTTGGCATTTGAATATCGAGGAAGCAACAGTTGTCACTGTCATTAACTACTTTTAATAGTTGTCAATAACTATGTATTCTTAAAATTAGTAAATCACCCCTAATTCTGAAATAAATTTAGAGAACAAATTTAAAGTTTGAGAATCCTTATAATATATGCGTGGGAACGATTAGTTAGATAATTTATAGTTATGGTAATTTAAAGATGTAATAAGCGTTTTAGTTGATCAAAAATGTAAAGAATAATATAAAGGCTACATGAGCTAAAGAAATGTGGGAGTCAAAAAACTTGACTTGCATGGTATTGTGCAACACAATCGACACTGCTGATTTTAAATTAAACGTTAAATATACATAATTTAATTCAAAAGAAATTATTTACTTATTACCAATAAATGTTAACTTCCATTAATTAAATTAAAATTATAAAGGTAATTTTAATTCAAAGATCTAAAAGAAACAAGAAATTTACCAACTTAACAGCGCCAGGTGTTGTTCTCGTTATCTGACCATGGTTCAAATATGAGGCATTCTTCACAGGTCTTTCCTTCAAGATGGGCCCCGAACCGTCGCCAATAGTCCAATATGCTGTACTGCGGCGACGTCCAATGAGAGGTCCATTCAGAGGTCTATTTTAAGTTTAAGGCAAGTTGGGTGATTTAACCTTCCCTCGCTTTCTTTTGCTATTTCTTGGGCTTACATTTTCATAAATCAGGGATTTTTTGACGGATGACGAAATTCCCAACTTTTAAGGATTCCAGATTAGTTGGGAAGGAGGGAGGGGGGAAGGGAAAACCGCAAATCACATGCACAAACAGTAATAAAACAAGAATTATTACCCTTATAACGTCAAATGCTCAAACGTTCGGCGCCTATAGATTGCGCAATACTACATTTTAATGTAAGAAGTTTCATACAGTCGCTTGATAAAAAAAAAAAGGGTGTCTGATCTTGAACTATATTTAGAACTAAATAAAAAAAAAGAAGATATTTATATTTTATATTTTCTTTTTATTTCCTGTCAAACGATGAATATTTTGTAATGACGAAAATGGGAAGGCGCCTAAACTTGTGTTAGCTGTCTGCCTGTTGGGAAAAGAGACCCCCCCCCCCACACACACACACACTTTTAAATAAAAAAACCGTTTGTATTTTTCTAAACTTTTTGTTTTGTTTTGGAAATTTTTATTAATTGGGGAAAAAAGCATTATTTTTGTATTATTTTTTTTTAAACCTTCATACCGATGGGGGGGGCTGCGTACGCCACTGTCTCGAGCATGCGCAGCAGTCAGTTAATCAATTTTTTTAAATAATATTTTCTCTTGGATATTCTCGCGCCCCCCTTCCAGTGTGCTCTCGCCCCCCTAGGGGGGCGCGCCCCACAGGTTGAGAACCGCTGGTTTAATACAAAATTACAACTCACTTTCCTTTATATGTCTACAGCCATTCCTTAGAGCTGCCTAGTTGTTGCACCCATCGATAAAGGATTTTTTTTTATAGGAATAAGTGTAAATCAGAAAACTGTGGAGATGCCTGATTCTTCCACCCACCCCTTCAATTCAAATTAAAGCAGAAAAAATAAGGTCAAATACTAATGTAAACTGACTCGAAAGTCTGTAGAACGCCATTACCTAAATAACACCACCTTACTTTCAGGGATTCCATTTTCTGTTTTAATTATTTGAATTATTAATCAGTCTAAACTATACATTTTTATTTCCGTGGCTGTAGTTCTCTAAACTGAGTATATAATATTTTTTTCTCTTTAATTGTATGTTTATTTGAAAAATCCTTCAGCATGTTTGAAAAAAGTGGAGAGTAATAATATTTTGCAAGTGATAAATATGTCTACCTTAATTTCTTGTCCCTTTTTTACAAACCATAAGAGAGTATTATTTGAATTATTTAAATAGATGGCGCTACTAAAGCCCTTATTTTGATTTTCCAATCATGATATTAAGCAACTTTTGGTGTGTTTTAAAGTAATACACATCAATTGATATATTGATTGTTAAATATTATATAGAAATAAGTATATTAGAATAATATAGAAATAAACAGTTTTTCATTGAATCTTAAAATGTCTTTAGATCCATATCCGCAATACGATGGCTAGTTGTTTAAATTAACGTCGCCCTATATTAACGTAAGGCCTATTTGCGACGGTTCGGGAATAATAACAATTGAAATACCTTGAAACACTGTCTAATAATTTTGAACAAAGGTAAGGTCAGATGATGAGGACATCACCTGAGCTGGCACTCCACGCGCCTAACGTAAGTTTAATGACGTTTAGACTTAGATCAATCTAACCTTCACTACTCCTTTATACACAATGGATGTTTTTTCCAGACAACGGCAACGAAGAATGAAAATAGCAACTCATCGATCACGACGCTCGCTGCACTGTCAATGCCGATATTCGAACCCACCACCCTCCAATGAAGAGCAGAATACCCTACTACTGAGCCATTCACTGGCCATCAGATTCTTGTTAAAATAGCAGGCGTTCTTCGAGATTGAGATGTAACCCTTGCAAAAAAGAACAGTCTAAATTACTATATCCTCCAAAAGGGATGGTTAGAGGATTGGACAAGTGTGCGAATATTGCGATTTCGATCCCCAGCATCTATGTAGCGATTTGGTAATTGGAAGGCTATCAAATTCCTTTATTTCACGACAAAAACTCTCCATAATAAGAACTGGTGCACGTTAAATCTGATTGTGGTTCAATGTCCTGACGCTTATTGACGTTTTTCGTGTGCCAACCCAGATGTTGACCTTGTCATCTGACAATGGTTAAAAAATACGAGAAGCTGTTCCCGGGTCTTCCCTTCTAGATAGACCCCGAATCGCTGCCAATAACCAACTGTGCAGCTCTAACCCCCGACGTTAACTCAACCAATCAACTATATGTTAAAAAAAAAATTGTGCAGATAACCCTTTAACTGACATCAGACATATCTGACTATTTGATGTGAAACTGAACAGTGAAGGAAAGAAAAGTTATTTATTTATTGGAAGAGTTCCTCTTATTTGAAGTTTCATTGATAATTATTATACATTTGATGGATATCTAAAGAATGTGTTACTTCCTTTTCTATAATTTTCAATATTGCAGAAGTCTATGGTGTAACAACGAGAGAGTGCTTATCAAATAAATATATTTTACTTAGCGCAAAGAGAATTACAGCAGACAATTTTACCTGTAGAAACAATCTTTACTAAACCATTGACCCCAATTTAACTTTCCCAGATCCATCATCATTGGCGATTAAGTTAGCTTTATAATTTAAAAAAGAAAGGATAATACATTCTTTTAACTGAAATAAACTTAAGATGTTCATTTGGTTAAATATCCTTCCACTATCTCTATATGTATCAAGGCAAGAATTTAAATGTAATATCAACGTGTAAAGTCCTGACTTCTGACATTTTAAAAAGTGTTCCACAATTTTGATTGGCCAATACAAATACTGACAAATATATTTCATTTTAAATCTTTACAAAACAAAGCTTAGAGCTTCATTCTACATCAAAATTAGATTTTTTCAAAAATGGTAGTATATCCCTTTGTACTTGCTACTTCAGTTGATTAAAATTCGTTGTTAAATGTTTATTGATAAATATTTTTTAAATATCTTAAATATGTGTATTTAGTTGTTTTAGAAATAATACCAAAAAAAAATTGTATTGCACACTATAGCTAAGTTAATTATTCACTTTCAGCACATAACTTCACCACCTATTATTAAAAAACATATTTGTATTTTATAGATATAATATAATTATAATTTTTGCCCATGTAAAAAATTTGCATCGAACTGCCCCTGCCAATATAAGTATCACTTCTATAAGCATATCACGACCAAAAGTGTCCTAATTCATTGACTATAATACCAGATCAATGAATGAACAGATCAATCATGGAATGTAGTTTTAATCACTGAATGTAATAGAGTTGAGCTATTATCAATGAATGAACGATTTGTATCACTGAATATGATAATGAGCATTGGGAACACCATTTTCCATCCAAACGGGATAAAACTTGTAAATTACCAGACTCTAAAAACAGTTGTTAAAAAATTAGTAATTTGACTAAAAAAGTTGGCAAAAACCGATATTTGACTTGGAAATTATGCGACTTCGACACCCACTAAATTATAAGTCGGGCCTCCAGTTTCCCAGTGGATAAATGCATCCAGCTGGAAATCAGATGATTGCTAATTCAAGCCTGTTGGACGGACTTGACAAATAAAAGTAAAAAAGTAGTGATCTTGCGATCAGAGGGTTGGCCAGCTTCGCTACAAAAATACTAGAAAGTTATCCAGAACATCCAACAAATTATACTGGCGCGTATACGGGACTGGTGCACGATAAATCTGATCGGAGTCCAATGTCCTAACGCCTATTGAGGTTGCGTCGGGTGCTAGCTCAGGTGTTGTCCTCGTCATCTGATCATGGTTCAAAAATACGAGGCATCGTTCCCGGGTCTTTCCTACTAGATAGACCGTCGACAAGACCGTCGCCAATTGTCCACTGTGCATTTCGAGTGCGACGTTAATTAACTAAACCAACCAATTATAAGTCACAGCGATAGCCCTGCCGGTTATGAGTCAGATACTCTATCGCTCGGTCACTCGACGGCCAGTTTTGGAAAACAAAGACACATGAGTATCGTCGTCGTCATAGGAACGTTGTGAGTGAGTTCCTAATCATCCGACCAAAATATTTGCTTTGTACGTCAAATCTATTGCGGCCCAATTTCTTCACGTTGTGCTGAATCGTAGACAGTGGGGTCCCAATATTATTGTTTTGGCCATCTGCATGTAAAACCAGATTGGCCGAACTCGAAAGGATTCATTCCTACTTTATCAAACACAATATAGCAAAGGCACCCTGGTTCATCAGGATCTGTGATATTCGTGAGTCATATAATGTACACCTAACCCCTCGGATTAGCACTCACGAGCAGTTCAGTTTCTAAACAGACATGACTTTCACTTTGTATTATTGTTTCGTCCCTAGGCTAGACTTAAGCTAGTAATGTAGTTGTCCCCAGAACATTGATTTATCACCATGTATATCTCATTGTAGGCTTTATGCCAACTTTTCCATTGTAACTTACCGTGTTGTATTTGTCACACAGAATCATGAAATTTTTTATTTTTTCATTGTAGGCCTTTATGCCAACCATTTCAATGTAAATAAATGTAATACTATTCCATAAAATGTTCTAAATTATCATGTAATTTCCCGTCACATGCCAAGACATAGGCTTTCAGGCCAACTTTCACTGTTTATTTCATAGTTGTGTGTCTTTTCGTGTCGTGCTGGCGGCCTACGCCCCCAGGTACTCCGAACGCTTCACTCATATATATAACAATATATAGTTGAGCGAAGCGTTCGGAGTACCGTAGGGGCGAAGCCCCTTTTACCTCCTATAGGACTGTTAGTTGATTAACATGTGGTGCAATGGTAATGAATGGCTTGTTGGAAAACAACGATACGCGGACAACCAGGACGAAAGACAACATGGTAAAATAAACGCAATAAAGAGTGGGCAGTTATCCACTTTCCATGAAAAATAATTACATTGGAATTTTTCAGGTCGCCTGGGACAGATACATTACAATAAATGGTAAAAGTGAAGAAAAAAAAAGTGGGGCATGGAGCCTCAAATCTGGCATGAATTGCACAAAATACATTGATAAAAACAGTGTTTCTGGGGACAGTACATAACTAAATTAGCTTAGTCTAAGGACGAAACAGTTAGACAAAGCGAAAAAACATGTCGTGGAAGAAATTAGATGGATAACTATATACAGAGTTTCAATGCTGCTCTAGGTCGCCGCCTATTTGCTTTGATGGTATGATCAGAGAGTTTTAATATTAAATAGAGAGCGCCTTCAATACCAGACTCTCATAAGGCCGCGGTGTCAACATTGAAAAGAAAAACTCACATCACGTGGTTACAGCGCTGCCACATTTGGCGTTCAGACATCTGCAGAAGTTTCAAATTTGGCGCACTTTCTTCTCTTTTGGTGATAAGGAGTTCTGTCCGTATTCAACTTCTTAACATATATGTGCGTATTTACTTATTTTCAAACAATATGCGCTAAATATTTCCTCTTCATTAACGAAAAGAAAATATTTTATTGTGTTCAATACTCGAAGAAGCGAAACTCTTTATATTTCTCAGGTTTTATTGCTCATATTTTCTTATTGAAGTATATAAAATAACAATTGAAAGAACTTCGCTTATGGTAAATTTTTTACATAAAAACGTAATCCAATTATTTCAAAACTACAAAGTAAGAAAAATCTGCTTAATATATCTGTTAAACTCCCTTAAACTGTGCCACTCGTTAAAAAAAACTATATTTAAATACAAAATTAAACACAAAACCATATTACAATACTTCGATCTCGTTTAGTTCTTGATAAGTCGCCAAGGCCTGCCAAGTAATATTGGCGCATGAATGAATTGGCATTTCCACATATCACGTGGTTTCAATGATGGACACACGGAAATCAGCATTTTTATTCCTCTATTTGTATCATTACTGTATGGGTATGATCGTATTCATCGAGCTCCTGTAGCTCGGAATATATATAACAAAGTAGTGATCGTCACCATGGTTTATGCGATTAATGACGTCATTTGCGTAGAGTCTATAAAAACACATTTGAATCTTATGTCTTAACTGTGAAGAAAAAGAAGAACTTTTAAAGTTTCAAAACATGTTTTGAATTTTGTATATAAATATAACAGAGTCCAATATTTAATAGACATTCCAGTTATATAATCACCGATAGTAAATATGGCAGGTATATTAATTTAAATTTTTTATCGATAATACTTATTGCGCTAAGTTCTAAAACTAAGCTATTGCAGTCTAAGCTATAGTAGTCTTTATATAGTTATGCTCTAAATTTTTTTTTTTTTTTGGCATGTTTAAATATGTTGCAGATAGTTCCAAGTTCTTAATTATTTTGCATTGATGCCAGAGTCAAAAAATACGCTTTGAAATTTTTATTTGATCTCTTCTATCTATTTTTGTATGCATATTTTGATAAATTAAAAATGAAATTGTTTTCCAACCAATTCGTGTGTAACATATTAATATGTTGCAGCATTAGCGTTGTGCATACATTTAATATATTACGTTTTTTAAATAAAATACATTTGGATGCGAGTTAAAACACGAAACAATAACATAACAAATCTTAGTAATCGCTACAAAATTGCTGAGGTCTTTAAAAAAACTCTAGTCATAAACCTGATATTTAGTATTCCTTGATTGTACGCCAGAGCATGTTTTGTCCAATGGAGTAGCTACTCTCGTTTAAGGTCTCGATTTATTGCCCCAAGTAATTGTGGTCAACCTCCTACACCCAGACCCTGACTAAGGGGTTAGCAGCTGGTACCACCGACGACCAGTCAATTATTGTGCTTACAGGCAAACCCTCAAGCAGTTGAACATGTTAGGGTTGCCATAAAACATGCCAATGCTCTGCATGTTACCAATTAGGATTGGCAGTGTTCACTCTAGGCGTTTTTTGAAGGGCGGTCCGCGCTGCCCGCCCTTTTTTTTTTCCTCAATAGCGCCCTCATGCCCCTTTTTTAAAAACATTCCGGTTAATTCTTAGTGTCCGGTGCCCTCGCCAAATGGGATTTGGCGATAAAGTTTATATTTTGGCAACCCTTCTTGATGACATGCGAAAATATAATGTTGTATGGCAACCCTAAATTTTTTCCTCTGGCATGTTTCACGTAATATCGCCATTTTTTTTAATCGACATTCGGCTCGCGTGGTTGTGATTTTGATGTATACACGGACGACGTTTATTTAAATAGTAGGTACTTGTAGGAGTCGAAAATGAAAGGCAAATGTGCCGTGATTGATTGCTGCATGGATTCCCATATTGTTGTCTAACAAACGAATATGCAAGGTATGCGGAAGGTACATGGAGCTGGCCCCGCTGCAATTCACTGTGGAATGGGTTTATGGGTCGAACCATGGATACATTATGCAGCAAAAGGTCGACTGCCCGGAGGGTGTCATGGATGTGATCCTGAGTAGTCGGAGGCCGGAGACCACAAAATCGACGGCAGGAGTCTGTGACTTTAAGCGTGTGCACTTAAGAGTGCCGTCGAAATGCCCCAAACGACTGCCTGGAGGATCGCCTGTAAGCACCGTGATCGACTGCCCGGACCAACGCAATGTCCGCCATTTTGATTAGGCGACAAAAAAAAATTTAATTTTTGGACTTGGCAACAACAAGGCACCGTGCACTAGGAATTTACCAAAATTCCTCCTCTCTTGCCGTTTTCAGTCAAGTACAAGCGTTCTTGTTTCCCTAGCTGTTTTTAAAAAAGGCATCGATTACATTTTGTGTGTGTAAATTGGAATTAAGTTAATTATGACAGTAGAAAAACAAACTTCTTTTTAACTATGTGTGTTGTTAAATCGTGATGATTCCGTGGTAATTTCGAGCACGGAGCATTCCACGAATCCTATTGATAGCCTGTGCCGGCATATAAAATGCGAAGTTTTTTTTTTAAAGACGAGATGGTTTGGGGTGAAGTTATAAGACTAGGCATTTTATTACCAAACTTTGGATTTAAGTAGCCTTTTTATCAGTTATATAAAGGGTCTGATTAAGGATACTTACAGATTTGGTTTTTATGGGAAAATATTAATTTTTAAATGTCAAATTTTGGATTTTAAGTAATATCTTCATTAAGAGACATCAATTTTGTACTGGTCTTTCTTTCGAGATAGGCCCGGAACCGTCAACAATAGCTCAATTTTTCAGCTCTTGCGCAATGTCAACCAACAAATCTGAACTTTTTTTATGTGTCAATGTGTAGCCACGCCCACCCCAAACATTTTTGGTAAATTCCTAGTGTACGGTACCCTGTTGTCGCCAAGGCAAAAATTACGTGTTTTTTTGTCGCCAAATCAAAATGGTGGTTTGGTTAATTAACGTCACACTAGAGCTGCACAGTGTGCTATTGGCGACGGTTCGGGGCCTATCTCGAATGTTTTTGTTTGTTTAATTAACATCGCACTAGAGCTGCGCAGTGGGCTATTGGCGGTCGCACTACAGCTGCACAGTGGGTTATTGGCGATGGTTCGGGGCCTATCTCGAAGGAAAGACCCGGGAAGGATGCCTCATATTTTTTAACCATGGTCAGATGACGCAAAATGGCGAACATTGCGTTGGTCCGGGCAGTCGATCATGGTGCTTACAGACTATCCTTTGGGCACTCTTAAGTGCACACGCGTACCGCGCGCTTAAAGTCAGACTCCTGCCGTCGATTTTGTGGTCTCTGGCCTTCGGCCTCCGACTACTCATTATTACATCCGTGACCCCCTCCGGGACGTCGACCATGGTGCTTACAGGCAATCGTTGATCGGTAAATCAACATTTTATATGAAAATCGGAAACATTAACGGATTCAGGCAAAACAAACTGCTGCAAAACGTTGAGTAAAGTTCCAGATTTCGGGTCGTCCACGGCAACCATGAAGCACAATCTCTCAATCTCAACGACAAGATGCTCTCCACCGATAGCAACAGGATTATGAATGAACCACTATGTACATATCTCCCGGCAGAACATCATCCAGTCAGTGACTGTTTTGCTAGGCGCATTTGCTGCATAATGTATCCATGGGCCAGCTCCATGCACCTTCCGCAAATCTTGCACGTTCGCTTGTTGAACAACAATCCGGCATCCATACACCAATCACGGCACGTTTGCCTTTCATCTCCAATTCCCAAAAATACCTGCTATTCAAATAAACGTCGTCCACGTATACATCGTCAGCTCAGAAAAATCATAATCACCACGCAAGCCGAAAGTCGATTCAAAAATAGCAGACATGCATGAAACCAAGGCTAAACTAGATGCGCGCACACATCTAGTTTAGCGTCATCTAACTAGATGCATCTTGCATCATCAAGCCAAATTATAAACTTTATCTCCCAATCATTTGTCGCCAAATCCCATTTGGCGAGGGCACCGGACACTAGGAATTAACCACATTTTTTTTAAGTGCCCTTTTACTGTCAGCAGCGCCCTGCCCCTTTTTATTTCTAGAGTGAACACTAAGGGTTGGCATAATAAAAACTTGCTTACCAAATATCAGTGTACCGTATACTAGTAAATAATCCAGTGTTCACTCTAGAAATAAAAAGGGGCAAGGCACTGTTGGCAGTAAAAAGGCACTTTTTGTTTTTAAAAGGGCACTTTCAAAAAAGTTTATAGTAGCCCTGGACATCCGTTAATACATCAGACATGTGTCCGGAGCAATAGGTACTCAATTCTTAGCATGAGTATAGCGATCTGATCCAAGGAAAAAACATGAATGAATGCAATTTAATTTGTTTTAAATTTACAAAATATAATTAATTATGGACAAACTACTTAAAAACTTTTTCTTAAAAAGGGAGAAACCAACTAAACTTAAAACTTTGTTTTGGTCTGAAGACAACCTATGTTATTTACTTGACAGAAATGTTATACGTTACTCTTGTGACACAGTCATTTGTTACTCTTGTGACACAGTCATTTGTTACTCTTGTGACAACACAACAGAGGATGTTCTATGCATGACACACAAAAAATAAATGATGTAAAATATGTATTATTCCACCAAATCGGAGATAAAAAGGTTTAAAGTAAAAAATTTGAAACTTTTATATGTTTTTTGTTACTTTTGTGACAATTAAACATTGCTATTAAATACATTTAAAATTTTATTCAAAAGCTAATCTAAAATATTTCAACTACATATATATGATAAATAGATTATTAATTTGTATATATAGGGCAAAATCACATCAAAGTAAACTTTTTCTCAAAATTTCAAAATCACAGTAGATACATAAATGTTACCTCATTTTAAAGGTGACTATAAAAGTGAAAAGGATAATATCAAACAATATTCTTCTTTTAGCATGTTTTGTTTACATAATAATTAAGGGCTCTAACTTTGATATTAAGATTTTTTGTAACTTGTTTGGTATGGTTAAAAATGCTGGAGATTTTTTTTTCTAGCTCTTATTGGTACGTCTGTTACTATTTTTGGCTTATATTGATGCTGCAACTTTATTTTTGAACTGAAAAACTTGAAACTTTAGGTTTACTTTTTATTTGACTTAAGTAACATTCTACTTAAAAAAAAATTTGATATAAAAAAAATAATTGGGTAAATCATTGGTAACGGACGTACCAGTACGTCCGTTACCAAAAACCATGCATTTTCATAAAGTCAATTTTTTCTCGATAAAACCAATTTAAAAATGTTTATATTATTTTCTGATTGAAATAAACTTATATTTTTAGAAGTTCATCATATATTCTATTACAAAATTTAAAACTAATTATTTTTAAAGATGAAGCAAAATCAAAAAAGGACATAATTTTTACAAGAATAACAAAAATGTTTAAATTGTTTTACTCCTCATTTATTAATTGTAGGCAAACATTTTGGTATGTTTCAAAAGAGCACAAAATTACCTTTCACAGTGATAAAAATTTCCATTCTCATGTGAAAACTGACTTGAGAAATATACATTTTTGAGTATAGTAACGGACATTCTAATTTTGGACATGGGTTACACAAGCATGTTATTGAGGCTCAATTACTCTGAATTGATAAATCTCTTTGACAAATATATAATTTTTTTAATGATTTGAACGTACTAAGTTAGGAAAACAATCACAACATTTCAAGAAAAAGAATTTTATGATGATAAAAATGACATCCGTTACCAAAAACCATGATTTTTCACTGTCAATTTTTTCTCGATAAAACAAATAAATTTATACATTTTATCAGTTCATTTCATATTCTATTACAAAATTTAAAACTACTAATTATTTTTAAAAATAGTATTTTTTTAAAATCTTATCGTTGGCAAATAATATGCAAGAACTGTGTGTAACAATTCTACTAAAAGAACGATATGTGACAATTTTATGATATCTGTTTAATAACAACGTGGAAAGAGTATAATTTTAGTTGAATAGTTTATCTTTAAAAAACACATTATTGCTTATTGATGCAGTTTTCAGAAAATGAATTTTTTCTTTTACTTCAATCAATCGGCTAGTGTCACCTTTTTAAAGCATGCTAGGTGTTGAAAATACCAAAAAGTTTTTTTAATCATATTTGAATATTATATAATTCTTAATCTCTGAATATTATGAATATCTTACATATACTTGAATTACAGAATACCAGAAGATAACTTTTTGGGCTCTTTACAAGTTTTTTAATGATCATGGGTGTCGATGGGTTAATTAATTATGGTTTGAATTACTCTAAAAAATATCCAGATGATTTGTATGCCAGTGTATACAAATACTGCCAACGAACTACAGACTATCGTATCGGAACAATTTCCCAATGTCTATCTGGTTGTCTTTTAAAACCAGCTACTCCTGACAAATTAACCACCTTCAGGCAAACTATTCAATTTATGTTATTGTAAGAATAATGCTTTCTACCTTCTTGATTTTGTGTAACTTGTACACATGACCTCTAGTCCCATTGGCTGTATTAAATATTATGTCCTCAACATCACCTGATTTAATAAATTTAAATAGTTGAATAAGGTCTTCTTCAGTCCTCTCCTTGAGTGTATACATGTTTAAAGATCAAGTCAGTCTATATTTTTAATTCCTGAAGTACCCTGAACCAATTTCGTAGCCCTATGTTGAACAAATCAATATCTTTTTATCGCTAGCATTAATTTCAGGATCTTGTAGACCCTAAGTAGCATTTGAGTTTTTTAAAAATTGACCCCCTTTGCCCCCCTCCCTAAATATGGTAAATCAACCTTATTATTTGGGGACTCATTGA
The DNA here is from genome assembly GCA_963932185.1 of Troglohyphantes excavatus. Classification (NCBI taxonomy): domain Eukaryota; kingdom Metazoa; phylum Arthropoda; class Arachnida; order Araneae; family Linyphiidae; genus Troglohyphantes; species Troglohyphantes excavatus. The sequence continues at coordinate 69,155,091 of OZ010672.1, forward strand.
ATCTTCATTTCTAGTGCCTTAACAAGGTTATTCCCAAATTTTTGTGTATGCACACCATTTGTCAATGAAAAACCTAGATTTTACCTGTACTAATGTTATTATTATGCCATTAATGTAATTATCTTGTTAAATTAATTCTTCTAATACGTAAAAAAGTCTTGCCTATAATTTACTTTTGTGTATTATTGATATTCTTTACAAAGTTTTCACATGAGAATGAAAATTTTTATCACTATGAAAGGCAATTTTGTTCTCTTTTTAAACATACCAACATTTTCACCTACAATTAATAACTGAGGAGTAAAATAATTTTAATATTTTTATTATTATTGCAAAAGGTACGTCCGTTACTTTGATTTTGCCCTATAATGATTTCAATTAATGAACGAAAATAATATACTATAATCGAAGTGACATTTTTGGCCCCAATATAAGTGAAAAAATATGTCAACTTTCAGAGCAATTTCACTGCAGACTATTATTCTTATGAAATAATACCTTACAAATTCATATCCATCAACTTTCTAGGATTAAATTGATATATTACACTTAGAGTTCAGTTAAAATTTTAATTTCAGTAAAAAGTTTCATTTTTGGTGGACATTCCTGATGTCTCTTTATGAAGATACTACTTAAAATCAAAAATTTGACATTTAAAAATTAATGTCTTCGCTAAAAAACAAATCTGTAAATAGCCCTAATCAGATCATTTACAAAACTGATACAAAATCTACTTAAATCTAAAATTTGGTAATAAGAGCCCTAATATTGTAACCCCGCCCCAAACAATGTTCTCTTTAAAAAAAACATCATTTCATATATATGGGTACAGGCAACCAATAGAATCGAAATTACTGCAGAATCATCGTGATTGCACAACACGCGTAGTTATAAAGGAGTTTGTTTTTTTACTGTCATAACTTACTTAATTCCAATTTACACCCAAAAAAAATAATTAATCGATGTCTTTTTTAAAAACAGCTTGAGAAGAAAGGATGCTTGTGCTTGAGTAAAAAGGGCAAGAGGGGGGAAATTTTTTAAAAGAGGGCAGCATTTTTGAAAAAGGGCATGAGGTCGCTAATGTGATGAAAAAGGCCGGGCAGGGCGAACCGCCCTTCAAAAAACGCCTAGAGTGAACACTGCTAGTCTACTATGCAGTTCTACTATGATGTTAATTCCCCAACCAAATGAGAAAGGTCCAATTTGTTGGTTGACATTGTATTATATATTGAGCTATTGCCAATGGTTCGGGGCTTATCTTGTAGGAAAGAGCCATACAAAATTGATATCTTTTTATGGAGATACTACTTATAATCCAAAATTTGACATTTAAAAATTGTTTTTGCTGCAAACCAAATCGATAAGTAGCACTAATCGGAGCCCTTACAAAACTGATTAAAAGGCTATTTAAATCCAAAATCTGGTGATCTCGCTCCAAACCATATTCTCCTTTAAAAAAACTTAGCATTTCATATGCCAGCACAGGCAACCAATAGGATTCTTAGAATGCCCCATGCTCAAAATTACCGCAAATTCATTGTGATTGCGTAACACGCACAGTTAAAATTGATGTCTTTTCTGAAAGATGGCTAGGGAACGAAGGACGCTTATGCTTGGACAAAGGGGGCGGAATTTTTCCAACAGAGGACACACAGCATTTTTGAAAAATGGGCGGTCCGCCTTTCAAAAAACACCTAGAGGGCAATTCCATAGTTAAGGACGTAACAATTTGAAAGCTTTAAATCCATGTAGCAAGTCTTAAGTTTACTATGAAAGCTTAGGTTTTTTTTTTACAAATATCTCATGATGGTATCTATGTAATATTCATTCCATGTAGAGTTTAATCTATTACAAAACTTAACAAAAAATATTAATGGGGTGTTACAGACGTAACTCAGAAAACTGCCAAAAGTAAGCATTGTCTTCATCAGTTAAACATTTCTGTGAATTATGGTGCATTTTAAATATGTATTTAGCTATATATGATTTAATATGTTTAAACTTTTAGAATTAGTCAAGCATTTGCAGATACGAGTATTAGTAATTAATCTGAGGACTAATTAGTTTGTTAAGGACGTAACATGTTGTCGTTACGGACGTAACAGCTTCTGATTTCGCACATACTATGCAAGAAGTATGAAGGGTACTATATTTAATATTGGTCAAATTTTTTTTTTAATGGAGAAACCAAAGCTTTATGGATTAATGGAGAATTTTAGAGCTATGTTTTTTAAATAAACAATAATACATGAAAAAAAATTTTCATGGTAATTCAGAAATTTACTTGTGAATCAGTAGAAGTTTGAGATTAGAACTTTACTTAGTTGACTGATATCTACATTATTGTCTCCTTTTCTTTTTGTAAACATATTTATGCCTAGACTTCTTAAAAAATTTATATATGGTGCACTATTATAATTTTTTTGTTCTACAAATTGAAGTGCACTTCCACGATCGGTGGTTAATTCCACAAGCATCCGTTTACTAAACTGAATAGGTATGTTGTACATTCTGATCAGCTATTGTAATACTGCTGGGTCCAGAGATTGCATCAATTTTTTTTTTTCTAAATGAAAAACCTTTCCTTCAATATTTGATGTCATAGAATACTTTCTGTATTCACACTTTTTATTCGAGCTCAATGTGTCTCATGTGTTTTTGGCAAAACCGAGTTATCATCTAAATGTTTCACTAATGACTTTGACTTTATACATCAGACGTATGCATAATAGTTACCTTTTCTGAAATATAGCACTGCTAAACTGTGCAACTGTTATATATATATATATATATGGAAACTTGGTCATTGGTCCAAGGAGGATTTTGTACTTCATTTTGATTTGTAATAGTGAAGTTATTATTGTAGTCTACTTGAAGTACAATTTTTTTTCAGACATTTTATATTCGTTCTAATAAAATTCGTAAATAATTAACAAAGGCAGAGGCCTTTGTTTTATAAAGCGATTTGCCAAAGATAGGATATATTTTCTTCAAGAGTGATAATGGCAAAATCAATGTTTTTTTCTTGAACAGTCTTTATTGTTTTTTTTTCTGAATTATCATCCTATGCAAACCAGAATATTAACTTTGATCCATTTTGGATATTGTCAAAATTTCATACTGATCTTTGCAGATGACACATTTTCCTAGCATGAACCTCTGTTGTTTTGTTGAGTACGCTAACTTTGGTATTAATTTCTTCAACTTAATGAGTACAGTTAGTACTCTTTTATTCATATATTACAAGCAAAGAAGTCTAGATTAGCATGATAACACAAATATTAGGTGGCATTTGGATGATAAAAGGATATGTTTTGATTTAAGAGAGGCAAAAGACGATAATCGAAGTTTTGTATTTTCTCTCGGGGAAAAGTTGAACAATTTGCCAAATTCCAATGCATTTGTTATTTTCGAAATACCAGTGTATAAAAATAGTATACAGATTAAATACCTCATTGAAAATTTTACTGAAAAAATAAGATTTAATGTTACATCCGTAACACTTTCAGCAATATGTCCGTAACACAAAATGTTACGTCTGTAACACCGTCTTACAAAATTCGGATAAAGATAGAAAGCTGCAAATTTTTTTTAATGTTGCTTTTATATATCTAAAAGTAAAATCAAAAGTTCTAAAGAAAAAAATAATTAGAAAATCTTTAACGGAAACTTTTACCTAAATTTTGTTACAGACGTAACAATATGAATCTTGTATTACAAAATCCACTAAAAAATTCTGTATTTAATTTTATTAAATTTTTTTAATCTTTGATTCATTAACTATTGTGTTTTTAAAAATAAAAAATATCCATAAAATAATAAATCTATAATTTCTAAAGACTTTAGACAGTATGAAAGTATGTATTTACATAATGCATTTTTCTTAATTATCACACTTGACTTGTTTTAAACTTTTTTTTCATTAATATTTAATTTGTTGTGTATCTTCAAATTTATATATTCTGAAAATGGAGATTTCTAGCTTTAAAATGACATATCTCTTGAACTATTCTATAACATTTTAAAATGTTCTACTTTGCGGTCACTTTTCATGGAATTGCCCTAGAGTGAACATTGATTAACTCTTAAATAAACTGTCGAAGAAAAAAAAAATGTGTTCATGAAGAATAATTTATTTTATGCATTTTCAGTGTTCACTCTAGGTGTTTTTTGAAGGGCGGTCCGCCTTGCCCGCCCTTTTTTCATCTTGATTGCGCCGACATGCCCCTTTTAAAAAAAATCCGCCCCTCTTGCCCTTTTTAGTGAAGCACAAGCGTCCGTGCTTCCCTAAACTGTCTTTAAAGAAGGCATAGAATAATTTTTTTGTGTGTAAATAAGAATTAAAGTGAATTATGACACTAGAAAAACAAACTCCATTGTAACTAGGCGTTTTGTGCAATCGCGATGATTCTGCAGTAATTTTGTAACCCTGGGGTTGCCTGTGCCCGAATATGAAATGCTAAGTTTTTTTTAAAGAGAAGATGGTTTGGGACGATTTTACAAGATTAGGCTTTTTATTACCAAATTTTAGATTTAAGTAGCCTTTTCATCAGTTTTATAAGGGTCCGATTAGAACTACTTACCGATTTGGTTAAGTGCAAATATAATTTTTAATATTGTTTTATACTATTTGCACTAATTTAAAAATAAGGGACATCAATTTCGTATGGGTCTTTCCTTCGAGATAAGCCCCGAACCGTTACCAATAGCCCAATATGCAGCTGTAGCGCAATGTCAATCAACAATCGGAAGTTTTTTTTTGTTCAGTCACAGGTTTGTTTTTGTTTGGTCACACCCGCCCCAAACTCTTTTTAAAAGCAGCCTTTTAAAAAGAAAAAGTGCCTTTTCAAAAGCGGGGCCCGTTTACTGCCAACAGCGCCCTGCCCCTTTTTATTTCTACGGTGAACACTGCATTTTGATTCAACTTCTGCTTACTCATAAAAAAAATAGGGCAAGCATAGTCCCCACTGTGCCGTAAGGTTTGGTTTGTGAATACTTTGTTTATACGTGTCTGCTCCTTATTGCGTCATCAGTAAGCTCTAGCTAGAATATCTCGGCACTTGTTAATGTTTAGACTACTTAGTAAAATTTTGTTTGTCTTGAAATCCTCTTTCAATCTGTTAAGTTTCCTATGTCACAATAAAAAGTTTTCAGGTTTTTTTTGTTTTTATTTATATGTTAAAAACAAGAAAAAATCATATTGGGTTGTGCAGTTTATTTGTTAGCTTGGACAATTTATTAGTATAAATGTTTTGGTTTTGCCACAAAAAAACTACTTTCCTGGTCACTCAAATTGTTGAATAACCCCTACTCAAATTGTTGAAAATCGGGGACATACTAGGCCATTAAAGCTAGTGTTCCTGTTATGTGTTTTTTAAAGCCCTGCCTTCTTTTTTCGGTATATTCTTTGTGCCCTATTATTAAAAAAAAATTCTGCAAAACGTAGATCTGTAGGATTGTCTTGGTATCCCAATCATACTTCAACTAGGGATGAGCTTAGTAGTTATTTTTAAATAACGACAGTTATTACGATATTATAATGAAATAACTAGTATATTTAACTGCTACTTGATATCTTGAGCGATATTAAATAACGCAACCTCATAATTAGGCGGTGCAAAATATCAAATGCTAAATTTTCATGAAGTTTTTTATCAGCTGATAGTGGCAAATCTTTTCATTAAAATAATTTTAATGATCGAACACTTAATAATATTTCAATAAATTATTTCTATTATATAAACATATTAACTTTTCCCACCCATTTTTACATCACTAAATGCCCATTTTTTTTATTAATATTTCAAAGATAATAAAAAAATTAGATTTTATGATATTACATGCAAAAAATATTAAAAACAAATATTGTAAACTTATAGATTTTATTTAGAAACAAAAATTCTAGTTTTCTTTTTGCAAAATGTTAATACTGATTTTATAGCAATATATCATCATGTAATAAAATAATAATAAATGACTTATTAAATATGATTTAAAAAAATACTTTACAGGTATTGTTTACCGGCAACGTTGTAAAATTATATATAATACAAAATATATAATGTTGCTACGATTATGTTATACAATATATATACATATTTCGAAATAAAATATAATAAATACATGGTAATAAAAATATAAATTTTTTCATACATAATTATATACGTCGAATAATATTTTTACATTTATATATTTTTATATCGATATATTTTCTTTCCTATACAAAATACCTATTTCATATGGACTTTCTTTTATTAACATAATGCCATTATGATATAAGTAATGTTTTAAACTATATATACAATTAAGTGATATTACAGCTCTAAAATTATATTTACAATAATTATAGACAATTACGACAATAATAAACATATTAAATAAAACAAACAAAAAACATTACAGTTAGTTTGATTAAAACATTAATACGTTTTTAAACACATATTGGATTGTGAACTTTTTATAAAATTTTGCATGAATATATATTTACTTAAGAGTTTCTTCTTAAAACCTATTTAACAAAATCTAAGTTAGATTTCAGAAATGGTAAAATTTCAGCTTTTTTGGTACTTAAACGGTTACGTCTGTCGTTATATAATTGACAGGCTTTGGAAAATAGCCTTTCCCGTGGAATCGATGTGGCTAGTGCACAGCATTTTTCTATTACTAGGGCACTTAAGTTAGGGTAATTATGTGCACTATTTCTACCAGGTTAATGGATCACTTTCTAAAGGGAGCATCTCGTCTTCGAGATATCTTTCTACTTCAATAGTTGCTTGTGACAAAGCAGTTCCCGAAGATTGAGTAGTTGCCAAAGTTTTCCTTAGTGAATTCCAAATGGAAAGTTCGTCGTCGTCTTGTTCAAAAACCTTACTTTGCGTCTGTACTCTTTGTTCAGTATATTTTGCTTTTATGACATCTGTTACTTGTTGTTTGATGGTTTTTGCTGATTTCTGATCGGCAGTTTAGAAACGTGGATCCAAAAAAGTGTTAACAGCTAGAATGGAGCAGTTTTCTACGTTTTCAAATCTTGTAACAAACACCAACTTCTAAAGTACTAACAACGTCCAGCGCTACTTGTGAGTAGGGTTTTTGCAAAAGTTTTTCAAGAACGTCCTTGAGACCTACAACAACTGGAATCACTAATGATCCTGTTGCATATTTCTGACCACTCATAGTGTTCATTGCTTTAAAAAATCGAAGTAGTACTTCACATAATATTCACATTCATATTGTGCTGGCACAAACATTTTTGATATGACGTGGCGACTGGGAATTTGATAAGAAGGATTTAATGCGGACACAAACTCCTTAAAACCTTCGTCTTCAACAATACTGAATGGTTGAAAATCACTGAAAACAATTTCATCAGTTTACCTGTAATCGATTTATTTCTACCAAACGATAGCTTTTGAGGAATGTACGACGATATGGTAGTCTGGTGAACTGGTGCTACTTATGTAGAAGGCACATTATAAGAAAAAAGGGATGCTTGTTGAGGGGATGATGTAGGCTGTTGGATTGAAATTGACCGAGGAGGAGATGTAGGCTCATCTACCTGAGAAGAGGAAGAGCCTTGTATGTTTGTAATAGGAAAACTTACTCCAACATGCTTGACCTTTATGTGCTTCGCTAAGTTAGTTATTGTGGATTTGTAACTCGGCCGGGCTTTGAATAAATTGCACTTTGCGAAATATTGGTCTTTGGTAGGGGTAAAAAAATTCCATATTTCACTTCTTGTTATAAGTTTAGATGTTTCCTCCATTTAAGAATGTATTTCGTCAACCTAAAATATTACGAAGAAAAATCTTGAATGTATAAAATGCAAATCGTACTTCCATGGACAGAATCTTGTGGTTTTTTTAAGGTATTTTGTTATAACCACAAAAATTAATTCGAAGTCTTAAAAATAATATGACGTATAAGAGAAAGCGCATTGTGAAAAACAAATTTATTAAAAAAATATGGATATTGAACAAACAAATATTAATTCTTGTAATAGAGTTGGATAATTCTGGGAAATATTTCAATGTTGAATATTTTGAATTATGAGGCCAGTTTCTATGAACTGAAGAAGGCATGCAAGAAGTTAAGAATCCTTTAGTGCGTGCTGTTCTTTTAACTTTTTAAAGGAGATTTCATTTATTTGTCGCGACTGACAATTTTTATTCAAAATAGAAATTATAAAAAAAATAGTTTAAAATAGAGCATCTATTCCACTATTTAAAAAAAAAAAAGCATGGATAAAAAAGACTTTTATAATACAACATGCGCTGCTTGGAGGATATCTAAAAATAGGTCAAGATTACCCATTTCCAAAAACCGCTCTAAAAATAGTTTCTCTTGTGGCAGAAGTACATTACTTGCACCGGAACTTATTTTATATAGATAGGTTCTATGAGTAAATATTTACTTACATATTAACAAAAAGATACTTTTACTATTTTTTTTTGTTTCTGAAATATTATATTTGTATGTATTAAATCTTATTTAAATTGTTCAATTGTTGCCTAAGTTACTTATTATGTTAAAGTTTATAATAAATGAAGATTAACTATTTGAACTATACAAGAGTCTATAAAAAAAATATAAATATACAAATAATAATGATGCAAACTAAAAATATAGAATATGAATATTGCATAAACAAAAAACTTTTAAATTCAATTTTTCAAATGGGGGATTAGACATTTATAAAAATAACTTTCGTTTTGTTCAACTGTTTTTAAAAATAGATTATGACATATTCGAATTTCCTATTGAAATCAAATATTTTATTCGTCCAAAACGTGCTTTGTTTCCTTGAAACTATCTTTGAAAGATTAAATCTCTACATAGATTAATGTATTTGGTAAAAGTTAGGTGATTTTTTTCACGAATCACTTTGTGTCAAAACACGTTTTAATATTTGCTCTTAGAATCATATTTTGTTGGTTGATAAATTTAAATTAATGCTAAACATTACTGCATTTTATAATAATTTAAGTAAATTATTTAATCGCATTCAAATTGGCGATCTCTATAAACACATAAAAAATTCAGTACTATTCAATTTTTGTTAACATACACTTTAAATTTCCATCCAAATGTTTTTAGTTAATATTGTGCAATATACCAGACCGTGATAAATAAGAAAATTATTATTATTTCATATTTATGCTATTTACCTTTTACAATGCGACGAGGAGTACCAAAGAATCACTTCCAATTAAAAATCTTTCACCTAAATGCGAAACGCAAACAAAGTATATTTCTCCAAACAGAACCGCACATAACCAAATAATTTCTATAATGTAAAGCGGATTCACACATTCATTCGTCCCAACCATAAAAAAAAAACATCATCATATAGCTCTAATTATGTTTGCGTCTGACAAATGCAACTTTCAAACGGCACTCTTTTAAGAATTTTTCATTCATAAAAACTTTAAAATTGTAGAAATTCACTAAACGAGATTTCATTTGAAAGACTTGCAATCCTTTTGCATCTGATAAATAAATGTTTATATTTCAATATTTTCTATTTCATCATGATTTGATTTGCACTACTTAGCAAAATTGTATTACATTTTTAGAAAATATAATTTAATATACGAAATTGTAGTTTAGGACTTTTTTTTTTTCGCGCCCAGACCCGGGCCCACTTTGCCCCCGCTTACCAAGGGATAGAGAGTCCCCAGGGGCAGAGGCTCAGGCAACTAGGCCCATGAGCGTGTAGTTTAGGACTTGTCATTTGGCGTTATAAAAACTAATTTATTGAAAAGAAACACTTTATTTCCGGATATTGGATAATTACCGGATAGTTAAAAATCAGCCGGATGCCAGATAGTTACCGGATATCCGTTGAAAATTATGGTACAGATGTAATATAGGACATTTGGCGTGGGTTTTTTTAGCGACGAAAAATTGCCATTAAACATAGCATAGGGTTGCCAGATTGAAATTCTCCACAATAATCGGAAATTACCAACAATGTCAGCATACTATAAATTTATCACCCCTATAAAACATGCCAAAAATAACTCTCATGCCAAATGTCCTATACTACATCTGTACCAAAATTATCGACCCTTATATGTTTAAATAATATACAAATGTTACTTAAAATACATTACACACATTAGTTAAAAAGATTCTTGCATACACTTTTTTTTTTCTAAATTTTGCTAATAATTTCATCTGAAGAACAGAGTACTACGTAAACAATTTAAAGCAAATTTCACTTTAGAAAAAGAATTGTTTTCAGGAAATTTATGTAATTGTAAACAAATATTGGTATGTAAGTAAGTACTTGCACTTGGTAACAACACTTTGGGCAGTTCTTTTTGTTTACACATATTTTTTGTTCACCCTTTTCATCTTCTTTACATTCTGTTTTCCACTATATCTTCGTCCTTTTCCCCTTGCAATTCGTATTCGTTGCATATGAATTCATCCAACATATTTTTCAGCAAATGACATTTTCTCATAAAATCTATGTATTCTTTTAATTTTTTTTGAAGAAATGTCCGAAGAAAATAGAACCAATACATCATTCAATTTCTAAAACTCATGCTCAGCAAGTTGTAACATAGGAGGGGAAGGAATTGAAACTGGGAATATCCACTCTAGTTATAGGCAGGACCATAGAATAGTGACAAATGCTGGTTTACCCTCTTTAATCTATCGCAATACCAACGGCTCCCAATGAGAGGAGGATAAACCGGTTTGTGACGTATTAATTGGGACAGTACTTGTGCATTGCACCCAGAGAGGAATGATAAGTATATGATTTACCAAGCAAAATAGCATTTAAATTATATATATTAATTAACCAAACCATATTTATTATTGACAGTGAGACGCTACTTATTATTACAATCAAGACAGAAGTCTAAAGTAGCTAATATTAAAGATTTATTGGGCTGTAAAATATAAAAACAGACAAACAAACACGTACGCAGATTGACCATGTACACAGTGGGGACTACCTGAGGGTCACCGTAGCCGGGTGGCCAAGACGTGCGGGCACTGGGATCCCTCCAGAGTTGGCAAGCTGAACAGAGCACCGAGCAATCCTCCTTCGCAGCTGAGATATCATCTGTATCGGAGCCGGAACACGAACACCACCCGAGCCTTGGTGAACCACGAAGTACACACTACGGCACCAAGGAGCTTCCTGTGCTCTGACTGAGCGCACTTAAAAAACGTAGACCGACTGACACTATACGAGACTGTGAGACCCCGAGACTGACGAGAGATGCGAACGACCCCGCTTATAAGGTAACTCCACTGGCTGGCTGTCGCGATTACTATATCAGAACTTCTTCTTTACTAGATACAACGGCGGTTACGCCGGAACCAACCAACCAGGCCACGCAAAACCTCGATTCAACGATGGGAAAAACGGGACCGTCACATCAGTTAAAAGATTGATTATTTATACTTTTAATTTGTAGATATACAAGAGTTTGATTATAGACTCAAGATTTGTAGTATACAAGACGATGATACTAAAAATTAAGGAATGTCGAAATTGTTTATCGGAATAAAACTGTTAAGCGATTTAGCTAGGATATTTTACAACTTGGGTAAAAAAAAAATTATAATAGAATATTCTAATTTGTCAACAAAATCCAATTTTTCCTAAGGTGTGAATTTATTTTTTTAATTTGGGAAAGTCACTGGTCTGCTGTGTTTTCAAATAATAAAATACAATCCACGCTATATAACAACTAATATACATTTAAAAATGAAGTAATAAATTAATTTCAAAGTATAATTTATTAATTTATTTGCAATATATGTAATTTAACTAAACATTTTCCTATGTTAACAACGAATTTCAAACTGACATAATTTATATTTTCTACATTTCACTAAAATTTGACTCCTTTCTTACTTCAGCGCCCCAAGCGGCCGGTTATTTAGTACTATTGTAAAAATATGAATTTTCGTTCATGTATGTTTTTAAGTTTATATGAGCAGAAATATTTTTTTAATAATTTATTTTTATTGTAGGCGCGTTTCGGAAAAAAACTTTTACTGTTTTCAAAGTTAATTTACTTTAACATTGCATTTTCATTTTTAGATTTAGATTATTTTTTTTTCGATCTAAACAGCAGAATGAATTGTTTTTTACCATTTAATTTCCAGTTTTTACTATTTTTAATGCAATATCTAATTTTAACTTTTCTTTATAGAAGTGTCATGTGATAATTCATTTGCTCGATCAAAAGATCCTCTTCTTGATGCTAGTCAAGTCTTAGCAGCAGCTTTAGAACAAATGGATGATATCATTGCAGGTTAGTATTTATTTTAAAACAAATTATATATATTTGTATTTTATTCAAATATGTTTTTTTCCCACTATGCTGTTTAAATAATTTTACAAGTAAAGGTGAAAAATAAGTTGCCATGTGGCAACCATTTAGTTGTAAGTGTTGACTGATTTTGTTTCGTCAAATGCAGAATTAGACTATTTTTTAAACTGGACTTTTATTATTTGTTGGGTTTATGTAAATCCAAAATGTTAAGATGAATTTAATGGATGGGTATCATATAAAAAATATTAAGTAAAAAAATACAGTTAATGAAAACATCCCTTAAGTTTTAAAAATAAATTGTCCACTTATTCTATTATCTTTCCTCAATTATCTATCCAAAACTTTAATAAATTTACCAAACTCTGATCACTATTGGTCATTTTTGTCCATGATGAACTAAATAAAACTATTTTTTTCGGAAGTGTTGCATAACTTTACATATTGTTAGGATTTTGTTTATTTAGTTATTTGCTATGTATTTTTTTTTTAAAGTTCTTTAATGAATATTGTTTTTATCTTGCATATGTTCAAGACATTTTCCTGTGAAATCAAATTTACAGTAGAACCTCAATTATCCGGAACTATCTGTTAACCAACCATGTCAGGGTTTGCACATGGATATCAAAATTAGAAAAGCTGCCTATGTTTTACAGGAGGAAAAAATCCAAAATAGTGATAGTCGGTGATCTGGGGGTATTAGTAAATGAGGATTTTAAAATGGGTCATCAGTGTACTGTGGCTAGCAAAAAAGCTAATAGAATGTTAGGGTACATCAGAGGAAGTGTTATCAAAATCTAATGATGTAATCTTGCCATTGTATAGAGGTTTATTAACTATTACCCTATTATAGAAATAGTGTTTTCTTCCTTCCCGATTAAAATGAGATTTGTTTAATTTAAACCCATGACCTCTCGTTCTATCACTCGTATTAAAATCTAAACCCTCCATTCCATCCCCTTGTTTGATAAATTTGAACAGTTGAATCAAATCTCCCCTTTAAAGATGTGGTGATCAAGACATTGACTTGTTAGAAAAAGTTCAGCACAGGGCTATGGCAAAATGGTTTAATTATTTTCAGCATGGAATATGGAGATAGATTAAGAAATTTGAAAATGTATACTCTGGAAGAGAGAATGGTCAGAGGAGATTTGATTAAACTGTTCTAATTTATTAAAAAAGTGGATGCCGAGGGTTTGGATTTTAATATTAGTGAAGGAGAGGTCATGGGTTTAAATTAAACACATCTTAAGAGTAAGTCCTGTAATTAAAGAAAACATTGATTACTAGTTCATTAGTTTTTCAATTCTCTATTATCCTGAATTTTCAATTAGCCGACCTACCTCCAATTTGAATTAGATCATATAATCGAGGTTCTATTGTAATTTAACCTTTTGTGAACTAAGCTAGTCATTTACAATATATTCCCAACATGGAACTTATAACTCTAACACCTACTCTCGCTTGATTCCTTTTTGTAACATTTAAATGTGATTTGCTCATAAAAATTTTTGTTAACTCGATTACCATTTCTCAAACTACAAAACTATGCTTCTGAAAATTTTACAATTATTTCTGTGTATTAAAATGCAATTTTCATGTTATTTCAAAAACATTTTTTTTGTTAGTGCTTATTTTGTTTCTAATTTTCACATTTAATATAGCCTTAAAGTGATTTTTTTAATAAGAAAAAGATTGTAAAATTAAAATATCCCTATTGCATATCATTTATATGTTAAATTATCTGAGAAAAAGAATTTGAACATGTATGTTTATTACTTTTGAGAAAAACATCTAAAATATGTCAATGTCAGTATGTATATAGAGTACCAATTTCCATGTTAATTTCAGTTATTATATATATTTTTTTAATAATAAAAAATATTTAGTACAAATGCTAAGAATTTATTGTAATTATGCAATTTAAATTTTAAACAAAATGTTGCTTTGTTAATTTTTTTTTATCACTTATATTATTAAACTAGCTTATCAGCTATTTCATGCTGTACATATTTTGCATTGAGAAAGTTTTTAATCTTTACTCTTGTTACTAGATTTTATTTTAACTAATCACAATTTTAAAATTATTTTAGCATATTTTTCCATCCTAGGTAAGATTTTATTAAATTATAAATTAAAATTATTGCTAATTAGCGTTTTTTATTTGTAACTATACTAATTTTGCCCCTACCGCCATTTTCATAATTTAATTTAATTCAATTGGTGATTTTTTTTTTATTTAAGTGTTCAACATTTTATTATAAATGTATCTATGTTTTATATTACAATCTGATGAATACTAAATAAAATAAATTCTATATGTATATAACATTTATTATGAAATTTAATATATTTTTACAAAATAATTTGTTAAATGTCATCTTCTGAAATGATTAAGGAAATTAAAAATATTGAATTAACCTGAAATACTACTAGAATTGTATTTAAAAAAAGTGGTAATTTCTTTGTATTAATTTAATTTAGTGTTGTGATTTGTGAAGAGGTATTTGCTTGCCTCAATAGTCAGCTTTATGCCTATGATCCATTTTTCATATACCATACAGTAAAGGCACATACAACACAAACACTGAAGAAACAACACATGCACATAATATCACATATTTTAGAACCACAGTCGAATGATGAGGTAACACCTGAATTGGCACCCGACACAACCTCAACAGGCTTCGGGACATTGGTCCACGATCAGATTTAACCTACACCAGTCCTGTAGTAATTGTAAATATTCTTGGACGGCTTTCGGAATTCAGGAGTGAATCTGGCAATCCTCTGACTACTAGCCCAATACGATTCTGCTGGACTATCGAACCCCATTTGTTTTGAAAAATTGACATGTTACAAGGTGAATTGAACATGTCAATTTTTATTGAACTCATTTAATCTCAATAAGTTTATATCAACTCGTATGATTTTATATAAGTTTTCTTTTTTCAGTGAATCTTTTCACAATTCCTTCTGGGCTAGAGTTTGGGAACAATGCACAACAATTTGGGAATAATGTACAATAGCACAACCAAAGCCACTATAAACAATTTTTAAAAAAATATGTGTCCTTGTAAATGTTTTCACATTTAAAATAGTAATGCATACAAATATTTGTTTAGAGATTTAATTTCCTTAGCTTTATTCTTTGATCTTAATATCTGGGTGAGTATTTCTGTAGTACCACCGATGGGCTTAAAACAACTCTATTGTATTTTTTAAACAACTATTATTATATCTTGTGTCTTCTTCGTCTGATCTTCGTTCAGATTTACGAAATAGCATTATACATTGTCATCCATTAACATGGTATCTACAATGTATTTCAATAAACATATGGACCAATTAAGTTATCTTGAAAATAAATTTTAAAGATTCATTGTTTTCCAGAGATATAACAACAAGACAGCAAAATTTAACTATATATTTGCTTTTAATTATTGTTACAATACTTTATTTTATTAACTATTTTATCTAATTTTCTTTAAAATTTATTTTGCAGCTACTAATCAAGAGCATGAGCTATATTTTTCTGGTAAAGATAATTTATCTGTCTTCTCTCCAAAGTCTGATGTTTTTAACGACAGTGTATTTTTTAATGGAAAAGTGCCTGATTCAAAAATTCCTGAAGTGAATCCAACAACAGTAAACAGTATTTTAGAAAATCTGAAAGACTGCATTCAATCTAGAGGAAATTCAAAATATGATAATCCCTATAACTATGAACTGGACTTGCCATCAGCAGAAATTGTGTTTTACTGGCTGCAAAAAGAGCTTAAAGGAAGTGTGAACAATATACAGGTATGTTTTGCCTCTTCTACACAGTGTGTCAAGGAATTTTTAAGACTGGGTTTATAAAATTAAATAAAAACAAGTAATTATATTTTTGGGGGATTTTTATTTAAAATAAGCTCTTTTGGCTTCAATATATTTGTTACTGTGGCTTAATAACAACTCGAATGTCTGTTCGTGTTCACTTTGTGGGATTGCCTCCAAACCTCTCGTTGAAGCTGTTTGTATAGTCACAATGTCATCAAAACAACAACTCTTTTAACTTCATCTTAAGTTGTTTGTGGTATAAAGATAAGTTGCAGAGTGCTACATCATGTGAATACGGTGGATAATTTACGCAGACAGCATTTTTTACCAAAAATAGTCACGCATTTAGTGAGTTGTGAATGGGTGCATTATCAAGCAACAAACACCAGTTGTTTTCATCTTGATACTCTGGATGAATGCGATTAATTCTGACCATCAAACTCTTCAAAATATTTAAATTATACTCGCCAGTAATTGTTTGTCCAGTCGGAACAAATTCCTTGTGGATAATACCCTTGCTATCAAAGAATATGATGAGCATTGTTTTGATAATTGATTGTTTGTCCATAGCATTGTTTTGAATAAAACTGGCTGTAAACTTGTTTCATTAAATGAAATGTTTCAGTAGCACTTTTTCCAAGTTTTGCATGAAATTTAATTACAGCTCTTTGTTCCATCTTGAAAATTCAACATGAAAAGAATAGTACTTCTCTAAGGTACATCCGTATCGTTTGAGATCGTGAACAAATGCATTGAGGTTTTTTCAGTCTCAGTGCGACAGCTGATAGTTAAGGTGTATCATGCATGTGCAATATACAGATGGCACCACTGTATGCTGAAATCCAAAGCTTGTCTTAAAAATTCTTTGACACACTATTTTTATTATATGAAGGGTCCGTGAGAAAGCAATGAGGTTCCACTTTTTTTTAAATATAGATGCCTTATATTAGATACATAGCTGTACTTTCATTCAACAACTTTTGGAATCAAAAGAACGATGATGGTGCATCAAAATTTAAAAATGCTTTTAAAATAATCAGAATTTGATGCATGTCTATGAGGCATGATTTTGGGGCGTGAATACGTCTATAAAATTGATATAAGGTACCTCTCTGCACGGAGTCGTACACTAAAAAGAGATCTGTTAAATCCTGAAATCATTGTATTGGGTAAAATGACATGCCATTGTGTAATGCAGTTGTTTTCTACCCATGGTCCACAAGAGGGCTCTAAAAGGGGTCCGTGGAGCCATTGTTCAATTCCGTAGATTTTTTAGTTTTCAAAGCGGTTGCTGATTGAGATGTATTACTTTTAAAACTAAAAAAATTTATGCAATAAAAAGACAAAATTGTATTCTCATTTTAAGTTTTTCATGTGCTTGCTTTGATTGTTGTAAGAAATTAACCATAAATGAGTTTGATATATTTTATTGAAGAAAGTATTGTTTTTTCTTGGTGGTGACATTATTGTCAGTCTACTGATACATTGTTTGGATTAAAAAAAATGTGTGTTTGAAATTTGGTTAATGGAATCTACCAATTTGTAGTTTAATAACGAAGTACCATGGGACCGAGCCCAGCTTGCTTTCATATAGTTTTTATTTAATAATATTTCTAATGAGTCGAATTAAATGCAAATGCTTTGAAATGTCCATATCAACGGTTAGACATCTCATGATATTTTTTATCGTCTAATAATGTATTTTTATCGAAATATCTTTAAGTTCTTAGAAATATGTTCATGTAACTGGTTATACGCGTCAAGGTTGAAACGATGCCGTATTAATTCTGAAAAAGTAACTTACATTAATGTTATTAGCGATTCTGAGCGACTAATACCACCATTCGCACAATTGTAGTACAAACTTTTGGTTTGCTTGGTAAAACGTGATAACATTCTTGTTCTTCAGTATTTTCGTAACCATTTGTAATGATATTTGCTTCAGTGTAACTCTGGAGTAACTGAATGGACTTTTAAATACTATGCAAAGTAGCTTTGTTGTTAAGAAGATTATGACAATGGTGATCAAATTATTTTTTGCTACTGCAAAATTATTTTGGCAATTTTATTTCCAATAATTTTATGTGTAATTCGGAATTAATCGTAGTGACGAAAACAAAGTTTTATATTTAATTCAATGGAAAATAATATAATTTGAATCAAGTGGCTATTCATTATAACGACATCGAAAATCAGCCTTCTATAAAATTAAACTTTTTCTATAATCTAAATATAAGATTTTTTATTATATAATGGTAGTTACGATTAAACTAATATTAATCTATTTTTTTTGTTAAACACATTGTTTTAAAGATGAAGCTGCCGTTCTCGACTTTTCAATACACATATATTATTTTATTTAGCCTAATGTTTGAAAATGATACATGTTGAAATTTGTGACAATTGTTAGGAATAGTTCATAATTTTGTTCAAAAGAAAAGGTTACAGAATATAAAATATGAGTAGGTAGCTTGCAGTCTGGGTCTTGGAAAAAAATATAGTTACTTTGAAAAATAATTTATTAACAAAATACTTATTTGAAGTAACATGATAAAAATAATTAAAAACACATTTACGGTAAATGTAAAATTTCTTTTTAAAAAGGGTTTTTAATTTGCTGACATTAATTTTTCTGTGTGTATGTGAAAACTTTTTTTTCAAACGTTTAAATTACTATGTACGTTTCAATTAAACACTCTAACTCTTTTTCCTTTGTTACATTGTATAGGGTCAGGTGGGGGGAAAGTGGTCATAAAAACAGGCATTTTTAACTTTGCAGGAATATAAATATGAAAAAATTTCTAAAAAATATTATTGTTTTGGATTTTATTTTACATTACATTGTTCTAGAGTACATTAGAATACACTTTAAAAATATGTTTTGAGAGTAACACCTTTTAATGACATTTTTTTTGTCATGTTTTTATGACCACTTTACCCCATGGGTGGGGTAAAGTGGTCATATTGAAGAAATATGACAGAAAAAGGAAATTATAAGTAAACAGTGCTATTTTATTACTTAAAAATATTTTACACAACTTCTATATTTGTGAACTATTATTTAAATTTTAAATTTAAATAATATTATTATTAAATTATAAATTTATAGTGTTCTCTATGGTAAAAAGTTTTTTTTTTAAAAGATATTTTAATAACTTCCGACTCTCTGTTTTTTCAATGTCGTTATATTCTGAAAATGTGTAGTAGTCACCAATTTAGGATTTTTCTAGATATTTAATGAAGTGTCCCATTAATTACTATCTCAATCTTGTCCAATAAAATGTTTAATTGATTTCTTCCCTTAATATTTTACTAACATCCCACAAATATGATTTGTCAAATTTGTATATCTGTGGCACAAATTGGCTCAAAAGAATTTGTTGACTTGATAATTTTCTCTTTTTTTAGCTTTTTTTGGCATCCCTTGTTTTTTTTTTGTAGACAAAGTGCAACTGTTTCTTCTGTTTTCATCTTTAGAGTTATGTATAGCCATTCTATGTACAATTGACACTGGTGGAGATATTGTTGTCAGTATTAGCTTAAAGTCCTTCAGTGGATATACACTTGTTGTATTAGCCATATTTGACACTTTTGTACTTTTAAAATTTAAATTGCATATATCAGATGTTGATGGTTCTGAATTCTGATGAATATCTATTTGTTGATCTGGTGAAGTCAATGGGCAATTCTGTAATTTCGGTACGGACATTGTTATGTTTGGTCAATTTGTTTGTTGACAGTTTTCACAAATTCTGTGGTAATCAGGTCTTGGTGGTCTTATCAACCAATGGACTTTTTCTGCTATTAGGATATTTAAGATACATTTGGATTAAATTTGATATAATAGAACAATCGAATGAATGCCCAACATGGGCAATGAATATGAAGCTTTTAATGATGCATGATTCTTCTTCGAAGCCATGATTCTCATTAGGACCATTATGCCTGGACTTGTTAATGACCCATCTTCTTAAAGTCGGGTAATTTCTGAGCTACAGCATAAATGGATATGCCCTTTTTAACCAACATAGCTAACTGGCCTTGCTAGCATAGCTAATTAGCCTTGCCAGCATAACTAATTGTAGACTGGCATCAGAGTAATTTGGTACAATCTTCCTAACATATTTTCTTGGCATGTTTATTACATAAAAATAAGGAAAAAAAATAAGACAATAAAAATTATTTTTTATACAAGTTTATCCAAATTTTAATCACTGAATATTAGGTCTTAATAAAGTCATTCCAAGCAATGTAAAAGTTAAGCCTAATGATGTTACTTTATCTTATGTTATAAACTATGATAAATTAATATATGCTTTATTATTCTAAATTAATATTTAATAATCAATCATTAAATATTAGGCCTAAATAAACTCATTGTTACCATGAATACGTTAAACTTAGTCATATGACCACTTTACCCCATGTTACTAAAAACACTATAAAATAAAAAAATTAATAAACACAACTTGCCTATCAATGGAAATGTGTTCTTGAGATATGTTTGAAGCCTCCTGTATAACTAATATATTAAGATTTTGATTAAACAAAATGTAGGAGAGAAGTTCATTAGAGAATCAAAAGATTGTACTGAAACGTACAAAAATAAAATGGCTATTTATTGGCATTCAATGTGTTGCTAAAATTATAATTTTGTGTGAAAAACATTGCTCCACTTCACTGAAAACTAAAACAAAAATATGTAAAACCTTTACGATAAAAATAAAAAGTAAGGAGGAAAAACTACAACATTTATTAGAGTATGACCACTTTACCCCACCTGACCCTAAAGTCTTGTTACTCATCTAATTATCTGCTTGAAACTATAAACATACTAACGTAATACGAGAACATAATTCCGTATTTTGTTATTATTATCTAATTCTATTTAATGTCGAAAATAATTTCCTATTATTATTTAAGCAGGTGCAAGGTTATTTCGGACAAACCTTTAAATAAAGAAGAAACTTATTTGAAGTAACAAAGTAAATAAATTTTAAAACACGTTTGTAGTAAATGATATAAAATTTATATTTACAATTTTTTTAAAATTTGTTAATGAAAAATTTAAACTTTTCCGTTGTTCTATTGTAAAAGCTCATTACTCATTTTCAATCCCTCTCTGCTTGAAACTAAACTTACTTACGTAATTCGAGAAACAGTCCATTATTAAATTGTACAAAATGTCATAGGAATGTTGTTTTTACATTCAGAACTTTATGTGACAAATTTACTAGTATCAGTTTTCCAGAAAAAAAATAACATTTAAAACTATTTAACGTTTTTATTAATTATTTACTCATTAGAATGTGGAATTAATACCAAGCCTTTTTTATAGGCACTATGCATGACATGGTCTCGAGATTTAAAATTTTGACGGAATAACAAAAACGCATGATTGATTAGCCTCTGTGATGTGAATAACAAACCATGTGGTTACCATCAACCAATAAAAAATGCGTGTGAAGTCACTTATATCTTAAAATGACGTCATGTAATTTCCACACAAAACAGTGCAAAGTGTCCATGGTAAACAAATGCGAACTTTTGGAAACACTTCCTTTTTTCATATATCTTGAAAACTGGAAACTCACAATTTTTCTCTTTTTCTTGTTTAATACTATCAGAAATAAGTGCATTTATAAACAATTGGTAAAATAAAAGATATAAATAATAGAACAAAATAGGTTTTTAAATGTATAAAATTATTTTTTTACCTATATAAATATTGCTTAAAATTAATTTAATAAAACTTCTTTTGATTAATTCCATTAGCATATAAATTCTAAAAAAAATATTTATAAACACTTGTTAAAATAAAATTTATCAAATAAAAATGTATAAAAAATTTGAATTTAAAATGTAAATAAATATATATATATATATATATTATAAATAACATGTAACATTAATTTAATAAAACCTTATTCAATTGATTTCATTGGAACATAAATACTTAGCCAAACAAACGAAATTGCTTCTAATTTTTGTTTTGAAAATTCCATGTTCTATTTGTGTAACTACATAATCCATTTTCCATGGAATAAAAAAAAAAACTACCTGTTTTTCCAAACGATATTTTCTTATATGGAATATTAAAAACTTTCACTTGTGTAATTGACTTATGACGTCACGTGCAGAAACAGTAAAAAATCGCAGGATTAAATTTGTGCAAACTTTGATTATTTTAAATGCAAACGATTTTGTTCGAGTTGTTTTTAAATATTTATTAGAAAACTTATAGTATTTAGTAGACTAAACAGTCATGTGATTAGAATGTGTATTTTGTTTATTTAAAAACGCAAACAATTTTTTAATTTTCATTTACGGATGTTTCCTTTGTTTATTTATGAGAAAAAACAACTTTATTTTAGAATAAAATCTATAATTAAAATATATCATCAAAATATTTTACACGTTTTTAATTAAAATAACATAAGACGAATTAAATAACATTTAACTGCTATTGCCATATAACCTATTAACTCATATGCGATGAATAATTTGCAATGGAAGGAATGAAATCAAACTTTTAATCTGTTTATTTCACCCTCTAAACGAAATTTTTCGAAGATGAAACCTATCCCAATCGAATTTTTAACCCAAAAACTGGTAATACATCAATTTTTGTGAAAATCGTTAGAGCGGGTATCGAGATTGTGCAAACAAACAAATATAGTGACATTGCTTGTTTAATACTATTGGATAGATAATAAGCTTTTTTACAAGAGGCAAGTTCAAGTATCGTATTGATTATTAATGTTGAAATTTTACCTCAAAGAGACATTTTACTTTAAAAAAAATTGACTTTTTTTTTTAATTAAATTTATTTACAAAATAATTAGTTTTTTAATAAACAAGGTATATTAAGTGCTTAAATTATATTTAGTATCTAAGGTAAGTGCATCCAAACCTGACATTTTAAGAAATTTTCAATAAAATTTATTTTTTAACTCTGAAATTTCAGTCTGGCTACAGGGCGTGGTTTATCGGTTTTTAAACAACTTTTATCATAAAGCTATGTCCAAGCAAACCTTAATTTTTTTTATACCCTTGAAATGCACCTAAAGCTGACGCCCATATAATATTTGATTTTAAACAAGCTTAATGTTTATTTATTGCTAAGAATTGTTTGTAGAGGAAATATATGAAGAAACTGTCAATGTTATGGACTCATAAAAAAAAAATGTAAATAAAACAAACAAAAATATGTGAATTCCTAAACAGGAATGGATATTTAGAAAGTAAAAAACACTTGATATCAAGAAATTATTGTAAATGAAATATTACTGTTTCATTTCAACATTTTACAGTAGTTAATTTCCAAATACTTTTCAAAATTCATGCTGATAGTGAGATAGGTTAGATAGACCATTTAGGCCATATTTATTATTTTGAAGAAGTTTCATGGTACATGTTCAGTTACCACTCAGCTATTGTGCCTTTCTGGATAGAATAATTAAGAAGTGTGTGCATTTTTATTAAGGTTCAGATTGTACAATTAATGTTTTATTAAAACAACAATCGTTGATATTTATTTTTGTACAGGGTTCCCACTGGTCCTTAAAAGTCCTTAAGAACTCCTTATTTTTGGTTTGCATTTTTAAGAACCCTTTAAAGTCCTTATTTTTGACCAAGAGTCCTTAGAAACTCCTTATTTTTCCTCCTGTCAGAAAAACGTTAAATTATTTTTATTAGTATTTCCTTTAAAATTTCTTGCTCTCGGTTTATTTCACTTACATTGGCAATCTATTACTTGTGGCTGTTTTTATATGAAATGCTCGAATATTATTTATTTTCTCGCTTCAATAATAGGTTACTGCATTGCATTCATTATTCTATACGAATGCATATTTAACAGTTGGTGAAGAAAGCAAACAAGATTCTGACGAATTAAAAAAGTAATAACTTGAAGTCAAAGAATGAGGTTCTGTTACGATACCTTTCAAACATAGCATTGCGTTTAAAAACTCATTTTTAAGTTAATATGAAAGTTGATTGTTGTCGTCATTTGTTTAATTTTTTCTTACTGACAGAAGCAGCGCAATAAAAAAGGGTCTTTAAAAACTTATTTTTGTCCTTAAAAACTCCTTATTTTTTATTTTTAAAAATTAGTGGGAACCCTGCTGTAGTGAAATAACTTATGGTATTGTTAACACATAACCTAAAAAACTAGGCTCTAGAAGGTGTCAGGTTTAAGATACAATCCCCCTACGTTTGTCCCTTATTCTGACACCCTTGTGTCAGTTTATGGAGCATGTTTTTCAGCTTTCTAAACCTGACACATTTTTAAAATGTTCGGTTTAAGGAAATTATGGAAGCTAATTTATAATAATTTTAGACTTAATGTGTTTACAGTCCGACAATGAAAAAACTTGTTTAGATTATTCTTATGTGGTCGGACTATAAGCATTTAGTCTAAAATTATTATAAATTAGCTACTATAATTTATTATCCATAATTTATCAAATCTAGCTTTAAACTGAACATTTTAAAAATGTGTCTGGTTTAAAGGCTGAAAAACTGTCTTCGTTGTAATTCTGTGTTAGATAATTGTAGAAGAAAGATGACTTAAAATTTAGAATAGTAACAATACTTGTCAAATATTTTTAAACTACACTTTAAAAAATTATGTTATGTATAATGGGTATGATATTTTAATTGTTATATTCCTTGTTGGTTAGATATGCGTGCGATGCATACTTTTTTTTTATTCTTAAGTTTTATGATAATGAAAGTTGAAGTTAATAAATATTTATACATTTTTTTAAAGAATCAATATTTTTAAAATAAATAACATCAACGAATTGAAGAAAATGTTAAGCCAATTGGCATAGAATGAAATAAAAATTTAACACACAAAGAATTACATAGATGGCGCCATGGGCTTTTCAGTGTTTAAAATGAACTATAGTTTTTATTTCTTTTTCAGCAATTCTTCAGCTGGGCGGGGGATATATTAATAATTATAAAATGGTTAATCGTGATTTCAAATTTAAGAGACTGTAATCAAAAAGCAGTTTAAATACAATTTTTTGAGAAATATTTAATTTTTTGTAATACATTTTTTGATTTTTACTTGTATAAAAAAATATTTACGTAAAAGAATTTCCTTCAATTTGACTACTTTCTACATATCTTGCATTCAATTCTATATCATCTCCACTCCACTTCAACTGTGAACAGTTTTTTAAAAGTCTGTACAAAATTTTAATTTGTAATCCTTTTTTTTTTTTAACACTTTGGAAAATTCAAATTTGAAGTAGTGTTAACTTCAAAATATTTGGCCAATAAAAGTTGGCTACTACATGCATTGGTGGACATTGTATAATAAAGCAAGGCGATTTTAACCGCCAGCATCTCAAAGTTGATGTCACTTTTGTGCGAAATAAATATTTATAATTGCGATGATTATTTGAGTCGTTAAGTTTCAAAACTGGCTCAATCCATTTTCATAAATTTTATAGGAGACTCCAAAAACGTTTTACAGCCATATATTATGGTATATTAAACCTACGAGTTTTAATTCATTTTTCGATTATGTTCAGACACTTCTGATCAATACCAATTTGCTAGGTGGATGTAGTGCATTGAGAACTTGTAAAAAAAATATAAAGATTTTGCGAAAATTTAAATTGAGCCGGTTTTGAAAATAATTGTCTCATTTGAAATAGTGCAAAATTAACAACAAACTTGTATTAGAAATTGATCGAATCAAAGTGCTTGAACCCAGTTTTGTGTTAAAAATGTTGACACATGCAGTGACAGATCATCACTAAATATATATAAGAATAGATTGTCTGTCTGTGGATTCGAACAAAACTACTCGTTTTGAGTTTTTTGCTTAAATTGAGATGCATTGATTCAGAAAATCACGTTTAATTTTATTTTTTTTTCTGTTTTAACTAAAAAATTACTGAACGTATTTCTATGAAACTTGCGTGATTTTATCAATAATCTTCCAACTTAACATCTGCACTTTGTTTCATGTAACCGTTCAAAAGTACTAGAACTTTTTCCATTTTCCCATACTTTATTCCTATTTTGAAATTTATGTTGTAAATCTTCCATTCATAACATTATTGTTAAAAACCAACTTAGCGACCAAAAATATATTTCGATAATACTATTGTGATTTTTCTTTGAAAAATACATTTCTTAAACCGCAGATTATAGGAATCGGTCGTTAACAAAAACATCGCCAACCGAGAGAGTAAGGTAAACCAGTTGTTTCGTCTGACGGCCCGAACATTGCTTTGTTTCAAGGTCTTAAACGCGTCAGTGCTTAATTTCCCATCCACCATTACTACATTTATGCCAATAGTGCTATTTGTTACGAAGTGGAACATTGCTATAGTGTCGGAAAAGGCCACTCGAAAAGTTTAACTTGGGGTTTCTGTATTTGTACCTTCATGTAGCTATTTTAAAGATTTCGCCTCAAACATTTTATTGAAAATTCAAAAATAAATATTTGAAAATTAATTTTTAAAACGGATATTGTCAGTAAATATTGACGCAGGCATATTTAAAATCATATTTTTCAATTCTCCGAAATTGCAGGGTGAACATTTATACATAAAAAATAATTCCTAATTAATTAAAAAAAAAATTACCAAATGCGATAAATTATCAGCAGCGAAGGAAGTGTGTTAATGGCCAAAAGGTGACCATAAAAATGGTTATGGTTTTTATATAATTTATAATTACTTGGCTTTGCATGGCTAAGGGGCCCAGGCCCATCACACAGAGACCCCCCTCCCCTAATAATCTGGAAACCCTGAAAGTTGGGAATTTCAACTTCTAAAAACCCCGGGTTGAAAAAATGTATGCCTGAAGAAAATTAATATTATTAACAAATGAAAGCTAGGGAAGATAAGAAATTGCTCAAATTTTAAGATTACATTTAAATTAGGGATGAACCGGATAGTGGTTTTGCCGGATATCGGATATCCGGCGCACATTACAAACCGGATATCGGATATCCGAACTGGATTTTGCCGGATATCCGGCAGTTTATTTTTTATGAAAATAACTTCTCATACACACTAGAAAAAACGGAAATCGGTCAAAAATTTTAAAATATTTTTTTATTCTGTAATATTTCCCAATTCCTTATCTTTAAAATACCAAAATTGAATAAACATTCAAAAAACTTTTTTATTTACAAAGGGTTATTCTAGGGTGCTGCTAGCAATGGTCGAATGTTTTGTACATTTTACACTTAATTGCTGAATAATTGTAATTTTACCATATGCCCTTTCATTCCAAACATGAAAACTCAAGTTTGCTTAAACTTTTGAGAAATTTATGTTTTAATTCAACTTTATATTAGTTGTGAGATGTGATGACCCTCCACCATAACGATTCGTTAAAAATATAATTTTAAAGTTAAAAATTTGAAAAAAAGTGGTTTTTTTAAAGTCTCTATTGGTTAAAGGGAGAATCCGCATACTGTGAATACATTGTTCTTGCTTTAAGTATTTTCCTGAAAATTCTACCAAAGAAAATTGATCGCCACAAAAAAAAATCTTCTATGTTTTATTCATCCGGATATCCGGCATGGAAAATCGGATATCCGGCACTTTACTTCCGGATATCGGATAGTTACCGGATAGTTAAAAAGTAGCCGGATACCGGATAGTTACCGGATATCCGTTTCATCCCTAATTTAAATTAGACCTCAGGACGGACACTACATTAGAATATGGGTGCAACAAATCATTGCTTATGAGAGAACTGTTTAATATTACCTAAAATATATATAAAAAATGTCAATAAGTTGGAACTAGGCATTTTTAGCATTGTTTAGTTGGGAAATCGAATAGTTGAGTTGAGAATTTCGAATCGTTAAGTTGGGAAATTTCTTGTTTCAACTCCCACAAAATATTTTTTGTGAAACGGCGCTGAAGGGGCCCCCAGTTGCCCAGTGGATGAAGACGTTCGGCTAGTAATCGGAGGATTGCCAGTTCGAGCCCGACTAATGGACTTGACAAAAAAAAAATGTAGTGATATTGTGATCGGAGGGTTGCCAGCTTCGCTACTAAAATAATAGGTAGTCGCCTAAAATATCCAACAAATTATACGGGTATACGAGACTGGTGCACGATAAGTCTTATCGGGGTCCACTGTCCTAACGCCTATTGAGGTTGCGTCGGGTGCCAGCTCGGATGTTGTCTTCGTCATCTGACCGTGGTTCAAAAAATACGAGGCATCGTTCCCGGGTCTTTCCATCGAGATAAGCCCCGAACCGGCAGCCCACTGTGCAGCTCTAGTGCGACGTTGTTTAACCAATCCTTTCATGGTTAGGATTGAGTCGGTGTTATCGACTTGGACTCTGTACTGGATGAGTTCGCTGCATGTGTGTAGCGATCTGGAAATCGGTGGATTGTCGAATTCGTTCCTTTCGTGCGGTAAATGTTACATATGTAATAATGCTGAAATATGCTAGCGGTCTTACGAGACCGCACATCTCCATTTAAGGGTTAAATTCGTAAGGGTCAACGTCCTTACGCCTATGTCAGATTGTGTGGGGTGTGAACTCGGGTATTGTCCTCGTCATCAGTGCGACGTTAAAGCTGGTCCTCGTGCTCCGGATACAGTTCTAAAATATTGTCCGAGTATTTTATTAATTAAAAAAATGGATCATAGCCATTATCAGTAAACGTGATATCGCTTGTGTGACCCACCAGTAGCTCGGGTAATAAAATCTGACAAAAATATATTTAGAATTTTAAAATTCAGGATAGAGGACATACATTCGTTTTTAACCCTTTGCACTCCGATGTCGCCTCTCAGGCGCCAACATAACGACTTGTTCTTTTGGTTCCCTGTTCTTTAAAATAAACAAGAACGGCGTGACCTTGTGTTTAAAAAAAATCGATTTTTTTTTCTTCAAATTGTTCTCTTGCAGATCCGAAACATATTGCGATTTTCTCCCCTCTATGAGCATAAAAAATTGTGGGTAAAAAAACAGAAAGAGGAATAACTGTTCCGTGGAAAGAACGCAATGTCAAAGATGTTCGCGGAGTGCAAAGGATTAAAACTAAAAACTTCTTTTGGAGCTGAAATTTAAAACAAAAATCCGTTGAAGATTGAAGGGGTTAAACTATTCAAGTTTATATTTCAACTGATCACGTTTCATATATTCGATAATAATCGTAGAGCTGTAATTACAATAGAGGAAACTTATTGAATGCTGTCAAGAACAAGAAGGCATTACTTATACCATTCCAATTTTTTTTAATGTATTATATTTGGATTAATGTTTGTCACGTTACATCAGAATCGCGCTCTTTATTTTATAACTACACCGCTAAAATAACGATACTTTTTTACTTTGATGCAAAATAACAATTCCGAATCAATGTTATCAAGATCGATCAGTATTTATAGCATTGGCGATTTCCTATCTCAATCACTAGTCCGTGTATCTTGAAGCGTAAACATTTCGTTTTAGACTCGTTGAAAAGCTCTTGCGCCCGATTCCTTTCACACGGGTTAGGGGTCATTGAAACAATTTTGATCTTTTCCGACATCAGGCTTCTAGTCTTGATGATTCAAGTGTATGCCCGTGCTTGTTAACATGAGGTTATCATTTTTAAGAAGTTAATATTTGATTAGTTTTTATTTGGGGATATCCACACGCTAAAGAACTCTCATTGTGTCCGCAAGGCCTCGCTTGCACAGGCGAGTTTTTCTCTTCTGCAAGAGATTCAGATGGCGAAAACTAGTTGATTGCTGTGACCTTGGATTGAGAAGGTCGTAAGACACTTTTTCGATCAAAAAATCACCTCTGCTGTTAACACTCGGAGTGTTTCTTCAGAAAATGTCTCAGTTCGTACGCAATAAATAACTTGGGTGTGTATCATCGGCCTTTACGCACGCCAAACTTGTTACTGACACCTGGACTTGTTACTGACACCTGGACTTGTTATTGGTACCTGGACTTGTTACTGACACCTGGACTTGTTACTGACACCTGGACTTGTTACTGACACCTGGACTTGTTACTGACACCTGGACTTGTTACTGACACCTGGACTTGTTACTGACACCTGGACTTGTTACTGACACCTGGACTTGTTACTGACACCTGGACTTGTTACTGACACCTGGACTTGTTACTGACACCTGGACTTGTTACTGACACCTGGACTTGTTACTGACACCTGGACTTGTTACTGACACCTGGACTTGTTACTGACACCTGGACTTGTTACTGACACCTGGACTTGTTACTGACACCTGGACTTGTTACTGACACCTGGCCTTTTTACTGACACCTGGACTTGTTACTGACACCTGGACTTGTTACTGACACCTGGACTTGTTACTGACACCTGGACTTGTTACTGACACCTGGACTTGTTACTGACACCTGGACTTGTTACTGACACCTGGACTTGTTACTGACACCTGGACTTGTTACTGACACCTGGACTTGTTACTGACACCTGGACTTGTTATTGGTACCTGGACCTGTTATTGACACTTGGACTTATTTGTTTATGGACTTGATTTTGGTACCTGAACTTGTTATTAGGGCCTGGATTTGTTTTTGGTAATGTTTATTGATACTAGTAATTAGACCGATGAATGCTCGTTAATGTGTAATATTCGGAGTAATTTAATTGAAGGTTGGTTGCCACATTTCGAATGAATTACGACAGGATAGTATCCAATGTAATGGCTGTCAGTTATAGGATAGACCCCTCAAGATGGTCAACGGACGGCAGTGGGGTGTATTTCGGACAGTGCTTCGATTCGAAGCAGTTACCAGCCCATGTTTGCCCGGAGTCTATTCGAAAACCAAGGGTGAGAAGCGTTGTAATGGAGAATTCATTCAAAGTGGACTGCAGAAGTAATGGGCTGAGTGACAATGGGACGCATTTGCGAAGGAACCGATGCATTCCGAATGCAGATTCGGATTCGAGTAGTTCAAGTTGCGACCCTCAGCCCGTGCAAGTTGTCCGCAGGAAACCTAAGAAACGTCCTCCGAGTCATTGCTGTCCTCCGCCTGTGCCTCCGAGACCTTATCATGGGCACTACTATTCTCGCCCATGGGTAAGTGCCTTTTGTCTTCTTATCCTGGTAAAGTGCTCGATTTTTGAATGGGGTAAATCTATTCGTGTTTTTAAGGGGGAAAACCGCCTGCTTATAATCTATAATAATAAGAGTATGTGGATCGCAAAACACCTACTTCCTCTGCGTATAAAAAGCTGAAAATGTATATAAAAGTACTATTCATCCTCAAAGTGTGCATCTGATGCTCGGATTTGTAAAATTCCTTTTTAAGTTTTTTAAATGATTTTAACAATTTAAAAATTATTGCATAAACATTGTAAAAAAAGTATTTCCAATATCTAGCTAGAAGGTGCTGTTGTTGCATAGTTTGTAGCGCTTGGGACTTCGGAACAATAGGTCGAGGGTTCGAGGCCCTACTCAATTTTTTTAAAAAGTATATATGCCTTAACGGGTTATCCAGCAACCTGCACCAAAACATCTAGTGATATAATAATATTTAGACATGTATATTTAAATTCATTTTTCTGTTGACAAAAATTTGCTTGAGTCGCCTCAAACTAAGTACTGAATACGCCACTGATCAGTTTGTGTATAGGTCAGAAATCTAATCCTATGTAATGGGAGGGGGAAACATAACTTACTGAAGAATATCCTAATGCAGAGTTTATACTGCGCTTTAATACCAGGTGAGTGTACCTGAGTTATTGACTCAATGAACTAGGGTAAATTATCCAAAGGAATTTGACGAATGTTTAAACGTAGACGAACTTTTATCGAAAAACATATACCTTCTTTCAAAGTTATAGATTCGTGGAGTGAGTAACAAATAGGTAACTATAAAATTTAATTTTGACAAAAATCACTTTCCGAGATAGTTTTTCACTGACAACAATTTTGAAGAAAAAAGGGTTCCGATAACAGGGTGGCAGCATAACCTGGAAAACCAAGAAATCAAGGAAAATTTTTATTCTGGGAAAAGTAAGGGAAATTTTCAAAATTTCACAAAAAAATCGGGGGAATTTTCAAATTAGGATTATTAATACAATTTTCGTCTGTTATGCCCCTCATTCTGGGTAATTTAGTTGTCAATATTTTCTTTTAGTTCTGAAAAAGAATTATAAAAAAAAACATGGTTATGCGCATTTTCAAATTTTCAGTTTCATTTTTGTAAAAACGTGTGAACCACTGCTGGAGGGAGAAGCAAAAGCAAAGTGCGTTGGACCTTCAATTGTAAGCAACATGTGAGGAGCTAATGAATATGTGATTTTTTGAAGATTGAAATGTGAAATATGAAGCATATAAAATATTTAAAACTATCTACAAAAGGAATAATTTGAAAAAAAAATGCATTCTCTGCTTCCAGAGAACATTAATTACTATTATGTCTGTCGCCATTGCAGAATTTGTGTTGTATCCATAAATTATTATTTTAACTCTCAATAAGTATTGCTTATAATTTTGCATTTATAATGCAATATATTTATAGTATTATTGTAGTGTGGATACTTTGTTTCTATACAAAGCATGAATTGCAACATTTCTTAATGAAATTGTAAAATCAGGGAAATTTTTGTGACACCATCATGGAAATCAGGGAACTTTTTTTCCAGAATGCTCTTGCCGCCCTGGATAAGCATCCACTATTTGTCGCCAAGGAAAAAAATGACCCGAAACTTTTCTTATTCATCAATCGTTAGCGTGATTAGTAGTGACAGATTAACAAAATTGGCGGGTTTTCGCATATTTGGCATTTAGGTTACCTTAATGAAATAGAACTATTATAAGTGAAACATATGATTTTTATTGCACTGTATCTGCCTAAATAAATTAAGTAGAACGATTCAATTTTGAGGAAAGATGCATGTGTCCTTAAAGCTTTCATCTACATAATAATTAGATTTTTTTTTCAAAAATGTTAGGCAACCTTTTCTTCCACATGCCCCTCCTTCAATTGTCTGAAAGTACAAACCTCGCTCGTATACTCTAGCCTTTATGTATGAGCACTTGTACCTAAATTAGCTTACATTAGCTAATGTAAGAATCATGTTTGACCCTACACTGCATGTTGGGTCTTAAAAGACCCAAAATAGAAACTGCCATCCAGGTGGTCAAAACCCATCCTTAAATGGGACTTGGTACTCTTTGGTCGTCAAAAATCGATGAAAATATCGATTTTTTTTGTCTTAAAATATGCTTTGATACCTAAAGCTTATTATTCCTAAGTTTTGAAATAATCTAAAGATTATAAAGCGTAATAAAAATGCGTTTTATTACTTTGACAGCACTTGAAAGTTATTTGGGTTTGAAGTGTTTAAATTGATTTTTTTTAGTTTGTGTTTTTTGCAAACGCCACTGTAATTAAAATACTAAAACTTCCCCAAATATTATTCAAATTACTTGATTTTTTTTTAAATACCTGTATACACCTATTTGAAGTACCTGTATAACTTAAAAGATTTAAGAACGGATTTTGCAAAATAATTAAAAGAAAAGTAATTACATATAAAAATGTAGACTAAATCACGTATTTTTTTTTTTTTTTTTTTTTGCATGGGCAACTAACTTTTTTCTCCAATAACTAATTCAGTAATTGCAAATTCAATCCTTAAAATGATAAAGTAAAGTGAATATAAGAAGTTATTGCAAAATGTTAAAATATGTAGTACCTTTTTTTAAAAAAAAATTACCTATAAAAATATTTTTTTGTTGTTAACTCATTTTATATAAAAACCTTCAAAAATATGTGTCAAATATATATTTAAATAATTTAATAAAAAAAAACTCCTCATTACCTTTTATATTTTGCCTTTCCACTGTCATCCCAGCACATAACAAATAAGAGCATTTGGTTTATGACGAGGTTATGCCCCGTGCCGTATATCAATTTTCCTTACTTAGCCAAACAAAATCATGTACTCGAAGATCTTTCTAAGCATATATTTAACTTATGCAATAATACATTATCCCCTTCTTAGTCGGAGTCGCATGTCAGACATCTAGCAACATATAAAAAATAACTTTTTTTTTAATTCATAAAAGTGAATATAACGGAAATTGGGCAAAAAAAATGACCAGGGCTCATTCTACACTACGCACGTGATAAACGCGCGTTGCATTTTGCAGGAGCTTTTCCAGAAGAAGTGATAAGTGCATACAAACCTCGTGATTGGCAAAATGCAACACGCGTTTATCACGGCCGTGTAAAATGGGCCTGAGGACCTTCGAATGAGTTCTCATTTATTGCGTAATTCTCCTGAGACCCAGCCTCCCTGTTGGTGTCATGGAGGTCAATTTCATTATCAAATATTTAAAAAAAAATCAGGTCTATGGAAGGTATTTTGCATGCGCACGTGATTGGCAAATACAACGCGCGTTTATCACGTCCGTGTAAAATGGCCATTTTTCAGGAAAGGGAAAAATGTGTTTCGAAGGATTAATTTAAACTCTAAAAAAAGCCTACAATCTCCCTTTTGTACCACAACTCTGGAAGTAAATATTTGACTTATTTCGAGACGATGCGTTGATATGTGCAAGTTCACGGGAATCGAACATTCTCAGCTGTAAAGATATTCTTTCTGTCTTCCCTCTCTGCGCACTCTGTCTGGTCTTGGTGTTGTTGTATCGCCAATTCTTTTAACTCTATTTTAACTTCGGAGCAGCGATGGATCAGCTGCAAAGTATTCGGTTCACAATCTCTTATAGTTGCGTGTTCGAATATCGTCTGGAATAATGCAGCGAGTAAAATTTGGATGAAAAAATATGTAGTACTTTTTTTTTTAATTTAGCGTTTTATAAACAGGGGAAAAAATTTAAATTTTGAAAAAAAATTAATTGTGGAATTTTTGTGTCTAATATTGTTCTCTTGTATAAAATAAATATTATACATTAAAACTTTTATTCAAAAAATTAAAAGTAAAAATAAATGTTTAAGTGGTACCGTGTCCCCTTAACTGACGAATAGTTTTTAACGAAATTAAATAATCAAAAACTACAAAATATCTAATCGTTCTGCAAAATTCATTATATATATATATTTCACTCTAGGTGTTTTTTGAAGGGCGGTCCGCCCTGCCCGTCCTTTTTCCATCTCAATAGCTCCCTCATGCCGCTTTTTTCAAAAATTCCGCCCTTGCCCTTTTCAGTCAAGCACAAGCATCATTGCTTGCCTAGTTGTCTTTAAAAAAGGCATCGATTAAAAAAAATTGTGTAAATTAGAATTAAGTGAATTATGACAGTAGAAAAACAAACTCCTTTATAACTACGCGTTTTGTGAAATCGCGATGATTCCGCGGTAATTTCGAGCACGGAGCGTTCCACTAATCCTATTGGTTGCATGTGCCTGCTAATGAAATTCTAAGTTATTTTTCTGTGTTTTTTTTAAAGAGAATATGGTTTGGGACTATGTAGGGATTGGTTTGCAAGACTAGGCATTTTACCAAATTTTGGATTTAAGTAGCCTTTTTATCAGTTTTGTAGGGGATCTGATTCCTACTTACAGAATTGCTTTTTAGGGAAAACAATCATTTTAAAATGTCAAATTTTAGATTTCAAATAATATTTTCATAAAGAGACATCAATTTTGTACGGGTCTTTCCTTCGAGATAAGCCCCGAACCGTTAACTATAGCCCAATATGCAGCTCTGGCGCAATATCAACCAACAAATCGGAACTTTTTTTGTTTGGTCACGGGTCCAATGTGTGGCCACGCCCACATAAAACATGGTAAATAATACGTTGTTCATACGTTCGCTGCCGACCAAGTACAGGCGCGTGATACGTTCTTCAAAATAACACATAAAAGACGATAGTCGACCTGCATCCTTTTAGACACCGGCAGTCAACATTTCAATTATATATTTAATTTTTTTATCTTTCGGTATCATATTAGTAAACCAGGATCGCCACATACCTGGAACAAAGAAAAAATCAATAACTTAAAATGTCAATCTTTCTAAAAAAAATTATTGAATATTCCTCATCATATTCCGCTTGATGTCATTCATGTAAATTATTTTCATCGTGGAAATATGAATTTGTTAAAAATACCAATTTTCCGATTTTGTATACTTTGCTAGGTTTTCGTTTACAGTTCAACATAAAAGTTTCATCGAAATTGTGAAATGGAAGGTTTTATAAATTAATTTGAAGTAAAAAAAAAACCTGCAGCTTTATATATAATTTTCCTACGGTTCCTAAGGTTTTTAACCTTTAAAAAAAACTGCATTTTCTCTTCAATAATTTCAATGCTTCAAAAATTGAAGGTTTTGGCAAGTTTTATGATAAAATTTGAACAAAAACATTTAATTTAGATCTTCAAAAACAAATACTGCAGTTTTCCTGTATAAATCCTTCAATTTCACAATTTTGATAAAGGTTTTATGCTTACTTCTCTTTTTGCTGGGAGGCAAAAGTTTGTGTACTACGTCTATTTGATTTTTATGTAAATAGTTATTCATAATAACACAAAAAATTTCCTTAAAACTCACATTTTTTTTACTTTAGTAATTTAAAAAAAAAAAATACTACTTATGTAACTAATTCGCAGGTCAATTTAAAATATACATATATTTTACAATATGTTTTAAAAAATTATACATTTCTCCATTAATAATAATAAAAGAGACTTAGCTTTTCGAAACACTTAATATCAAGGAAAATCAAACGCTTAGAAAAAACGATTTAAAGTTTTCGTTCCTTGAAAAACATGCCTGTCAATCCAGCATAAAATCTCAACTGATTAAAAAAAATTGATAAAATTTTGCAATCATATTTAGAAAATTCCAAACTATAATTTTAGCAAATAAAAAAAAATTGTGAATTTTACAATTTTTTAGGTACTATGTCCCCTTAACACCGATCTCAAAATCCTAATTTGAAGCAATAACATTCCATTGTTCATTAAGAATCGACCGTGAACTGCCGTTCTTGCTTCCCCCCTATAACCCAATATTACCCGGGAAATTGGGTAGAAAACACTTGTCCGCCCCCCATTACGCGACCTCTGATTGAAAACAAATCTTTTTCGGCGAGTCCCCCCACTCTCATTAGGTTTGAATAAGCACCGTCCCCTTTCCTCACCTCAATTCTGTTCTCCGAGAACGAATGCGTCATTCAAAAATGACGTGAGCAGGTTATTTTTAAAACTCTTTTCGGATGCTACACGGGAGAGGGGGGGGGTTGAGAGCCCTTCACACTCTTACCACCCCACCTCTCGTTCCAATTTTACTTGACGAACGTTATCAACCAGCGACAATGAGTTCTTAGCACCGCGTGTGCAGACGCAGAGGAACGGCGTTCCTGCACCGTTTTTGAGGAGAGCGACTGCCGTTCCTGTACGTACCGCCGGAATTTTTGTGTTGGCCACTTGGACTACGTTTTCGACAGCAACTGTCCGTCTAATGTGTAGGTGAATGTCAGTCAAGGAAAAGGTCGGTTGGAACGTTTCCGAAGTTTTGGTTGTGGATTATGCCGCTGTATGGTAACCACTGGGTTAAGGGAACTGCATTCCTGGATTTGGACCGTATCACTGTTTAGCTTGACTATACTGCCGGTCCTCCGTGATTTTCATTTACTCCATTGAATTTGGACTACATCATTGATTTGGGACCCGATTTCGGACTTCATCACAAGTTTTGGACAACACCTGTTGATTTTGACTTGTTTCACCACAAGCTTGTGACAACACCTGCTGGTTTTTGGACTGCACCAGTTTTGGACCACAGCACTTGTTAACTATATTACACCACCGATTTGATCAAGTTTTCAGACCACACTACTGATTTCAAACTTGTCCAATCCATTCGTTTTTGACCAGTATTCTTCGGACTACACCATCCCTAAACAATGGAAAGCGGTCTCGAGAATGGCGGCGGGATCATCTCCCAAGACGACACCGAAGACGAAGACCTTTGTTCTGCCTCCCACGAGTTCGAATGGCTAAGTCCCACTCCTGGGCCGAGGGGCTTCGATGGTCTGGTGTCCTGCGAGGTGTCCCCGGCCCGACACCCGCACGACTGTCGCCGGACAACCCCCGTCCGGTCTTCGTGGTGCTGTCCATCCCCACCACCTGTCTGTTTCCACCACCACTATTGCTCGCCCCATCGCCTCTGCTGCCCCTCGTGTTGCCGCAGGAAAAGAGACTGTTCCTCGCCGGTGCATTGGCAGGTCAGTACGAAATTGGTGCATACCATGAGTCTGATTTTCTACGAGTCTAGGTTAATGTAGTGGCCGAGTGGTTAAAGGCTCGAGCAGCTTCCAATGTGCGTGGATTCGATCCCCAGCATATGTGTAGATATTTAGCAATTGATTCGTTCCTTTGGTGACCAAAAAATTGCCATCGTGTATAAGGGACTGGTGCATGTTAAATCTAATCATGGTCCAATACCTTAGGCCTATTGAGGTTGCGTCAAGTGCCAGCACGGGTAATAGACCTCGTCATCTGACCATAGTTCAGAAATACGAAGCATTGTTCCAGAGTTTTTTTCTTTGATAACCGTCGCCAAAAGCCCGCTGCACAGCTCTATTGCTACGTCTAGTTACGTTGCTTACGTCAGTTAGTTTTAGACTGGATTCAAACAATTTTGGTCAATACCGCTTTGCAAGGTATGTAGTGCATTGAAAACTTGTAAATACATAACAAAAATAGGCAGCCGGAAAACGTATAAACCAAACGTGTAAAATATATTTAAAAAAAAAAACGATGTTGCGAAAATGTTAATCTATCTGGGTTCAAAACTTTGGGGGCTCAAATTAACTATAGTGAATATTATAAGCCTTTTTTGCAAATATGCAAACATAAATAAAACTGAGTATTCATCCGAATGTAAACAAATAATTGAAAATGAAAGTACATTTTAGTTAAAACAGAGAAAGAACAAACTAAAAATATTTAATTGACAATAATGTATAAAAATCAGAGGAAGATATTACAAAAAAATATTTTATCCTGAACTCGCAAAGCTCTTGTCCGATGGCAATAACAACACAAAGTGAGGTTGGAGTCATTTGTGATTCCTTTGTGATTGTTAATTATTAAAGAAAATATTTTGAATAAATACGAAAATTTCCCTTTAAATTTTGTATAAAAAATATTTTTTAATTAATGGGACCAGGGTTCAAAAAATAACTAAGCCCGCGTTCTCCATGCTCATGCAATAGCCGCCATTGTGGGCGTTGTGCTGAAAGTGACGAATTCTTGAATCAAACAGCACTGGTGCCATTTGAAAATTTTGGGCGAATCTTTTGATCTTTTTTTTTCATCTGAAAATAACCATTTCGTCATTCTAAAACATTCCAAGTATGTAAATAAAACATAGTTTACTACGCCGTGGTTTGTTTTTGTAACATTTTGATACATTGATTCTATTTGCGTTTGACATGATCTGTCAAACACCGTTTTCAACCTGCACAATGAATGTTTCTTTGGACTCGTTTTAAAGCTCAAGTATTAACACTTTGATTCTTTTTGAGATAGCCATGTCGAAGGTAATTTTAACCCTTTCCGGTCTATTGATTTCGTTTGTGTCAGTAGACAAACCGAAATAACTCTATAATCATGACACAATGTTAATGCAGTGTTCACTCTAAGCGTTTTTTGAAGGGCAACCCACACAGCCCGTTAATTTACTTGAAACTTGCACCCGCCTGCTATTTTACGCGCGTATCGCCACCTTTCCCCAATATACCACAATTCCCCTGACCATTTTAGCCATCCATTCTCATTCTTTTCACTTCAACATAAATGTTTTCCCTTCCTTTGAGAGCGGAATCTGCGCTAATTAAAAACAATATTTTCCGAATTTGGAGATGAAAAAAAACTTGTTTCCTTTCGGATTTACTACTATTTATTTTCGTTTTGATATAATTTCTTAGCATTGATTACATTCGTTTGGCATGTGTCTATCAACAGAAAATCAATGATCTAAAGTTTTTGTAAAATCGGCAACTTGACGCCGCGATTTTTCCGATTTTTATGACTGAAAATTAATTTTTTACAAATGTACTCGTTTTTCTAGCTATAAATGTTTGTTTTCAGTTTTAATTGCATTTACTAGATATTTGGTTATCAGCTAGCTAGAGAAATGTTATTTCAGAATGACAGTTTTTCCGATTTTAAAAGTGAATATTTCAGATTTTTGCATAATTGATAATTCTGCATAATTTTCTTCATAAACCAAGCAACCTTTTTCATAATTTATAATTGTTCATTTACATACTTCGATTTATTTTTATTTTAATCCTGTTATACGGTTTAAATACATTTAAAAACAAATATTTTCAATTTAATGCAATGCCATTATATTTAATTGTAAGCAGCCATGTATTGTTTGAGTATGCTGATGTTTATATATATACACCCAGCAAAAAAAGTCGGCATAAAACCTTCATTAAAAACTGCAGTTTTTTTGCAGGTTTTATAATAAAAGGTTTTATATAAAAACTGCAGGTTTTTTGAAGGACATTGAACCAAAAAACTGAAGATTTTATGCATGTTTTCCGTTAAAGAAAATTGAAGGGTTTTGTCTGCATATAAACTGCAGTTTTCATGCAGGTTTTTTAAAGGACATTTTTCTATTTTAAACAAATCAAAATTTAGTCTATTTAGCATTTTATGTTGTATTTCAATATTATTGCGTTAAAGAATATTTTGAACAAAAAGAATAAATTTGTTCTATAATCTAATATTCAAAAAGTTGCAGAAAGTATTTCTACTCTGTACATATGAATGCAAAAAATAATCATTAGCTTAAAAAACTTTATTTTACTGCTAACGAGTAATAACAAAAATTGTAATTAACTTTAAAACTATATCTAGAATTAAAACTACGTTACTTAGAAATCAGGTTTTTAATAT
Organism: Troglohyphantes excavatus; assembly: GCA_963932185.1. Classification (NCBI taxonomy): domain Eukaryota; kingdom Metazoa; phylum Arthropoda; class Arachnida; order Araneae; family Linyphiidae; genus Troglohyphantes; species Troglohyphantes excavatus. The sequence goes on from OZ010672.1 coordinate 69,196,089, forward strand.
TTAAAAATCATTTTGAATTATGAAATAATTTCTAATGATTATTTTATAAATTACTAAAATTGTTCAATTTATCCACAATGTAAGTGAAATTGTAAGCATTCGTGACGCACATGTGAGCATAATATAATATGGAAATATTAAATAAAATAAATGTTTAATTTTGTAACATATGTATTGTTCAATTTATATTTATTGCTATTGAGATCATCATCATGATGATTGATTGAAGCATCTGAAACTTGGCCAAACTAATGTTCAGGCATGATGAAGATTTATAACAAATAATTGTTCAAATTGACTAATAATTTAAATTGAATTCGGAGCACTTCTGAACTGTTTTCATCTGACCATATATTTTGTTAATAAGTGCTCCATCAATTTACTTAAGCCTAACTTGCAAAAGAAAACCGATACAAGAAAAAATAACTTGTCATACACTTTCCTTATTAATACTACTATACTTTTCAATAATAACATTTAACTTCAAAACCTGTTTAGAACAGTTTTATTTTAATCAATTTATCAATGGTTAATTTCTCAATTATTTTGATTAAATTAATATAAATTATTCTGATAATTATCAATCAATTTTTATATTATCACTTACTAAAAACGCATGTTTTAAGATAAAAAGTCATAATGTCCTATTGCTTTACTGGTTTGACCAAGATATTGAATACCATTTATCGTACTTTTTGTATTATTGGTTAATAAAGTGAAATATATTCCGTTAACATTTATCTACGCAAAAAAGTATTTAGAAAATCCTTGCAATATTTTTACCACATACACATAACTTTTTTACATTTCTAAATAATATATAAACTACGTTTAAACCCTGAAACATTAAAATGTTCTAAATTTTTTGTATACAATTTTGCATTTGCAAATACTAAAATACGACCTAAAACAATTACCTAATTTACTCGTAAAAAATAAAAGAATACATAAGTTTAGAATTCAACTTTTATTGCATAAAAATCCATTTACATTCTAAAGATAAGCACAATTATTAAAATAAATAATAAAAAACTACCAAATGTCCAAACAATTAAGAAACTTTGCTACAAAAGTTAACAATATTTTACATGAAAATCCAACTTTGAAAATCCAACTTTCAATTCCAATGAAAAATTAGTAAAAAATTAATGACCGGGTTTATTCTAAATATGTCATCATTTAACAAAAAGCAGTGAACAGTTGCATCTAATTATACCATGGCATCTGGTTTCATTGATGTGGTTGCAATATTGTTCGAAATCAAGTAAAAGTTTTTTTCGTTCCATCTGTCAAGCTTGCCAGTATTTACATTTGATAAACATTTCGGGTGTTGCCACTCAATCGTAACAAAATTATATTGGAACTTCAAAACAGTTGAAAGCAAACGATTTCGGACAATCTACATTTTAATTTTTATTATTCTAAACACTTGCTTGTTGTTTTGCTATTAACCATCTGCAATTTACTTGTAATTTGTATAATTAAATTTAAATTTCTTTACAACCAGATCAATCTACGAGTTGAGAATTAAAAACGTGACAGTGTCATAAAAAATAACTTTCCTTTCAATGAGCCAAAATAAATATAGACGTGTTCGTGAAAAGTTAAATTTTTTTAAATGTGTGTTGCCTGCAAATAAAAAAAAATTGTTGGGTTTGAGTTGCATTATATATCAACAGAACTAAGTTGATTGGTTGAAAAAACGTCGCAGTAGAGGTACAGAAGAAACTATTGTTGACGGTTCGATATCTATCCCATATAAAATATCCGGAAACACTGCCTCGTAATTTTGAATCACAGAAGAACGGAGAACTAGCACCCCATGCACCTGTGTAGGCGTGTGGATGTTTGGACCCAGAGCCACCCTTAGGGGTGTGTCAAATGTGCCTTCGCACATAGTCCCGCGCTTTAAGTGGGATCCCCCGCGCTCAGAAGGAAACAATTCTTTTAAGAATCTATTTAATATTTATATGAAATTTTTTATATTATTTAGGATATATTGTTTTGTTACGGATTTTTATTTGGGAAAAATATTTTGGGTAACGAATTGAATAAATGTTTTCAAATGCAAAAAGTAATGCATGTCAATGCTACAAATGTATACAATGCGCTTATTTTGTTGAGTAAAACAAAGAATAGTGAAGAATTTTGTTCATTAGTTTCAAACAAAATAATTCTTAAACGGGTTTACTCTACATAAATCATACAAGAGAAATTATGTACTTATTACCAAATCTTTTTAAAAACTTGAGGTATTTTCATAAAATGTAAAAAAAAAATTATAAGTTAATTTAGTACCATATTTCAAGAATAAAAAAAAGGTTGAAGTGCTCTAGCTCAAGCTTTTTCTAGCCACGTGTGCATAGCAACGATTACTCCAATACCAAAAAGCTTAAGAATGTCATTATTCGTTTTTAAATATATTTCATATGACCCCAATATATGAAAACGTTTCAATGACACATATTATTCGATTTTTAAATATATTTCAAATGACCACACAAAGCTAGTTTTGCAATAGCCCTTCATTTAAAAAGACGGCTCTGTTTGGCTTACGGCATATTTAATGTGCAACAGTCCCTTAAACACATCATATACTTTTTGCGGAGGACGCACATACCTTCGATTATGCGTGGCGCAATCTATCCAACGGCCACCCACTGTGGCCCGTAACTATTTTTAAGAAAATATAATGCATATGATTATCTTAAAAATAAAATAAGTAATTGAAATTTCTGTATAATTAAATACCGATAAACTTAGTTTCATTGTAAAAGTTTTTGTAAAAAAAATATAATATTTTGTACAAGAATATAGCCAAATCCTCAATTTTCCAAAAATTTAATTTAAAAAAAAACTTTTACAAAACCATCACTATTCCTACAAAAATTTTATTAGAATATTACTAAATTTTTTGTAAAGTTCTTTTATTTGTTTTCATAAAACCTTTAAAAAAAACTGCATTTCGCCTTCAACAATTTCAATGCCGAATTTTTCAGCATTAACTATTTTATCCACAAATGCAATATCGGATTTTAATGCAATTGCCGGGATAAATTTAAGGTTAATATAATTTAAAACAAACGATTAATTTTCATGATATTTTTGTATTTTAAGAAACATAATTATCTTTTTACAGAAAAGATGGAATTGATGGTTAAAATTTTCAATTAAATTCATACTTTTTCTTTCATAACGAGCACATAGTCTCTATGAGGACCTACTCTCCCATAAATTTAGGAAAATAATAAAATATCGTTGCCAAAATTATTAATTTTAAATTAGGAAAATCTTATTAAAAAATAAACCAACTTTTGTTAAAGTGAGAAAAAAAAAATCGGATAAAAGGAATCCTCAAATGGGAGGTATAGAAACCTCCACTTCCCTGCATTATTGAAGCAAAATTTCCCGTTCTTCGCACGAGGATAAATAAAATAACGACAAATGAAAAAAGAATATGCATTTCCTCTCCTCCAGGGATTATCGCATATACCAGTTTAGAATTTCTACTAAAAAAATGTTTCTTTCATAAATTGAAATTTAAAATATCTTTATTTTTAATAAATTAGAAGTTAAGAAAGTAAAAATATCTCAATACTATTTGATTGCTAATACATCGATAAAAATCAAATAATTTCTTGATTATCTGTCATGAGGAACGGAGTTTTAAAAATTAAATATTCCTGCACAAAAATATTTTTAGAAATTAATAGGAATTTTCTTTTTGTGGGGATATCCCAAAATAAAAAACGAAATTTGTAAAATCATTAACTCCAAGTGGAATCAGCCTATGAGTATAAATAATATGCTATCGTGTAAACGAAAGACAAACGTTTCGAACGTGCCGATTTTTAACCCATTCCCCCTCTTACATTTGTACCATATGGGAAGGACTGTACCAGTATACGTTTCCGGCTACCATAACTCAACATAGAATCACCCTTATTGGATAAATAGCATACCATCGAGTTAGCAAAAGTAAACCGTTTCAACCATCTAGATCATTTATCCTCTCCTTCTCTGAACATTGTACCGAGTAGGGCCCAATACAGCAGCGCGGTCACAATTTAATCAATCGGGACATGACTATAATATTTTAGTTTTCAATGATTACTTTAATTGATGAAATTTTAATTATTAATATCATCATTATTGAAGGATAATGTGTATTATAGTAGTTTGTTTTATATAAGAATAAGTTTTTACGTACAACTACTAATAACTACGAATTATTTTTATAAAATAAAAAATTATTAAATTAAATTATTAACAAAACGCTTTGATCCTAATTTTTCTATTAGTTTTAAAAAAATAGCTTCAAAAAGAGTTTTATTAAATTGTAGTTTTTAAAGCATTACCTTCAAGCGTGATTTTTAATGAAACTTCTAAATCAATCACGATATTGAAATGTTCTTAAGCCGTATGGAAGTAAAAAAGGCAGCAAAATCCGAAAACAGAAGTTTTTAAAGATGGCTTAATTAGGAAATTTGATCTTGAACTTCAATGATTTAACTTTCAAAACAATCAGAATTTCCCGTTTCCCAATATTGCAATTTTGATTTGACTATTTCCAAATACCTGTTCCAATGTATCAATTTGGCTACTTCTTTGCAATCTCTTCGACCAGCTACTTGTGTATCTAATTTGTAGTTTGCATTTTTGTCTTTTGGAATACAGAACATAAAAATGTACATTGCATGCAGAATAAACCTAAACGTTTTTTGCAAATAAACTGCTAAAATTCTTAATAAAAAAATCTTAACTACCTGGCATAAATACAAAAAAATAGCATGTTTTAAAATACTACACAACTTTCTTCTGCTAAGTCCAAATACCCATGTATTAAAAAATTCCAATGAATACTATTATTACAGAAGAATAGCCACCTATTTTAATTTTGAGTAAATTTTTTTTATTTCCGGAACAGTGTAATAAAAATTCTGTATTTACTTCATTTTATTAAAAAAAATATATAAAATTTTGATTTGGTGATACTATTGTTATTGCATTTGAAACGAAAAATACCTGTTATGTAAATACTTAGTAAGTTTCCACAGTAAATTAAAGCCAAAACGCAATTTATCCAAAGAATAAACTTTTATAACTTGGCGACATAATTATTTAGCAAACGGTTAAATATTATAATCTCACCATGTACGTTAAATAATTCTAAATTTCATTCTTAATGTTCGCCATTTAATGTTTTAAAAGGAAATATTACTTTGAAAATTAAATTAAAAAAATGTCAATTAGCAGTTGGTATCTGCGGAATTTTATTCGTTTAATAATATTAAAAAGTCATATAGAGTTGAAAATTCAAAGTGAAACTAAGCTTCGTGCATTAAAAAAAAATACTTGCATAACATATTTTTCAAATAAATTAAATTGATGTTCATACACAAATTACTCGCATTTTGGAAGTATTGTTCTAAATGTCCGACCTTAGACATTCAAATATAGTTACAATAAACCTGCATTCAAACAAAACAAAAGACACAAAACAACTATAAACCATTCCATATGGTAAAAGTCTAGTAATTTTAATTTTTGCAATAATCCGTATTGTAAAAAAAAGCCCAATGTGCGGATATTTTCAGTAATTATTAAATCAAACCAAACTTACGACGTCATTTTTATACTGTAAATAACGAAAAGATAATTCTTTAAAATCGCAAACGATGTCATCATCTATGTTAAGTCAAATGAATACATTAAAATAGTTATAATAAACGAATGGAACATCGTACAAACTTAAAAATTATCACAAAAAACGTCTAATTTTTCAAGTAAAGTTATCTGTAAATTTCATAAAGCTACGTTGTGTAATTATGGAGTATTTCGTGTAAATATCGGCATTCCAATTGATTCATAATTATTTTATATTATATTTTCGCTTTTCTTCGTTGATTTTAACTGATTTTACTGTTGCCACTTTGCTGACGTACGCTAAGAAATGTCATAACATTCGAATGGAACATCGTAGAGACTTGAAAATAGTCACGTTAAAATTCTTATTTTTTTAACTAACTATTCTGTGAATTTCAAAGCTCTGCGTTGTGTAGTTAAGGAGCTTATTTTGTACTGACAAACAAACAAACAAACCAACATCCGGACAGATTTTGGAGATTTCAGCTTTATATATAAGATGCAGGTAAAATAAAGCTTTCAAAAAAAAAAATTCAAATATCAATTTTCCTAAAATTTACTTTTAAGAAAACTTTTACAAAATATACACATTTCCTGCAATAATTTCCATGCTAAATTTTTCAACATTAAAAAAAAAATTGAAGATTTTTTGAAGTTTTTAATTTGTATACATAAAACTTATAAAATAAAACTTGATTTCCCTTCAAGAATTTAGATGCTCAATTTTTTATCATTAGAACTTCTAAAAAAGATTTTTTTTTTTTAATTTTAACTCTTATGCAAACTTTGTAAATGTCTGCATAAAACCTTCAATAAAACTGCAGTTTTTTTATAAGATTTAATTTACCTTCATAAAACCTTTAAAAAAACTGCATTTTCCCTTCAAGAATTTCGATACTGAATTGTTCAGCATTAAACCTTCAAAAAAGTTGCAGTTTTATTGAAGTTTTTAATTTACCTGATAAAACCTTCAATTTCACAATTTTAATGAAGGTTTTATGCTGACTTTTTTTGCTGGGCATATCTATACTTGCAAAATTAAAAAATAAAATAACAAAGTGTTGTATTACTGAATAAATATTTAAAATGGCATTATATTATGAGTTTTTAGGACATAGAAATAATGTTCTTTCGAAACAAAATTATTAGTTCAGCATAAACAGTACAACGTAATAAAAAGTGAACTTGCTTTTCTGTTAATCTATAAGGAACTTTTTCGAAATATTCCTTGCATTTGGTTAATTTCTGAAATCTTTTTTTTTTCCTTGCACAGAATATTTTTTGGAATTTTTTTAATGGTTTTATTTTGGGTAATTAGTTAATTGCAACTTTTAATTTACAGAAAACCGTTTCCCATAACGTAATAAGAATAAGGGAATAAGGCAGAATTAGAAAGTGTGGGTTTTGTTTCTGAGTGTTTTGGTTTAAATTGATTAAATGGGTTCATTTTTTGGGATGTTTTAAGAAAAGGAAAATTAAATAAAGTTAATAAATGAGTTTAAAACTTTTTTAAATTAATAAATATATTTAAAAAATGTGGAAAAAAAATTGAATTGAATTATTTAAATTTTTTTTATTTTTCTGTGGTCATCAGCGAATCTACCAATGACTGGACCTCTCGCCACTGCTTATTGTCTATAATACTAGAGTTTTATTTTTTTCTTTTATTACAGATTCCAGCTCAAACTGAAGATGTCAACTCATTTCAAAAAGTTCATGACTTGGAAAGTGAAAAAAAGAATTTAATTTTACAGGTAAATTATCTAGTCATTAATTTCGTTCTTCTCTTTTCCAAGGGTGGTGGGAATCTTTTCTTTTAAAAATGAGTTTGGCACTCTTAAGTATCAAATAATAAAACAAATATTTATTAAATGCAAAATCTTAATGTCTTTACTATTAAACGACTATTGTTTTCAAGTGATATTTAATTATAATTCATATTAATAATGGGCAATGCACATTTTAAAAAAGAGTTATGATTTAAATCTGCAAAAATAAAAAAAAATGGTATTTTAAATGAATCGAAGCAAATTAGACATTATAGATTTTGTCTTAAAAATTGTATAAGCTTTTTTGTGGATATTTCAAATGTAAATTCTAAAAATTGTAAAATTTGCTTGAGAAATTTTCAAATTAATAAATATTAAGTACAGTATTTTATTTTTGAAGATGTCTCAGGCTTTTTGTAAAACTGTTAATGAAATCTACACATCAAGCAAACCTAAATTTAAAAATATCATAAATTTTAGACAAAAATAATTTAAATGGGCGTACAAGATATTTGACATGTTGTACATAAAATTTTAAAACATTTTTAATATATATTTTTGTTTGTGTTATTTTGCTTTCCAACTTTTGACACTGTATTAAAACTTGTGTTTCTTGGATCTTAAACCACCTCTTCTCTTAAAAATAACGATTTTTAGGCAACTGTATTGGCAGATCAAGTTGAAGTTCAAGCTGAAAAGATAATTGAACTTGAAAGAGTATTGGATCGAAAAAAGGATGAGCTTAAGCGTCTTGAGCAAAATTTACACCAGGTTAGTAATTACTTTTTTACGAATGAATAATTATTTTATTACAATTTAAAATATTAAACATGACTAACTTTATTATGTGATATTTTTATTTGAAACCCACATGTATAGCAATGTTAACTTGTTATAAAACACATAATTGTCTAAAGTAAAATAGTTTTGGAATATAGTACATTTCTATTAATCTAACAAAGCTGCATTAATGTTAATTTTTAGGAAATTTTAGCTCGGTCATCTATTGAAAGCAGTAAGTTGGAGCTCATGACTGAACTTTCCAATTTAAGATTGCGATTAACTGCTGCTGAAAGGGATAGAAAAGAAAGTGATGATAAAAGCAGGAAATTGGAGGTAAAATATTTTTGGAGTGTATTGTCTATTGTCCGATTAGAGCCTGATTTATTTTTCAATTTTTATCTCTTTCAAAAGCCTTGTGATGTGGGGAAGGAGATGTAGGGTAGTATCACGAAATATTTTGCATATAAGGAATATAGCACACATGGGGTAAGGTGAATAAAAACTAGAGAACCGATAATCTTTCATTTATTCTGGGCTTAATGACATCAATTACTTTTCTCGTTATCAGGAAAATAATTATAGATAATGTGATAAATAATATAGAGTATCGCATTTTAAAGCCTTATAAATAGATAGAGCCTGATTAATAACAAAGATGTTTACATTTTTGGTCGGAATACACTGATTTTTTTTTAAATATCTTCTTGGACTATTTTGATCTTAAAAATGATTTTACAAAATCAATATGAAAGATCTAGGGGTAAAACAATTTTAGTCACAAAAGTGAGATTTTGAGTAAAGCGAATTTGAAAGTAAAGAATAGTGTTTTTTTTCAGCATTCCCAAATTTTATTGCTTTTTTTTTTAATATGGCTTTAAAATAGTTTCTACCCCAAAAATGAATCCCCGCTGGGATAGTTCTCCTAGAAAGCTACAAGATCATACCACTATCTAGTGTTCAAAAAAAAAATTGAGAAAGGGCAAAATAGAAATTGTATTATGTCAACTTTTTATTTCATTTTCTAGCTGTAAAGCTAGTATTTTTTTAGATAGCTCAAAGACATTTTAGACTTTAATCTCTTGCTTAAATTTGTAAATAAATATTCTGCCTGTCTTGAAACAGTGTGAGTTGGCATCATTTCAAGCTCATCTCCTTGATCGAGAAAATGAGCATTCCGTTCTAAAAGGAAGGTTATCTCAAAATGGAACAACTGCTATTTCTTCTAATGAAAGTAAGTAGTTCTTATTTATCTTAAGCATGTATTTTTCTTAAAATGTATTCTCTGCAAAAATTATTTTCTTCACATGAATTATATAACCCAGTGCTGACTCTCATTTTAAAATATGAGATTTATTTTAAATAGCCAACTTGTATAGTACACCCTTACCCCACTTTTCCACATTTTTATCGACATTTTTTGTGTATATACCCAAATATATATAAATATTATGTAGTTAGGAGTCGGTCGTAAAAGTATAGCATTAAGATTCAAACATTCATTCCTCCAGAGCCGACAGATGTTTCATTATAGAATCAGGGTTACATTAGGAATGGGAGTGTGTCCTCTAGTAGGGACTTTTCATATTTAAAGACTGTGATTATCTTCAATTATATTGAATCAGGAATGCCCGTCATTGGTCTGAATTGGTTCGGTCCAGGGACTTTTCTTATGGAGGCACTCCAAAAACCTTAAAGTGTTCCTGTGTGATTTTGCCAAAATATTTGCATAGGAAATTTGTTCTGACTTGGAATTGTAGTCATCAGCAAAAAAAGTTATGAGAACTCTATTTCACTAAAGAAACATGAATTTGATAGATAATTCATCTGAGATGGTAAAAAGAGTTTTATAGACGAGGGAAGATTATTACGACACAATTAAATTATAGAAAACGGGTGGTAGTTAAGGAAATTTTATAAAATGTAGTAATTTAATGAAAATATATTGCATTTATAACTTTACCTATATACAAAATCTTAGAGTCTGCAACTAATGCAAATGAAATTGGAGATATAGGTATTTTAAAGTATGTACCTCAGGACTTTGGGCAGAAACTAAAACCGAGCTTGTGTTTATAGTTAGTGATAAAATTTCGAAAAATACAATTTTTTCACCCATTTTTATGCATTGCAAAGCGATCAGTGCATTGAAAAATCATAAATGGTATTGCATTGGGATCTGTAGCATGAAACACAACGAATCAAAATGAAAAGGGAAAACATTAAAGACGTAGGAGTTTGTAATTTTCATAACTCTCAAGAGTGAATCGGTGCTTACAATCTATGTCATGTTTTTCTTTATCTTGCACTGTCCTTTTTTTATGCTACAGATAGTGTCGCAACACCAATCTTGGTTTTTCACTGTGTCGATCAATTTACAATGCATAATAAGGGGTGTTACCATTTTAATATTTCGAAACCTTAAAAGCTCTATTCTGTTCTTGTCTTCAATGTTCAGTGCATACTTTGAAATACCTATATCTTGAATTTCATTCATATTCGTTAGTCATACTCGAGTGGTATATCGGCAAAATTACTTTATGACCACCTGTATGGTTGTCAAGCATCTAATATAACTATTAATTACTCAATGCACATGAGGTCTTGTATAGCTTCTAAACTATGAATAGTGGTCCTTGCATTCTGTTAAATTTTTTTTGTACATAAAAAAATATACAATATTTTTGTGGGTTAGGAACATTAATCTTTTATTAAAATAATAATTTGCAATACTAATATGTAATAGATTAAAACATGTCAAATTGTAGTTATTGGGTTAATGCTTAAAAATATTCCATTGATTTGTTTACAAGTTTTACCTTGCATTCAATGCTTATGCTAGATATATTTTCAGAACCTGAAATTGAAAAGCTGAAGTCAACATTAGATTCTTCAACTGCTTCTAGCAATGAAGAGGTAATAGTCATTGAATATAAGATTTGCTTCTATAAAAGTTGACAACCATTTTCCAAAACATTCCAGTGTAACATATCTTAATGTTATATCCTATGATTTTTCTTTTTCAAATTAAAGTACTTCAGGGTTACCACAAACCTGAGAAACGGAAAACCTGGAATTGTCAGGGAAAATTAATTTTTAAAATCTTCTGAGAAGTTATCGAACTTTTCTTTAAATAATATGGATGTCTGTCTTATTCCTTATATCATCATAGATGTTATATATATATATAAAATATAAATTTAAAACACTATATTCTTGATTTTTGTATGCTTTACTAGGTTATTATTCACAAGATCTTCATTTTATAAGCATCAATATTAATATGTGAAAACTTGTCAGTTAAGAAATTTTAATCTTGTTTAGCAACCTTGTACTTGTCATTTAAAGAAATGTATGACTTCTAAAACTTATATTCTTAAATAAAATATAATCATGAAATATAATATACAGATTTAATAATATAGTTGATGTAACAAATACCATTGATCAGCTTCAGGCACGTAGGTAAGGGGGAGGTTTAGGGAGTTCAAACCCCTCCCATTGTAAGTCAAATAAAAAAATTAAAAACCGAATTACTGTAGTAAAAGTCATAAAAAAATAGAGGGGTTTTTTGGGGGGGGAGGGGGGTGAAAGAATACCACTGTGAGCATGAGGTATTGAGACCGAAACACGATGACGTCATGTTAGGTTTAATTTGAAGGGAAAAGATCGTCAAACGGGGTCGTAAAAACAAGATGATCCAAAATATGCTATGGAAACCATATTGTGGTATGTAGTAAAAGTCATAAAAAATAGAGGGTTTTTTTTGGGGGGGGAGGGGGGTGAAAGAATACCACTGTGAGCATGAGGTATTGAGACCGAAACACGATGACGTCATGTTAGGTTTAATTTGAAGGGAAAAGATCGTCAAACGGGGTCGTAAAAACAAGATGATCCAAAATATGCTATGGAAACCATATTGTGGTATGGCTCTTCGAGCCAAGACCACATAATTTTAGTTATTAATCTTAAAATACTTAATATAAATTGCCAGTTTATTCTAAAACAAAACCATCTCCCACGTTTTCTATAACAGTTTTTAATTTATTGTTTTTGTTGGCCCGCGAAAACACCTGCTCTTTAAGTATTATCTACATTTCATGAAAAACAAGCAAGCTTTTTTTTACTTACTTTTTGTACGAATCAACCCAGGACGCAGACCAGTCAGCGCGTATCGCCCTTTTTCTTTTTATTTAATTCTAAAAATAGATCAGACAACCTTTCTTTCGTCAAATATGTCTGAGCATTTTTACCGTTAACGTTACTACATAAATAAATCTTGTTTTATTACTCTTTTGCGGTTTTGTTCCGGTTGAACCCCCCCCTGCCCCCCCGCCCCTTGGGGAAGTTTGGAATTGCGAGTTTCAAAAATCCCTGATTTGGGAATATTTAAGCCCAAAGAAATAGCAAGTGAAAGCGAGGAAAAATTAGATTGCCCAACTTGTAAGATTAAACTTAAATTAGCCCTTCGAACGGACACTGCATTGTACGTCGCTGCATATTGAAGTATTGGCGACGACGGTTCGGGGCCCATCTCGAAGGAAATACCTGGGAACAATGCCTCGTATGTTTGAACCATGATCAGATAACGAGGACAACAACTGGCGCCGTAAAGTTGTTAAATTTTTTGTTTCTTTTAGATCTTTGAATTAAAATGACCTTTACAATTTAAATTTAATTAATGGAAGTTAATATTTATTGGTAACAAGTAAATAATTTTCTCTGAATTAAATTATATATATTTAAAGTTTAATTTAAAATTAGCAGTGGCGATTGGATTGCACAATACCATGCAATTTCAAGTGTTTTTACTCCCACTATACTTTAGTTCATGTAGCCTTTATAATTTATATTAATCTTTACCAGTTTTGGTCAACTAAAACGCTCTTATTAGATCTTTAAACTATCATAACTATAAATTATCTAACTAATTGTTACCACACATATATTATAAGGATTATCAAACTTTAAATTTGTTCTCTAAATTTATTTCATAATTAAGGAGTGGATTACTAATTTTAAAAGTACAGTTATTGACAACTGTTAAAAGTAGTTAATGACAGTGATAAATGTTGCTGCCTCGATATTCAAATGCCAACGTATTCCTTTTTACTAATGAAAATCAATAATTTTTTTTGAGAAAACAAAATTGTGGGGGAGAAGGAGAAGTTTGTTGATGTTTTTTCTTTTTTTTGGGGGGGGGGGGTAATGATTCCCCCTCTAAGGGGGACCCCCCAAAAAGAAACAGATTTCGTTAGGTACCTTATGCCCCACTCCACTCAGGAAAGAGGGGAGGATAAGTAAAGAAATCCTTTGCTCAGTCACTGAACCCCCCCCCCCCCCCCATAAAAAATCTATACCTACGTGCCTGATCAGCTTAGTGCCAAAATTGCATATATCTACTCGTAAACAAAAAAAAATACTTGGTAGTATGAAATAGGAAAATAACTCATTTTTATAACAGCCTTTGTAGCATGTCAAATATTTAGAAATTAAGAATTCCATTATAATAGTTAGCATAGTTTTATTTTCAATGTTGAATTAATGAATCGTGTGTCATCACTTTTGTTGTGAATTTTTTCATATTAATCGACAGAACAATAAGATTATATTGATGTATACTAAGCTGGCATTTAATTTGTTACTTCTTGCTCCGTATTAAGATACTTTACTCTTGTGGCCAAGGAATTGTGAATATATATCAAAGTCCTGTAGAATGGGGACAAATCATTGAAATACATGAAGCTTTTATCACATGGTTGAGATGCTTGCATATGACCAGTGTAGTTAAATGAAAATCCTTGCATGTCGCATTTCCATGAAGGTGACAATTTTATATTTTTATTTCCAGATTTTACAATCTATGCAACCTCTTAGTTCTACAAGATTTTCCAATTCATCAACATTCCACAAGTCAAATAGCGCAGAAAATATTTGTCCAGCAATGAAGGTAACATTTTAATTTAAATATCCTTTTTTTTACTTCATTTTTATTTTGCTGTAAATACCACAATTATCACTTATTAATGCTATAGTTTATGTATCGTCGGCTACTTACACACAAATAAGAAACCTAAGATAATATGATCAATTTGCTTATTTATTTTAAATTATTTTCTCTATTGCCTTTATTTGAATTATTTCCATTTTATTATAGATTTTCTTTTATATTTTATCTAGCTATTTGTATTATTTTTAAATCTTTAGCTTTAATCTTGTTTTTAGCAACATTTTCTTCTTTTATTTTTATATAATATGTGCTTAGTTTCGTTAAAACTTTGAGTTTTGGCACTATAATGGATAAAATTAGCATGAATATAATTATACTTTTAACTTAATATTACAATTTTAACGACATTATTAAAAAAATTTTAACCATCTAGTAAATTTTTAAATATTCCTAAAATATAGCTAAAAAAATAGTTTCCGTTCTCCAAAGCTCAATGTCCTTAGCATGTCTTCTTGGTTAAAATATCAACCAACTGCCATTAATCTTTTCAGGCCCAAACTTATTTTTGCAAATGAGGCAGTGAAAGTAATAGCCAGTCACTTACACTTCTTTTCCGCTAATTGTACGAACAATTGTTTCATTGGTTACTGAATGCAACTGGTGGAAAAGTGACATGAGTCTGACTTTAACTTGCACCACCATTATTCAATTCATTATAGTTCTATATGGCCCAAAATGGTTCAAAAGGATGAAAAAAGTTAGAACCAGTAAACTACCTAAAATTGTCATTTTAGGTAGTTTACATCCCTCATTAATCAATATATATTTAATGAAATTAATTATATGCATATAGTTTAATTTACATGCTTTTAGTGAAATATGTAAATTATTTGTTTTAAATTGAATAGCCAATGAGAAAAGACACATTCTAATAGAAATTATGTTGGAATGTCTTCCTTTTTCCCACTTTTAACTTCATATTGCAATTATTTGTATTTATTATATGTTTTAGGTTGTGAAAGGAGATTTTCATTATGATACAATGCCTCGTCAAACTGGGTCTCAAGTTTTACAGCAACTCCAAGTACGACTTAGGGAACATGGGGCTGATTCAAACTCCATTACTTCGGCTTTGAAAAGCGATTCGGTTGGCAAAGACAATATAACAAACTCTAAGATCGGCAAAGGAGGATCGAGTGGGAAAAGCTCTGGGGTATCCTTCGGTAAAGGCTTTTTTAAATTAATATCTGGAAAACGAAGTTCAAGTGACTCTTATCTAGGTGATGGTTTTGTATAAATTTACTAAGGCTGCTTTCTTAACTGCATGCTGCTGTTGCCTCTGTTATTTGCACATTTCTGACTAACTATACAACATTTACGGTAAAAACTCGTCTTATAGAACATGGTGTTAAAAATATTAAAATACAAATACAACGTTAAAATACGCAATAAAAATCCATGAGATTTGGACATGTTTGGTGAGATGCATCTCCCTTCATCAGCAGAAATAAAAAGTTTGTGTGCACAATAAAACGGAAATAAACCCAGAATTGAAAGTGTTGCCGAAGAACAAAAACTATCTCAATCTGTTGAAGTTAACTATTGTATGCCAACAAGTGGGAAATACTGGGACCACAAATGTTTCATTGACAATCGAATCAGTATTGCTAAAAATATGAAATGCCTCCAGGAAGTCAAGTAAGTTCAACTGGAAATTTGGGTTTGCAAATTAAAAGTGGTTTAGAAAAATTAAATATACGATTATGTTCCCAAGAGTGCTTGGCAATGGAGAACTTCTTTATTTCTTGTTTGACAGTACAAAAGAAGTTAAAGACCCCATTGATGACCTTAATAACTGTTTTATATACAGTATTTCATGTCAATGTGGCATGTCGTTTATCGGTCAAAGAAAGAGCATTAAGATTTCGTGTTGAAGAGCACTAAGCACATACTGTCAAACAAGTAAGTCTTCCATTGCCAAGCACTCTTGGTAACATAATCATATATTTAATTTTTCTAACCCACATTTAATTTGCAAACCCAAATTTACAGTTGAACTTGACTTCCTCTAGGCGTTTCATATTTTTAGCAATATTGATATTTCCCACTTGTTGGCACACAATAGTTAACTCCAACCGATTGAGATAGTTTTTGTTCTTTGGCAACACTTTCAGTTCCGGGTTTATTTCCATTTTATTGTGCACACAAACTTTTCATTTCTGTTGATGAAGGGAGTTGTATCTCCCGAAACATGTCCAGATCTCATGGATTTTTTTTGCTTATTTTAACGTTGTATTTGTATTTATACAATAGTTAGTTAACTAATTTATTTTTTATAAACTGCCAATATTTTTTTATGGCTATATTTTAAATGTTTTTGCAGTCTTCCTTGCTACATAATTTTTAATTAATATGGAATTGTAATATTTTGTATGTGTCTCAATGAGTTATTTCAATTTATTTTATTATATGAGCATGCATATTTTCTTTTAATCTAGTTTATTTTTTACTGAGAATTGTTATTTAGTTAAAAGGCTTTATTTAACTTATTTCCTTTATTTTAAACTATATATTTGCAGATTTTTTTTTTTAAACAATTCTTCAGTCATTTGGGTTTGACTATCTAGTAAAAATAAATTCTAAGAAATATTTCAACTTTAAAAATGTATAAGTAAATTGGACAGTTGTTAAATAGCTTCATAAAACAATTTATAAAATGTATCGATAATGGTGTCTCATAAATTGTTACTTTTTGGAAGCATGAAATGTATTCGTTTATTCATGCAACCATTTTATTAGTGTACCTGGTTTTTATATACATACACATTATCAACTACTTACTAAACATTAGGAAGTGTTAATGAGAATGCTATATTTCTCCTTCCTAGACTTCATTTAGTAAAAAAGTGATATTACTAATGAAGTTTCTCCAGTATTCCCATCAAAGCACATAAGTTTTAAGTTTAAAGAAATACTGTATTTTAAAATATATTTTAATTTTAAATTGTTGGTGCGGTTTTTAAAATCTATATCTATTCAATAAAAAGTTTATATAAAATACTTTTATTGAAAGTATAAACTAAATTCTCTTGCTGTGAAAACAATTTTACATTTCTTCACCACTTAAAACGGTTAAGTATATATTTTAAATTTTATACCAAATATTATAGCTTTTAGTGAAGTAAGTTGATTCTATGTTAGTATGAAAATTTGTTTGTATAATATGGGAATTCTCCCAAAGTAAAAACCTAGGTAGGTTTTTTATTTTATTGCTAAATATTAGGACTTAATTGTTTTTAATAAATAGCAACAGTTATTACTGAATTGCAATAATTTTTGTATTTTTTAAATAAATTTTTGGTATTTAACGCTTTGCAGTCGAGAAGTGACTCTCGGGCATCACTTTATTTGATGTGTCAACTCGAGAGGACTCATGGGCACCACTGTAAAAAAATCACAAAATATGCAGAAAATCGTCTCGAGCAAAAAGTCAGAGGGTTAATGTGTAGAATATGTATTTCATATATAACATTTTTTATTATTTATATTTCACCTTTTAGCTGATCAAGAGTCCATTACTTTTTCTTCAACGGAGAAGGTTAGTATGGATCACGTTGCACCATTGACTCCACCACCATATCTAATCAGAGCAGAGAAAGACAAGAAAGGATTTCTCAAGTTTTTCTCAAAGTATGTTTCATAGTTTTGTATTTCTATCTCTTAACTTTATATTTCATAGCTTTTACTAATATTTCCATATTTTAAATTACTGTGATGTGCAGGTGGAAGAGAAGTGGATCGCAAAATTTAGATCGTTTTGAAGGCGAGTTAAAGAGAGGGGGAATAAGAGCAACTGCTGGTCCTCGCTTAGGTTGGGCACAAGACGTGCCCAAAACCCCAGAGTATGTATTTTTTTTAATTTAAACATTTAGTGTTAAATGTTTACTTATATATACCACTAATTTGAAAAGGATGTGTTGAAACTCATTTTATTTCAAAAGTAATTGGATAATTAATAACAAAATTTAAAATATACTAAACACAAACATTACGGAAATTAACCAAATTTAGTTTGAATTGTATATCTCTACAAATCAGAACTTTGTCAAATTTCTATTATAAAGCTGAAGTTTTTTTAAAAAAAATTCTTATCGATGTTCTCTAGGATTGGGATGTAGTTTTTAATTTGTAAAAGTATTATTTTTGCATATTTGTATGTAATTTTAAAGTAAAATCTTAAAAAAGATATACATCTTTTAAAGCTTGTATTTTAAAAACTATGCTTTTGCATTCAAAATTATGTTAATACTTTTTGACTTACTTGAAAATTCACTTCTATCAAGGATTTTGATAACTTTTTTTCATCAAGGATTTCGAAAACTTTTTTTCTAGAGATCCTAGAGTTAACTTTTGATTCATTTATCTAATAAACTATAACTTGCTATAACAATACTTTAATTATTGAGTTTAAGCAATAATTGTTTTTACTATATTCCAGTATAATTTATTTTGTAGCATACCATTTTGCCATTGGAATGTAGATAATATTGTAGAATGGCTACACAGATTAGGATTGAGTATGTATGCAAGTGAATGCAGGCGTTGGATGTGCAATGGAGATATGCTCATTAAGGCTTCTTCTAATGATCTTGAAAAGGTGATCATTTATGTTGCACAATAATTTTTTTGTTATCTAATTAAATGTTTTATTTTCATAAATTCATTATTATGATTAAAATTAAATTAACTGAATTAAATATTTTCGCTCAATTTTTGGCCCAGGACTAGTTTATAATTTTTTTCAATTTCTTGATAATTTTTTAACTATTATTAGCTGCTACAGAAAAAATGTAACCTATTAAAAATTATATTTTAAAAAATCTTTTTAATCTTTTATGGTTTTATTTGCAATTTTTTAATTTTAACTTACAAATATTTTCTAGGAACTTGGCATAAAAAACCCATTGCATAAAAAGAAGTTGGTGCTTTCTATAAAGAGCAAGAATTCTGATTTGCCTAATTTACCTACATCAATCAATAATTTAGACTACCACTGGGTTGTTCGTTGGTTAGATGATATTGGGCTTCCACAATATAAAGATACATTTGCAGAATCAAGAGTAGATGGGCGTGTTTTGCATTATATAACAGTAGTAAGTTATTTTTTTATTTATTATATTATAATCAAAAGAATTACGCTTATTTTAGATTATTACTATTTTTTATATTGTTTTGTCTGATACTGTTAAATTTGAAAAGGGAAAGATGAAGAGTCCAGGGGTAAAATTACTTTACAGCAATTTTTCAAAAGTGAGGTAGTGTAAATGTGCCATATTGTCTCATTCAAGGAGTACTATCATCAAATGCATTAATTTTTGTGTTGGAACCTTTTTAAGACGTAAAAAAATAGATTAAGTTTTGATATTTTAGGGGGGGAAACCACCACCTTTCCCCAGTATTCAAATTCGTTTTTTCTCAATCTAATTTTGTGTTAAGTAGTTTTACCCATAGACCCTTCATATATGTATGTAATCTGTGACGGCAATTAAAAAATTATTGGGGTTGCGGGGCTCAACTAGTTCCATACCCAAAATATTAAGCAATTTTTCCTAAATAAATGCTAATTAGTAGTTATTTTAATTAGCAATCAGTTGTTAGCTAGTAATTGTTAATTAGCAATAACTTGCTAATTATATAATTACATTAATATCTTGTAAAATTAACAATTGTTATATTTGAATATAAGATTAACAAAATGTTCATTAATTGCATGAATATTTTTTTGTGTTTTAAGATCTTATTTGGGGTAATGTTAGAAAATTTTGACTTGAAACCCTACGGGGGGGGGGGGGGGGGGGGGGGGGAGGGGGTACTTCCCGTGATCCCCTCCCTTTCCTACGCCTGTGTCTGTAAACACGTATATATTTTGTAATTAACTGAACATATTGATTCCATAGATGGAATGGTTAAAATATAATGTGTATTGTATCCCTCTTTATATTAAATGACAATATGCAGACAATAGCATAATTTAAAACCACATTAAATCTTAATGATTTAACAATATACTAGAAGGGATTTTCTTAATTAATTTTGTATGTATTTTTTTAATTAAAGTTAAATCATACTTTATTTATTAGAAATGTGTTACTATAACTTAATAAAATGAAGAAATCTAATTTTATGATAAATAGAATAATAGTATATTTTGAAATTATATTGTTTATGGTATTTCCTTTTCTTGCAAAATGCTTGTTTTAAAACAATTCAATTTCACTATTCAAAAGACAGTCTTCAGAGTACTCATAAACTTCCCACTTTCAGGAAGAGCTTTTATATTTGAAAGTATATTCTCAACTGCACCATTTCAGCATTAGAAGAGGAATTCAAGTATTGAGAGAGAAAGGATTTGATCCTCAATGTGTTATTCGTCGGTCTCTTCCTGAAGAGGTGACATTCTTTTGTAAAAATTAGAACATTTTAATTATGGAAATGAATCGTAATTGTTTTTTAGCTTTTACCATAAAAATGTCTATTTTTCAGTTGCTTTTGTATGTAAATTAAATATGTTTAATTCATTTAATGTTTAATACCCTAACAAGAATTGCAAATATCTGTGGGAAATAGTGAAACAATTATCATGGTGAATATAGCATAAAATTAAAACCAGACATGCACACAAATCTAAAACATTTAGGGTGTTGTAAAAAGATCAATTTTATATAGTACTTTTCCAAATATTAATTCATCTACTAAACTTATTAATATTTAGATATTTGAATTTTTTTTTAGAAGTATGGCATACTTGATATGCAATATGTTTATCGCCATTTAAGAATTAGGATTTAATATTTTTAATACTACCAAAACAGATGACTTCTGAACCTGAACAATTAAAAAAATTAATGAATTATACTCTTAATTTTGAGGAGCAATCCTACCTATCTATGGATAAATGCATGAACCATAAACTGTAATTTAAAATAAAGGTTTGCTGTTTAAAAAGGACTTCAATTATACACATTTTACCAACAATCATTACATTTCTCAAATTTTATTTTCAGAGTAAAATATATACCCCGGAACTAGTGGCTTTATGGAGCAATCACAGGGTCATGGAATGGTTACGTACCGTAGACTTGTCTGAATATGCACCAAACTTAAGAGGTAGTGGTGTTCATGGTGCTCTGATAGTAAGTTTTATAATTTTGACATTAAAATATATACTTTATTAGAATTTTATCTGACTTTGTTGACTTTCATGAACTTTTTTCAATTAGGTGTATGAACCAAAGTTTAACACGAATTTGTTTGCTACCCTTCTTAACATTCCACCAACAAAAACTTTACTTCGTCGTCATCTTGCTACACATTTTAAGCATATAGTTGGAGATGAACTGACATTGGTTAAACGAAAAAAAGAAGCAGAAACCCCATTGTCCCCAAGTATTAAGATTAAAGTAAGTGTGCATTATAAATAGCTTGCAATGTTTTAGAGCTTTAAATTTTTATTTAATTTCTATTGTCTTATTATTTAAGAGTTTAACTTTTTAAAATACATTATTGCTGTTCAAGTTAGAGGGCTTAACATGTTCACTGCCACCATGAAATTAACTTATTGCCAGTTAAGTTGATTTGAGACAAGTTAAAAGCTTTCTTTTTTCGTTATTCTGACTTAAAAAGGCAAAACAAAGCACGATAACTTTCAGAAATACTATATAAAAAGGGCCACAAGAAGTAAAGTCCAATTTTCAGGAGTATAAAAAGTATGAACTGTTCAAAACACTTTTATATCATTTGGCTATTTTAGCTATAGTCGAAGACGTAATTTAACTAGACTCTTAAGCGAAGGCTACAATGTGTAAAAAGACTGAGCTATGGCCCTGATTGAATAAAAAAAATCAACGGCTGATTTAAAAACAAATAAATATCTATCGGAGTATCCTAAGTCATATACAGTTTGCTCTGTAGACTCCAAAATGACTGTACAAATGAGAGTCGTAAGTCATATTCGGCGCCGTTTTTGCCTTTTTCCTTACTGCTTATATGTAAAACTGAGAAAACTTGGGAATGAGTCATTCTGCTGAGAGCCAGAGGCCCGATTTGGGTATTTTGTTGATTTAATACGTAGTTACAACAAACTATTTTCTTGATGTTTTCGAAATCAAAGCATTGAGAATTAAAAAAAAAAAAGCTATTAAATCTTTTCTGCCATCATCTTTGAGAACATTTACTGATAAGTAAAGTAAACAAATATACTTTTCTGGATTGTGTTTTAAAAATGTTAAAATCGGAGATTTTCTGACTAAAATAAACTATTTCCAAACCAAACTATTTAATAAGTAATCATAAGTAAAATTATTATAAACTATTTCTTTCAGAAAAACTATAGAAATTATTTGGTTAAAAAAGTTAATCGCTTTGATTAGACTTTGCAAATGTATGTTTTGTTTTGATTTAATTTAACAATTACTGGTACTTTAGAAGCTAAATTTATTAAAATATACTACTTGATTTAATATTCGAACTCGTGGGAGGTTTCAAGCCCGTTCTCCCATCGTCCAAACGTTTGATGTTTGGAGGCGACTAGTGCACATTAAATTTGTCAATGAGAGGGTTTTGAACCTCCTGAAATCTCCCCCCCCCCCCCTTCATTACGTTCCTTTGGTAGTGTGAGGAAGTTGGGGCTCAAATTTTTTCCTTTGTTAGGCAATACAGTAAAACAATTGACTTGTAATTTAGTTTTAAAAAGTCCAATATAAAAAAGTTGCGGGGGCAACATACAAAAAAATGCGGGGGCAATTGCCCTCCCGAATCGCAGCCACTGCACAAACCCGACTTGTAGCTTTCTCTTGACAAAGATGCAGAGTTTGTATACTGGAAAGGCTTTGATTTTAGAAACATTTTCTATAATTTTCAATTTTTAATTACATTTTTCACTACTATTGCAAGGCAATGTTTTATCTCTTGTTTTAGTTTGGGCATCAAAAAAATTAATATGGTTCATTTTTTTAAAAAAATTAAAAAATCGGGTATTTTTAACTTATTTTGTTTGCTTTTTCCTTTATATTCTGACGCTAATCCTCCACAATTTCTTGACTCTGTGTGTTCTACTTATCCTACATTAATCTATTTTTTATTTAGTCTGTCCGCAAGAACCAATTTACTTTAAAGAAAAAACGCAACAAGAATGATTTTGAAAATGAAGATTATGTATGTCCAATGGAAATACAGATTGCGACTATTTCTTCAAAAGTTCCCGAAGTAGATAAACTTATTGTGAGAAGAAATAGCGATCCTTCTCCACAGACACAAGAACAGAAACATTTGGATTTCAAGGTATTTTATAATAAATTTACAGTTAACCATTTATCTTTATAAAAGTAATAAATTACCTCATTGGAAGTCTTATGAACAAAATGAGGTTAGCATTATACAACACCTTAAGATACCTTATATAATTGTAGTACAACTCTAATAAGTTAGTGGCGAAATTGTATTTGTCAGAGCTGGTTTCATCAGCCAACAACACAAACAGCATATTGTAGACTTTTGCTAATTATGTGTTGTCCCAGGTAGCTTATTTTCTATTCCCTTTTTTTTTTTTAATAGTTTTCGGGTCAAAATTTTGATGTCATGATTTTGTTTCTTTAATGAGGTTTCCCGAGTTTAAAATTAAGGGTGTTTAATAATTATTGTGTGAGATAATTACCATCGTTTTGGACATTTTTCAAAATAATAATTCTCTTCAAAGATATAGCGAAGAGATTTAGGTTCCATTATTAAAGTTGTAAATGAAATACTTGTATAAATTGTTCAAGTGGTCGAAATGTTTTTCCTATGTATGTGAGAAATGAAAGAAACTTGCCCATATTTGAATTGGCAGGTTGTGTCTCTGGAATAGAAATCAACAAAAATGCTTCCTTGGACATAAATTTTGATGAGAAATGAAGAGTAAACGTTTTTTTTTTTTCACATAGGTGAAAAAATGTGTTTTCATGGCAAATTTTATATAGGATATAAATATACTTAAATTTATTTGATTACCTAACATCCAAAATAAAACCTCAAAAAACTTAAAATAAACTTATTATAACAATATATTAAAATCTCTAACTTCTATTGATATTAGTATTTTATTACAGAATAATCTGGATGGTATTGGAGCAGTTTCTAAGGAAATTCCTTCATTCTCGGTATGTTTTAAAATTAGTAATGTATAAATTATTAAATTTGTATAACTTGATATTAAAAAAAAATTATTTTAATTTTCTACAAATTAATTTGAAAAGCTATGCATGTAGATTTATTAAAAAATTAATACCTACATGTTATTGTAAAGTATAGCAGATTGATGAGAGCATAACAAAAAAACTGTCATACATTAATTAGTCTATTTTTTAAAGTTATTTTTTACAGACTTTCCCCCATTATATATTTTAAGTAGTTTATTTTGAACTAAATAATTAGTACCTATTAACATCTTTATCAGTGAAACCTGTAACAATTATACAACTTTTTATCGAAAATCCTCATTATACCCTTGCAGTATACAATGTATTTTTTGAAAAAAAAAATTCTTAATATCCATCCTTGTTATTTATATCTTTTTTAATACACGAGTTCCCAATCTACTTGCATAGCAAGTGGTGCATTTCAAAATACCTATTATTAAAAAGACATTTCAAAATGTGATTATATATGTGTTAAAATTACAATACAAATACTAATGAGTGCAGATCTTAATAAAGAAAGAGTACATAAGTTTAATAGTATTACGCTTTTCCTGTATACTGAGCTTATGTATTTCATGAAAAACACTATTCGATTTTCAAGGGGAAATTTGATCGTGCATGTATTGAATATTTAAAAAAAATTACTTTATGGTTGAGTTATGTAAATATAACGTAAATTAAATATGTGTTATTTTTTTTATCTGATGCCAGTTTTATTTTGTGTATATGTAAATATATTCGTTCAAATAAAGACAAGAATATATGTATTCAAAACAAAGTTTTTAATTTCTAGTCTCCAACACAGAATATCTAGAGAAACGTTTATTCTATTTTAAACATTGATTATTTGTAATTTGTTTCAACTCATTAAAAAATAAAGTTAAACCTTAGTTTTTTAAAGTTAAACCTTAGTTAAAGAAAAATTGCATGCATTTTAATTCGATATTGTTTTAAAATAAGATTTTCTTTTATTTCAGACGATTCTTCAAGATGAGAATCTAAATGAAGCACCTACAACTGTAGTTTGATAATGTATCGTTATTTACAGGTGATAAGTGGTATTGTGCAAAATATAGATGAATATACACTTATAATTGTCATCTTAGTCAGTATTTGTATTCTTTATCAAGTTGAAAAAGCTTATAAAAGGTTTCAGTGCTTATAACTTTTATTTACATAAGTATTTGCCTTTAACTGTTTTAAATGATAACTTGCAGTAATGTCATTTCCTTTATAGCAGTAATGTGTTTCCTATGTTATTTTATCAGTTTACATAATCTACCTATGAAAAACAATTGTTTGTAATTACCAATTTACACAATACCAATTTTCTTATTGTAGCAGTATGTATATTTTTATAAATCATTTAACTTTGTATGCAATTTCGTATGCTGCTAGTATTAGGAATATGATTTTATAATAATGAAGCAATAAAATTGAGTAGTAGAAAAGGAATAGGTAATAAGTCAATATGTACCTCTATTAAGTATCTTTGACAAATGAGTTTTCTTCCAGATTTATCCTTTTTGATTAAATATATATATATATAAAAATACAAGCTTTCAACTTGCTAGTTTTTATGTCTGTCCTCATCATTTTATTTTTAAAAAAAATTATTGTAGTATGTAGTGTAAAATTTATAGTTTAATGTAAAATCTATGGAAGTAAAAAAAATTCTATGGTAATTTTATATCTGTATTTTTTTTTATGAATTCAAGAAAAGAGCTCCAATATAATTTATCATCTAATATTGGTATATGATGAGTCATCTAGCAATCATTAAATGTGAACTTGTTATATGAAACTATATTTATAATGTTGATGTGCATCACATATATATTTTCTTATAAATGGAAGTAATTATTTTAATGGAAATTGTGGCAACATATCATGTTTTATATCTGTATGAACAATGAAATTTAGCAATGAATTGGGGATTTTTTACTCCTAAACATGAATCAAGTCTTGTGGTTTTATCTTGTG
Source organism: Troglohyphantes excavatus (assembly GCA_963932185.1). Taxonomy (NCBI): domain Eukaryota; kingdom Metazoa; phylum Arthropoda; class Arachnida; order Araneae; family Linyphiidae; genus Troglohyphantes; species Troglohyphantes excavatus. Next base: position 69,222,452 of record OZ010672.1, read on the forward strand.
ATTGTATAAATGAGTTTAGTATTTTATTATTCAATAAAAGTTCATAAATTTTTAACTGAGCTTGTCTTATATTCATTGCCATTTAAAACCATCACAAACTTTTAACAAATTGTGTAATCTCTTATAAACTAGCCCAACTTCCCAGAATATGAGATATATATGATCAGGTCTGCCCTAGTCATGGGTCCAAGTACAAATTTAGATGTGAGGCCCTTTTAGTCAGGAGTGTTGAAAGTTGCTTACTCCAATCGCACAAAGTGTGAAGTGCATCCCCCTCCCCCTCCTCCTGCTTGGAACAAGGAATGACCAATGTCATAATTGACAGTTTTGAGAAGAATGGCTTCAAAGTTTGAGGCTTGGTATTGCTGCAATGTTACGGAAATCACAGAACTGTTTGATTTGAAGGGATAAAGAAGCATGATAACATTGGTTTCTATTCCATTTAAGTGCATTTCGCATCACTAAATTTTGTCACTGCGATTGTACAACACGTGTTTGAGGTCTACGCATTCTCTAGCAACTAATATTTAACTTGCCTTTTGGCGTCTTATAAAGTAACAAATTAATGAAGTCTGAATCGCCAAATTCATACTGAACTCTTAATTGGCTATACATCTTACTGGAAGTATGTCGCAACACAGTTATCTGCGGGTTTTTTTTTGTGCGTTCCTGGGAAAGTCATTAGAACTGTTCAATGCATGCATACTATGGGAGTTGCACCTAGCTTATTGCAGGTGTGAAATGAGGTTTAAAAGTTACAAATTATATATTCAAAATAACTTTTTTAAAAAGGTTAAAATTGACATTGGTCGTTCTTGTCCCAAGCCACAGATATAAATTTTTTCATGTAACGCCAACTTTTTATCTGTAGCAGAGCATTTTTAATGTAGAATCTTTTTATATACGAGAGAGGAAAAAAATCCTTCATAACACCAGATGATAACTTGTGACGCGTGAGCGAAAGTATCCTAGATATTCCGAGTAACTACAAATTAAAAATAGAATGCTAAATAAAGTTTTTTTTTTAAATATTTCCTTTTAAAACTTTTGATTTTAGCTGGGTGCAGGGCCCTGTGCGGTGGCACTCATTGCACACCTCTAAAGTTTGTCCCTGTTTGTGACTGAAATATTAACTCTCCAGCTTCTTATAACAAAATTCCTAGAAGGATTTGAATATTAAATGTAAATGTATGGTTCCTAGCCTTCGTCCATCAATGTACAAAAGGTAAGTTTTCAGACATAGATTTGGTAAATGAACATAGCTTCAACTTTTTTTAAGAAAAGGGAGGGCTTTTGCTTTGTCAACTTTTTTTTACAATATGTCTATCCTCCCTATATTTTTTTACTATATCCATAACTATAACATAACTTCAAGGAAAATTAACAGTTTGAATCGAATAAAATGCTAAGACATAATTAAGTGTTAGATGAGAAAATAGAAGAAAATGACAATTAAAAAACCTTGTATGCAGTTGCCAACTTTTTTTTTATTAGGTAAAACTGATACTAATTTTTATTGCTTCATACTTGAGGAGCAAAAATTCCAAATTTGTTTTGTTCATAATTTTTAAATATTTTTACATACCAAATTCACTTCCGATCTAAACTATTTTATTTATCCAAAACACTTTGTCCTATCGAAATTAACCTGCAAAAATTGGAATTTGTATAAGAATCGTATAGTTAAAATTATTTGTTTTCTCACAAATCACCTTAATGAGATTAAAAAAAAATAGGCTTTGAATGTTTGCTCCTCACTTACAGGATTGCAGTTGACCATCCTTTTAATGACCGCATGATGTAGTAATCACCACTGATAGTCCCAAAGAGTTTATCATAGAAGCAATGTTATTTTTGAAAAAATATATGTTTGGTTCTTTCAGGTGTAGTTTTATCAAAGGACTATTGTATTAAATTATTTAAAAAGTTCAAATACAAATTACAGAGATTATCACATATAGAAAGATTTTGGAGAATTTACACAATAAAAAAATGGTTATTCAAATTTGAAAACTTTCCTAAAATCTGCTAAAAAGATTTTTTTTTTTTTTACAAAATGTGATAAATGAATTTTTTTTTAAATTTTTTTTTTACTAATTTTGACTAAAATTGTAATATGATCATATGTTAAGAAACTTTCCACAAATTAAAGTAACCTCTTAACTTGTAACAAAGTTTTCATGCAATTTATGGTTTGGGTAATTTCTGGTATCTTGACGTTAAGAAGTAATATTTTTATTAATCTACAAGGTTTTTGGCTTAAAATTGTATTTTGATGCGAGACAGTGAGTGTTTAAAGATTGTTTGCATTTTTTAACATTTATACTATCTTGGTATAAAAATTATATGTCGTGGCGAAATTTGTTATAGTACAGTCATAGAATTATGAAAAAGAGTCAAGGAAAGTATAGATGAAATCTGGAACCATTTTCTAATTTTTGCATCATAAAAGTGTTCTAATCATCATAATTCCTGCACCATCCTGGAATTGAATGCAAAAAAAAATTTCATCTTTTTTTAAATATTCTTTCAAGAAAAGTTTATTACAAAATTAATTCTCAAAAACTACTTATTAAGTCATTTTCATTTGTCGAGTAGGACCTTTACCAATTTGGCACAAGAAAAAGTACATAGTTGTTAAGTAGTGTAGAGAAGTATGTATTTTTTTTCTTATGTTATACACGCAAAATGAATAGTTAAGACATGAGGCGTGCAGTTACAAAACTCGTTAAACTTCATCCATATTTTTTATTATGGGAAATGAAAAAAACTTTTGTAGAGTTTAATTTTCAAGCTAACTTCTTGAAATTTGGCATTTTAACAGAAAGTTCGTTCTGAATCCAATTTCATAAGTACTTTTCCTAAATTTAGTATAGTTTATATGTTATTTTAAAAAATGGATTTACAGAATTTTACTGCAGTATGTAGGATTTATTAAAATTTGCAGCAATATTTACCTCACGTGAAACAATACTGTCATTCACTTACACAAAAATAAGTGAAAAAAATTATAGGAAATTGGTAATACCAAAAAAAAAAAAAAAAAACGGGGAAAAAATAGTGAGGATTTAACGAGTTTTGGAGCTGTACCAAGTACTTACAGGTGAGGATATAACGGGTTTTGACACAGATTGAATCGAATGTGGATTTAACGGGTATGGGCGGCAATCAGATTTAAAGAGTTTAGCAGCAGTATTTGATTTTCGACGATTTAAAATTGTTTTGCATCTATTTGAGTAACCGAAGAGGTTGGTTCAACAAACATAATGACGGGAAAATTTAAATTTTTTTTTAAATTAACTAGTTTTTCAATTGGGTAATTCATGTGTTCCTCGTTTTCACATGCACGACTTTAACAGTGCTGTTACACAAATTTTTTTTTTTTTTCGGGGGGGGGGGGGGGGGGGGGGTGATGATTGGTTTGGTTAATTAGCATCGCACTAGAGCTGCACAGTGGGCTATTGGCGACGGTTCGGGTTCTATCTCGAAGGAAAAACCCGGGAACACATTCACACACACATTCATACAGGCACCTCGTTATTTTAGAACCATGGTCAGATGACGAGGAAACACCTGAACTGGCACCCAACGCCTTCAATAGACGTCGGGACTTTGGACCCCGATCAAATTTATCGTGCACCAGTCCCGTATATACGCTGTTAATTTTTACGGATATTCTGGACGACTTTTCTAGTATTTTTGTAGCGAAGCTGGCAACCCTACGATCACAAGATCACTACTTTTTTACTTTTCTTTGTCAAGTCCATTGCACAGGTTCGAACCACCAATCCTCGGATTAGTAGCTGAACGCCTTAACCGCTCGGCCTAGGAGGCCTCGAAGTTCTGTAGGGACCAGTGCGTGGGTTAGCATGGAATTTTAGTTCCTGTACTATAATTTTAAGTTTTAGTCTTTAAATAATACCTCAATATAGAAATATTTACTTAATACAATGAGATAGATTGTATTCAGCGTTTATTAAGGCATTTTTTGTGTTGAAATAAAAGTATTTTTTGTATTTCGTTATTATTATATTATTTCGTTGTATTAAGCAACTTTATATACAGATAAAATATAAGTATTTCTGTATCTAAATTTATTCATATATAGAATAAAAATATTACTTATTTGGCAAAAACTAATATTATAAACAAACTTTTTCATAATAACGAGCGTATATGCTCGTTATTATGGAAAAGTTTGTTTATAATATTAGTTTTTGCCAAATAAGTAATACTTTTATTCTATATATGAATAAATTTAGATACAGAAATACTTATATTTTATCTGTATATAAAGTTGCTTAATACAACGAAATAATATAATAATAATGAAATACATAGCGACTAAACAAACAAAAGCAGAGTTGTCTGATGTATGGAAGAAATCCGCATTGAGGCTGCGTCGGGTGCGTGCTCCGGAGTTGTTCTCGTCATCTGACAATGGTTCAAAAATATGAGGCATCGTTCCCGGGTCTTTCTTTCGAGACAGTCTCCGAACCGTTGCCAATAGCCAACTGTGTAGCTCTATTGCGACGTTGATGAACCAAACCAAACCGGGTTTTAAATATTGTGACGTCACCGCCTCTTCGCGTACTTTTAGCCAGATTTCGCGCACAAAAAAATAAATACGAATTAGAAAGTGAAAACTTTACGATGGATGGTTCTTTTTTGGTTGTCCGAATTGGATAAAAAATATAAAAAAATATGGAAATTGACCATTGTGTAGCTCTTGTGCGACGCTGATTCAACCAATTCTATAGACAAAATGACGATGTATGTCTACTGAAAACTGTTGCTAGGCCGGTTACTATGCGAAAGACCCATTATAGTTTCTTATCAATTACCTTTTTTGTGGCCGGCTATTTCAAAACGGTTTGTTAAATATTAATGCTAGTTTATTCTAACAGCCTACCAATGTTGACACCTTTGCCCTAAATTGGAGTTAGACATACCCTTGCTCTATGAATGTTGAAATTATAGTACTGAAATTGGCAATACCTTTGTTATTTACGGACTTACGGTGGTTTGACACAAGAATTTAAAATACTCATAAAATGTAAGTATTATTTTTGCATATAAAACTAGTTATTTAATGTAAAATAAGCTATTTTATAGCATCATTCTTTTCAACAATTTGTATGTGTTGTGTTCTTAAAATATTTGTGTGTAAATAGAAAGTTATTAATCATATTTCAAAGCTTAAGCAAACTGTTGAAAACGAAATCAGGTTATAAAATCTCATTCCATTTAAAATTAATTGGATAACTAATGTTTATATTGGTTTATTCATATGATTTTTAGCTTTCCTTAACATACTTTTCTGTCATGATCATGATGCTGTTTTAAGTAGTAAATGTTGTATATTAAAATTTCCGAAAACGAAATTAACTTCACAAAGTAATGTACATTCGCTGTAAAACATTCAAATGAATTTTTCACGGATATATATTAAAACAAATTATTTATTGTATCAATTATAAGAAATTAAACGTCTTTTTAAAAAATATTTACAATTAAAGTTTAATTTCGATTTCGTTTTCAATATATATTCAGCACTTCTAGCAATGAAATCCTATCTTTCGTTAGATTCGTTATGCCATCTTCAGTTAATCTGGATCATAAAGTTTACCAACTTTTCTTTTATTGTAATACTTTTATTTTAAATGCATGTACAATCCTTTTGATATTTTTGACGACCTATTTCTGAAGTTGAGCTGCTATTTGTTATTGGTTTTAGTGACGTTTTCAGAAATGCAATTACATTATACTAGCAATAGACAGTGATGTTCATAAAATTACTTCATGTTGAAAAAGTGTATGAATTGCGAAAACTAACTAAAATTATTTGTTAAAATGTACTCAATAGTCCACCTGATTTCACACCTAATAGTCACATGATTTCGGCTGCACTAACATTTTCGACCACGGGTCGCCACTAGAGCATCGTGGTCAAACTATGGAAAATTTCAACATTTTACCCTATCGGTTGATATATAACAAAAAGTAGCTTAACAGGGAGCAAATTGCAACAAAAGATTTTTGAAGTTTTTTGTCTCTACTTGGTGTGCTGACCCACAAAGTTTATACGTTTTTGACTACCAAAAGTGGGTTAAGACTGAACAGTTTCAAAATGGCCGCCATTGACCATTATAATTAGCTAGTCGTATCTTCTTTATTATTATTTCGAAATTAATAATTTTTTCTTTTAATCCAGGGTTTTAAGGGTCAAAGAATTTATTTCTGCTATCAGAAATTTGGTTAACCAATTTATAAAATCCAAAAATAGGCTACTGATCACAGCAACTGGTTGATTTACTACATAATTTTTTTTTCCAACTGCAAGCAAATTCCAATAAAATTGTTCTTAACGGTTTTTGCTTCTGATTGCTGTATTACATCAATCAGAAACAAAAGCCATTAAGAAACCTTTTAGGAGAATTTATTTGTGGTCGGATATTTTTTTTTGTAATTGCCCTTTTTTTTTCGTTTGCCTTATTTCTTTGATCGTTGTCCCCTTTTTGGAACTAATGAATTGATTAACAAAATTTCTAAGAGCAGAAATGACTTCCTTGACACTTAAAACCCCAGATTATAAATTTTTTTTATTAATTTCGACATAATAAAAAAGATATGGTATCTAGTTAATTGCAATGACCATTTTTAAACTGTCCAGTTTTAACCCACATCCATCAGTCAAAAACTGTAAATTTTTCTACTGTGGGTCAGCTCACTAAGTAGAAACAAACACCGATAAAAAACCTTTTGTTGCAATTTGATCCCTTTCCTGCTACTGTTTGTGGTATATCGACCCGATATGAGTAAAATATTGAAATTTTCCAAACTTTGACTCATGCTCAATAGTAAAATATTTCCCGATGTCGAAATTCCTTTTTGCAATAGTCTTCTAATTACTAAAGACAAGTTTTCCATGCAATTCCATTTCAGTTATTTTTTTTAAAAAAATTTCTTTTGGAGAAATGGGTAAAAAATTGAAATTTTCAAAACTTAGACTGTCATGTGCAAAGGTCCAACATTGTCAGATAGCAATTTTTTTTTTGCTTTTGACTTCTAATTACCAAAGTCAAGTTTTCCACACTTATTGCATTTCAATTTGAAATCTTTTCGTTTTTTCGACCAACCTTAATATCTAGCATGTTAACTATGGGTTACATTAACAATGGGTTCGATGCCAAATGTGTGCAAGCACTAAAACATTGCAAACTGCACCATACTTTTTTAAAAGAGAAATTTGCTACAAAGTTACTAATTTAACAGCATTTTTTTTAATATGTGAGCAGTTTCCTTTGGTTGAAAGTCCAGATGAGCAACAAGTTAAAAAAAGTATTGAAAATAGATAAATAAAGTAAATCCTCATGCTTTGAAATTTATTTACTGCTTACGTATTTCACTTGATTGCTGGTAAAAGAGGGGTTGTTATTTTTCCTAAGTTTACAGAATTTGGTTTAAAATATCCTGAGTTTAGTTTTGAATATTTAATTATTTCTTGTCAAACGGAAAAAAAATTCTTCCTTTCGTAATTTATTTCTCATTCTAGTCAATAGTAAAGCTTCAACTATCATACAATGATTCCACTGAAGAAGGTGTCCCAAAAGTATTGTTACACTTTTTAAAATTAAGTCGATTAAGTTAAAAAAATACAGCAGTTAATTAATTTGTTATTTTTTGTTTATTTTGGTTAACTTTAGTAATACTTCTGTTCAAATTTTTGTTCTTTGCCAATTCGAATGGGTTTATTTTTAATTGGCATAGTGCACTTAACTTGTAATTCGTTGCTTATTTTGGTTTGATATAATTTTCCCACAATGAACTATTTTGCTAATTAGGTTTTGGTTTAGTTTAACCTTTACAGGGCGGGTGACCAATTTTACGGACAGAATCCCATTTTAAAATCAAACTCTATCAATCCTTCACCGAGACTTTAATTTTTCTCCTTCGTATTTCTCTCCCTAACGTTATAATATGTGAATCGAACAACCTCTGTTGCTCGCTCCATTTTCGTTTAAGCACATATCAAATCATATCCTTATCCATATTTATATTGCAATCGCTTGTTGAACTTAAAATGGTCTTACTTTGGATTTTTACTTTTTGATGAAGTATTTAAAAAATGGTCAAGCCGATTAACTGTTATTTTAGTTTGTCATGCGCTAACAAAAAAGCATTTCAAGATTGATTTGAAGAATAAAAATGAAATAGGGGATAAAACAGAAGGAAAAAGTTTTTAATAATAAAAATTAATTTTCAATAATTGTTCTAGTACTTTTCAGTATAATTTTGTCAGTAAGATGGTGATATATTTAGAGTACAAATAGAAACATGCTTCTAATTTTATGCAAAAGAAGCTTTAATAAATACAAAAATATCATAATAGTTGGTAGCTCTACAATTTGAATTATTTTAAAATTATGCCCAAACAGAACATTTTGGAAACTAAAAAAAATTGCTATGTGCCATTGATGCCTAACTTTTATCTTCTAATTTCGAACCCTGGATCTCGAACTTTATGTCACTTGCTAAAGCTGAATAGTAAACAAAAGCGTATTTTTTTTATTAATTTATATGTCAATGCCCAACTTGAGGCATTTTTTTGATTTGGTGAATTCCGGCGGTAACGGAAGGCCAGTTTGTACAACAACTTATGGTTATAGTTTTAAAAATATATTTTATTTCAAATAACTGATAGGTAGACTTTTATACACTTTACTCCATTTTATTAAAAATGCAAAATCTAGAATTTAGCACTTTATAACTTTTTTTAAAATTTAAATTTTAGTAATGGTAACGGAAGGACGTTTTTTGGAAGTGGTATACCACACTTACACCTTTTTATTAAAAGTTCAGCTAAACCGTAAAAAAGAAAAATCTTGAAAAATTAGAACACTTAAAGGAGAGTTCAATTATTATAAATTGCAGTGCAGTTTTTAGAAATTATTATATTATGCCCAAAAATATTATGTTTTTTTAAGGTAACGGAAAGACAAAAATTCCAAGTGTGTAAAATTGGATTGTTTTACAACAATTTACTCATTAATATTTTGAAAAAGAATATTAGGTGTTAAATTCTGCTTATTCAGCTGTTTTTAAATCTAATTCTGCAACAAATTCTTTTTCCAGAGCCATTTGTTAAGAACCCATATAGTGAATAAATAGAAAAGTAGTACCTGTTTTAATTGAAACTCAATGTATTTGTGACATACTTATTAAATTAGCGGGGTAGGGTATTAAGATAGAAAATACAGTTAATAAGTATATATAATATTTATATCTGTTTGAATTTCAATAATAACTGAAAATTAGTTTGTTTAAATGTGGAAAGTTCAGTCAAAATCAGCTAATACAAATATGTCCTTCCGTTACCATGTTTTTTGTCCTTCCGTTACCATAAAAAAATATCTAAATTAAAAACAAAATAAAATTGTTGCTGTTTCTAATTAATAAGTGTCATAAATCTGCTTTATACAAAAATTCATTAAGTTGTAGACCCAATAGTTTCTTAGTGAGGTGGTTGAAATATAGTATTTTGGTAACGGAAGGACATTTATGGTTTGACTTAATAAGTTATTGATTTCAAGGTTAAAAAATATTTTTTTGCAAAAACAATTAATAGAAAGATTAACTACATGAATAAAGTATAAAAGTTAACCTATTTATTTTATTTTGGTAAGGGATTTTAGTCAAGTTATAGTATGAAACAAAATGTTGATATTCCGCACTGCCAAAACATATAGTAAAGAAGTGACTTTGACCTTGATTTTATAAAAGTCATTGTGTTAATTTTAAAAAAATATGTTAAGATTCAAAAAGTTCATATCTTTCTGAAAAAAATGGTATATGACAAATGACTCAACATAAAGTTTAAAATTTTAAGTGCCATGGCAACATTTTCCCGGAATTCACCATTTGCATTCCTGATTTGAAGAAGAAGCATACTGCTGCCGGATATCTGGCTGACATTCCATTCGGGTAACCGTTATCCATCCAAATTTATAACCGTTGCATCACTAATTTCTTGTTTAGATTTGTTGACACAAAAGAAATAATTTCTCAATATTACCTTTACAATACTTGAAAAAGCAAAAAATAAGATAGTTACATGGACTATTTTGAACCCTTTCATGAACCACTATTTTGACAAACACACACACAGATACTAAAATTTACATTTGATCATCAAATATTGTCACTATACCTATTTAACTTTATAAGCCTGTGTGAAGACTGATTTTACTTTTATCTCTTTCATAGGTTTTTACAATGTTATTTATGTCAGCTAATCCAGGAGTATTAGTTGCCCACTGCTTTTATCCATAAAGTTTGAAAAACAGTGAGGTTTTCTAACATTTTTATAGCATGACAATGTTATAAATTATATATCTCATTAAAAAACGTCTATATGAAAGACAGGCTGACTAAAAGGGAAACAAATGCCTGGCTATGAAAATGAGTAAAATTTAAAATACGACCAAATTTAATTAAATTGTTGATGACATAGAAAAATAGTTATATTTAAAATCAAAATAAACTTATTCTCTTGTTCATCATTAGGTTTAAAAAAACCTCAAATTCTATTTATATATGTTGTATGGATGTTTGTGTATATTGGCCATCAAAACACTATCCACTCTTATCCATTTAAACATTATTTCAAAATGTGATGTTACATTGGCCGGTCATTTGAATAAAATTTTTCAAATGCTTAATGGCCAGGTGTGTGTGTAAAACACCTGTGAAACTGGAGTTTTAAATTTATTAAAATTTAGGTTGATAAAGAGAAGTTTGGTGTGATCTGGTGTCAACAATTTCCATTGTACAGAGAAACAAAACAACATAAAAATATGCAATAAATGAAAAAATTATTTCTTTTATTTATTACTTATTTTTACGTTGTCTTCTATATTCTTACACAATGTTTTCATGATACATTTGTTCTTAATTTTCGTTGCTATATAATATTCAACAATTTCATTGTCATTTACAATTTCATTCACATATATTAGATTTCTCAATTTTCATAGTCAGTTCTTTTTTTTTTTTGTTTCGAACATGACCTTTCTTTTCACAGATGTTTTTAATGGGATTTCACTTAACTTTTAGGTGTTCATTGTTATAGGCACCATGCATGAAAATACGCTCATAGCATGTTATACTCTCATAGCATGTTATACTCTTATAGAATCTTAAAAGCCACAATAGTGGCTTCTAAGATGTTTGTATGGGATTTCACTTAATTTTCAGGTGTTCAATGTTATACTCCTATAGCATGTTATATATTTTAGTGTTTTATTGTCCATTTATCCCCACTCCTTTTCATTTACAGGGCCTTACGAAGTTTCGCACCTTAGCAATTTAAGAAATTTTATCGTTTTAGCACCATTTAAAAACTAAATCTTACTAAATACGTCCCTTTACAGACCTTGCATGCAAAAGTTCCTTTTTCAAATCATTTAACTGTGTTATATGATTATGATAATATTAAAAATTAAGTCGTTCTAGCCCAACTCACAACTAGACGTACGATTTCCTACACTAATCTGGTTTGCTAGCTAGGTTGCACTACAACTCCTTTCTTGTTTATAAACTGTTTCTACTAGTGCATCGAATGGCATTATTCTAGACTAGAATCACATTACTATATATTTTGATAACTATATATTTTGATAACTATATATGTTGAAAACTATATATTTAATAACTAGTGAGTCTCAAAATTAGTTTTACGATTTTCTGTGAGATAAAGAGGTAGTAGTATTTTTTTTTTTTTTGTAAAATGTAGTGAACATGTGGATTTAATTTTTGAAAGCCAATTTGTGATTTATAGGATAGAGTAAAAGGTGTAAATGCAAAATGACGGAAGTAGTGCAGACTTGCGGTTTAGTTGATGTGGTTTTCTTTTGTATCTTTTCCTCTTGAAGTGGTAAGAAGATATAAATACAAAAATTCGAACTTCTTTGACTACTGAATCTGTTGGTATCAGTTTTGCCATGACCGCAAATGATTCTTATAAAGGCTTTATGTGAAAAAAAAAGTGATTTTTATTTTTGTATTGTAAACCATCTTGATATGCTAAATTTCACATTTCTATGACAATTAGAAATAGCACAGAGGTCTTTTTCAATTTCGATTTTTTTTGTAGGAGATAAAACGGCGAAGAAAATGATTTGCGTCTACTGTATTGAACACCTAAATTCCAAGAGAGAAAAGTGTATTGTTGTGCTATGTGTACATTAACGATGTATTTAAAAGTAGCGTCGAACCGCTTACAGTAAATACAGTTTCTCTTGTAGTTCTGACTAACTTGACGATGCATTACTGTGCACCCAATTATTTGCATTTATAAAATTATTAACTGTAGATGTAACGAAATATACTGAATAAAGGGATGAAGCAGGTAAACAATTTGAATAACATCAATTTAAAGTGGGAAAGTTTATTTGTGTGGTTCACTAATCATATGGTTAGAAGCTTCTGGTACTAAATTATCTATCTTAAATAAGTATATATTTAAGTTGATAAAACATGAGTTGGATAGTTATCATTGCTTCTTAACCAATTAAGATTCGGCTTAGTGGATGCAATACTACTTTCAGAAATGACAAAAATAGTTTGGAATAGATATTTGTGAATGAATTTGTACTATCTACTGCATTTAAAATCTCTAAAATAGAATCTTCTATTTTTTTGTAAATTAAAACATTTACGATCAAATTTGAATATAAATCTTAACCCATAGATATTCACATTCCTAAAAGTATTCAACTTTTGTGCCAAAATGTTCTTATGTAAAATTAGCTTAAATTTTTGGTTTATAGACAGTCATATACAGTGAATGTAGTAATAAGGTGCAAAATGTCAAGTCTGCCCTTGTATTGTTTTTTATGAAAATATCTCTCAAATTAAAATGCAAGTAATAATAATATTTTTAAAATATAGCTTATTTTATGCATTAACGATTTTTTTACTTCATTATAAAAGGATCATAATTAGCATAAAAGTGCAAAAAATCAAACAAACCACTAAGAGAAAAATTAAAATTTTCAAGTTATGTTGTAGAAATTATCAAAGTGTTGAATGTAATTTGCCAAATTCGTCATCAGCGATTGGTGGTTGATAAATAATTTTAGAACTAACAATGGATGTTATTTATTTCAATCGAAGTAATCTGTATTAAATCCACTAAAAATTTACATTCTTTCATTTTATAAATCAGGGAACCCCCCCGAGCCAAAACGCTGATGTTTGCTGAACTTGGCAGCTCTGATCGGAAAAATCAGCATAAAAATTAGAGGAATCGCATTGTTAAAATGACGTTTTTTCAAAAACAACAATATTAATTGCCTGCTGATAATCAAATAACTGATGAGTACAATACAAACTATGAGACCATTTCGGACAAAAGAATCGTCAGTAAATTCACACAAAGAAACGTGAATTTCCAAGAACCAAAGTCGAAAAAAAACGTTGGTCAAGGTCTAGAAAAACTGGTTCTTAATTCATTGAAAGCTCTGTTCTTAAGGCAGGGAATTAAAAAAAAACTGTTTTTTGCATACCAGACAGGAAATGAATTGAAGTTTTTATTAAAATCGAAGAGTTAATTGTGGGTTTTCAGGGAAGTCAGGAATGGTTGGCGATTTTGTTGGCAAGATAATCTGTTTTTAGCCATCCCATTAAAAAACGTCTAGAATGAAGAATAATGGGTCATTCCATGTCAAATCAACACAAGAAAATGCATTTTTTTCCCGCACCATCTCCGATTTTTATGAAATTTGGTGAACTTGTTATACTTACTAAGAATGTAAAAAATGCAAAATTTTAACCTCCTAGGCCTATTAGTTTTTTAGTTATTTGCATTTCAAAATGGCTAAAAAATACAATCTGCCTCCGATGGCTGCATTTAAATTACCATAACTCCTGTTCTAATTAACATATAGAAATAATATTGGTATCATTTTAAAGCTCTTTAAATGACTTTTAAAATGATATGAAACACATGAAGAAATTCTTTTTTGGGGAATTAAAGGTAAAATAATATGACCTTGAAATGTTTTTCGCTAACCTTCATGTGTTTCATATCATTTTAAATTAATTTAAAGAGCTTTAAAACGATACCAAATTATTTCTATATGTTAATTAGAACAGGAGTTATGGTAATTTAAATGCAGCCATCGGAGGGCAGACTTTACGTTTTCAGCCATTTTGAAATGCAAATAACTAAAAAACTAATATGCCAGGAGGTTAAAATTTTGCATTTATTACATTCTTAGTAGGTATAACAAGTTCACCAAATTTCATAAAAAATCGAAGATGGTGAGGAAAATGACTGTTGATTTAACATGGAAATAACCCATATGCAATAATATAATCGGCGATAAATTGATTTTTGGAAAATACTACTGACAAAAATATTATGAATTCAGCACAGAATATTTTTACCCATTTTCGCTGCATACTTTCAACAATAAAAATTATTTATTTCACAATGTTAACTTAAATTTAAAATGTTTCAACAATAGCCAATAAGGCCGAATAAATAATACCGAAATTATTTTTTCCCCAATTCTAAATGTGAATGAAATAATGTTTTTGATACTCAGCTTTTTTTTTATTATGCAGTTTTGCATTTATGCATATATGCTTTTTGTTTTCATCTGCAGATACGTGGCTTATACCTTTATTTAATTTTTAGGCTAATCTCATTTAAATATTTTATTCTAGTTTGAAACTTTTTAACTTTTTATAGTAAGTGCATTAAAAAAGTTCCTTAAACTTTGCTAAAATTTCTTTAATTGTATTCAATTGAAAATAAATAAATTTGGAAAGATGAATGTTATTAATTAATACATTTTTAATCTAATTTTTTGTCGTAATTTTAGATGCAAATGTGGTTTATGACTATGCCTTACTCACATGCAAGTTAGCGGGGGTAAGGGACAAGTTGCTTTATTGCCTTTCTTTTCTTCGTCTTTAATTTCCACTCTTATTTTTCAGAAATATATCTATGGCTTGGAACAAGGACATTGGCAGGGTTTGAAATTACGAGATAAAAGTTAGGCGTTATTGGCACCTATCAATTTTTTTTTTTAGTTGCCAAAATGTTCTGCTTAAGCATAATTTTAAAATAATTAGAATTGCTTAATCAGAGCTGGCAACTGTTACGATATTTTTGTGATCGTTAAAGCTTCTTTTGCATAAAATTAGGAGCATGTTTTCATTTGTATTCTAAAAATATCGTCCTAATGACAAAATTACTGAAAAGTATGAGATCAATTATTGAAAATCAACGTTACACATAAAAATATGACGACTGGTGTATAAACACATCGTCAAACTGAAATTTTTATTAAAAGTTGGGCGTCAAAAATGACGACTGGGTGTAAAATTAAGGTCGTTAAAACTGAAATTTTTAGGTTCAAAATACGACTAACGACCGCTAATTTCGAATCCTGGAATTTGTTCTTTTTGTTCTAGACCGCAAATATTAAAGCTACTCCAAACCTAAAATATAAATAATTTTTTCGTTTAGCTTAGATGCATTTTGTTAAAATACTAATGAATTTTTAAACATGTATTTCTCATTCATTTTTTGTTCTTTACGTTTTACAATTAAAGTGAGTTAATTTTTTAAAACTTTGATGTAGAGTAGAAAGCTAACAAAAAAAGACGTTTTTTATGTTCTAGTACATACAATTCAATTGATGAACAGGGAACAAAAGAACTGGTCATATTTTGGTGACTGAGACTCGCCACTCGAGTTCAAAAGAGAAAAAAATTATGGGACGAAAAATGCGAAATTTTGCCGATATAACAAAACGTTCTTCTGAACCTATTACTATTAAAGAAAATGAAAGTTGCTATTTATATTTTTTTACTATGAATGATATAATTTATATTAGCCGTAAAAATTTTGGGATGAAAGTGAGTGTATTTTGTTTGGGTCGTTTAGAAGTAGCTCAGTAAGAAATATATCAGCATTGCAAGATCGTTATTTGTTACGAGATATGACAGAAACTTAAGTAAACCTTTTTTACATTAGGTGCTTTAAATTAGATAAATTGAAAACGCCTTGATCAAATGACTTGAAAGTTGGTATTCAACGATAAATTTTGGTGTCTATTTAAAATTTTTAGCCAAAGCTGAGTACTGCCAATTAAAATATTAAAGTTAGCCCACATTTTAATATGAATACATGCCCTATATGTTAAGTTTCACATATTAATTTCTGAATGGCTTTATTCCCTAAAATAGTATTTTTGAGAAAGTTATTTTCAAAATGGAATATTTCCAATGGGTCCCATCCATTGGAAATATTCCCTTTTAAAAATGAGCTCCTCCTTTGGCTTTGCTGTATGATGAAAAATGCTCGAAAAACAAGAAATTGCTACTTTTTTTCCCCCTGTATCATTTAGCCTCGATTATAAAATCTTTACTCATAAAAATAATTGCTAATTTAAAGACTACAAAGAACTAAAATATACTTAAATCAAATTAAAACTGGTTTTAAAAAAAAAGGACTTGTCGAAATCGCCAGTCCAAACTGCATATTGTTTGAACTAAAGTTAGCAGTAATAATTATTTAAAAGGTTTCCAGGTTATAGGTATTAATTATAATTAATACCTAAAAAATGGAAACATTTTAAAGCCAAATGCATTTCAAATGAGGTTTTGAATTTGCAAACTTGTGTTAAATTCCTGAAAATTCGATTTTTCTTGTTTTTAAAATCGTTGTGACAAAATGAGGAGCGCGCATGCAAAACCAAACGTGTAAAAAAATATTTAAAAAAGTGAGATAAGCATTGAATTTTATGGAAAAAAAAGATGATGTTTATCCGTTTTCTCAACAAAAAAGATAAATAATAATAATATTTCCAATGATATTCCTTTCATTTTAAAACTTGAAAATGTGGAGGTCCATAGAAACCCAAATGTTTTTATGGTTCTTTACGATTTGCGATCGGATTGGCATGTTTATTTACGCTTAGGCGCTCCTCCAATGTCGAATTTTAATCCCATTTTACAGTTTAAAATACTTTTTAGTTTGGTAACATCCAAAATACAATAAAACTCATAAAATTGTTAGCCAGATTAGCAAATTTGCGCTTTATCTTTAGGTAAATGCGATTTTTTTCTTCTATTTTTGAATTTCCGAGATCGTAACACGTATCCCAATTACAGAATAACTGCGAATTAGGCATTTTGTCTTTCACTTAATTTTTTTCATGAACATTATTCAAAATATGGAAATTCCCTAGATATCAAACCACAGTGACCTCTGTAGAAGTGTATACAATCTTTTTGCATCTATTATACAAAATATTACAATGTTTACATTACAGTAGGTTACATTACACCAGTATATGAAATTACTATTTATTTTTATGTTTTGTTATTAAAAAAAAAATATTGAGTTTTTGGTCTACCAAAATAATGATAGGAAATAATTTACCTTAGATTTTGTTTTCTTTTCTGTTTAGCTATTTGTTTAAGCATACATATTCAGTTTTGACTATGTGTTGAACATTTATATATTAATTTTTTACTTATTATTAAATATTTTTTAGGCTAATTTTAAAGAAAACCTTAGAAATTGCTTAATTTTGTTTTCAAAATCTTTTTCTAGATTTTAAACAAAATTATTTTTTCAAAGCATGTAATTTAGTCTAATTATTAATAATTAATCAGCATGTGTGTCAACATAGGTATTTAACTATGGTAATGTTAATCTGGTATAAGTCTGGAAAATTAGAGAATATCTGGCAATGATGATCTATCTCGGATGAATATCAAGATAAATCCTATTGAATTGTTACGCTTTATTTAAAAATCACTGTATATTGAAATGCGCTTAATACTTGCATATATTCCATTTTGTATTTTGGTTTCCTCTTTTTAAAACATTTGCCTTTTCATGCCAGAATAATAAATATAATAACTTGAAATTCATGTAAATCATCCTTAAAAAATTCAATGGTTTGGCTTTTTTTAATTTAACTACTCACTTTTAAGTATTATAACAATACTAGTCCATAAATTCCTTATACTATCAAGCATTAGCAGTATGTGCTGCTTGAAAAAAATAAACCCAAAAATTGTCTGTGGTTATCAAGTTGGCAGGATTCTAGATTTAAAAGTGTTATGTCAAACCTATATAATCCCATCTGAAGATTTTCTGACTGTTGCAAGTTTGTTGTCAAGTGAAGACTTCAATGGTAGATAGAAGCTAATGGAAATAAAAAATATATGAAATATTCTTTTTTATGTAAATTTGCATAGTCACAACTTTTATTTAAAAAAAAAATTTAAGCCTGTCCAATAGAAGTGTATAACTTTAAAGAATTAATTGCTATAAGTAAATTATTACACACTTAAATAATTTTTATAGTGTTTTTTAAGGAACATATGTTTGCATGCCAGTACTGATCCAATTCTGTAATAATACTATCTGCAACATTTAAACTGTAATTTTTGAAGAAAATTTGCTGTCGTAAAAAAATGTTTAGTTTAATAATTTGCATATGTATTTTCTATTTTAATTTTATCACTTTTTATTTGTTTTTTTGTTTCTATTAAGAATCTGCTTTACTTGTTTAATCATAATTAGCACATTTTATTTACAGTTAGTTGTGAAAGCTTGGAATGAGAATGCCTCCTAAAGGTAATTATTGAGTTTCTCCAAGACCACTGACTTCCATTTGAAATATTTCTTTTATATTTATTTAATTACAAAACTGAAACATTATTTATAGAGATGGATTCCCACAGCTATCATCAAAAGTATCTGAATTTGAAGAAAAAATTTAAGGCACTTCTATATGTAAGTTATTAAATAGTAAATTTTTTATTAAAGTAGCTTGGGGTAAAAAATATATATATTTTTTAGTTTTAAAAGCTAGCTATATGTAGTGAATTTAATGTTAACAGTGAAATTTAAAATCTTTCAAACTATTTTGAATGAAAGAAAATCAAGAAGTCTGGCTCAGTAATTTAAAAATACTAAGACTCACAATAATTTAAAATCTATATTTATTTGTGTTATAGTTTAGCAGAATTTAAAACTTTAAAATCTGTATTTTAAATTGAAAAAATTGTGTCCATCTATGAAGTTTCTTTTAATCTCAATTGTGTGAAGTTAGTAAAAGTTAATATGAAATTACCAAGGCCACATTTTCAGTTCTTTCAGTGGAATATGACTATATTAAAAAAAATAACATCCTAAATATAACAACACAAGGAGTGAAAGTAAGAGTCCTCACGTCCGTCCGTTCTTTTTACTTTCGAATTCAATGAACAATTTTAATTTGACGCCGAGTTAAATTCAGTAATAGTAAATTTCAGACAATTAGGTTCTTCTTGTAGATCATTAGTAAACAATGGTGGTAATCAGACTCATGAAGGAGGCAATTCTTGAACATCACAAAATTTAATAAGGACGCATTTAAGCAATAAATTACATTAAATGTAAACAGGACAATACAACAAAAACACATCCATACTCCTTGAGAGCAGAGCAAATTCTATATCATTCATACTAGGGGAATCCCCGTCTTTCCTCCTGCCGTCGCCAACGGTTGGCGGCAAATCGCTCTTTTGGCGAGCGAACATTACAGTCAAGATCCCTGATTTTAGAACACTTTTGCCACAGTTCTTTTTCAAAATCTATTTGGAAATGAATACCTGGTATTGTATACCAGGTATTTAATTTTTTATGCTTTATTATTTAGTGCTTTTTACTTTTAGTCAGTTATAACAACACTATATTAAACATATCTAAATATAAAGAAATGAAGGAAAATTAAATATATATACATTTGATAAATTTACTTTTATAAGAGCATGATTTTTTTAAAATAGGATTTTATTATTATATTTCCCTTTTTAGTAACTAATATTAATACTAAACACTGTTTTATAACTTAAAATTGAAATAAAAGCAAATATGTTATTTTTTTTGTAAAATAATGCAATTAGGGTAGTAGAATAATATTTTTTTAAATTAAAACAGCAAGTCGATATCTGGCTTTATTATAGCAAAATGTTCTACTCTTTGCAAATGTTGAAATTTCCTTCACATTCACGTATATCTTTCAATATAAAAATGTCATCATTATTAATAGGTATTTCTTAGTATAAAGGAATATTGTGCTGTCTTATTTGGATTACATAAGTGTGCCAAATTTCAAGTCATTGAGAAGTGGGTTCAAATTGAGTTACAAGATTTGATTACATAACAATTACAACTTTTAAAATTATCCTAATTCATATGATTTTTTCCCCCTCAACAAATTTTCAAAGCTACTAAATAAGTAAAACTAATATTTCTAGTTCTGCAGTACAGATATTACTGAATAATCAAAATTGAAATATCTGCTTAATTTTATCTCATTGATATTATTGAATATTGATAAAATGGTGCTAGAACCTAAATGCTATGTATCTAACAATGTAATTCCTTTAAAGAATTCTGACTTTCCATGGCCCTTACCATTGTTTACAAGATGAAGAGCAAATTAACGTAATGTTGCTTTTGAATTTTCTGAAAAACAATATAATAAATGGTAAATAACACATTCTCACAAATTTTTTTATTTATTTTTATTACCATATTCCAGATATAAAAGTAAATTTTTTATATCTTGAATATGGTACTCCTGTAAAATGAGGATATCTTTGTCTTGTAAACAATGATGTACTTGGTTTTTTGTATGATTTATCCTATAATAAAGTGATTTTAATTTATTTTAGCTTTGTATTTCCTATTTTCTTTGTAGTCATACAGTAGACTTGTCCTACACCTGACCTTTTAGCATAAAAATACATGCAAGTAAACTGAAATCAACTTTCCTTGAATGTTTTGTTGCTTCTCTCCTGTAGACAATCACTGCTTCTAATTAGAAGTCATTTACCTCATTTTGAAAATTACTGCTACATGTACTTATTACGAAGAAAAAAAATATTTAAAGAAAGCTTGGTAAAAATTCAATATTTTATTCAATTCAAATGGAGATGACAGCAAATTTTCTGATAAAGGCTTCAGTATTCGTTTTGTATTCAATTTCCTAAAAAGGAATGTTGGTTTCTTTTTTATTTGGAAATACAAATTCAATTTAGAGACTACTTATGACCACAGGTAATACTACACAGTGATGTATTTAATATATTGTTTATGTATTAATAAATAAGTTCTTTGTAAATATATTGTACAAATTTTTTTAAAAAATGGATCTTAAATATATATATTTACTGCAATTTATGTCCTGTGATTTTTAATTCAGATAAATAATCCATAAACTGCATAATTTGATGATTTATAGGAAAATGAGAGTTTCCAGGAAGAATTGAGAAAATCCCAACGTAAACTACTTAAGATTTCACGGGATAAGAGGTATAATAACTTCTGTCTTTAAATAAATGCAATTTACACTTATATTCATGGCTTACTTGTAAAAATTCAATTAAATGTTAACTATTTTTTAATTTATTCATAAGGAAACTAACAGACTTAACATATTAATTTTACTTAAAATCTTTTATACCATTTACTTATGCGTGTGTGGTAAATGCTTATAAATTAGTGCTGATTTACCGAGATTTTTCATGACATTTTCTCATTTTCTTTTCTACTGCCAAAAGAACATAAAAATTCATAAAACAATAAAATAATTTGAAAAATATTATTTAACTTTAAAATTGTCTTATTCCATTAAATTCCATTTGTGTTTGCTAAAATCATTATTTTTTTATTATTAAAATGTTGTGTGAGTTTTCAAGCCATGCATTTGCATTGGTAAGGCAAGTTGGGAGTAAAATAAAACACATTTAGTAATTGAATAATTAGTGAAATTTTTTTAATAAAGAAGTTTATGTATACAAAAATAATTAAATTATAAATATTTGTAGTATTGTACACAGTTGTTGTCCCAAAACGTGGAATTGTTAAGTTTTCGCAATAAATGCAATGGATTAGAAGTTGAACTGCAATGTAGGGATTTAGGGTTTACGTAAGGGTTTACGTAATTGTCAATTAAAATCTCTAAACTATACGGTACATTGTCTGTAATCAAAATATGTTAAATACAGCCAAGTGTACAAAATATTCCTTCCAGTATCATTAATTACTCCCCAAAGTTTTATATCTAATTTATACTGTTAAAATAGGGTACAATATGTTTATTTTTATCTGTTTCAATCCTTCATAAGTGTGATAAATTGTGATGTATTTATATCTAAATGAATTAGTTACTGACAAATCAAGTTCTTATAAACACTGCTTCATATAAGCACATCTTCTTTACTATAAAAAGTAGCATTTATTGATACAGATTAAAAAAATTAGGCTTTTTATTTTCATGGATTTTTTTGTTTTCCTCTGAACAAGCAATATTTGTATGGTTTTTATTTCACCAGAAGTAGCATGGTGTCGAATTGTTTGTGCTACAATTAGTTTTCTAATTTAAGTCACTGTTCGTACTGTCCTTAGAAGACCTTAAGAACTTCTAGTTTTTGTTCATAAGGACCTTTATAAAGTACTTAGAAACTCCTTATTTTTGTCCAAAGGGTCCTTAGAAACTTTGAAGTTACTGAAGACTTTTAGAAAGTCCTTAAAACAACTATCATTTTACTAAACTGCATTTAAAATTTTTTTATGTTAATGTGAATAAAACAACTTTGTATTTAAGTAAAAAACCTTCTTTGCACCCAATAGCTCTTAGCTGATTGCACCTATTTTCCACTTTTATTTTTTACAAGCCTATTTGCAACTTTAGAGCAGTGTGTAAGGTGTGTTTGAGAAACCTTTTAGCATTTTAGAAAGCATTTTAACCTTTAACATTAATCCCATGTTAAAATTAAACGCCCGCCTTCTAAAGGTTAATTAAAATCCCCAAAACGATTTTTTTTTAAATTGTGCGTAAAAAAATTGAATAGTTGAAATATGCTTGACCATTCAGCCATTTCGCTCTTGCTCATTTCCAACAAGTTGTTTACATAATTTTGATAAAATATTTTTGTCTGTATTGATAGTTTCCTTTTCAAACATAACCTTTATTCCATTTTAAAATTAAGCAATTTTAATATTAAAGCAAAAAACAAAATGTGATTATCTATGCAATCCGGGCGTCAAGTTTTCTCGTGAGCAATGATTTAATAATGACTGTGAATGAGCAATGATTAGCATAATGACTTCTGCATTTTAGCGAAAGAAAACACTATTATTGTTGCTAAATACTATTTATTTTCACATTTTGAAAGAAAAAAAAGCAACTATAGCTTAAATACTGCTTTAGAGCTAACTTGTCATTATAAATGTATAGATTTTTTTTGCATTAAAAATAAGGTTCTTATGAATTGCTTTTAAGGTACTTAAACCTCTTGACTGGAATGTTAATTCGACAAATGTGCTGCCAAAAAGGACACTTTAATTTCTGAATTTGGGAAGTGTCTGCTATAGGGATACGAGTCAAATATATCGAAAATAAATGTTTTAAAGTGGTACAAATAGTCAAATACCATAACAAATGCCTGTACAAATACCTCAAATACCATAACAATTGTATTTTTGGGCCAGTTTCAAACAGGATAAATGGCATTTGTCAAGGGGTTAAAATGTACTTAGAATATCTTATTTTTATTTTCGGAAAATGCGTGCAAACCCTGTTAGTGATACTAGTGCCCTATTAAGTTTTCGAGTAAAATCTCTAATGAGAGTAGAGGACTACCTTCACAAAAATACTTTGTGAGGACGGAATATGTTTTTGCAGGAGGCATTCTACGAAAACAGTGATATCACTGAATAAACCTTTCAAATTTCCAATTATAGAAACTAATATTACTTTTGGTTAGAGTAGTTTTTTAAAATTGAAAAAGATTTTTTTTAAATCTTTTGTATATTTGTGTAGCTTTTTACTTGATCGCTTATTGAAGTATGAAAATGTGGAAACATCAACTAGCGATTCTGATTGCACTGTTACTAGTGACACTGATGGTGAATTCTCAACTCAGATACTCCCCTCCATGAAAAAGTAAGTCATGCATAAAACTTTATTACTAAAGTAATAATAATCGAGGCAACTTTTAATTCAAGAAGTTATTATTACAATGATTGTTTGATGTACTTTTATAAATTATATTTTTACATATTATTAATTTTTTAAGATACAAGAAATTTATTAAAAGTAGGATTTTACTGTTTTGAAAATAATATAAAATATTCTCTTAATGTAGAAAATAAATAACAAATTCATTGACGATATACAAAAAAGTTTATATTAGTTTCTTTTTCAAATTTGTATTAAAATTTTTCATATGTAACAGCTAATCGGAATGCCAAGTAAAGTTGCGCTGTGGTGAAAATGGTTTTTTTTTAATAAAAAATGGTGCATTTCTTTTGTATTTTGCACATATTTTCCAATCTAGAATCTCCCTAATCAGTTTGATAAAAATTACATATTGGTACAGCATTTTAATTGTTCTGAAGAGAAGAATTCAAATTTTTTTGAAGCCTACCCTATGTTAGAAGATCCATTTGAGATACTCATTAAATCAAAGTTGTCTCAAAGCTGTTCATTTTCAAGAATATTTCCGTCAAACCTTAATTGACTCATATGAATTGACTTCTACACTTCCCATTAAAAAATGTTGACTTAAAGTTTTGGTTAACATTAAAATAAAGTATGGTCTGAAATGTTTAGCACAAAGTACACTTTTAAAACTGCTGTTAAAACCATTTTTCATACTTAGTATTTGGCCCTTGACATACATTACTAATCTATATTTATGTATGTACTCTACAAATAGTATTTTACTTGTAGTAAGTAGGTGGCATTTTGTCTAATTTTAATTTGTAAAAATTTCGGTTTATTCAATATTTTCTTTTAATTATTTTTAATAATAATTAATTAGTAATAATCTTTTTAATTAGTAGCTATGTTTCTATTTCACTTAAAGTTGGGATAGAGAACATGACTTAACTTATGGAAGCCACTTTTATAGAAAAAGTTTAACAGGTTGTCAAAACAAAATAGTAATTTTTCCAAATATATATATTTTTTAAATTATCCGTTTCAGTAATCAACCTTTTTTCAATAATTTAATGATTCTGCAATATTGTGCAGCTTCCTTTTACTGAATGTATATTTATCATAGAACAATTAACTTCTTAAATATTTAATTATTACAAGTATAAGTAATTTTGTTTAAAAAATAATCATATTGTTATTAACTAAAAGCTGATTGCAACACACAATGCCAACTGATAGAATTATTTATTCCGCATGTGTTATTTCACTCCAGTACAGAGCTAAAATCTAATGTATTTTATGCCATTAGGGTACATTTAAAGTGATGAACTTGAAAAGAAAGCATAATTAATTTGTGGTTCATAATTTTCCAGCAAACACTAAAATTGCAACTTAGTAAGTTAAATAGTATCCCTGAGAGTCAAGATGTATTTGAAGGGGGGGGGGGGGGATACAAAAACAGACAACTTAATAAAACTTTGTTAAAACTGTTCATATCTAATTTGTAATCTTATAGAAGTCAAAGCTTTGCTGTTATATAATTTGGTTATTGCATTTAATTGTCAAAAAATTTATTTTTTAAAGGATTTTTTTTTCTAAATAGGTGCACTCCGCACAATAAAAATGTCTCTGTGAAGAATGGAAAAAACCTCATCAGGTAATTAGCATTATCTAGTTGTCAGTTTGTTGTTTTTTATTAATCTTTTGATTTTTCCTTAGCAAAATCTACTTAAAATACAAAATGGCATTTGAGTGATTCTCCCATAAGGGTAAATTTTCACTCTGTGATTTGTGGTTTTAGAAAAGATGAATTTTAAATATTTTCCCCCTACAAATAGATTAGATATGTTCAGAATATTAAACAACATTCCAGCATGAACTTTCTACAGTTTTTTTTAAACCTCATTTTTTAAACTAATATAGCAAACTATGTCACTGTTTCTTAGAGTGCAATTTAAATTATTGTCTAGATTTTTAATATAAAATATGTTAAGGAAATTATTTATTTGTTTAAATGATGTTTGAAATAGGAAAATAAAATATTATTTGATCTCTAGCCTGTGATAAACTTGAATATTAAAATAGATAAAATTTTACTTTATCTTGCATTTGAACAAAGTTAAAATATGGATAAGAAAGTTCCTATTAAACTTCAATAAATAGCACTTCTATTTATACATAGTTATATTGAAGTACAGATATATCAAATAAAATATAAAATCAACTTATATATCACTACTGCCCTTCATTGTGTCAACTCTGTCCCTCAAAAGGGACTGTAGTCACAATTTTTTTAATATTTCTTCTATATTCATTGCAAGTTAGACTTGGGAAGACTGCAATCACATATTTTGGAAAAAGCAAAGTATGTTATATTATGAACAATTAGGAAAAACATACAGATGAGTAAATAGAGAAGAGTAGTGACAGATAATAAACGCATTACCTTTCTATCTATTTTGCAGCTTTCTTTAAAGGCAATGTAATCAAACAAGGTGTTCTTATTAGCAATCAAAATGTCTCTGCATACGGAATGTAACCGAGCCCAAATTTTTAACTGGACACCTTGTGGTCATATGACCAAGTTTATAGAATGGGACAGCATTGACACAATAACTAGAAGACAACATTTCTGTGATGCAAATTAAATATGAAAGGTTCTGTAATTTACAATGAAAATTGTTTATATTATAGTTTAGAGTATTCAGTTTCATTTTAGGGGTAGAGAGGTAGTAAAAATAGTTTATTTCACTAAAATTTGTTCCAATCAATGTGTGATCAATTCATGAGGTCAGAGACAGGGGCAGTAGTGACATTTTGAACATTTAAAATATTCTAGAAATCAAGTTTACTGTTATTTTCTTGCAAATACTTTCTAGAAATGTAGAAACACACTATATAATAAGTTGTATACTAAGCAAAACATTCTTAAATGATAAAATAAAGTTTCTAACCCTATGAGACATACATTTTACATTTATGGAAGAATCACCCATGTGCTTATGACTAAAAATTGCAAATATGACTAGTTCATATAAACTACTGATGATAAGATAACTTTATTTTTATAAATGTTATAACAACTGTCTGTAAAAAGACAGTAAAGATTTGTTTTTGACACCTTCATCATTGTGCTAAATTTGTAAAAAGTTTGGCACAGCTTAGCCATAACTGGCTTTTTGCTCCATAAAACACCAACCCACCATTGTGCTAAATACAGATAATTTCACCCTGTTGCAATCAATATATTGTTGCTCAATATATTTGATTTCGACGGCACGGATATTTTATGTGGCTTTACATCACATAAATGTTGCAAGTTCTAGAAATTTATTTAGCCTTGTACTATTCTTTTGAGCATGCAATGTTCAGTATCTAAATGCAAAACTTTTTTCACTGTAGAAATTGTCAATATTTGGACCACAAAATTATATTTAAGCTACACAGAAAAAGCTTATTCTTAGGAAATTGTTAACCTTTCTAAAGACCTTGTATGTGTCTGTTTTTTTTAAATAATAAATATTAAGTTTTGCCATGCAATAACCTCAGTTTTGCTAATATAATAAGTGTAATTCGCTGTTTACAAACCGATATGTAATTGAAAAAATGGCCATTTGGAGTTTTCTGCAAAATAATATTTTCTATTAGTGTGATGAAGTTTAGTTTTTATATTTGTGAATATGTATGATATTTTTCTCCTATCTACTGAAAAATAGTCTTTAACTGGATCTTGTGTTAATTTGTGGATTGCATTGCTAAGTCTTGTGATTGTTGAATAGTGGAATACCACAATTGTTTACTTATTTTTAATATACATCACCTGTTTTGGGTGGTAAAAAGCACATTTTATCAAATATATGACATTAGAAATTTGTGAATATGAATCCAACAATAGTCGGAAACATCACAAACTGTTTTCATTAAAGCCTCTATTACACCTATGTCTTAAGAAATAATGAAAAGAAGCTTTATTTTCTGATGTCCATTATTTTTCTCTCATTTAATGCCTTGTTTAAGGATTACATTTTTGTTCAATTCATCATAGAAAGTTTTATTTTGCTTAATATTTTCAGAGATGTATATTATAGGAACACTGCGGTTGAGATTTTAGTTATAATTCTACTCTAAAATGTTTAATTAACATTAATAATAAAATATTTTGTTAAACATTTAATTATAAAATGTTTTGTTAAAGATTTCATTATAAAATGTTTTGTTAAACATTTCATTATAAAATGTTTTGTTAAACATTTAATTATAAAATTAAAAAAAATATTTTATAGGAAAAAAGCGCATAGCAACACTGATACTCAAGAAACATTTCCTTCCAGTGCTTCCATGAACAATACAGTGAGTAAAATTCTTTATTTAAGCTTTTTCTAACCTATGTGTAAGGTAAAGTATATAATTTGTTCTTTTTTGTTAATAAGGTAAATGAAGTGAAAAAGAAGAAAAGCAGAAAGGCTGCACCTCCTAAAGCAGGTTAGTATTAAAAGTTTTTGTCTGGTCAAATTGCAGATAACAGGTAATATAATTTATGAATACATTTTCGGTTATGATTAATTGCTCAATCAATATTTATACACATGTCAAAGTGTTTTTTTTTACTAAAAAAAAGTGATACCGTTTAACCCACTGGCAGTCACAGGTATATCCAGTTTTTCCCGGAACACACAAATTTTAAATTACATGCAAATATACTTTTTAACAACATTATTTTTGAACTATTTTTAAATTTGTGAAAACCTGATTAAAATTTTTTTGACAATTTATTTCAGCTGCAAGTGCAGCAGAGACTCCTAAGCTTACAAGTGTGAAGATTGAGCCCATATCAATTGGACTTGGTGACGGTCATATGACATCTGAAGAAATAGAACGGCATTTGGAGGCTAAGCAATCTTTAAGGGACCTGATGCCAGAAAAAACTCCATTAACATTGCCTATTGAAATATTTAGCAATGATCCCTCTGAGATGGAATGGTTAGTTAAAAATTATGTACTGTTTTATTCAATAGTTTAATATGGTTTGTATACCAGTGCTTAATTAAAGGCCTTAGAGTAAAAATCATGTAGCTTTTTAAAAAAAATTGATTTTAGCTTATATGTTTCGTATCTCAAACAGTAATGCAAATTATTACAGCTAACAATATTCATGTATCAAATAAAATTGTTTAATACAGAATTGCCACACACTTTGAAAACAGGGAAACTGTATTTGTCAGGGAAAAAGGATTTTAAAAGTCTGAAATAATGCAGTATTTTACATTTTTTCTTGGCAATGTCAAGGAAAATGGTCTAAAATTTTCGAAATAATGTGCCCAATCAAATTAAGATATAAATTATGATTTTTTTTGGTTTAATAATATAAATTAAAAAAAATTCCAATATTAGGATTTTTAATCTTTGTTAAGTTATTTACAGGCACTTAGCATTCGGCATTAATTTGTGAAAAATCAATTATTTTTGCATATAATTCTCATTTGGATATTTTTAGAAAATCACAGAATTTTGATCTTAATATTGAGTAGCAATCCTGCTACCTATAATATAAAGAATATATGTGGGTTTGTTTTTTATACAAATTTACAGTTTTATTCCAAGCTTGAGGAAATTTACCCACTTGACCTTCAAAACAAGAGGAAGGTCACTGTACCAGAGTTTTTTTTTTTAAACACCCCATTTCTTTTCCCACCCTTAAAGCAGACGTGAATTCTTACTAAATATACCATATGGGGGCCATGTTGAAGAAATTGGCCAATACTCTGTGCAAAGCCCGGACAACGCCGGGTACTACAGTTAGTATCTACTAAAATGATTTGAATGATCATATTTTGACTACTTTGCTGGCTATTAACTAATAAGGTAGAATTATTGATTATTTGGAAACTAATACATAGGAAGCACTGGTGATTATTCGAAAATTACCAAAACACTTGTTATGTGGTTGTTGATTTAAGTTTTGAAATATTAGATAAAATGAATATGCTATTTTCATTTTAGGAAAGAATTTTCCTTTTATTTTTTAAGGCTATTTTGTTGATTGGGTTTGCTTGTGATAAAATATGAAATAATAACTTTTCCAGGATTCATACAATAAATAAAAATTCTTAATAACTCTGACTATTTATTTCATGTTTAAGGTACTTAGAAACTCTATATTTTTGTTCAGAAGGTCCTTACAAACTTCTGTTTGACCATTATTGTGCACAGGGATGCCATTAAGGAAACAAACCAATAATAAAATTTCAAAAATGTCTTTATTTTGTGCAATTTTCTTTAATTGTACCAATTTTAAAATTTGTTTTGGTTACGATAATTTTTATGGGTGCCAGTGAATGGGCACCTTTCATTTCTGAATGTTAAAAGTTCATTTTGCCATGTAGATGCCTTTGACGAAAAGTTTCTATAAATAACTTTTTAGGTTATTTTGTATCATTTTTAATTAACATACGTAATTTTTTTTACTTCCCTTTTTTATTTTGCTTGCCTTGTAGCTGAGTGCGGCTTTGACCTCTCATGCCGAAGGTATGTTTGTAATCCACATTAATCCTTAAATGCATGATTTTTAATTTTCTTAGCTTTCAAACTGGTAGGAATTATAAGTAGTACAAATAGCAAAAATATTAGCATTAACTAAAAAATAAGTTGAAATTTGAACTCTGAAAGAGTTGAAAGCCACATCTGCATATTGTACTAACTAAATAATATAATTAATTCAAATATTAATCAATGGAAAGCACAAACTCCTTAAGAACATTTATGTAACTCTTGAGTTACAATATGCATTTAAGGGTTAATGTGTAGATACCTATTAGTTATTATGCAGAAAATGGTATTTTAGTGTATAATCATTAACCAACCAATTTAACAATTTGCAAATACAATGGCTTTTCGTAACATAGTGTTTCTTTTAATAGAATGTTCCTTTAGCTTAATAAAGCACCTCAGGAATTACACAAAGTACTTTAATGTAGAAATGCAAAGCATTTACTGTGAGTTACACACTTTGGTTATAAAATATAATCAAAGCAGAGTTGAATATGTTACTGCCAAAAACATTTATAAAAAAAGGGTTTTTTAAAAAACAATTTAGAAATCATATCAATCCTATTATGCAAATGGTGCATTTTTAGTATTTTAAGTCTACGTTTTTTTTAAAAAAATTATACAATATTCCCCAATGTAATTATATGATTCTGTTCAATTTAAATTGAAACAAAAAAATATTTTTTTGCATATTTATCAATTACAGAGTGCATTATAAAATTTACTTTTAATTTTAGTGAGTTTCTGGATGACATTTCTCCAAATGGCGTGATGGAAAATGTTGGAAGGATGATTGATATACATGATTAGTGTACATAAACTCATGATACTCATTGCTCATTTGGAGATTTGAAAAAGCATTGTGAATTTCATCTTTGCAATATATTTCTTTTTTTATGTAAAAGTTTCTTCACATTTTGTAAAAACACAAATAAATCCTAATATACTCATGTTCTTTTAGTATTAAAATCCTTTTTTACATGAAGTCAGTGTTTCTATGCTTACATTTTTTTATTCGAATCTATTTCACACTACAAAATATGAGCTGTCTAGTCACAAAACCAGATAAATCCACATTTTTCACAAAATCTATTTAAAAAAAAATATTATTTGCCCATTCTCAATGCAACATCTCCTTGTAAAGCAGCATTGACCAAAAATGTCTGAATCCTGTCCAAAAATACATTCAAAGTCATGGGATTAAATCCCAACATACTTAGCTGTCAATCATTTTTGGCGTCTCCTGTAAAATTAATTAAAATTGATCTATCTGGTTTTTAAACTAGATGGCTCATATTATATATTAATTTGAATATGCATACCTTCCAACTTGTATGGATAGCTTGTACAATGTACAAATTTTTACCATTTTGTACGTTTAGTTTACAAAATGTTATGGATTTCATAGGGTTTCTTTTCTTTTGCGAAAAATATTATACTTTTTACATCTGGATTTCAAAGGGTTTCTTTTCTTTTGCAAAAAATATATTTTTTACATCGAAAGAGTTTTAACACAAACCTGTACTTCACATAATTTGTCTGATGGTTACACAATTTGAATGCAGAAATTAGTTATCCCAGAAGTCTTTTAAGACCCTTAAGATGTTTATTGGTTGGTTTAAAACTTTTAAAGATTGTCAGATTGAATAATTCGTAAAAACAATATTTGCATGGATATAACTATATAATATTTTGGAAAATTCTGTTCAATTTTAAAAGTTATGACGCCAAAATGGCAACACATAGCATTAAAAATCTTAGGCCTGGGCTTTTTATTGGCAGATTTCAATTTTTGCGCAGTTAACCATTATCGAAGGCCAGTCATACACGGTCCAAGTAGTGTATTTCTGTGAGTTTCAAAGAAATAAAAATGGCAAAAACCTTCAAAAAATATGTCAAGTTAGATTATTTTATTAAATTTTTTGTTTACTGAAAATCGCTGAACTTAAAAAAAAATGCTTTCTAATATAGTCTATGCATTTATATGTCAGGCAAGTTGCGAGTAAAAAATTAAACATTTAATTAAATAGTAAAAAGTTTAAAATAAATTTTCATATTTGACATCAAATTCTAACCTTAGTAATGTTAAACAGAACAATTTACGCAAATTTGTTGAGGAAAACATTGTACAGATATTTTGGCAGGAGTATGTGTAATTAAGGATTTAGATAAATGGTTGTTTTTCATTGAATTAACGGTGTACTAGACCAGGGTTTGGCAACCTTTTATACCCCCCCCCCCAAGGGCCAAATTTAATTGTTTAAATGTTTATCAACACCAAGGGCCGTAGATGAAAGTTGTATATTCTTGAGTTGGGGGGGAAAATTACAAATGAAAGTCATGTTTTAGTTAATTTTGTATTTTTTTTAAAGATAGTTTCAATTTAGCCATAAAACACAATCTGGGATTAAAGGAATCAAATTCCAGTAAAAAACAATTCAATTTAAAATTATGTTCAATATTGTATTTTTTTTTTGTTTGTGATTTTTTTATTAGATA
The DNA here is from genome assembly GCA_963932185.1 of Troglohyphantes excavatus. Classification (NCBI taxonomy): domain Eukaryota; kingdom Metazoa; phylum Arthropoda; class Arachnida; order Araneae; family Linyphiidae; genus Troglohyphantes; species Troglohyphantes excavatus. Next base: position 69,255,526 of record OZ010672.1, read on the forward strand.
TACTGAAAAACTATATTTTGATGGAAGACATACATGTGACACAATTCCTAATTAACTTGAATTCTTACCCTTTTCTCTTTATCTCATTCGCCTTTTCTTTCAAATGTGAAAGAGAAATTAAAAAAAAAAATTAAGTTGAATGTTTATTGAAAATTTCTACTTTTGAAATGAATATAAGGAATTTCACAAAACATATAGCCCACAGGTTGCTAACCCCTACTCTAGACTAATCATAGATACATGCACTATCACTGGTAATAAATTGAACAAATTTAAATCGGTTATTTTTAAGTCGGATATGTAATAAAATACAGCTACTGATTGTAATAAGTTCGGCTAATTATAGCAACATTCGTCTGTTTGCTTTCTAGTTTCAGAACCTCTTAAGAACACATATCGATAAATGTTTGTCCCTAAACATGCAATATAAAATCATATTGAAAGGGAACCTTCTTTTATTAGAACAACTTAGTGTGCTAAAATTGTTTTCAATATGGGGATAAGCTGCCAAAAATGCTAAATTCCTTTAAAATGAAAGTAATTTGGGTTATTAAATATCTTCGACTGAATATAACAATAGGAAATTAAAAAATTTCCTCTATAGTATTTTAAGGGTGTAAAACATTTTTATGCAATCAAAATTGGGTGTGCCTATCTGAAAAGTCAGAGTGCATTTTAACCCCTTCTTGGTCGGCATTGTCTGGCCTGTATGGTTGACGATGCAGAGAACTATTGAAGACGTGTGTGCACGAACCAAACAGATTCTCTTTTCCAGTTTACACTTATTCCTACAAGGGAAAAATATCCTCTATCGATTGGTGCAAGATTTAGACAGCTCTAAGCGATTGCTACAGAGATATAAGGGACAGGAGCTGTACTGGTGTCTCATACATGCAAGAAAGTGTGTTTTGGTCCGTCCGGAATTTTTTTGAAAATTAAGAGCTATTTGGTTCTTATACCCATGCTTTCAATTGTGCTAAAAATATATAATTTAGTCCCTACTCGTATTTCTCATTATATTTTATGACTACTGACTGAAATTCACTTTCATTAGTTACTTTTGAATGCCAAACTAGCTTTTATGATGGATTCAATGGGGTGAATATAATATTTTTCATTTAAAAGAAGTAAATAGGAAGGCACTTGTACAATCCCCAGTGGGTAAAGCAAAATAATGTGATGAGGGTCCTCCTAGTCCAAATATTAGTTGAATGTCATTCCATTTAACATTGTAGCCAAAGTTAGTTGCAAATTTTAAAGTCTTATTTTGCAAATCTACTTTGAAACTAACTCCACTTGGTAGCCAACCCGCCCAATTGTCTTGGTACTCAGCTCTTTCTTATTTAAATGCTTCCCTTAGACTTGATACAAAAATTTTAGTCGCTCAATGTTATGTGATGCTTGTTTTTAGTATAGGTAGATATTATATATCTCTAACTTAATAGGAAATATGAATAGTAACTAATCATCTCATAATTATGACAAACTTGCATTTAATGAGTTGTGTACTGTACTACACTATTTGGTTGTTGAAATTTGCACATCCTTTCAAATAACACAAAACATTAAGAACATATTTTGAAATATTTGGATCTTTGGCATTGTGAATTATTTCAATATTCAAAACCTTTGTATGTAAGAAAAAATACATTGGAAATAACAATGTTTATTTTCTAAGAGTTAACAGGGCAAAGAAAAAGCCATATATATCCATATAGAAAACATACATTACAAAAATATATTTTCAAAAAATAAGTTTATGCATAATATGGGTAAGGCCACAAAAATATATATTCCGACATTATAAACATATCGCTTGAAAAGTATTTGCATTAAAAGAGAAGTTGCAAAGTAGCAATTTAGATTTGTACTTGGAAATATTTCATCTGGTTTAAATTTGTGTTCATAAATTTGAAATGGTTATTGTAAACCATTATTAATCGAGATTACTTGAAATAATTACTGAGAAAACCATGTAAAATGGATATGTTAATTTTTTGCATAAATTAACAGCAATAATCAAATGCTAAATTCCTTAAGGAAAAAATGTACACCTACCTAACTTTAAAATGTGTAATATTAGTAACATAAATGATGAAAGAAGAAAAAGTAAGAAAAATTTATTTACAAATTGTATGATTTCTTCAAATCATAATTAACTTATTAAGCTAAGTGTTACATATGTTTAGTTATGCACCTAAGGAACTAATTTGACAAACTTTCTCTGTCAAAAATTTGAAATATTCGAAGATGCAAACAAATCGTGTTTGCTTTGAATATTTTCCTGTTTTCAGTCGTGTTCACTATCTTGGGAAATTCCTCACCAATATGGTGAGAAAAATAGGTAGAACAACTTTATATCACATTGATATTTTAATTTATTATTTTATTTAATTATGCAAGTTTTCAAATTAATCCAGTATTTTGTAATTATCTACAAATCAGGCATTGTAAACAACTGAATAGCACAAAGTTTAAAACTATTTTTGTTAGAAATAGATGGCTAAAAGCACAATCGTTTATGTCCACTTTTGGGAAATGCAAAAAGATTTCGATCAAGGTAGAACACTATGAGAATTTTTTTTTTAGACTCCACTGTTTCATAGATACCAAAATATCATTTTTGTCAAAAACAGAGATACAACGATTGTGCTATTAGCCATCCATATGAAAGTAATATATGCATACAGAATATTTAAACAGAAAACCTTTTAAAGTAAAAAGAAAGCTTAAGAAATAACAGTGAAAGGAAATAACGCCATAAGTTTTTAGCTGTACTTGTGTAAAAAACTCAACATTTAAAATAGTTTATCCTATCTACATTGTTCACCATAACTTCTTGATAGTCAAAGTTAGGCAAGATAAAATAGAAAAAAATGGCAATTAACATTTTATATATTTACTCTAAAAAACTCTACCACCACCAAACAGTCTTGGTTATCAAACTAAAATGACGAAATACCTTGAAATGAAATCTTATAAGATTATATTTTTTTTTGTAAAATTGCATTAGAAAACTTACATAAATGCACCGTTAAAAAGAGTATTCTAATCTTCAGTACACAAAAATGGAATAAATCACCGAGGACTACATAAAATACATTAAATTCAAATAAATATACATTTAATAAAGCAAAAAATATAATGAGTATACTAAATTATAAGTATAGTTTTATTACTAAGCGTTTTTTATATAAAACATTTTTAAACAATAAGATTCATTTTCCAAAAATAATTGGCACTTTTAAAAGGAAAACATTAGTTTAAAAATAGTGGAATTACATTCTGAAACATACAAACTACTAAAGAAAATGTTGAAAACGTAATCAAAATTAACAAGAGATGCAATTTTGATATGTCTAAATAATGCTTAAAATCGCTTTTAGTTTGACTAGTGCCGTAACACAAAAATTCTACTTAAAATCCATACAGGTCCACATTACAGAAGTGTCCTAGTTCAGTAGTTTTTTATACAATTTATTAAAATCCAAAAAAATTATCTTTCTCTTTCAGTGTTGATAATTCGTTCATCCAAGCTATATGTTCTTCTGCTTAGCACTCTTCTTATAAGTTCATATGTGTCCCGGAAGACAATGTTAATGATGCATAACAATGTCAAAATTGTCTAGAAAATATTTTATTGAAGTAAAATAAATTAAAATATAATTATTATAACCATGTTACATGCATTACATATAAACAACAAATAATAATAAAATATGTACAATTTTTTTAAGGGATTAAAAAGTTAAAAATGTAACAAGTTTTATTAAAGAGGTTTTTTATACTATTATATTTTATTACTTTACTCTAATATTTTAGAACTTCAATATTTTATTTATATTACCCATTCATTTCAAATTAAAAAAAAATATTGAATCAAAAAGGATTATAAAAATTTCACAATTATTATTTAAAAAAAATTAAGCTAGTTTTGTTTTAATTACAAATCACAGTTTACAAAATTGACTTACCATTAGAATGAATACATAAAAGACTGATTTCCATCCGAAGCTATTCATAATTACTGGTACTAATACCTACAAATAAAATATTTCTTTACTTCCGATTCTTATATTAAATTATAACATCAAATATAGTTTTAAATTACATTAGAAGAAATTACAGATAAATTTCAAATTTACAATTATGTTTAATTTCTTTTATATTGTCATTGTATTTGTATAAATTAAAAATATTTTGATCAACTTTATGTAATACTCAAATGTAAACTATATTTTTTCCATCTTTAATTTTTGAAGTAATAAGATTTAAAAATTAACAACATAATAAAATGAAAAAAGCTGATTTTTTTATTAAACTGTTTTTAAACAAAGATTTATTTCACTAAACATGGAAAATGGTGCAATAGTTAGTACAGTAGTACTTGGATGTTAAACAGAACAATAATTATTTAATAAAGAAATTTGATTATTTCTTTATTAAATACAAAAAAAAAAAAAACTTGAAATGAAATACAAATATTAAGAGGATTTTGTTTTTATTAAAAAATCAAGTCCGCTATTATTTCATGTAAATAAAATTCTATTTAAATCCTCAAATATAAACATTTTTGTTTTAAAGATTTAAAATTCTTGTTTGAAATATTGTTAATCAATACAAAAAATCTTTGGTTTACACATATTTTATTAATAAGTTGAATATTTTTCTATTGCTTATTAATCTTTCTATACTGGCTTTGCACTAAAATGAGAAATTTAGTAATCTAATATAGCATAAAAAGTATGTCATATATAAAACTGACATACAATAAATAAAAAAAAAGTATTTATGTATTAAAATTTTGTCAAGTTACAGTGTCTAATAATTGAAGAACCAGACAAAATTTGGATATAATTAGAGAGAGATTCGGAATAATATATATTCAAAGCAAAAAATCCTGAAATTTTATAATATATTCACGCTTTCTCGAAAATAATAATTTTTTTATAGAAAGTAAATAATAGAGAATGTTAACTCTTTACCTGTCCAAAAGCAGCGCCAAAACTTCCTGTACCATCAATAATTCCAGTCACAGTAGATAATGCCTCTTTACTATTGGCCAGTTCAGGATGTCTACCTAAATCAGCAGATACTGCAGTACTTATAAGACTTGCAACTCCTCCAATAACAGCTCCAGTAAGTGTCATCAAAGCAGCATTTTCTACCAGATTGGCTGGTGCCTCTATATTGATAAATTTATTTGTATATAATGTTGTAATGTAATTAAATAAGATATTAAGCTGAGATACAGTTTAAAAAAAAGATACAGATATTTCTTTATCAGTGGCATAGCCAGCATAGGGTTACCTGGGGTTAGAATCCCCCCATAGAAAGTTTAAAATCGAAAATATTTTTTAAAAAGTAACCAAGTATAAAATAACAATTTCTATAGAGAAAAAATATGTTGCATTCTTGGTCAAATCCATTTTCAGGTTCAATTGTCAGGCATCTCCTGCTCCCTACTGTCACTTGAAGGGATAGGTTCAAGGGAAACTAGTGGTTAAACGACCTTGAAGACAGAAATTTAACTTTTTCTGGGGGAGACGGTAAGCGCTGGGCAGTGTTCCGTTTTGTCTATTACCATTCATGTCAACTTTAATGGTCATTCCTCTTTTTGCCAGTTCTTATGCAGAATATCTTAATATAGGAAAGTATTTTGGTTGCGTTTTATTTTGTCATATAAAAAAGATAACCGACAAGACATTGAAACTGGAAAGGATTTTATTCTTCAGATGAATATTGATTCAGACAAGGAAGTAACTTTGATGTTAATTCAAGAAAGATAAGAAATTTTAAAAAAAAGTTAGATTGAAAATCACATTTTGTTGTATGTTAAATTAGTAATTACTCTTTAGCCTTGATTTATATATTTATTTCAATGAGTTCTTTATTTAGAGAAGTACAGCAATATTATATTTTCTATAAACGAATCAGGTATCCTTCTTATCTATATCATTAAAAAAATATTTAAAGTTTTGGCCTAAACAAATGACGTCTTTGCAACTTTGAAACCAATGATACAAAATAAATTTTGTAGTGGATTAATGCAAATTGCTTAAAGAATTTTTTTTAGATTGTTCCACAAAAGTGTAAAGAGAAAGGCTACTATACATAGGGTAATATTTCAGTACCACTTTAAATCCTCATGAGAAACATCTATATCTAAATACTGAGTTTGAGTCAAATCGATCCAATAATTTTGCCACTTACGGTTAAAATGGAAGATCATTGTTCTGATACAAAATCAAAGAAAAAAAGTTTTTGGTGCATAAATTTTACAAAAGTGTTTGAAATAAGGCGAATTATACCATTATAATGGCAATAATAAACTCAAAAGATTAAAGTTAATTTATTAAAATGTGCCTTAGTTTCGATTTTATTCAATTAAAATAAAATTTATATCCTTATTACAAATAGAAAGAAAATGTATATAATTAGTACAATATTGTAATAATACAAGGATGACCAATAAAATGACTACAATGCCAATAAAATAAAGTTAATTAAAATTTATGTTCCTTTGTACATGAATTTATGTTTACATTCGATATAGTGCTTACATTTTTCATGGATGAAATGTACTTACTAAATGTAAAAATATTGCGTTAACATACAGCAACTTTCTCAAGGCGGCAAATACTTTAGGACGCATTAATTTATTACATCAAGCTATTTTACACACTTTTGTACACCTTCTCCTACATGTCAAGTTATTCTTACCACTTCTCCCCCCCATGTCACATCCCGATAAATTATTGTAGCAAAAAAAAAAAAACAGTCATTATTAAAATTTTCATTTTGTGCATTTTCTCATTAGACATATATAGTGATTTCTATATCAAGTTATACTTATAGCAAAGCTTTTGAAAAAAATTCAGAAGTTTTTCAAACAAGGTTTGATAAGTCAGACAATCAATGAAACCTCCTCCCCCAAGTCACACCACACTCATGTATGAAAGAGTATTCTAGGGAGAAATACTTCAACTCTGACCCACCATTAATACCTTCCACAGACTTAAATCCCAGTAAAATGTCAGCCAGTTTTATTAGTAATTTGAATTAGAAAATAACTGAAGAATAACTTGCAAAAATTAAGATTTTAATTTACATCTGATTTACAATTTATATATATTTAATTAATATATTTTTTTAATTAGAATTTTAATTTAAAATTACTGTTTAAATTAAAAAAAAATATTATACATTAAAATTACTAATTTAAAATTACTACTTAAAATAAAATATTAATTAGACATTTAATTTAAAATTACTATATAAAAATTAATATTATTAATTAAAACTACTAATTTAAAATTATTAAAATTACTAATTTAAAATTATTAAAATTACTAATTTAAAATTATTAAAATTACTAATTTAAAATTATTAAAATTACTAATTTAAAATTATTAAAATTACTAATTTAAAATTGTTAAAATGACTAATTTAAAATTATTAAAATGACTAATTTAAAATTATTAAAATTACTAATTTAGAATTATTAAAATTACTAATTTAAAATTATTAAAATTACTAATTTAAAATTATTAAAATTACTAATTTAAAATTATTAAAATTACTAATTTAAAATTATTAAAATTACTAATTAAAATTAAAAATTATTAATAACATTATTTTAAACTATAAATTAAAAATTATTCGAATTAATAATTAATAAAGAAAATTATTTAGTTTTGGCTGGACAAAAATAATATATCACCGGACAATCCTGTTCTTTATTACTAATACACATAACTTATTTAAAATATTTTGTTTCTCATCTTGTACGATGCATGAATGCAATTACATTGACCTTGATAAAGGTAGTTTATTTTATTAGCAAATTTTGTGTTTTTGAACAATTTCTTTTATCTTAAAGATAGAAAAAAACAAGTTTAACACTAACATCTTGTCAAATATACAGAGAATGTTAATTATTTACCTTGAAATAGAACAATAGATTAAATTTTATTGTATTAGCAAATTTTGAAAATTAAAAATAATAAGGTAAAACTGAAACCTTACCACTATATATATAGAGTACTACAGGTGAAAATCCCAGCATTAAACCAACAACTGGAGAACGACTTTCTAATCTATCCTAAAATAAAATTTATAAAAAATTAAGTCTTATATTTTAACTTGTGTAAATGAAAGATTTGGAAATACGAGGTAAATTAACTTACTGACAAGAAGCCAATGATGATTCCTCCTAATAAAGTAAAAAGGTAAAATGTATTATTGTAGTTATACTTAGTTTATATAAAACAATATCATGTTGGGAATAAAGGAGTTTAAAGAAAAGATAGGATGGCAAATCATAAATCTGTTAAATAGTTCTTAAGCCATTTCAAATTGAGGGGAAAAATGCAAGATCCCAATGTTATATAGTACATTTCTTTTCAAAGGAAAAAAATTAAGGTAAATTTAAAATTTTTACAACTTTTATTTGCAGTTTTGGTGAAAACTAAATTTAAATTAACCCTCTACATTAAACATTGAATTCAATTGCAAATCAAAATACAAGTGTTTCAAAGCAATACTTGTAACATTTACAAAAATTGTTAATCAGTTCTTAAAAAAATAATTATCAAATATCAATTTTCCTATTTAATTTTTGTATATACACCCCCATTTTAAAGGACATTTACTAACGTCCTTTCAGGATTAATATCTAAAACACAAACATATATTTTTAGGATTAAAAGTATATGAAAAGAAATATATTTTGAATAATATCAATACAACAATCTAAAGTCATAACTTTTCTACACTACTAAAATAGGATTCAACGTTTTCTATTTTTACGGCACACCCCAAATAAGGTTTTTAATGACAGGATGCCAGACATCATAGCATATAATCCTGCAAAACAGGCATTCAAAGCAGAAAATTCTGAATAGCCAATTACAAATACAAAATATTGACGACCACAACAGGCTCAAGGCCCAACAAGGTTGGTCCAGCTAATACCTCTTATATCCCACAATGAATATCTAACTTCTTCTTAAAATCTGTTACTCCTGTACAATTAACAATATTCACTGGCAAGTTGTTCCATTTGTCTATTACCCTATTAAAGAAATAGCGTTTTCTCCCTTCCCGATTAAAATGGGATTTGTTTAATTTAAACACATGACCTCTCGTTCTATATCACTCACTCATATTAAAATCTAAACCTTTCACATCCCCTTGTTTGATAAATTTAAACAATTGAATCAAATATCCCCTAACCATTCTCTCTTCCAGAGTATACATATTCAAATTTCTTAATCTATCTTCATAATTCATGCCTGAAAACCCTTGGACCGTTTTAGTAGCCCTGTGCTGAATTTTCTCTAATAATTCAATATCTTTTTTAAGATATGGTGACCAAAACTGTACAGCATACTCAAGATGTGGCCTTACCAAACCTCTGTACAATGGCAAGATTATATCCTTAGATTTTGATGAAACACTTTTCCTGATGTACCCCAACATTCTATTAGCTGTACATTCACTGTACATTGATGACTCATTTTAAAATCCTCATTTACTAATACACCCAGATCACTTACTATATCGCTATTTTTGATTTTTGCTCCCTGTAAAACATATGCAGCCTTTCTATTTTTGATACCCATGTGCAAAACTGGACATTTACTGATATTAAAGACATACCCCATTTAACAGCCCATTCTGATATTTTTGTTAAATCACCTTGTAATTGCTCTATTTATTCCGCAGAATTCACAATCCCCATAATTTTTAAATCATCTGCAAAGATGCTGACCTTGCCCCCAATCTCCCAACTAATATCATCAATAAAAATAATAAAGAAAAGTGGACCTAAGACAGAACCCTGTGGTACTCGACTTTTAACTTCTGCCCACTGAGAGTAATTACCCTTAATTTGTACCCGCTGACTCCTACCAATTAACCAGTTCCTTATCCATTGTAAAATTTCACCCCTAATCCCTAAGCTTTCTAACTTGAACAGCAATGCCGCATGAAAAACTTTATCAAATGCCTTCTGGAAATCAATGTATACTACATCTACACTGTTCCTTTTATCTAATTCTTCAGTAACCCTATCATAGAATTTTAAAAGATTCGTTGTACAAGGTCTTCCTTTCCTAAATCCATACTGATTATCTGACAGCAAGTTCTCCAATTCCAAAAATGATATGCTATTTTTTATTAATGTTTAAAAAATCTTACATAAAACTGATGTTAAACTAACCGGTCTATAATTACCAGGTTCACATTTTGCCCCTTTTTTAAAAAGCGGAGTGACATTTGCTAATTTCCAGTCTGTTGGTACATTAGCCAAATTATACGTCGATTTGAAAATAATTAGTACAACATCTCCCAGTTCTTCAGCACATTCCACTAGTACTTTTGGATAAATTTCATCTGGACCTGGTGCTGTAAAAGGTTTAATACTTCTTAAATGAAAAACTACTTCTTCTCTAGTAAAATTGCATTCTTTAATAACCGGACGCATATTTCCCTCAGTTGGCATAAAATCAGATTTAAAATCTTTATTAAAAACTCCCATGAAAAATTAATTTAAAATACTAGCCATTCCTACATCATCTTGAATTAAATTGCCTTGATAATCTTTGAGCGGACTCAGGTGATTATTTACTTTGTTTCTACTGGCATAAGCAAAAAATCCCTTTGGATTATTGTTGATATCCCTAGCAAGTTTTTCCTCCAATGCCAATTTCTGTTTTCTACTGATATACTCAAATTTCTTTCCAGCTTTTTTATACGCCTTACTATCAGTGTCCACACCTGTTTCTTTAAATATTTCATGTCTTTTGTTTTAACTTAAAAGCTCGTAAGATCATAACACTTGGGTATTCTGATAAGTTTAATTTAGAAACATATAAAATAAGCAAATTACCTATAATCCCGCCAACATCATACCAAATTGAAAGCAAATCAGCTTTATCTTCCTTCCAACCATAGGCCTTTTGCAGATAAAATGGCAGCCAGAAAAAGAAGGAGTAATTGACAAACTTTAAGCAGGCATAGGCAAAGGAGTACTGAAAAGAATAATTTAAAGTTTATAATAATATATTGTTCATAACTTAATTCTTCAAAATTTATACCAATTTCAAAATATTAAATTGTGGAATTGGACAAATACATGGAAAAGTCTTAAAAATCAACACAAACCAAGACTTGCTTAACACTTTTCAAAGTACATGACTCTTAAACATAATGTTTTATGGCTTTTTATAATGCAAATAAGTTTTTTTTTATTAATTTATGTAAAAAAAATTTCATTTTATGCCTTCAAGGCATTTAAAACAAATTGTATATTTGTATATATATATATATATATATATATATATATATATATATATATATATATATATATATATATATATATTAATTCTATTAATATCACACTATCACACTTTAAATCAAATTATCAAAGGCATTGAAAATTTGCCAAAATGGACTAGCAAAATTCTGGTGCTCGTCTTTAAACGTTTCACATTAAGAACTTACTGCTACAACTCCTGGCAGGCAGCAAGCATGACATAGGCCTACTGCTGTAGGTCTCACAGAACTTGTACTTTCAATACTTTTTGTGGCAAGGCCTGGATTAAGAAGAGGTTGCTCATCAGGAGATATGGAATTTCGAGCAGACTTATCGTCAGGTCCAGGAAGACCTAAAAATAGAAGTTCATGAAAAAAGCTTGTTCAACTTTTAAAACTTAAAAAAAATTTAAGTATATAGCAACATAAAAATATTGTTTTCTCGAAAAATAATAAATGATAATACATATTAATGGATGATTGTCATTGTTTGTCTGTTTAACTACATTAATAAAGCATCTTATTTCTATATTTTAACTACTATGTTTGTTGCTCTAAAATCCAAGATATTGTTTAAAATATAAACAAAGTAGTTGAGCAAAAATAATGTTTATTATGCCAATAAAACTAAATGCAATGCAACCAAAAAATTACCATCTCCTAACAGTTTTGTAGTTTATTTAAAATTATGTAGTTTACATTAAATGACCATTTCACACTTTTTAACCTTATATTTAAAATATTTTCACTTTCTTTTCTAAAGCTAGTCATACTTGGATTTTGTCTTTCATAAGCTACCAAATAAATCTCTGAGGTTATGGTTGGCTGATTTGATTTGAATATAAAATAGGCTCTAACTTTATTGGCATTTTAACCAGTTGACTTCCATGGCATATTGGAATTATATGTTAATACTATGCGATATCTCGTAGTTAACAGCAAACATGTTAAATCTCACTTAGAATTTTTTAAAACAAAATCTGATTTTTAACTATATTTTCTATCTCTAAATGTTCCTACTGTATTCTTTTAACTACTTCCAACACATTTTTAATCCATCAACACACTTTGAATTATTTATATCTCCTGTTTTATATTTAATATTTTCTATATATTTATATTTCTTTTATCTGTCACCTTAGGTTGTTAAGCATTTACAAATTTGTAAGAAAGAGAAGACTAATGTTTCTATTACAAAAATTTAATGATATATTTTTAACAAATGAAAATTAATTTATAAAAATTTCTTGATGTTAAAAGATATCTTGAAATATTCATATTTCCAAAGATAAAGAAATGGCTTCTTCCACAATAAGAAAAATTTTAAATTGTGTAACATTGATTATTTTACAATTATTAGTTAATATAATAAGTTGAAGCTAAATAGTTTTTTCAAGTTGATGCTTATCTCCGACAATTGAATAAAGAAATATGTATAACTTAAATAAGGAAAGCATGGACATTCAATTATAAAAAATCCCTGAAAGGCATTAGCCCACAATTAAAAGATTTAAAACAACTTAAAGTTATATTTACCAACATCCCGAGGTGATGGAATCAGACTGAACAATATAATGATGCCAAAGGCAAATGTAACACATGAAGTCACCAAAAAGGAATACTTTAAAGAAAAGTTTGTATTAAACATTATTAGAAAAAAAAATATTATGAACTATAGTTATATTTATAAAGAAACAAAATACATATTTTTATTAAAAACATTAGTATAACTACATATTTATCTGACTTTTCTAATACCTGATATCCATAATGTAAAACTTGGTTGACAATGCAAGTTCCGACAATATTTCCAATACAAGGGGAAGCACCCCATATTCCCATCACTAAGCCACGGCTATAAAATAAAATAAAACAAACATACTAAGAAGTATTTAAACAAAAATAAAATATAAAGTCATTTTAAATTATGCTCAGAATGCATTTTAACATATTTTACAAACCATGTGAAATTACTTTCTCAAAATAATATATTTTCTAATTTTAAACAGATTATAATTCATTTCAATTACACTTCTTTTTACAATGCATCCTAATTTTCTAAGTAGCTACTTCAACTATTTATACAAAACTGTATTACTATTTATAAAAAGTCCCTAAACTGCTTAACTTACAGCCTTTTTATTTCTGTTTGGAGTGTATATGCACATTGCTGTAATTTTTTAAAACAATATATGACTTGCATTAGAATGAAATATTTCTCGACAATATATAATATTTTAAGCATTAAATTTTATAAATTAACGTACCTTGATTTTCCAAACCAATTACCGATTACAGCTACAACTGTAGGCCAGCCTGTTGACTGTAACAACCCTGTTAAGGTCCAAAAGAAAACGTACCAGGCTTTACTGTATATGTGCAGCCATTCACTAACAACTCCAAACATAAAAACCTTAGGATAAAAATAAATTATATCAGGATATATGGGATTCAGTAGATGCATAAATACTTCTTAAAAATTAAACAAAAAACTAAATTTCAAGAGTAGTGTAATTAATATTTTAACAATGTTTTATATAAAATTGAATATAATTATAAAAATTGGGATTATAATATTGTTTTAATTATATTTAAGTCTTAATTTCACTACTAACCCCTTCTTGGAAGGAACCGAAAGGGCAGGAGGTGTGATTAAATTGACAAAGAACACAAAATCTTAACACTTAATATTAAATATTTATAGTTAACTTAATTCAAAATTATATAATCAATTATTTAATAAAAAAAATATTTTATTCAGTTCCGCTCAAATTTTTTTTATATAAAAAATAGTTACTTGTTTTAGTTCACCTGTTTCATGAGCCTATTTATAAAACAAACCACTTTTCACATTAAAATGTTGAATAACACATAGCACACACATACAGCATGATTCTCCTCTGCTTTTTATTGTTTTTCAAATGCTAATCTTTGCTTTTCTAGCATTGATATTGGGCCTGTTTCTATAATGTAGGTTTGAAACATTAACTTTTCATAAAAGTTCGGCCTAACATATGTAGAATTATTAAAACAAATATACACAGGAAATTTAAAAATAATTTAGCTGCATAGATATGCAAGTTTATATTTTTAAAAAACATGTAGCTTTTTAAATGCAAAGTTGTATAATTTAAGAAAAAAAACAATGATGCTTGTTATGGTCTATTGAACTCAATGTAGTCATAAAACAGTTTGAATGAGTTAATTTAATTATGATCATTAAAACTGATATTGTCCACTTATTGTCTGATCTCAAATGTAACACAATTTCTTAAATATATATATTACAAAATAACATTTATTACTTAAAACAGTATACATAAACAAGAAACCAAAACACAAACTAAAGCTAAATAAAAGAAACAACAATTCAAAGAAACAGAAAATAATTGAATAAATGTGCAAAACAACATTTTTAAATCACTGAGTAGTAGACATAATTAAACTTGATTATGTTAGCCCAATAACGTAAAATATCACAAGCCAAACATAATATATAGCATTACAATAAACAAAAGGTATGTTATACAAAAATAAATAATAAAAAAACTTACTGTAAGGGATGATGAACACATTCCAAATGCAAGGACATATTTCAAATTCAATCTGTCGCCAATAGCACCACTGATAAACAACCCCTAAAAATACAAAAAACAGCTTTGAGTAAAAATTTAAAGGTGTAAAAACATCTGGTAACAATATAGCATTGTCTCGTAGGCTTAAGAGATTAAAAATCATAAATTGAAATTACATATTTTTTTTTACGATTTAATGGAAAATGTTGCCATAGTTTTTTTTTTTCTGGGGGGGGGGGGGGGAGAGAGAAGAGGAGTAGATACATTTTTATGCAATACAATAAAAAATATTCATTTATTAGAAATAGTTATGTCACTTACCACAGCATAAGAAGTCATAAACACAGTGTCTAAAACACCTAGAAAAACTGAAGTATCATCTGGACTTTCAAATAAATGATGGCCATTCCAATTCTAAAAATGGAGAATAAAAATTTAAGTAAAATAGTATTTGTTAGTCTCATTTAAATATTAAAAAACTCTACATAAAAAGATTGAAATTCACATGTTGCACAGAAATTAAAGAGTAAGCTGAAGCAATTGAAGAGTTTAGTGTCGGAATTGCATATATATAAAGTCCAATTTTGCTAAATTGATTTTTAAAAGTATCTTGAAAATTTGTAATGAAGAACATACAACTAACAGTCAGTGATGTTCTAATTATAATACTTTTTGCACCAATTCAACCAAGCACATTTTTTAGCCTTAGCCAATGTCATATAAATCATTGGTGTTCTTGTATGTAAGCCTCATATGCAGCTTCTAACTGACGGGTGTACCTGGATATTAAAAAACTCCCTTGCAATTCGGGATAAAGTCAGTTGTCTATTCTTTTTGGCAATTGAAACCAACAAATGGTCCTGAGATACTATTTTGAACTTTTTATACCTTGGCCTGCATTTGTATCCAGTGTCTCTAAATCTTTTATAGATTCTAAACAGGGCATTTTTGGCTATGTTCAGGTCTGTACAGACCTGTGTCAGTCCAACTAATTACTAGTCATAAAAATTATATGTTCTGAAAGCTGTCGGCAGGTTTTGGAGGGAATGGAACAGCCTTATCAGTGTAGCGTCAACGCGCGCGGATCTAGTTCAGCCTTGTATGACTATGCTCGCGCCCCCTACTGGTTTCTGTTTTGACCAATGACACGAGTGTGACTTCATCTACCCATGGTGAATTAACAATTAGTTTCACAACTAACCATGCTTAAATTAAAAAAATTAAAAAGAGTTATACAAAACTAATGGGTTTTAAATTAAACAAGGCATTAAATTATAAATAAGCAAAATTCAGCTGAACTCTATGGGGAAAGACGAAAACTGTCCTATGACTATGATCGCCCCCTACTAGTTTCTGTTTTGACCAATGACACGAGTGTGACTTCATCTACCCATGGTGAATTAACAATTAGTTTCACAACTAACCATGCTTAAATTAAAAAGAGTTATACAAAACTAATGGGTTTTAAATTAAACAAGGCATTAAATTATAAATAAGCAAAATTCAGCAGAACTCTATGGGGAAAGACGAAAACTGTCCTATGACTATGATCGCCCCCTACTAGTTTCTGTTTTGACCGATGACACGAGTGTGACTTCATCTACCCATGGTGAATTAACAATTAGTTTCACAACTAACCATGCTTAAATTAAAAAGAGTTATACAAAACTAATGGGTTTTAAATTAAACAAGGCATTAAATTATAAATAAGCAAAATTCAGCAGAACTCTATGGGGAAAGACGAAAACTGTCCTATGACTATGATCGCCCCCTACTAGTTTCTGTTTTGACCGATGACACGAGTGTGACTTCATCTACCCATGGTGAATTAACAATTAGTTTCACAACTAACCATGCTTAAATTAAAAAGAGTTATACAAAACTAATGGGTTTTAAATTAAACAAGGCATTAAATTATAAATAAGCAAAATTCAGCAGAACTCTATGGGGAAAGACGAAAACTGTCCTATGACTATGATCGCCCCCTACTAGTTTCTGTTTTGACCGATGACACGAGTGTGACTTCATCTACCCATGGTGAATTAACAATTAGTTTCACAACTAACCATGCTTAAATTAAAAAAATTAAAAAGAGTTATACAAAACTAATGGGTTTTAAATTAAACAAGGCATTAAATTATAAATAAGCAAAATTCAGCAGAACTCTATGGGGAAAGACGAAAACTGTCCTATGACTATGATCGCCCCCTACTAGTTTCTGTTTTGACCGATGACACGAGTGTGACTTCATCTACCCATGATGAATTAACAATTAGTTTCACAACTAACCATGCTTAAATTAAAAAAATTAAAAAGAGTTATACAAAACTAATGGGTTTTAAATTAAACAAGGCATTAAATTATAAATAAGCAAAATTCAGCAGAACTCTATGGGGAAAGACGAAAACTGTCCTATGACTATGATCGCCCCCTACTAGTTTCTGTTTTGACCGATGACACGAGTGTGACTTCATCTACCCATGGTGAATTAACAATTAGTTTCACAACTAACCATGCTTAAATTAAAAAGAGTTATACAAAACTAATGGGTTTTAAATTAAACAAGGCATTAAATTATAAATAAGCAAAATTCAGCAGAACTCTATGGGGAAAGACGAAAACTGTCCTATGACTATGATCGCCCCCTACTAGTTTCTGTTTTGACCGATGACACGAGTGTGACTTCATCTACCCATGGTGAATTAACAATTAGTTTCACAACTAACCATGCTTAAATTAAAAAAATTAAAAAGAGTTATACAAAACTAATGGGTTTTAAATTAAACAAGGCATTAAATTATAAATAAGCAAAATTCAGCAGAACTCTATGGGGAAAGACGAAAACTGTCCTATGACTATGATCGCCCCCTACTAGTTTCTGTTTTGACCGATGACACGAGTGTGACTTCATCTAACCATGATGAATTAACAATTAGTTTCACAACTAACCATGCTTAAATTAAAAAAATTAAAAAGAGTTATACAAAACTAATGGGTTTTAAATTAAACAAGGCATTAAATTATAAATAAGCAAAATTCAGCAGAACTCTATGGGGAAAGACGAAAACTGTCCTATGACTATGATCGCCCCCTACTAGTTTCTGTTTTGACCGATGACACGAGTGTGACTTCATCTACCCATGGTGAATTAACAATTAGTTTCACAACTAACCATGCTTAAATTAAAAAGAGTTATACAAAACTAATGGGTTTTAAATTAAACAAGGCATTAAATTATAAATAAGCAAAATTCAGCAGAACTCTATGGGGAAAGACGAAAACCGTCCTATGACTATGATCGCCCCTACTAGTTTCTGTTTTGACCGATGACACGAGTGTGACTTCATCTACCCATGGTGAATTAACAATTAGTTTCACAACTAACCATGCTTAAATTAAAAAGAGTTATACAAAACTAATGGGTTTTAAATAAAACAAGGCATTAAATTATAAATAAGACGTTAAATAAGAAAGAAAGTTCATATGAAACAAGACATTAAATTAGAAATTATGTAAAGATATTTGACTTACATTATCAAATACATCTGGTAAAGAAAGATTTTGAGGTGTCCAGGTTTCCGAAATTGTAACTTTTACATTACTGAAGGTTTTCCTTGTGGCATGGAAAAGGGCATAACTGAAAAACCAAAAGATAAGTTGAAATTATGTATGCAAATGTACAGAAAACATAGTTTGCACTATAAAGAAACAAATTTAAAATATTCTTTCTCATCTGCTTTTTGAGATGAAGTCAATTTTTAAACCGATAACTTGCTACTGTATTCTTTTGAAGAGTACAGGAGAAAAACCCTGTCATTGCATTGAAAATGAGTTGGAGTTACCATCCTTTGGATTTTAAGGTGTAGATTCTGAATATGCGGTTCGTATTGATGATAAAAAACCATCATTGCACTAAAGTAAGGTTGAGTATTTGCCTTGTCATGTCTTTCTATTCATTGATAAACTTTTTGCGTTGCATTTTCATTGATAAACTTTAAAAAGCTATGCCTTTTTTTTTTAAATTGATTTTCATGCAATGACAATAAGGGTTTTTTCTGTACCCATCATTTTGAAATTGGCTCATGGTTGCATTACTTTTTTTTATGTATTTCATTTAAAGAAATATCCGTAAAATCGCCTGAAGATTAATCCATGGACTTTTGTGCATCCGAGTTGTTAAAATCAAGAGTTAGGAATGTGGGTTAAAATGGATTGAACGGTCACCCTTGGCTGAAAAAGCAATATTAGCAAAACTAACAAGTTCTTGGTAATAAACACAGGTTTTGTTGCCAATCAAAGATCTCTTTCTCTCTGCAGGATTACCAGACTTGGCAAAAAATCAGGGTGACATTCATTCAATACATTTTAACTAGAAAGTGGCAGACAGATAGATACCTTAAAAAGAATTTGCAAAAGGAGTGGAAACAAATTAACATGACTGAGCTAAGAAAAAGTCTACTTTCACAGAAAATTAGAGTTAGAAACATAATGGTATCTCACTATTGCAACGTATTTACTTGATTAGTTTTTATGATAATTTTTTTAATTGGTTAAACATTGGAATAAATCTAACATAAAATTAAAATATATTTAACGTTTTTTCCAAGCTTTTGAACTGAACAATATATTGTACTGAACAAATAAATGAGAGGCATATATGTTCAGGTATCTAGCGAATTTTCGGCACTTTATCTTGTAGCAATTTTCGACATTCAGTTTTGTATTAAATATACTAAATTCTATAAGAAAAATGCCTAAACAGGTAATATTTGCATATTGAGTGACATGTAAAACAAATAAGATATGCAGAATTTATGAGACATATTGAGCATAAAGTTAAAAGTAAATCGAGTATGCTTTATACTATTTATATATAATAAATAAGTAAATAAAGTATTTAGGATAAACACCTGAAAAAAGTGAGGGCGAATGCAAAAAAGCGATATTTAGGAAGTTTCTCAACGTTTGGATATCTAAACTTGACTGCCTCCGATTCTTCGCATTCCGTTAAAGAATCCGAATCTCCTTCGGGACGAGTCACAGAGCGACGGGAAGCCATTGGAATGAACAATAATGCGCTGTTTAAGATGCAAAATCGTTCATAAATGTTTCGGATTTTGCTGAAAAGTTGAGATCATTAGTAAACAATAATGCACAGCTGAGTCAGCCTACAGAACAAACTGTCAAGAGACCACAATAAAAACACGCTGATTTTTTATTGTTGCCAACTTTCAAAAATGAATCATCAAATGACAGACATAACTGTAATACAAACTGCTGACTACTGCAGCTATGGCCTACATATTGGGCTATTGGTGACAGTTCGGTTGGTTCGTTGGTTGAATTAACGTGGCACTAGAGCTGCACAATAGGTTATTGGCAACAATTTTGGGTCAATCACGAAGGAAAGGCTCGAGATTTAAAACATGGTCAGATGACGAAGACAACTCCTGAAATGGCACCCGACGCAACCTCAATTGGCGCCAAAACATTGCATTCTGTTCAGATTTAACGTACATCAGTCCCGTATGTATGATAGTTCAGGTGTTTCCTCGTCATCTGACAATGGTTCTAAAATAACGAGGTGCATGTATGAATGTGTGTGTGAATATGTATGTGTTTCCCGGTCTTTCCTTCGAGATAGACCCCAAACCGTGGCCAATAGCCCACTGTGCAGCTCTAGTTCGACGTTAATTAACAAAAACCAAACCAAACTCGTATGTATGACGATTTGCAACTTACTCTTAGTACAGAATATCCATACAAAAAAACCGCTTGTATACTTCATTCAAAATGTAAAACAAGTCTGTTATTTTGCTGTAAAGTAGTACAAAATGGCTAAAAACTATTTTGTGTAACAAAATAAGTTCGTTTATCACGCATTTTCTGAACGCTCGTGTTTTAAAATCATTCTGCTGTGGCACGGGGAGGAATCTCCACGAGATCTAATTCTTCAATATTAAATAAAATTAATTATCAATTTGTATGTTAAGGTGGGTGGAAATCGACAGTGGAGTAATATGGGTATATTCAATTAAATATAAATCATACATTTTTTTAAAATTACGTTTAATGGAGTACATTTCAGTAAAATCCAACAAATTATATTAGCGCGTATACGGGACTACTAGTGCACTATAATTCTGATCAGGGTCCAATATGTCCTGATGCCTATTGAGGTAGCGTTAGATGCCAACTTTGGTGTTGTCCTTGTCATCTGACCATGGTTCAAAAATACCAGGCATTGTTCCCGGGTTTTCCTTCGGGATAGATCCCAAACCGTCGCCAATAGCCGAATGTGCAAAACTTTTTAACAAAAAATTTGAAGTTTGTGTGATTTAAATCAAATCCAACAGTCAATTTGTTCGAGTTTACAAAAAAACTTGTGATATTGTGATGCATGAAAACTTTTATAAATAACCCAGAAAATTCGAATTATTTACCAATATTCCTAAGTTTTGTATAGAATAGAAACCTTTTAATACATTCCAGTGAAAAAATTAGAAAAAAACCTACTTTATTCGTTTGTTCCCCCAAAAATTTACACGGTGGGGTAAAATGGGTAATCGTATTATTGATGTTAAAGAATAATAAATTCGGAAAAAATTTAACGATCTTAAAAAAAAGTACAATATTATATAATTTCGAAGTTTATAAATGACAAGCATTTTCTACAATATATCTAACGATCTTTTTAGAAGATAATAAATAATAAAAAAGTCGATTTTCAAAATGGCGGATTATAACTTGTTATTATAAAGACTGTTAGAATAACAGTTCCTTAATAATCAAATATACTGAGTTTTTAAGAGTTGATGGTTTTTATTTATTCTATTTTATTCATATTACTAATTTAAATAAACAAATTGTTTTAATAATGCCTGTTACACGAAATATTCCATGATTCCCCCTATCTATTGTAGTTGAAAACGAATTTAAAAATTTAACAATTAAAAAAAATATGAAACATATTCAAAGATGATGTCAAGGAACCCATTACATAAATACACCAAAAAAAAGTTTCATATTGATAACTTTTTGAAAGTAAAAAAAAAGTTTGAATGAAAAATTGGCAATTTTCCTATTCATATTTTACCCCATCTTACTCTATTATTTATTAATTTCTAATTATTATTACTACATATTATAGTGATAAAGGAATTACGTAACGCCAAGTTTCATGTTGATATGACTTTCGAAAGGGGGTTCAAATTCAGTTGCAAAATTTAGGCCATAATAACAACAAACAGCATGACTTAAACAATAATACAACGAAAAAAAAAGACTGTGTGGTACAAAAATAAAGAAAATAACATTACAAAATATTTTTATTGAATGGAGATTTTTGTTCTCTCTATTTTTCGTTGGTATCCATATTTGAAGTAATTTGTTTAAAAATGAAAGGGAATTTACCGACAGACCAACCAATCAATTTTAATAAAGGCAGTTTCTTTCTGAATATTTACCTACAAAAATATTTGAGCTAAACATTTGTTGAACCAACTTTGATTTTTTTTGTAGAACTACAACAGTATATGTAAGAAAAAAATCTTTTTCAAAGCTGCCAATATAACAATTAAACTTACTATTTAATATTTCCAAAAAATACAAATTAAACTCATAAAATATATTAGCAGATTGACAAAGTGTTTTGCCATACTTTTTCCAACAAAATACAAATGCTTCATTACTCATTAATGAGTAATTGCTATGGGAAGCAAATAAATAGTGATTCTGTATTTATATTCTTTGCATAAAAATATTAAATATTAAACAATGTCCTTTTAAAAATATCTAAAAAAATATATTTAGTGATTAAACAAAAGCTCCACTGACTACTTTACACCCTTTCACAGACCACCAATGGTCCATGGTCCACGGATTTTGAACCACTGGCGTAGACCATTATGTTGATTACTCTTTGAGTACTTTTCCATCTTAAAATAGTTAATCAGTTGCCGCATAACTACGCAGGGAACAAAGTTTCGCATGCTTCAATGTTTAAAACTTTTTCCAGCAGTTTTGATAACATTATTTCCCATTAGTTCTTATATATAGATCCCGCAAAGAATCGATATATAGATTCTTTGCATAAAAATATTAAACATTAAAGAATGCCTTTTAAAAAATATTTTTAAAAATACTTTTAGTGATTAAAGATTTCCACGGACCACTTTAGACCCCCTCACGGACTACCAGTGGTCCGCGGACCACGAATTGGGAACCGCTGGCGTAGAGGATCATGTAGATTACTCTTTGAGTACTTTTCCGTCCTTAAAATAGTAATCGCTAGCGGCATAACTAACGCAGGGAACAAAGTTTCGCATGCTTCAAGTGTTTAAAACTTTTTCCAGCAGTCCTGATAACATTATTTCCCATTAGTTCCTATATCAAATCGTTTCAATTATCTACATAGAAATTAGAGACCCTCGAAAGGATATCTTCGACTAGTCCTGTGAAGCAACCGAAGTAGAAAATGAATTTAATCAGATTCTACCTCCTCAGCACAGTAGTTTGAAATGAAGGCATTAAGGACTCGCGTATTTCCCAAAGATTCATTTACCGATTGTAGTATGGTGAAGAGCTAGAGGAAGACTGCGTGGGAGTTTCTTAATTTATTTGAATTCAGGTTCTACTCATTGGTATTGAAACCTATAAATATTTAAATTGTTCAATACGTGAAACTCTTGATGCAGTTAAGTACTTACAGTAGCGTACGCAGAAAAGTTATATGGCAGGGTTTATGCAGCTTTAAATCATATTATTATATAACCTTTTTTTATAAGAATCTGCACTGTTAAAAATGCATGCTCGTTTTTGAAGAAACTTTTGCCAGTTTCGACAAAACAAACGCGTGCTAAATGATTCGAATAAATATTTCGTTAAAATGAGGAAATTCATTTTTTTCCTTTTTTTTTCACGATTCAAATTAATATCGATTTTAAAAAAATATCGAAGGCCCGACTCGAAACAGGAATCACTTAGTCCGAAGTCACGCGCACTATCGGCTGAGCGAAAAAAGCTCTTTTGAAATGTGACAATATACATATAAGAACCAAAATTAGAATCTAATGAGCTTTCGGATTTTTTTTATTCAATTAATATGCAGATCTGAACTTAACATTAGGTAGAATGGCGCGATCTCCTACAAACATTTTTTTTTTTTTTTTTTTTTTTTTTTTTTTTTTTTTTTTTAAAGTTTATCTTTTTACTTTGGTTCTTTAATAATCAATTTTACTTTATATATTTTAAGTTCTTGTGAGTTAATAACTTCATGTGGTTGTTTATTGTTTCTTTATACATTTATTGACACTTGAATTATTGAAATTAATTTTTATAAGTTATCTTTATATTTGATAAATTATTAATTATTTTGATGAAATTTGAATTTAAATTATTTTAGTGCATTAATTTTCTTTATTGGTTAGTACCTTAATAAACATAATTTTTTCTAATTGAAATTATTTATTCGGTCGCTAAAGAATAAAATGATAAAAACATTTGTGACAACGATGCTTTCTTTTTTAAACACCTGACGGACACGAACGTGTATACTCGTTCGTGTATAGCCAGTTTTACCAGAAATACACATAATTTAAAAGTTCGCAAAGAAATTTAATTGGAAACGTTTTTCAAACTTAAAACATTAGAGGAAGTTTTAAAATTTTTCTCTGCGAAAATAGTTTGATATGTTATCGTTTTCTAAAAAAATAAGTGTGTTGGAAACATATAAATTGAACTCTCCTGCAGAGAAAACAAACTTACAAATTTGACACTTTGCTCATGCTCATCCGTCAGAGAGTTAAATTACAACAAAAAAGTACTGTAACAAAACAAATATTTTCCGTGGTTAATAAATACATTGTAAAAAAAATGTGCTTAAAAATGAGTACATGGCTGTACTTGTTTTTTTAAGTACAATTGCAT
Organism: Troglohyphantes excavatus; assembly: GCA_963932185.1. Taxonomy (NCBI): domain Eukaryota; kingdom Metazoa; phylum Arthropoda; class Arachnida; order Araneae; family Linyphiidae; genus Troglohyphantes; species Troglohyphantes excavatus. Next base: position 69,280,347 of record OZ010672.1, read on the forward strand.
CGTAAATGAGCGATGACGTACTCAAATTTAAACAACCGTACTTACACAAAAATGAGCAGTGTGGTTTAATATTGCTAATCTCAGTTTCTATTCAAGCCATCTTCACAAAGCGACCTGACAAACAAAAAATAGTTGTTCAGAAGATGGTTTGCCACATTATTTGGTGTCGATTGCTTAAATGGAAACTGAGTTATTGCAATTCAATTATCTTACTTCCCATTTGTTTTGGCCTACCTTTTTAACATTGCTTCTGTTTATAACATCTTCAAATCACCCTGGTAGCTTAACGGAAAAAGGCTATGGACAGCGGTGCCTGCAGATCTGAGTTCGATTCCCGGTAAATCTTGGCTGTAATTGTAGATATTTATTGAAAGTGATTTATGAAGGCAGCCTATGTAGGCTAGCATCTGCTCTTTTTATTTATTTTTACCCATTGTACTCATTTTTAAGTACATGTCTTTTTTTAAATTGAAACTTATGTATTCGGAGCCATGATAAGTATTCAAAATTGAGTACATTTTACTTATTTTTTTTAATACCAATTTTAACAATGTACACGGAGAATTAATCTTAGAATAGGAATGAATAGTACTAACGCGAAAGGAAAGTATTAGTCATTGTGAATAATAGTGAAAGGGTTAACTATTATTCCCAATGACTAATACTTTCCTTTAGTATATTTTATACAAGAGTTATTAGGAAAAAAAGATTACATGTTTCTCGTCAGAGGTCAAAGTGATGTACGATGCATTGAAAGCTCTGCTGCATTGAAGCATGTTTCCAGAATGGTTGGTTGTTGATTATGCCACAGGCTTTTAATGCAATTTCGACCGATCTCCAAATGGCCTCCATTCTCATCAAGCAGGCCAGAAATGTCCATAAAGTCCATGACCCATACACACGTTAGATTTGGCTCATAACATGTGTTATGTGTTTCTGTGTAATTTTTCCATTGTATTTCTTGCCATTGGGGATTTTCTTTATTAACAATTCCTACATCTCTATTCGAATTTCTATTTGGATGGAAATGGTTGATGTTTTTTTTTTTTGTTGTTGTTGGATGTACATTGTTTTTATGTTTCGTCAGTTTTTAGAAATGGAATAAGTTTTGATTACAGATTTGTGATTTGTCTTGCGAAATGTTTTGTACAATTGGTTTTACAAACTGAATAAGTTAATCACGAATTCAAAGTGGAATGAAGAGAGGATAGGAACCAAACCGAAACTGTTCTTGTCAAATAAAAACAGATTTTAAAATCACGTCTTTTAATTTATATACACACTGTAAAAAAATTTACTTAAAAATGAGTACCTGAAACTACTTATTTTTCTTTGAGTACAATTGCATTATAAATGACTTGTACGTACTTAAATTGAAGTAACCGTACTTTCTCAAAAATGAATAGTGTGATTTAATATTGCTAATATCAGCTTCTGCTCAAGCCATCTTAACAAAGCGATCTAACAAACTTAAAATAGGTGTTCAGAAGATGATTTTCCACATTATTTGATGTCGACTGCTTAAATGGAAACTGAGTTATTATAACTCAATTGTTTTACTTCTCATTCTTTTGGCACACCTTTTTTTAACATTTCTTATGCTTGTAACTTCTTACTGTTCCCCTTGTAGTTTAACGGATAAGACACTGGACTGCGGTCATGAGGATCTGATTTTGATTCCTAATAAACTTGGTTGTATTTGTAGATATTTATAGAAAGTGATTATGAAGGCGGACTATATAGGCAACCATCTACTCAATTTTACACATTGTACTCATTTATATTCATTGTACTTATTTTTAAGTACGTGGCTTTTTTAAAATTGGAACTTGTGTATTCGGAGCATTATAAACATCGAATGTACTCAAAAATTAGTACATTTTACTAATTTTTTAAGTATTTATTTATAACAGTGTATGACAATATATTTAGTCTAATGTGAATACTCAATATTGAATAAGATAATTTACTTAAAAATGAGTACCTGAAACTACTTATTTTTCTTTGAGTACAATTGCATTATAAATGACTTGTACGTACTTAAATTGAAGTAACCGTACTTTCTCAAAAATGAATAGTGTGATTTAATATTGCTAATATCAGCTTCTGCTCAAGCCATCTTAACAAAGCGATCTAACAAACTTAAAATAGGTGTTCAGAAGATGATTTTCCACATTATTTGATGTCGATTGCTTAAATAGAAACAGAGTTATTACAACTCAATTATTTTACTTCCCATTCTTTTGGCACACCTTTTTAAAACTTCTGTTCTTCTTCTCGTCGCCCTGGTAGTACAACGGATAAGGCATTGGGCTGCGTTCTTTTAGGACCTGGGTTCAATTACCGGTAAGTCTTAGTTGTAATTGTCGATATTTATTGAAAGTGATTTATGAAGGCAGTTTATGTTGGCTAGGATCTGCTCTTTTTATTCATTTTTACCCATTGTACTTATTTTTGAGTACATGTCTTTTTCAAAGTTGAAACTTATGTTTTCGGAGCCATGATAAGCATCGAATGTAATCAAAAATGAGTATAACTTACTTATTTTTGAAAACTTGTTTTAACAGTGCATATAATAATGTTGCAGTTTTCACTTGATTACGAATGCACAATTAAAGCGTAAAAAAAGCAAATTTGCGTGTTAAGTCGATATTTGTTGAAAGTGATTTATGAAGGCAGTTTATGTTGGCTAGGATCTGCTCTATAAAGGAACTGCTATATAAAGTATGGTTGCTTTATTCAAAGTAAAATGTAACGGTTATAAAATATCATATAAGTTGTCTATGTCTTTCATAAGAATCAGTTTATTATTTTTCTATTAATTTGAAATCTATACCTATATTTTACATTCATGTAGTATTTTTAGTTAGGAGATAGTTACATGCTGTTATATATCTAAAGTTTTAAGCTTCTTTTTTGGCTCAAAAACTAAAGAGTGTGACATAAAGAAAAGCATTCATAATAGTTTTTAAAACTTGAACTTTTTTATAAAATTGTATAAAATTGATTAAATTAAGTTATAAATTATTTTTTACGAAGTATTAAACATAAAAATTTGAATATTTCTCAGGTTTTGAAACTAAAATAAGTTTTTGAAATCTATTACAACCCAAATCTGCAAAAGTCTATTCATACGTCTGTAGTACATACCTTGACGTTATTTAATCAATTAAAAAATTTAAAAACATTAAAAATTGAAGGAGGAGTAGTGTTTTTTAAAAAAAAGTCTATTTAAGCTTAAAAAACGCAAAAATCAACAAAAACAATTTTTTTAAATATATTTTTGTTTTTCATTATTGTTCAGAAAAAGATGTTCTAATGATATAAAAAAATGGTATTTCTGAATTCATTAATAGACAAATTAGGATTTGGGGCTCGGGTCTTACTTAAAGATATTGTAACTTTATATAAATAAAATTAAATTCCTATAAACACAATTTCTCTAATCGATATTCTCTCTTCTCTCGATCAAATTCTCTAAACCTTCATTTTTTCTAAGTCTCTATTTTCTCTAAATCAAAGAATTAACACTTCGAAGTTACTGCATTTCAACATTAATTTTTGTTTGCACATTTTCGTTTGAAAATTAATCTACAAAGAAACGTCCGCAATACGTTTCTCAGTAGTCTACTGCTTTGGTAAAGCTTCAAATTCTATGAATAAAAATGGAAGGATTTATTGTTTTACCTCGCAATTTGTCAGACAGAGAAAAGAAAATGACAGGTGGGACTGTACATTTGCACAGTATTTACGTCACCGATTTCCGTCATCTATTGTTTGAGCTCATATATAACCAGCTTTATTGCATATTACTTTTACCTATTCAATTTTGAGTGAACAGAAAATCAATTGAGTATAGATAGGTTTACATTGTGCTTATACACCCGGTTAAACGGTATATTGAGTTTATTATTTTAACAGTGAAGATATTTCAAATATTTCTGATAAATGAAAGTCACTGCAATTGAAGAAATAATGAATGATTCTAATGATATGATGATATAAATATTAATTTGAAACGATGATATGACGGTTCATATTTTTTTAATGATACTATGTCAATGACGAAGACACAAATTGTCAATTTTGTATTATTTAATGCATTACAGGTATTATTTTTTATGTAAATTGTAACATCAACTACACTGTTCTACACTGCGTCTACACTATTAAAAATAGGTACTGAAAAATAAGTAAAATATACTCATTGCTTATTATGGCTCTGAATACATGTTTCAATTTTTAAATTACATGTACTTAAAAATGTGTACAAATAGTAAAAATGAAAAAAAGATCATATGCTACTCTACATAGGCTGCCTTCATAAATCCCTTTCGAAATATCGACAATTACAACCAAGGCATACCAGGAATCGAACTCAGATTCCCCGGCACCGCAGTCTAGAGCCTTATCCGTTAAACTATCAGGGCGACTTGAAAAAGTTATAAACAGAAGAAATGTTAAAAAGGTGTACCGAAAGAATTTGAAGTAAGATAATTGAGTTATAATAACTCAGTTTCCATTTAAGCAATCGACATCAAATAATGTGGAAAACCATCTTCCATTCAACTATTTTAAGTTTGTCAGATCGTTTTGTGAAGATGACTTGAACAGAAGTTGAGATTAGCAATATTAAATCACACTGCTCATTTTTGAGAAAGTACGATTACTTAAATTCGAATACGTCATCGCTCATTTACGATGCTGGTTTGGTTAATTAACGTCGCACTAGAGTTGCACAGTGGACAATTGGCGACGGTTCGGGGTCTATCTCGAAGGAAAGACCCGGGAACGCATACCCATTCACACACACATTCATACATGCACCTCGTTATTTTAGAACCATGGTCAGATGACGAAGAAACACCTGAACTGGCACCCCAACGCCTTCAATATAAGTCGGTACTTTGGACCCCCGATCAGATTTATCGTGCACCAGTCCCGTATACACGCCGTTGATTTTTGCGGATGTTCTTGGCGACTTTTCTAGTATTTTGTAGCAAAGCTGGCAACCCTCCGATCACAAGATCAGTACTATTTTTACTTTTTTTTGTCACGTCCACCGCCTAGTTTCGAACCAGGAATCCTCGGATTCCCAGCTGACGCCTTTAACCGCTCGGCCACGGAAGCCTCCATTTACGATGCTATTGTACTCAAAGGAAAACGAGTAGGTTCAGGTATTCATTTTTAAATACCTTTTTTTTACAGTGTATGTTGTAAATAAAAAAAATACTAGAAATGTGTGTTTATATTTATATGTAATATATTTTGTAGTACGATTGTAGAAAAAATAACATTATCATTTTTAGCATTCTGCGATCGTCAAGGCAACTTTCGTCAGTTTTGACAATCGTTTTGACATTGAATCACTTGACTTTTGACGAAACAAGTATCTTAAAATTTGTAATGAAAATAATTTACTCAGATTCCTATTCGATGATATCAACTCATTCGGTTCTAATTTGGGTTTTTATATGTACAGCCGCGGGAAAAAAAAAACGAACCACCGATGATTATTTCGTTAGTTTTTATAGTAGAGCTAAACTTAATATACCATTTTGTAGGGAATAAAGTCTACTATACATTGATATACAAAAAATTTGCATAGGGGACAATCTTCATACTCGAATCCGCACCAACTTTAAAATTTTCAATAGCAATACCTACTTTTGATAGCGCAGAAATGTTCCCCGCCCTCAAAATAATCTAAATATAAATTTTCATTAAGTTCCTACATTTATATGCAGGGATATTAGACGATATGTATCTATCTTATTTGAGGGGCTACTTCCACATTGGACAAAGTATTAGTGAGACTTCAAAATGAACTACGCTGGAAGAAAATGTTTTGGCGTTAGCCGTGGTTCTTCTTTCCCTGTGGTCATTCATTCCCCCACTCCCGTATACCTCTTGCCTTTATAAAAGAATTTAGAATTTTATGCCAACGCGATTACACCGCTTTTAATTCTCAAAATTAGTAGATTTCTGTTAAGTTCTGCAGATTTTAAATTTGTGTATGACCCCTTAAATGATCATTTGTTGCACAATTTAATATAGCCAAAAAACCACAAAGAGGAAAATCATGAAATTTTAGATATGCATATAAAACGTTTTTCTGAATCCATCACTATCAAAATATAGCATGGTTGCTATTCATAAATTTTATGAATATTAATATACTAATTTAAATAAAATTAAAAAATATACATATGAGTAATGAAAGTTAGTGTATTTTATTTGGGTTGCTTAGAAGTAACACAGATAAAAATATCAGCTTAATAATATTATTATTTCGAAAGATATGATTAAATGTTTAAGAAATTCATTTAACATTACGAGTTCCAAACTTTCGATATTCATAATTAAAAAACTACTTAACCAAATGACTTGCAAATTGATATTCAACAATGAATTTTGTCGTAGATTCTAAATATTGAATCAAAATTAGGTGTTGCTATTGGAAATTTTAAAGTTGGTGCGGATCTTAATATGAAGATAGTCCCCTATGCAAATTTTTTGTATATCAATGTGTAGTAGACTTTATTCCCTACAAAATGGTATATTAAATTTAGAATTACTATAAAAACTAACGAAATAATCATCGGTGGTACGTTTTTTTTCCGCGGCTGTACACAGCCACATTTTATAAAAACTTTTCTGGTTCGGTCGATAGCACGCGAGTCGAGCCGTTGATATTTATTTGAAATCGCCCTCATTTTTGACTCAATAAATTTCGTGAAAAAAACGACGAAATAAATTTCTTTAGTTGGACGAAATATTTAGTCGGAGCATTTAGCAAGCGTCTACTTTGTCAAGAATGAACATCATAACAGTGCTGTCATTCAAAAATGGATAAAGCGAAAGTGATACTGCGATATTTTACTTTGTGGCCTTGCAGATCAAAACGTTCTATCATTTCAATTATATATATCAGTCTTATCTATATAACGAAGTACTAAATATTTATAAATATACTAGATACATGATTCGACGTAAATGACGCCCTTCGGTGATTAAGCAAAAGTAAAAATAAAGCAATGATTATGAAATAACAATTGCGCTTTGGAGAAAATCTAAAAATTGAAATCGAATCTTATAATTCCGTCATAAGTTTCACTATTCATACACTGTTAGAATAGGTACTCAAAAATAAGTAAAATGCACTCATTTTTGATTACATTCTGTGCTTATATTAGCTCCGAATACATAAGTTTCATTTTTTAAAAAGACATGTACTCAAAAATGATTACAAAGAGTAAAAGATCAGTAGCTTGCCTACATAGACTGTCTTCATAAATTCCTTCAGCACATAGGGATTTTAAATGGGGAGATTACTGTGGGACAGCCAGTAAAAGTGCGAATAGAATGTTGGGATTTATTAAAAGAAATGTATCATCTAAATCTAAGGAGGTAATTTTACCACTATATAGGAGTTTGGTTATGCCTCATCTTGAATATGCAGTACAATTCTGGTAACATTATATTAAAAAAGATGTTGATTTATTAGAACGGATTCAACATAGAGCTACGAAAATGATTCAGGGTACTTCGGGAATGAATTATGGAGAGATGCTTAGAACTCTAAATATGTATACACTCGAGGAGAGAAGGATCAGAGAGGGACCTTATTCAGATATTCAAATTTATCAAATTGGGTGATGTGGAGGGATTGGAATTTAATATTGCCGATGTGACTAGAGGTCATGGAATCAAATTGTACAAATCACAGCTTAATCGGGACGTTAGAAAGCATTATTTTTTTTAACAGGGTTATAGACAAATGGAATAGTTTGCCTGAGTATGTTGTTAATTCTTCAGGAGTGGGTAGAGTTTTAAAAAGCAATTGGATCGGCATTGGGGAATTGTGAGGATGATAGATCCTCAGTTGGCCGTAGTCCTCATCCTGTAGTTGGCCGACATCATTTGTATTTGTTAAATAAATTTCGTGAAAAAACGACAAAATGAATTGTATCAGTTTGACGAAACATTTAATCGGAGCATTTAGTAGGCGTCTGCTTCGTCGAAAATATCGAAAATTTCTTCAAAAAACATGCATTTTTAACAGTGCAAGTTTGTTTGATATATACTAAAAGGTTAATAAAAATTATACGAAATTTTGAATCTCAAAGTTTTGGACTTATTGCACATATTTTCTTATCTACGTGTCACAAAAAAGAATCATTCAAATCGGTATAGTAAAAGTAGGTAAATGTTGCCCGAAAGAAAATTCTTATTTATACACTGTTAAAAATAGGTACTTAAAAATAAGTAAAATGTACTCATTTTTGATTACATTCTATGCTTACCATAACTCTGAATACATAAGTTTCAATTTTGAAAAAGACATGTACTCAAAAATGTGTACAATGATTAAAAAGAGTAGTTGCTTGCCTCCTACATAAATCACTTTCAATAAATTCCAAAAATTACAACCAGGACTTATCGGGAATCGAACCCAATCCGTCTACCTGATGTCGTCCGCACCGAAGTCCAGGGTCTTAATTGTTGTACCACCAGAGCGACGGGAAGATGTTATAAACAGAAGTAATGTTAAAATGGCGTGGCAAAAGAATAGGAAGTAAGAAAATTGAGTCGTAATAACTGAGTTTCCATTTAAGCAATCGACGTCAAATAATGTGGAAAACCATCTTCTGTACAACTTTTTTAAGTGTGTCAGGTCCCTTTATTAAGATGACTTAAACAGAAGCTGATATTATCAATATTAAACTATGCTGCTCATTTTTGCCAAAGTACGATTACTTAAATTTGAGTATGTCATCGCTCATTTATGCAATTGTACTCAAAGAAAAACGATTACTTCCATGTACTCATTTTTAAGCACATTTTTTTACAGTGTATGTATATAGATTGTAAATATGAGTTTTAAGTATTTATCAAAATATTTCAAATTCTCAGATTCGTATAAAATATCTGAAGAACAAAGGTAGATCGAAATCGCAATGTCCGTCACTGGAAAGATATAACTTTAAGATCAGTGAGCCATTTGACATGCTGCAAATCGCAACAGATTGAGATGGACCCTAGAGACGTCCTGAAATGCCGATGGCTTCTTCAAGTTTATATTGCTCGGCATTTCAAGAACTATTCTTCAAACTTTACTAAATGCACTGGAAATCTGCCGTGGTTAAAAGTTAGACCTTCCGCTTCACTTCAGTTTGATAAAAAAGGCGCGACATCGAAATATTTCTGGCATTGTATTTTATTTGAAGACATTACTTTGGAAATTTGATGCCATGTGGAAGATAGTTTGATACCTGGGAAAGTTGTAATAACAGTCAATATTAGAATGCACAAGTATTTTTCATTGGAATATCGTTGTTGTTTTAAGTAGTATAATATCGTTTATAATATCGCGACATCGAACACTTTCTTCTACACGATGGTATATAATTTATCCCCATAGCTTGATTCCCCCTGGAGTTATAGGTCTTTGAAATATCAAAACTTTTTATGTCGCACACTTCGAGCATGGATCCTTCTTAGTGGAGAAAACATAATGTTATAATATCGATAACATCAAAGTGAGGCCAACATGTATGGCCTCAGACACGTGGTTAACTACGTTATTCCTTTCATAAATTTTCACTATTACACATTTCCCAATTCATCAGCCAATCGCGAGTACTTTTTAATTCATAATTTTGAAAAGAAGTCACGTGTCTGAGGCCATTCGGTCCTTCGAGCATGAATGGCCAGTAGTAGAGAGAATATGACGTCATAATCGTAAGGCAAACATCTCAGACCAAATCGCTACAAACACGTGACTTCTTTTCAAAATTATGAATTAAAAAGTACTCGCGATTGGCTGATGATTTGGGAAATGTGTAACAGTGAAATTTTACGAATGGAATGACGTCATTAGTCACGTGTTTGTAGCGATACATGTTGACCTCACTTTGATGTCAGCGAGATGATATCCCGATGTTTGCTCTACTATGAGGGATCCATGCTCGAAGATTCGGTCTGAGATGTTGGTTTCACGATTATGACGTCATATTCGCTCTACTACAGTCCATTCATGCTCGAAAGTCGCACAAGTGTATGTCAATGACTTCTGCGATTCTAAAGACGTATTAACGTTGAAAATATACAAAAATATAATAGACAATTTTAGAAATATATTTTAGTGTCTGAAAATGATGCATTTAAATTTTGTTTTAATTCATTTTAAATTAAAGTTTTGTTACCATTTGTTGAATTAAAGATTTAGTATAAATATTAGTATAACTGTCTAATTTTAAAATCGATTTTTTTGCAGACATGGTACGAAAATCCCAGTGTTCATGTACACTGTTAAAAAAAAAATTACTTAAAAATGAGTAACCTGAACCTACTCGTTTTTATTTGAGTACAATTACACAGTTACATTGTAAATGAGCGATGACGTACTCAAATACAACTAAGAGTACTTTCTCAAAAATGAGCTTCGGTGTGATTTAATATTGCTAATCTCAGCTTTTGTTTAAGCCATCTTAATAAAGTGACCTGACAAACTTAAAATAGTTGTTCAGAAGATGGTTTTGTACATTATTTGATGTTGATTGCTTAAGGGAAACTGAGTTACTGCAACTAAATTATCTGACTTCCCATTCTTGTTTTAATAAATAAAGCTCTGAACTGCGGTGCCTAAGGATCTGGGTTCGATTCCCGGTAAGTCTTGGTTGTAATTGTCGATATTTATTGAAAGTGATTTATGAAGGTAGAAATTTGGCAGAAATTTATCTGACTAGGTGCCGAGAAGCGAAGCTTCTATAACCCTTACAATTAAATTTAATTTATCATGAATGGTAAAAACTTGACTACGTCCAGTTAAGAACATTTGTACCCTTTGAATTACAGCCACATGTGTTAACCGTTAGACTACGACAGCTGTTTTTATGAAGGTAGACTAGCACCTGCTCTTTTTATTCCTTTTTACCCATTGTACTCATTTTTGAGTACACATCTCTTTCAAAATTGAAACTAATGTATTCGGAGTTATGATAAGTATTGAATGTACTTAAAAATGAGTAAATTTTACTTATTTGTGAGTGCCCATTTTCAACAGTGTATCATAACTATCCCTTATTCGGTTTTTATAATATTTTAATTATTCCTTCAATACGGTGAATGAAATACTGTAAGGTGAGAAGGTGGATGAAATACTGTAGAAAATTACAAAAATATTTTTCCGAGATCTATTCTCTAGTGACAGAAGTCGAGTAAAGCTCCATTCCTAGCAGTTGGAAGTGGAAGTGTATATATTTCAATTCTACTATTTCCCAGAAGAGTTGATCTCAAGAGATTTTTTCTGCTTTTCTCTTTGAATAATTCAAATGAAAAGACCTTTTTACTCCATGAAACTACCGAAAAAGTAGTTTTGTCCCCTTTGCGATTCAGTGAAATTGCTTGCGGACCCTTAGGGGAGTGGACAGGACTGAATTTAGGTTTAGTTTATATCGCAAGTGATATAACCGAGTATTTCACTTCAAATTTTCTCTAGCATGGTCATTAAAGAATTAAATTTGTAAAGTGATAAAAAGGGCAAATAAAACAGATTGTTAAATTTTAGATACTTTTATTAGTTATTTCAAATTATGTTATCGTTATCCTAACAGTCATCATTATCGTTATTATCAACATTATTCGTCGTCGCAATCATTATCTTCATCATCATTGACATTTAATCATTTCTATGAATAATCATCTTTGTCATCATAATCGCCGTTATAACCATCATTATCATCATTATCGATTTCTTCATTAACTTATGTTCATGGTTAATTAAATGTTTCTTAATATATGTCTCTACAATACCATTCTTATTTTTGTATATTTATATTGTAAACAGTTAGCTTTTATTGTGAACAGTTAGCATTTATTGTGAACGTAAACAGAAGCTTTTATTGGGAACAGTTAGCTTTTATTGTGAACAGTTAGTTTCTATTGTGAGCAGTTACCTTTTATTGTGAACAGTTAGCTTTTTTGTCAACAGTTAGCTTTTATTGAGAATAGCTAGCTTTCTTAGTAAACAGAAGCTTTTATTGTGAACAGTTAGCCTTTATTTTAAACAGTTAGCTTTTATTGTGAACACTAGCGTTTTTAGTAAACCGAAGCTTTTATTGGGAACAGTTAACCTTTATTGTGAACTGTTAGCTTTTATTGTGAATAGTTAGCTTTTATTGTGAATAGTTAGCTTTTATTTTGAACAGAATGATATAAGACTTTGTGTGGCTCCATGTTTTCAAATATATAACACAAGATGATTTATTTACACTTTATGACTTTTTAATACTAAAAATCTCGTGATTGATATTGTTTTTTACTTTTTAAAATATTATTTCGTAACACAATAATACTATTTAATAGTTTACATATGTATAGTAATTTTTTTATAGTTTATTGACAAACTAAGCAATATAATCATTAACAATATAAATTTAATTTCTTGCAAATTTCTGCTTTCTACAAAAATAATTTCTGGATAAAACATACATTAATTTTCTGAAATAATAAAAATATCCATTTTTGGAACAAACTCAACCGAATTCTATCAGAACGTTTAATTTAGAAATTAATTTTGAAACTTCTCTAATCCATTCTCACACATTATCTCTAGTATTCCAACACCCTTTCACCTTTCTTAGATAAAGACATAAACGCACTACCCTTATTATTAAAGATACTTTCTAAATCTTTAATGTATGAGATCATAGAAAAATCACCTAAGCAACCTGTCAATCTTTATTCAATGAAGGCTTCTTTGATTTCCATATGAACTAAACTGTATTGTCCCAACACAAATAGAGGATTACCTAAATATATTTGTGTCGCGAAAATAAAAATTTAATTTAAGCGCGTAGTTTGAGAAAGTGACCCTGTATTGAAGGTTACAAACTTGATATAGGGTGTTTGTGTTCAGTACAGACAGGGGTCATAGCTCTCAAACAGAACATTTAAAGTTAAATCGAACATTTACATGCACTAAAAAGTGAAAACTATTGAGTATTCCTTATCTTTTGTATTCATTAGGTATTCTTTTTCCAAATTTATGAACACATTAGACCTCACATTGAGTTAGTGAAGTTTTTTACTAAAGTACGTTTACGCATTTTTTTTTATGTTATGGGTCATTTTTTTGAAGGGGCTTCAGAAATCGAAAGTGTGAAACCGGGCTGGTAAACAGGCCCTGAGTACGCTGTAAAAAATATTGTACTTAAAAATGAGTACCTGAGCCTAGTTATTTTTCTTTTGTGCGCAACTGCATCGTAAATGAGCGATGACGTACTCAAATTAAAGTAACCGTACTTTCTCAAAAATGAGCAGTGTTATTTAATATTGCTAATATCAGCTTCTGTTCAAGCCATCTTAACAAAGCGGCCTGACAAACTTAAAATAGGCGTTAAAAAGATGGTTTCCACATTATTTGATGTCGATTGCTTAAATGGAAACTGAGTTATTACAACTCAATTACCTTACTTCCAATTCTTTTGGTACACCTTTTTAACATTACTTCTGTTTATAACTTCTTAACGTCGCCCTGGTAGTACATTTTTTGTACATGTCTATTTCAAAAATGAAACTCATGTATTCGGAGTTATGATAAGCATCGAATGTAATCAAAAATGAGTACATTTTACTTTTTTTTAGTACCTATTTTTAACAGTGTATGGACCAGATCTATATAAATCGACAAATCTCACTATGCATCCATGAGAGATTTTTTGTGAGATGTATAACGTAAATTCGGTTATGAGGACTGCTTCAATTTAAGAGGTTTTGGCTCATATTGAAAGCAAATCCTTCATTCTATTACAACTCTTTCATTTTCATTCTCAAAGATCAGACTTTTTATCGCAAATTCAAAGCGCATGGTTGATTAACCTTTATCTTATCTTTCTGAAAAGTGTTAAGTACCTATTCAGATAATGGGAACTGTAGTTGTAATTGTGAAACTGTATTTTCTCGATAATGAAACATATTTTGTTGTTATTTGACATTTTTAAAAAAAATATTATTAAATTCGAATTTTAACTCACAGTATAATGCATATCCCTAAAAGTTCGTTACATGCCTTTTCTTTTTACACTGAAAATGAGTAAGCAACCTGAAGGACAAAATCACTCAAAATCAGATAAGAAAACATTGAGTTAAAGTCCCCTTATAACCCATTGTGTAAAACTAGTGCGACGTTAATTTAACCAACTAAATTATAAAGCGTAAACGTAAAAAAAATATTTTAATTGTTATTCACAGTGTTATAATTTTGTTTTATCAGGCATTATGCTAGTGCTATTGGATGCATTGTAATATTAATGAACTGTAATGTAATATTAATGAACTGTAGATGCAACCATTATTTGGTGCTTAGTTTCACCATTTTATGGCTACCACGGATACCATTTAGTGGTGAAACGTAGAGCCAAAATAGATAACGACATAACAAATTAGATTAGATAAAAATTCTCCTTTTTTACCCTCATATTCAATACTTTTTCTCTTAAATATGTTCCCGCAAGGCCTCGAACTAGTAATCCTCTGATTACCAGCTGATTACCACTGAGCGACCGGGCCACGGTATCCCTATCTGTGGGGTTGTTGATGCAGATTCAGCGAAGGTTTCGGTTGCAATTTAGGAGATTGCACGATTTTTTGGTAAAAGTTGCGATATTCTCAATCAGGGATTTTCGGTTCAACCTAGATTGCCCCATAATAATGTGAAAGGTGCTGCAGAGCACTAAGATATGGTGCAACGTTGAACTGAAATTTTTAACAGTATTGAAACATACCTTGATGAATAGGGTATCAAATAAATGGACTGGAAATCTCGCTCCCCGGACACCCAACTAAATCGAACACATTTGAGACAACATTGGAACATACATTGCCGATCTGTATAAACCTATGTTTTAAATATAATAGAACAAGGGTTGATTCAGATACGACCTTTGCTTATATTCAGGTGACCGACAACTTAATTTCCATTAAGTCAAAATCACACCAAACATGCATTACATGTAAGGCAGGACTTATTTCTTTCTGAAACATAACCCTTTAAAATAATTTTGCTAAAACTTTCACACATTTAACTTCGCATAAAATTGTTGTTTGGAAAAAATATATATTTTAATTAATAAATTATGAGTAATGTTATTTTTAAAATTATAAATAATTATATAAAAAACACATACAAAATTCCATATTTTTATCCAATTTTTTTTTGTTCGATTTGAATTTATATTTATTACATATTTTTTTAATAAATTTGACTATCACAAGTGAACTCACTAGTCACCTTACTTAGTTAATGCGACATTATAGTTTTTTATACATATGATGATTCTCGAGACTCACACTCAAACATGAAGAGATACACATAAACACTTATCATAAAAACTTTTAGAAGCAAAATTAATTTTACATAACAAATTTAGCTGTAAAACACTAGCTAAAAGGAATTTGAGGATACATTAGATTTCTTACACTGAAAAAAAATTTTACTTAAAAATGAGTACCTGAACCTATTTATTTTTCTTTAAACGATGACGTACTCGAATTTAAGTAACCGTACTTTCCCAAAATGAGCAGTGTGATTTAATAACTGGAAACTGAGTTATTACAACTCAATTATTTTACTTCCCATTCTTTTGCCACACCTTTTTAACATTTCTTCTGTTTATAACTATTTCACGTCGCCCTGGTAGTACAACGGATGAGGCATTGGGCTGTGATACCTAAGGACCTGGGTTCGATTCCCGATAAGTCTTAGTTGTAATTGTCGAAATTTATTTAAAGGGATTTATAAAGGCAGTCTATATAGGCTTATGCATTCGGAGCTATGATAAGCTTCGAATGTAATCAAATATGAATACATTTAACTTATTTTTGAGTACTTATTTTTAACGGTGTAGATTCAAGCTGAAACACGAAGACACAAACAAAGACAACTTATTAAAATGGTCTATTTTGAATCATTATTATTGAAAACTTACAAAAATTATAAGACACATAATTTTAACTAGAATTATTATTAAGTATTTTATATGAAAATGAAAAATTAGTTTTATCCCTAGAGTACACCGATTTGATTAAAAACCAGAGTATAAAATAAAAGCTCTTTTCTAAAAAAAATATTTGTGTACCTCACAAAAGGGAGTCTTACATTTGTAAGACTGGTATCAAAAACCAATTCATCTCTTTGATACTGACAGGAAGAGTTGTTAGAACTGCATGAAGAAAGTTGTTGTTTAGACCATAACATTTTTTTTTTCAGTATAATTTTTTGTTGTTGTTCAAAATCCAGTTTCGTATGCTCGAACCCTTTTTGTGTTTATTAAATTGGTAGTTACCAGGTTTCGGAAGTAATAGAGTTTGGCCAATTACTTATCTCGTAAAAAGTTTCTGAGGTAGTCATCGAAGCTTTGGTGAAATTGCAATGTTTAAAAAACTATCGGTCAAGATTGAATTGGTATTTCATTACCGGTTTCTAATTCTTTTGCAGAAAATATTTGCTTACATCAAGTATTTAAAATAGATTAAAATTTGATTGCATTACTAATTTATTTATGGAGACACCACTGTAAAAAAAGTACTTAAAATGAGTCAAAAAATTGCATCGTAAATGAACCATGACGTTCTCAAATTTTAATAATCGTACTTTCCCAAAAATGAGAATGTTATTTAATATTGCTAATCTCATTATAATTTCTTGATACATATGATGAATTTCCAGACTCACACTCAAACCTGAAGAGATACACATAAACCCTTTATCATAAAAACTTTTAGAAAAAAAAAATAATTTTACATAAAATTTTTAGCTGTAAAACACTAGCTAAAAGGAATTTGAGGATACATTAGATTTTTTACACTAAAAATTTTTTTACTTAAAAATTAGTACCTGAACCTACTTATTTTTTTTAAGCGATGACGTACTCAAATTTAAGTAACCGTACTTTCTCAAAAGGAGCAGTGTGATTTAATATTGCTAATTTCGGTTTCTTTTAAAGCCTTTTTAACAAAGTGACATGACAAACTTATAGTTGTTCAGAAGATGTTTTTCCACATTATTTGATGTCGACTGCTTAAATGGAAACTGAGTTATTATAACTCAATTGTTTTACTTCTCATTCTTTTGGCACACCTTTTTTTAACATTTCTTATGCTTGTAACTTCTTACTGTTCCCCTTGTAGTTTAACGGATAAGACACTGGACTGCGGTCATGAGGATCTGATTTTGATTCCTAATAAACTTGGTTGTATTTGTAGATATTTATAGAAAGTGATTTATGAAGGCGGACTATATAGGCAACCATCTACTCAATTTTACACATTGTACTCATTTATATTCATTGTACTTATTTTTAAGTACGTGGCTTTTTTAAAATTGGAACTTGTGTATTCGGAGCATTATAAACATCGAATGTACTCAAAAATTAGTACATTTTACTAATTTTTTAAGTATTTATTTATAACAGTGTATGACAATATATTTAGTCTAATGTGAATACTCAATATTGAATAAGATAAAATTTGAATTTCTGAAAAAGCAGAATTTAGGATGTTTTAGTCTTCGAGCATGGATCCCTCATAGTAGAGTAATCATTAAGTTATAATCTCGCTAACATCAAAGTGAGGCCAACATGTATGGCTTCAGACTCGTGGCTTACTACGTCGTTTCATTCATAATTTTTTTCTAGTTCATTCATAAAAATATCCTGTACTTCATTAAGTAACACATTTACTATTATTTCCAAATCACAAGTCAATCGCGAATGTTTTTTCATTCATAAATTTTGAAAGGAAGTCACGTGTCTGGTGCCATCAGGTCTGAGATGTTTGCATCACGATGATGACGTCATATTTGCTCTACTACAGTCCATTCATGCTCGAAGGTTTTAGTCGATTATTAGTTTCACCAAATTAGTGTTTATGGTAATCTACACTTTTACTCAAGAAAATGTTTATTTTAAATAATTTAAAAAAATTCATTAAAATGACTTAGTTTAATATCTAGAAATAATTTTTTTTAAAAAATTCATTAAAATGACTTAGTTTAATACCTAGAAATAATTTTTTTCTCCTGTTAAAAGAAATTATAGAAGTATACAAGTCTCTTAATTTTAATTTTCTAATTTGAAAAAATCATACATTTTTCCACGTCGTGGAAAAACATACAAAAACTTCTTCATTTTAAATCGCATTAATTCTCTTCCAAGTGTGTGTTTAATAAGAAGGCAAAAATGAGATTACTTTCGTTTGGGTTTACATTTGGACCCAGTTAGAAAGATGGCTCTGAAAAGAATCATTCACCCATACCTACAATAAATTGCATTTCGAAAGGATGTAATATTTAGAAGTTTTATTTTAGAATATTTATTTTTCATCATTTTAGAAATGAATTCCTATATTAAGTGGCATTAGAAGCATTGGTATATTATTGATGGAGTTGAGTTAACGTTCTCATTGAACTTTGTTATCCTCACTACTTAAAGCAAGTAGACGTTCTTCAATTGGAATCATAAAGAAGTAAATCCTAAGAAATTCATAACTGTAAAAAAATGCACAGATTTTCATGCCAACCTTCATTTAAATCTTGTAATCAATAAATAAAGAAGTAAATCCCAGTGGCGGCCCGTGGTCTAAAATGTTAGTGCAGCCGAAACCATGTGACCCTCCCCCCCCCCCCCCCATTTTCCAAAAACCTTACATGAACGGAAATTCTTTATTATTCACTACTCAAATCAAGTTTCCTTTCAATTTTTAACAAATGATAACATGCGAAAAAAATAGAAAACACTTACTTATTTTTTAAAATTAAAGCAATCCTGCTTTCTTTTAAACATGCGAATCGGTCAATTTAAATATTAACTTACATAACGAAACAGCAGGACCCATGTCCTGAAACAACAGCACACAGTAAATGTATCACGAAAACCATTTCCGTTTGGATATAATCTCGTAAGTTCTCGTTTCACCCATTAGCCATTCAGCATATCGAACCTCAAGTGCAGCTAAAACAAGAAAACTCATTTCGGCTGTACCTTCTCACAAATGCAGTGCATTAGCATGGGGGGAATCTCCATACTACGTAGCGGTTGCCATGGCAACGATGCAGCCGATTTCGAATTTCGCTTTTTGGCTGCAATTTGATTGAATGGAGTTTTTTCCTCTCCTGAATTGTGCATTACGGTACCTTGCTTGCTATTTATCGGAGATTTTGTTTACTACCGTAGAAATTTCATTTTCAATTCTAATCTTCATTTAAGAAAATTAGTAAAATATCTGATTTTAGTTTTAAAATACACTAATGAATTTAGGTGCAGCCCGGCTGTACTTGCTGTAGTGGGCGAGCCGCCACTGGTAAATCCTAAGAAATTCATAATTGTAAAAAATTTCAAAGATTTTCAGGCCAACGTTCATTTAAATCTTCTTATCAATAAATAAAGAAGTAAATCCTAAGAAATTCATAACTGTAAATTTTTTTAAAGATTTTCATGCCAACATTCATTTAAATCTTCTAATCAATATTTAAATTCTTCATATTATGTTTGGGGTGAATTAAATACTGCAATTTAATATTAAATTACTTTAATTTGCATAATCGGAGGGTTTGGGTTAAAATCTCGTCTTGATGGAGTAACGAGCTCCTAGTTTAATGATTGAGACTTTAACCCTCATCGGCTGATAATTCGCTATGTACTGGGGACGGGTGTACGTTAAATATGTCGTGGTCCAAACGTCTTCACGTTGATTGTAGTGTGGAAGATTGGAGAGTGGGATACCAGCTCAGGGGTTGCCCTCGTCATCTGACCGTATGATTGAAAATTACGTGGTAGTATGTTCGCGATAGATTCCGAACCGTCCCCGGTAGCCTATTGTGTAGCTCTAGTGGGAAGTTAATTTCAACCGTTCTACTAAATTACGATAAAATTAATTAAATTATGCAGTTTACAATTAAATTGTACAATTTATAATTTGGTTACATAATTTACAATTAAATTATGCAATTTACAATTAAATTGTGAAATTTTCAATAAATTGTACAATTTACAATTAAATTGTGCAATTTTCAATTAAATTGTGCAATTTACAATTAAATTGTGAAATTTTCAATAAATTGTACAATTTACAATTAAATTGTGCAATTTTCAATTAAATTGTGCAATTTACAATTAAATTGTGCAATTTACAATTAAAATTAAACAATTTACAATTGGATTATGCAATTTACAATTAAATTATGCAATTTACTATTAAATTATGCAATTTACTATTAAATTCTGCAATTTACAATTAAATTCTGCAATTTACAATTAAATTATGCAATTTACAATTAAATTCTGCAATTCATTATTGAATTTTGGAATTTATTATTCAATTGGAAATAGAAGAAAAGGGATTTAAAAAGAAATTTCAACCCAATACCCACAATGAAAGTTGGCATTTCATATATATAAAATTGATTATTTGCATCTTCTCTTACTCTATTCGTCCTTTTAAAATCAATGCTTGTAACAAGTGCTATTAGAAGCACAGCCACGTTTTTTGATTGTGTCGGACTACAATTTGCGTTACAGTTCGCTCTCCCAATCGCTTAAGGGGAAGTTGAACTTTCTCTTGAACTTTAATGAAGGTAAAATAAACTTCAAACATTGTTTTATTTTATGCTCGGTCGATTTCTTGTTACCATGAAACTATTTTTATTGTTTTTAAAGTATTGAGAATATAAAATAGAGGGAAGTACTTATGTACCATTGGTTTTTATCTTAGGCTACTCTGACTGTACTTATTATGTGTAGATGTTTTATTAAAAATAGTAATATTGGAAATTTCAGATAATAATTCAAAGGTATATTTGTGAAGATAATGTTATCTTTCTCATTAGATCAGTGCGTAGCATATGTCATAACCCAAAGATATGCTTTTAGGGCTGCTAAAAATAAAAAATAACTCTTAAATAAACTTAATATTTAAAAAGTTTTTATTAAAAATTTCCTTAAATAAAATATTTTTTAAAAGTGTCTGTACAATACGTAGCAAAAGCTGCTTGGTAATGAAACTAAGCTTAGGTATTCTGATCACTTATTGTTTTTAAACAATTCCACATATAGTAGTGAATCACTTGAATTTCTACGCCAAACAGCTTTCTATACGGCTGATGAATCTTTGGTTTAGTGTTACGTGGTTTAAGAATTAGTTGGTTGGTTGGATTGTGTTTAATGGTACAAGAGCCAAACTGGCTAAGCAGCACCAAACACTTACATTGTTAAGAATCATCAGAATATTATATACAGTTTATCAAACCAGTGTCATAGAGAAACTCGAACAAGTTGGGATGCGGGATAGCATTTAGTAAATCTTTTAAAATGGGATTTGCAGTGCCGAAATATTTTAGCCTCTCATTCTTAAAGTTGGGACAAAGACACATGAAATGTTTAACTGACAAAATACAGTTACACCGATTACATGTCGGTGTCGGTTCAGAAACTAAACGGTGCTTGCGTGTCAATCGGGTGTGCCCTATTCGAAGCCTTGTCAAAATTACATCATTTTCCCTTTTACAAGATATATTTCTAAAATTTTTTAGTTTAGTGTTGGCTTTATAGAACGCAATTTATTACTTGTTTGGTTACCCTATTGAATCTGCCATATTGAATCATGTGCTTGTTTAATTGCCAGTTTTGAATCATCCAGAGGTACAAAGTTATATGAATTAATGCGAGCATTTTTGCTGCATTATCCGCTTTATCGTTACCAGGAACACCAACATGGCTAGGTATCCAACAAAGCATAATGTCAAAAGATTGTTAAGAATTAAGTCGACGATATATAAAATACAGATAGTGTTCAGTAAAATCGAAGCTTACACAATAAGTAACGCATTACAAATGTTAGTTTAGGCTTAAGGATATGTAGAAGAGATAAAAATGTCGCAAAATAATGTTGTAAAGTATGAAAAAGTATGCAAAATAATGTTGTAAAGTATGAAAAAATATGCAAAATAATGTTGTAAAGTATGAAAAAATATGCAAAATAATGTTGTAAAATAACCTTTGTTTACGGTATGATTTACGATGATTATAAATATTTCAAATACTTCATGCATGTGCACTTTTTTTCTTGTTTTTTTTTAAATCAACAGTTCCTGAATTCTAGTTATCCTTCAAATACAAATTGATAAAGACAATCATTTTTAAAACAATCTACCTGTTACAGATTAGTGCTCTTTACTGATTAGTACATAACAGATATCACAACAATGCTATAAGTTGGCAATCACTTTCATTTTTCCATTCGAAATCAATTTTCAAAATCACCCAGAATTACTTTTGGAAAGAGTTTATCATGTCCCAGATAAAGTTTGTACTCTTATCGTTCTCAGTTTTGTTTTAAATTCATGTGAGATGGATTTTATCAGTTTCTTTATCATTCGCCTTGCTAAAGGATAACATGGTGTTAGTTAAAGATACGGACAATTACGTAATTTAAGTAAATCAAGGTCTGTAGACATTACAGATCCTATATAGGAAATCAGTCTGCATTCAGAAAACCAAGGACTGTAGACATTACGCATATATGAAATCAAGGTCTGCAGACTTCACAGATCCGATTTAGGAAACAAAGGTCCGTAGACTATACAGATATGATATATTAAGTAAAGGTCAATATAAATTACATATCCTATTTAGGAAATATATGTCTGTAGACATGATAGATCCGATTTAGGTGATCAAGGGGTTTAGACAATAGAGGTATAATTTAGGAAATCAAGGTATGTAGATATTAGACAACAGAAAAGCATAGTATATGTAGACGAATTTCTTGTAGACTAATAATTTTAATCGTATCTTAAAATGTAAAAATAGATGAAAACTTTAAAATTAGGAATTGAACCATTAAAGGGTTCAGAAAGAGAAAATTTGGTTTAATAGGTGGTCAATGAAATTCGTATGCTGCCAAAGTGCTTTTAAATGCAAAATTTTACATTTTCATCAGTATCGAAGAAAAACTGAACAATTATTTAAAGAGAGACTTACATACCAAGAAATTAAATAAATGGTGTCATTAGACAAAAACAAATTTGTGACTAATGCTATGAACATACAAGCGTTTACTAACTTTACACATGCAATATGACGCAGAAGAAAAAAAATGGTGCATTAAATCATGTGGAATAATTCTTGTGGAAAGAAACAAATCAGTAAAGGATATAATAGGAAGCGAGTACTTAAGCATTCTAGTTTCAAACCGAAATAGACCCTCATTTTTGTAAAATTATTTTTTAAATATTTTTTGCAAGTTTTTAATGCACAACATCACCTTGAAAAGCGGTATTGACAAAAAGTGTTCGAATCTACACTGTTAAAAATTTCAGTTCAATGATGTACCATGTCTTGGTGCAAGACAGAGGTCTACACCATATTATGGTGGAATCTAGGTTGAACAAAATATCCTTTATCAAAACAAGCGGAGGTTTCACCAATAATTCAACCTCTTTAACTGCACGCGAAATTTTCACTGTCGCTACATCAACAAGTATCTCCAAGAAAGACAACGACGAACATGGGTCTCCGTGGCCAAGTTGATAATGGCGTTCAGCTATGAATCAGAGGATTCCCTTTTCGAGTCCAGGAGACAAGTTGTCATTTGCGATCGGAGGGTTGCCAGCTTCGCTACAAAAATACTACTACAATACTAAGAAAACTCGAATTTTGATTTTTATGTAACGTTATGTGTTTTGGTGCAACGTTTCACCACCACTGAACTCTAACTGTAACTGCTGGAAGGCTCAAACTTTGTTTCCTCTACGGCCGCGTTGAAACCAATTGAAAGCTGCCATACTGTGCCCCAACATTTTTTTAAAAATGATTTAGTGGTGTTTTTTATTACCAAAGCATTGTAGAAGTATTAAATATATATATATATATATATATATATATATATATATATATATATATTATATTTTCTTCTTATAGAATTAATTTTTATATTGCCAAACAGATAGTTTTTGTTCTTGCTTTTTAACTACTTCTACTTTGACTTGCAAATGACTTCCTATTTTAATAGCAGATTACATTTAAAATGGGTTTAAAAGAAAATAAAAAAACTCAGCCAAAAGCAATGCATGTCGGCGTATTTTAACATGAAAAATATACGAAATATTGCGGTATCAAGAAAAGTGTGCCCCATCATGGCGGCCTCCATATCGGCTTCAAGTCAACAAAATGTCTTGCCCTATTCAGAAGTTACAGTTAGAGATCAGTGTTCACCACTAAGTCATCCGTGGTAACACTGCAAAATGGTAAAACTAAGCACCAAATGTTGGTAGCAGCTAAATGGGTACCAAATTTTGGTGCAAGGTCGTAATAATTTTTAACAATATACACTCATCAACATTTTTTTCCTCCATTTTTTTTAATTGAAAGACTATTTTAAAGTATGTACATTCAGAGATACAATAAAATGGTTCAAATAAATTATCTAGACACTAGAATCTTAGAAAAGGTTCAGACTCCCAAGTCGACAATTTACAGCAGAAATTAATATGTTTCGGTAATATAACATCCATAACTATTTATGGACAATTAATATGGTTCTAATAAACAAAATCTTTATGAGAACCTAGCCTAGTTAAAATCTTTTATTTTAGATGGCTTATTTTCTCTAACAAAGTGACTAAAAGAAATTGTCTAGACAATTCCCCCCTCGTCTCACCATAAGGATTCCCTAATGAACAGATCCATGGAGAGTTCCCTAGCCGACAATTTACACAAGGCCAATATAATAACGGGGCATCGGTTGAAGAATCGCAAAAGTAAATAGGAATAGGGAAGATAACTAGAGCGAGTAATAAGTACAGGATTCGAGCTCTATTCAGCGAGTAAACGAAGTTGTGCAAATATCTCCCTTATTCGTATCAAGTTCCACAGAAAATGTATGGGGCGAGGACGAAGTAATTTAGTAACTCCTTTGAAATATTTTTTGTATTCGTTCAATCGGAAATTTGTGGCTTGGAAACAAAGTATTTAATTGTTAATTCATTCTGGATGAATTTAAGTGAGGGAATAAAATAAAAGAGTTTTTTAAGTCGTATATTTCGAAGATAAATAATTTTCAAAAATAATTAGATTGATACACTGTTAAAAATAGATATTTAAAAATGACTCATTTTTGAATACATTCGATGCTTATCATGGCTCCGAATACATTAGAATCAATTTAGAAAAAGACATGTACTTAAAAATGAGTACAATGGGTAAAAATGAATAAAAAGAGCAGATGGTAGCCTACATAGGCTGCCTTCATAAAAAAAATTTCAATAAATATCGACAATTATAACCAAAACCTACCGGGAATCGAACCCACATCTGCAGGCACCGCTGTCCAGAGCTTTATCCGTTAATATACCACGGCTACATGAAGAAGTTATAAACAGAAATAATCTTAAAAAGGCGTGCCAAAAAATGGGAAGTAAGATAATTGAATTGTAATAACACAGTTTCCATTTACGCAATCGACATAAAATATTGTGGAAAACAAACTTCTGAACAAATATTTTAAGTTTGTCAGATCACTTTGTTAATATGTCTTGAACAGAAGCTGAGATTCGCAATATTTACGCAATCGATATAAAATAATGTGGAAAACCACCTTCTGAACAAATATTTTAAGTTTGTCAGATCACTTTGTTAATATGTCTTGAACAGAAGCTGAGATTTGCAATATTAAATAACACTGATAATTTTTGCGAAAGTATGATTACTTAAATTTGAGTACGTCATCGCTCATTTACGATGCAATTGCACTAAAAAAAAAGCACATTCATGTACTTATTTTTAAGCACCCTTTTTTTACAGCGTATATTTCAAATTTTAAGTTTTAATTAAAAATAAAATAAAGCACAAGTATGAAACAGGAAATAAAAAAAATTATTAAAACACAATTTTGATATGAGTAGTCCTAATGCAAAAGCAGATAGCCAAAAATTTAAAAAAAAATAGATTCTGGTATGATTACCTGTAATTACCTGGGCTGGATCAACTTTTACCATTCAATGAAAGAAAAAACAGCTATTTACTTTAAAAAAACTTTAAAAAAAAAACATTTCCACAGCATTGAAGCCACTTAGATCGCCTAACAGTATTTTGTGATTTTTTTCAAAACAGTTAAAAGAGCATATAGCTTACTTTGGGCATTTGGGTTATACTCAAATATTATTAATCATCAATGGTATATTTTTATGAGTTAACGTTCATTGTTAATAATACTTCAAGTATAAAAGGTAGATATAAAATTAAACAAACAAGTAAAGGTACAAAATGAAAGTAAAATAGGTAGGTAAAGGTAAAAAGGTAGGCACAAAATTAAACAAAAAAATGTAAAAAAAATTAAGTATTGCAACACATTTTTCATATGAATAGTTCAGATGAAAAATCAGAAATCCAAAAATTCGACAAATATGATTAGCTATTTTCTCACTTGGGCGTGACCAATTTCTACTTACTTTAAAAAAAAAACTCCTACGGCATTGAAACCAGTTAGATCGTCAGGTGGTATTTTATGATTTTCTCAAAATAAATAAAAGGACATTTAGGCATCTGGGTTATATACTCATATATTATCAATCATCAATGGTATACTTTGATTGGTTAACTTTCATTGTTAATAAAAGTTCAAGTGTAAAAGCATATATAAAAAATATTTAGAATAAAATAATAAATAATTAATTTCCGTAAAAAATATAAATCTGATAAAAAACTATCAATAATCCAAATTTGGAAGATAAGTTTTCATATGGTTACAAAAAATTATCAAATGTATCAAGCTTTTAAGTATTATAAAAAGATAGAATTATATATATATATATTATATATATATATATATATATATATATATATATATATATATATATATATATATATATATATATATATATATATATATATATATATATATATATATATATATATATATATATATATATATATATCAACAATTATAATATATGTAAATTTATAAATTTTTTACTATTATTATATATATATAAAATAAATTTTTAAATAACGATGGCTTATGTCTAACTATTTGTGTGGCCATTTTAATAATTATCGAATCAAAAATCTCAAAATCATATGTGTCATTTTATTTAATTACAACTTTCTCATTCACAACCAGGCTTTTTAACAATTTCCAAAAGATAATGAAAACACAATTTCTCTTTTACCCGTTAGTCAATTGCATTCACATTTTTGTATTTTGTAATATTTTTAATTTGCACGTAGTAGCATTTGTATCTAATCTAGTATATCTTTTATTTGCTAAAATTTCGAAATAAATTGTTACGTACTATCGATAATTTTTTTCAAGCATTTAATACGAAACATCAAGAACTTCTTGTATACACACTTGAAACAAATATATGGGCGGCTTTTTCCGACAAGTGGTAAAAAGTCCAAAGTAAAGTGGTATAAGTACAAACACAGAGTTTCGAGATAAGAGAGTTTAATGTTTGTTTCTTGCCATAGCTATAATGTTATGTGGAATGACATTCAACTCTCATTAAGGGATAATATAGGTTCGTTCCATAAGTAATGCGACTAAATTAATAATAAATTATTTATTCGACATATTCGTGCTATTAGTTAAAATTCCTCAAAATAGCACCTTCCTGCGTCGATACATTTATGGAGGCGGTGTTTCGAGGCCTGGGAGGAATCCTGGAAAGCCTTCTCCGTGAGGTCCTTTAGAGCCGATGTAACATGAGCCTGGATGTTTTCAATCGTGTCCCAATGTTTCCCTTTCAGGGCTCCTTTTAAGCGAGGAAACAAAAAAAAAAGTCTGGTAGAGCCAGGTCAGGACTGTAGGGACGCTGGGAAACCGGTGGGGTATGGGTTCTGGCCAGAAAGGAGGGTCGCGCGCTGCCAAAGTGACATCAAGGACGCATGGAAACTTCATCACGATAACGCGCCAAGCCACAGCTCCTTCGTTGTCAACGATTTCCTGGCCAGGAAACTGGTTCCCCACTGGTTCGTCAGCCTCCTACAAGCCTGACCTGGCTCCCCCAGACTTTGTTTTTGTTTCCCCGCTTAAAAGGAGCCCTGAAAGGGAAACATTGGGACACAATTGAAAACATCCAGGCTCATGTTACATCGGCTCTAAAGGACCTCCCGGAGAAAGCTTTCCAGGATGCCTCCCAGACCTGGAAAAACCTCCTCTATAAATGTATCGACGCAAAAGGATGCTATTTTGAAGATTTTTAACTAATTGTACGAATATGTCCAATATATGATTTTTTATGAATTTGGTCGCATTACTTATGGAACGCACCCTGTATATTGAACTAAGACCTATATACCACTTAGCCAAATGACAGATCAAGTTGCATATTTATAGAAAATAGCTCATTTCCGAATTTTTATAACATGTACAACATAATAATTTTCGAATTTTTGTAACATATATTTTTTAAAAAATAGTTTCACCATTGAAATTAGTAGGGTTTTTTTTCAATTATTTTCCGAAAAAATTATTTTGCAAATAACAAAATCTGAAAGGACAAATTATCTTTTGCTTATAAAAATGCTAAATTACAATAATTTTCAGAAAATATTTTCTTGACTTACATAAAAAAATTATAAAAGTATTTTTTTGCAAACTTTATTTAAAAAAATTATAATTAAATAAAAATATTTCCCTATGTGATTGTGTTTTCACATATATGTGAAAAAAATAATACTGATATCTGCAAAAAAAAATTTAAGGGAGACCCGAGCCCCAAATCTTAATTTGTTTATTAATGAATTCAGAAATACCATTTTTTTATATTATTAGAACATTTTTTTCTGAACAAGATTCAAAAACAAAAATATATTTAAATAAATTATTTTTGTTATTTTTTACGTTTTTTAAATTTAAATAGACTTTTTTCAAAAACACTACTCCTCCTTCAATTTTTAATGTTTTTAAATTTTTTAAATTGATTAAATACGTCGAAGTATGTACTACAGATGTGTGAATAGACATTTGTAGATTTAAATTTTAATAGTTTTCAAAAACTTATTTTAATTTCAAAACCTAAAAAATATTCAAATTTTTATGTTTAATAATTCGTAAAAAAATAATTTATAACTTAATTTAAAAAAGCTATTCATAAGTTTATAAAACAAATATTAGAGCTTCAAAAACTATTAACAGTTTAGTTTTAAGTTAATTAGTTACAAAACCTTAGTATTTTAAACGTGTATAAACAATATTTTGAGAAAATGACGTTTGTTGCAGACGAAAAGTGTGTAGAAAGGTGATAAATGGCATATAAACATCTAAAACAACGTATATTCTGTTTCTTTTATTGTTTTGAAATTTTGTACACCCTGCTTAAGTATGTATAGCAACGCTTTATGAAGAAAAAAAATTAGCAAGTTTTTCAGAATTTAGGACTCACACTCCCTGAAACAAGGATCCAAATGTATCCTAAATCATCTTAAAGTTTGTACTTGCCATCATTGGGCACAAATGAAGAAAACCCTAAAATTAATAAGGTACAAAAACATAAGCGACAAATATTTTTCAATTTTAGAGAAAAATATTTCGACAAATTAAAATACGATAGACAACTTACAGCAATAATTTTATAATATGATTAAGTATTATTCATAAAACGAAATATTAGGAATAAACTATATCAATTGAAATACCCCGGTTCACTTTTATAAGGAATGCAGCGATTTATATCTATACATATCGATACATCATTGCATTCATTATAGATTCTTTTAATGTGATTATACGGATCACATTCAACTTATCCATAGTGCGGAAGTGAATGTCAATACTATGCAATTAATATCGTTTTAAACCCTGACCATGTAAAGTATACAAACATCTGTACCGAATGTTTAACATTTACTAAACCTGAAGCATACTGATTTAACCGCTTCGTTAAACATTTCAGTAAGCTAATACATTGCTTCGGGTAGTGAAACTTGTATCTAATCATAAGCTAATGGATGGAGATAGACATATAGTACATTTCGATAAGCTATAACGAAAAGATTATTTTGATGTTAAAGAGAAATATCTTATAAAAATATGCTCGTAAGAAGTGTACAATGCACATTTCTTAATTAATATTTAATCTAAAAATATGCACTGTTAAAAATAGGTACTCAAAAATAAGTAAAATGTACTCATTTTTTAGTACATTCAGGATTATCATAGCTCCGAATACATAAGTTTCGTTGTACTCAAAAATGCGTAAAATGAATAAAAAGAGCAGTTTCTTGCCTACATAAGCTGTCTTCATAAATCACTTTCAATAAATCTCAATAATTACAAGCAAGACTTACCGGTAATAAAACCCAGATGCTCAGGCACCGCAGACCACTGCCTTATCCGTTGTACTACCAAGACGAAGAAGTTATAAACAGAGGAAATGTTAAAAAAAGTGTGTCAAAAGAATGGTAAGTAAGGTAATTGAGATTTAATAATTCAGTTTCCATTTAAGCAATAGACATCAAATAATGTGGAAAACCATCTTCTGAACAACTATTTTAAGTTTGTCAGGTCGCTTTGTTAAGATGGCTTGAGCAGAAGCTGAAATTAGCCATATTAAATCACCTGCTCCTTTTTGAGAAAGTACGATTACTTAAATTTGAGTACATATTCGCTCATTTACGATGCAATTGTACTCAAAGAAAATCGAGTATGTTCAGGTACTCATTTTTAAGTACCTTTTTTTTTACAATGTATAAAGATAATATTGCATTGCTTTTTAAATAGAGGAGAGGGTAGGAAGTTTAAACGGTTTCCATGTTTGTAGAAAAAAATTTATATGAAATAAATATTCTCGTAAGAAATGTAGAATACAAATATCTTTAAAATGTTTTATTTAAAAAAACGTAAAAAATAGTTCATTTCTACAAGAACTGCATATTTTTATAATCACTGTTTATAGATTTATTTTGACAATGATACCATATAATTGATCATATGAAATAATTCAAATGTAGTTTAATCTTTTTATCTTTTGATTGTTAACTCCAATGTTAACAAATCAAATTTTAATAATTGACTGGCGTCTTAACTATTTTCAATAAACCTTCAAAAAAAAATTCTATAAAGCACTAAACTTCACCATAGCAATTACTGCATGATAAGACAACAGCCACTAAGTTGCTTTTTATGCATCACTTATTATTATCGAAAATCTTTATTCCCGTCTATTCAATTTTTTTTCCATTTCCTTTCAATTTCCACGTTAATTGAATGACTTCGTTTCCCTTATGAATTCGGAAATAATAAAACTAATTTAATAACAAAAAATAACGACAGTTTTCTAAAGTTAGTTATCATACCAGATATTAAAGGTTTCAGTGAATATAGAAGAGTGGAAAAAACCAATAAGTAAAACTTATTTAATTATTTATCGTAATTTAATGAATGGAACTTATAATGACATTGATTGAAAGTATGCGTGTTAGGAATGAATTTTTTTTGTGGATTCTAAGCAAAAATATTTATGGTTCGTATAATTCAATGTTAGTTTAAGTACCAGTACATTTAAAAAAATTACCTTTCTTGTCTAGACAAGATATTAGTAGCGTCTTGTTACATGATATTTCAGCAGGGCTTAATACTGCTAATTATAAAAACATTTTCAAATATTAAAAAATAAATAGTGACTAAAGAATTCAATTAATTTTTAATTAAAGTACATTATCCTCTCTTTTTGGGCAAACAAATTCGTTTCAATGGGCAGCTATTATATATTTTTGAAAAAATTCTGTCATAGAGAACTTTTAAAAGTTATATTTCTGCACCATTAAAAAAATTCCTTGTTAAAATTACTGCAATGTTAAAAATACTATACTTTTAAAACTTCAATACTGTTAAAAATACTACACTGTTATATATACTACTATGTTAAAAATACTACATTATTATAACTACACCGTTGAATTCTAAAAAAGTAATACTATTCCTTACAGCCAACAACAGGCTCAAGGCTCAACAAGGTTGGTCCAGATAGTATCTCTTAACTATTCCCCAATGAATATCTGATGACTTCTTCTTAAAATCCATTACTCTTGTACAATAAACAATAATCACTGGCAACTTGCTCCATTTGTCTATTACCAATAAATAGTAGAAAGATTGTTTGAAATTATAGAAATAGTGCTTTTTAACTTCCCGATTAAAATGTGATTTGTTTAATTTACACAAATAACCTTTCGTTCTATCACTCATGTTAAAATTCAAACCCTCGAGTAAAAGTAAAAATTTCTGCTGATTTCTAGGATCATTATTTCATCGTAAAGAATTGACGAGATGAGTGGATGAATATGTTAAAGATAATTTAGGGAATTCGAGAAATTCAACTTTAAGTTTATAGGATGCTTTTTTTTACTACTTCGCGCAATCACAGCTTTTTGGCACTCTTATGAAGAAATAGCATTCAAAATATTGAGGTTTTATTAAAATGGCTTTTGCTCTTCTGAATAGGGAGGAATTTAACGATATTTTGTACATAACATGTTCTTCAACTCATATAACGAAAAACTTGTTTCTCATTCGTGGAAGAACATGTTATGTGCATGTCTTATATCTACATCATCGTGATAGTTGGTTGATGAAGTACATAAGCATATTAATGAAAACAAAAGTCGTATAACTACAATGCCGTATATATTTCAGCACAGCTTAAGGTAGAAAAATTAACAAATTGATGTTGCGGCAGCACAACAAGATGAAAAAAATAATGCAAACCTGAAACAATTAAAGTTAACGCTGATACCATCGAAGAGTTAATGTTGTTCTTTTTCTATTAATGATTCATAAAAATAATCTATATTCATTTTTAATATATGGAAGCTGTTGTTTTAAATTTTCAATCTTTTCTGCTGTAAGTTCGCATCGGTGTCGGTTGTCCTTTCCAACTCACTTAAAATCTTAAATCCGGACCGATCTTCTTGCACCCCAATTCAGCTTCAGTAAATCAACTTTTTTGAAAGGTGTACTAGGATCATAACAAAACAATCCTTGTACATGTACGAGCAGAATTTCTCCACCCTTATCCATTTTATCTTGTCTCTAAAAGTCGATTTTTACTTTGCGGACGTTCTTTTTGCGATTGATAAGCTCGAGTTTGTTTAGAAGATTTTTGACATTTCGAAAGTGACCCGATGGTATTTCTCCGGAAGGAATATGGTATCAAATTTCTTTACTTTTTTTGCAATCCTTCCATAATTTCGATCGTTATCAAGATACGATTGCCCTACCTCTAGAAACATGCACAATAATCTTTAAATACCCTTTAAGAAGGAAAAGTATTGGTAAATGTATAGGCGTATGTACCCGACATCTCCCGAAGGATATACGGGTATGTGGAACCGCAGGTTCGGCCAGCAGAGCAAAGCCACCCCCACAGGACCACCATCAAACGCCAACTTTATTATTTTCCATAATATGCATACTTTACAGAATTTTACAGTTTGTGAGTTTACAGTAGAATTTTCTTCATACATTTTGTACTTATTATTATCTGACAGAATAATAATTTTTTGAGCACCACACTCAGAGGTTTAAACAAATTTTGAGGTGTTACAACATACAAGTGTTTTCTCAATATGGGGAAAAAGTATTTAGAAGAATATGATAGAGTTCTTATTCTGGCCTGAACAAGAGTCTTGATCATTTAGTGATATGATTTTTACTCCTTAAAATTCGTCGAATTCTAGGAGGCTCAAAAGAGAACTAGCTACCTCATTGCTTACCGCCACGAAACATCGTTAGTTCATGTAAAGAAGTTAGAAACATCCTGTGACTCGGTGACGATGTACATGCTAAGATTAAAAAACCACAGTTACCGAAGCTAAAAACACTAAGTTTTGGGAGAGGCATTGTTTGCTGCAGTCAGATAAGCGACTTCCCTTTCTGTTACGGCAATTTCCGGTCGAACTTCTGCACATCACACGCTTGACGGTCAAATCATTTCTAACAGAAGATGTCATGTGCAGCAGATAACAGCACGAAGATGTGTATATGTTGCCATGAAAGTGTGAAAATCAGTGAATATGAGTATTCGCTAATTTGACATGTGATTTTGGGTTGGTGAGATGCTCAGAGGGGATGAGAAGCTCCAAACGACTCTGCGCTAAGGGGGTGCTAGCTATTTTTGAAAAGCCATTCTGATGCGAGATTCTAGAAACGGCTGCCCGAAAGAGGGTTGAGTTGTCAAAATAACTGCTTATAGGGGATGGGATACCCTTAACGACTGCTCTAAGAAGGTACCAGCTCTTTTTAAAAGTAATTTACTTACAGCAGACCATTGCATGTTCTTCTGCCCGGAAATCTCATTTTTTTTCAAAAATGTCACTTTTGCGAAAAACAATGACTTATCGTATTCTTCAGAAAATTAATTGGATTGTACAAAATTAATTTGACTCTACAAAATTAATTTGATTCTACAAAATTAATGATTCTACAAAATTAATTTGATTTTACAAAATTAATTTGATTCTACAAAATTAATTTGATTTAACAAAATTAATTTATTTCTACAAAAATTAATTTGATTGCTAAAATGCGATAATTGAACGAATTGCTAATGGAATAGATCTACAGAGGTTGAATTAATAGAAACAATCATATTTATGTTACACAACTCTATTGCTAAATTATTAAATTTACAGTTTTGAATAATTAAAATATAAGGAGATCCACTAATTCTGAAACAAAAAAAACGAACCACGCAATCTATTATAAAAATTATTCATAATATTTTTGATGCAAATTTGAGAAATGGCTCCTGATAAAAAACCTGATAGAAATGGCACCTTTTTATATTTGATCCATTTCATATAAATATCGAATGTTAATGTTCGATTCATTTCTAAATTAGTTAAAATGTTCTATGTTGTACAAACTAACAAGACAATCACTAGACCATTTTTACAGAAAGTAATTCAATCACTAAGAATGCCTTTAGTTTCTGAAAATTGGTGTTTTCTATCGTTGTCACATTTGCTTAAAAAAATGGCTGAGATCCTCTTGTTTTTTACTCTTAGAATAGAGCGTGGTGTCCCTTGGGCAGGGACTGATGTACGGCAAGGCATACGGGCCACTTGCACAGGGCACCAATTTTAAGAGGGCCCCAAAAAATGCTTATAAAGCTTAAAAAAGTGAAAAGGTTAAAAATAAATTTACTAACTAATGATTTTTTTTGTTAAATCAGTAATATTTTTTAAAATTTTTTTTAAATACATTTATTATTTTATCTAAATATTTTATCTATTAAATACATTTATTATTTTATCTAAATATTTTATCTATTAAATACATTTATTATTTTATCTAAATATTTTATCTATTAAATACATTTATTATTTTATCTAAATATTTTATCTATTAAATACATTTATTATTTTATCTAAATATTTTATCTATTAAATACATTTATTATTTTATCTAAATATTTTATCTATTAAATACATTTATTATTTTATCTAAATATTTTATCTATTAAATACATTTATTATTTTATCTAAATATTTTATCTATTAAATACATTTATTATTTTATCTAAATATTTTTTCTATTAAATACATTTATTATTTTATCTAAATATTTTATCTATTAAATACATTTATTGTTTTATCTAAATATTTTATCTATTAAATACATTTATTATTTTATCTAAATATTTTATCTATTAAATACATTTATTATTTTATCTAAATATTTTTTCTATTAAATACATTTATTATTTTATCTAAATATTTTATCTATTAAATACATTTATTATTTTATCTAAATATTTTATCTATTAAATACATTTATTATTTTATCTAAATATTTTATCTATTAAATACATTTATTATTTTATCTAAATATTTTATCTATTAAATACATTTATTATTTTATCTAAATATTTTATCTATTAAATACATTTATTATTTTACATTTATTATTAAGATTCATATCATCTTTTGAATCGCGTTCGTCAAAGGAATGCCTTTTGCCTTAATCATTTGTGAAATTCCATTCATGACCAAAACCACAAACACTTAGTATTTACTAATTGCACATTGCTGGTATATTTATCCTTTTCGAAATTTTCTGATATTCTGATCATTACGGATTTGCTTTCAAATAAGTAGAACATCACCCACCTGCCTCAACTAAAAGAAAGCTAAAAGGGAAGAAAGTACAGAATGAGAAACGTATAAAGAAACTAACTATGTTTAAATGCTGCACCATTAACGTTAATTCTAATTCTTAAAGGGGGGGGGGGATTTAGTAATTAAAAAAAATCGCAGTATTTACACTTGCATTAAAGCTGATTGATTATGTTGTGTTGCATTTATGTTTACACATAAATTTAGCAGTTTTATTTTAAGGTACGTCGGCCACCTCCCCCTTCCCCCAATGTTCTTTTCCCTTAGGCCCCTAAACTTGTAAGTCGGCCCCTGCTCTTTTGAGGATAGGTCGCCGTACCAAGGGACACTTGGAAAGTTATTTTTGTATTTCAGTTTTCATGGGAAACTACTTGTCCAATATTTTTGATAAAAATTGGAAAATGTGTCCACAAATTTGCAGTACATGACACCATTCTTCAACTTCACATAAAATAAAAAACAGAAAAAAAGTAAAAAATTCAAAACTCATTTTTTTCAGGTATGTCAGTCTTGTTGTTGTTGTTACTAGTCCTTCGCTGGCTAGCGGCAGCTAGACAGCTTCCATGAGTCCCCACACCCTCAAAAAATCGAGGGCCTGCAAAGGATCCGTCTCAAAAAATTCCCTGGTGAGCCGAAGACAAGACAGAATGTGTTCCGGGGTCGCACTCTCCACTCCACTCTTGGAGCATACCGGAAACTGCTTAACGCCGTTTTCATAAAAACATCCTCGCAAGTGGCCACTAGCAAATCTAGACAAAGCTGTCTGATCGGCCCTATCACAAGACAGGCCAATAGACCAACCAGGGCTGTCTCGCCTGTACTATCCATGAGGTGGGGGGGGGGACCCTCCACACCTTTAAGTCCTTGATTTTTCTGATGGAGAAGAGTTCATCAAATGTGAGGGAGGAGTCAGTCTTACCTACTCGTTGTAGTTAATAACTTATAATACTTAAAAAAATTTATGAAATATAAAATGTGTTAATGAAATGACTCTTTTGCAGTTGAACATCTTCAAATTAAAAATATATTAAAAACTAATTTTATCTATAATAGGGGGGAAATACAATATAAGATGATCCCATAAACACCATAAGTATTAAAAATAAAAATAAACAATACAAATTTTATTAATTAATAATAAAACAATAAAAAATATTATTAATAAAAAAAATCATTAGACAACAGTAGACAGTGTCGCCATCTATTCTGTAATTAAGAAGATTTTAGTGTAAAGTTATTATAAAAAGTACAGAAGAACTCCAATTATCCGGATCAATTGGGACCATATCCCATCCGGATAATCGAATATTCGGATAATTGGATAATTCACGAATAATGGCTATTTCTTAGTAAAAAACGAATCTTGATTTAGTATGTGATGTAATTAAATGACTATTAAAAAACAATATAATTCATCGATAAGAAACTTTTAAAATGTGGATTTTACTGCTGATTTCTTTATTTTTTTCCCTCAAAGCGATCTGGATCCGAATAATTGGCAATCCGTTTTGTTTGATCCGGATAACTAGAGTTCGGATAATGGGAGTTCTACAGTCGTTATCTATGCTTATTCATTTTCAATCGAAAATAATTTTGTTGAAAATGCGTCAATTTCGGAAATAAAAGGTGTTGCTATCTTGCCAATATTTTTTTCCAAAACAAAGGAATTGAAACCGTATGGTTATAAAAATTAGATTTTTGGTATAATATTGCACTAAGTTGTAAACTATGTATAAAATATGCCTTAGGAAAACATTTCTTTTTTTAGTTTCATTTAAAATATTGCAATTGTTTACTTGTTACAAATTAAACTGTGTAAAATTAAATAAGAAAGAAAATATTTAATTTTTTTATTTAATTTTAATTTTATTTGAGAATATTAAATTTTATTTGAGAATATTAAATTTTATTCTAAATATTTTCAGGAAAATTAGTAGTTAATTTTTTTTCTTTGAAAATTATTGACCAATATATTTAAAGAATATATTATTTAGAATTTATGAAAACCACAGCACTAAGGAAATTTTCACGCTGTTAAAGAAAATCGAAGAATAAATCAGCGAATATAAAAAATCAGAAACTATGATTTTTTTTTCGCAACTGTACATATTATTTAATAGCTCATAAAAAATATAAACTTTGATTCTTTTTTAATTTAAAGCGCTAGGTTATTTTTTAAATATCTCTATACTGAAATAATGGGATTAAAAAAAAAGGAATGTGTTGGAACTACCCATTAAACCTCCTGCAGTGAAAACGAACTTACGGATTCAATATTTTTGTTATCTCTTAGAGGGTTAGAGGTACCTGAATATGGTATTATTTTTTTTTATTTTCGTTGGAAACGAACTGTTTAAATATATAAGATGTGGCTGTCTTCCAAAATACTTATTTCTATCATATGTTTAATTTTATGCACTTCGCTGTTACCTCTAAGGTGACAAATGACGACCAGTTCTCTTGGATCCATGTTCCATAAAACGAATAAGAATAGTACGATCTTGTGTTTAAAAAACATCGATCCAAACTTCAACTTATTGTCTTGCAGGTTCAAACCAAATGTTTTTTCCCCTCTATGAGCATACAAAAAATTTTGGAGAAAAAAACAGAAAAAGGTAAAACTGTTCCGTAGAAAAAACGCAAATAACAAATGTTCTTGAAGCGCAAAGGGCTCTTCGTCTACAACATCGATTCAAATTAAAAAAAATCGGGCCCAAAGTGATTATCACGAGTCAGATTCGTCTTATGTAGATAAACCTGCTTTCGCTCCATTTGTTTAAATGGCAAACCTAAATTTAAAATGGACTTCTAACTACTATTCCCTTCAATTTAAAACCGTCTCCAAGTGCCCATGTCTCGTAATTAATAAAATAAATTGATATATTCAGTTAAGGTAATTTTTTGGCTAGGTTTTGGTATAGAGTGATTAAAGTGTGACGACAGACCTTGCTGTTGATTATGGCAAGCGCCATAAGAACTTAAATCGTTGGTCAAATGGTTAAATACAAATATTGACGACCAACAACAGGCTCAAGTTCCAAAAAGGTTGGTCCAGCTAGTACCTCCTAATTATCCCCCAATGCATATCTAACTTCTTCTTAAAATCCGTTACTCCTTTACAATTAACAGTATTCACTGGCAAGTTGTTCCATTTGTCTATTACCCTATTAAAGGAATAGTGTTTTCTCCCTTCCCGATTAAAATAGGATTTGTTTAATTTAAACCTATGACCTCTAGTTATATCACTCATATGAAAATCTAAACCATCCACATCCCCTTGTTTGATAAATTTGAACAGTTGAATCAAATCTCCCCTAACACTTTTCTCTTCCAGAGTATACATACTCAAATTTCTTAATATATCTTCATAATTCATGCCTGAAAACCCTTGGATGAAAACAGTTTAAAATGTAAGTGTTATATTTAAGCATTTGCAATGGATATCAGTTTAGAGAAAAGATTATTGCTTCAGGGGTCTGCCCCAAATTAAACATTTAATACTCTAACATTTCATACAACGTAGAATTAAAATCAAATTACGAATTTTCCTCATTAGATCATATAGTTAAATCACGCAATTCTTCTGCTTTCTTAGAAGCATACATCATCGAAAAATAATGATCAAAACTAATACTGATATTCATTAGACTCTTTAACTTTTGCTTATGAGGAATATGCAATTATATTCCATCTATTAAGATGAAAAATAACTTTCATTTAATTTAATAATTTTGAAAAATAATTTTCCTTTTAGAGGATGGAATGTAATTTTATATTCAGTATAATAAAGTTTAAGAGTATTCAATTGACAAAAATTAAAAATTTAAATTAAAAAATCTTGAATTATTATTTTGAATGAATTTTTAAAACAGATAATTTTTAGATTTTCTACTATATATTAATTTTAGTTAATTTATTGATATTCTGGCCTTATTTAAAATATAAAATATACTTTTCTAAACAATAATTATATTTTATTTCAAATTATTTTTCTAAAGTAAAACTCCTAATTTAAGAGATAAATTATCAATTTCGGGGCTCCTATTTTTAGTGATGTCGACACAGATTTAACGTGCATCAGCCACATCTTACATAACGAAGGTTTACTCCAATTACAAGCTTTTAATAGAATGTAGTAATTAAATTATTCATGATAATTTTGCAAATTTGAGCAAAATGTGATACAATTTTCATATTTTATTTTTGATCCCTGTAACCCATTTCAAATGGTTATCAAAAGTTAATACTCAACAAATTTCAAGAAATATTCTATTTTGAAATATTCTGTCGTACAAACTAATACAGCATGCACTAGACCATTTTTTCAGCAAGTAATTCATTCCCAGACTTTTTAATTCTGAAAAAAATCATAGCTTTTTTATACATCTTAAATTTTTACGTTAAGAATCCCTTTAGTTTCCAAGAATTGATTTCTTCTATTTTTGTCGCATTTTACACACAAATTGAAGAGAT
The DNA here is from genome assembly GCA_963932185.1 of Troglohyphantes excavatus. Lineage (NCBI taxonomy): Eukaryota > Metazoa > Arthropoda > Arachnida > Araneae > Linyphiidae > Troglohyphantes > Troglohyphantes excavatus. The sequence continues at coordinate 69,320,996 of OZ010672.1, forward strand.
AATTGGAATGTTTTTTGGTTAGACTATCTTTTTTATTTAATTATATTCGGATTAATCTTTTTGAATATCATAAATGCCTTGAAAATGATGACTTACGGAATTATTAAACCATGTTTTTTTTAATGACCAAACGAAGTGTACTTATTTAATAAACGCGAAAAACATCTTTCTTCGTAAGAGATTTAAAAAAAAAAAAAAACTTAATCTGGTATTTAATTACAAACTTAATTCTTACGTTGTGAGTCGAATTTCACTTAATTACGACAAAAGAATTCACAAATTATTATTATATTTTTTAACCTTTATTTTGATTTATTTTTTATTTTTTATAAATACTTTCTTTGAAAAAATGAAGTAACAATTAATATATGGAACACATACGTAACATAAAATATATAGGGTAAGGTGAGGCTGGGGTATATCTGGGGTAAAATGGGTAATGGGATGAAATGGGTATAATGGAATATAAATATAAATTACACATTGTTAAACTTATAAACCACAATTCGATCACGAAAAAACGCCATTTTCTGATTATGATAGAACACAGAAAATAAGTTTTAAATGGATTAAAAAATCGTCTGCGTAACAAATTAAAAATTAATACAGTTAATTAAGTTAAGCTAATTAATACAGTTAAGCTAATTAATAATAATTAAAACTCATTAATACAGAAAATATTCCAGCATCAAAACACACCAAATATTATACAAACAAACATTTTATTTCGAAGATAAAAAATAATTACAAAAATATTGTAAATTTCTTAAAATGGCGAATTAACTAATTTTTAGAAAAACTGTTACTGAGGTTACTGAGTTTTTATATACTCAGTTAAATATACTGAGTTTTTAAAAGTTGGTGGCTGCTATTTATTCTATTTTATTCAAGTTACTAATTTGACTACATTTTTTTTAGTAATGCCTTTTTACATAATTAATTCCATGATTTCCCACTGACTACCCATTTTACCCCATCTGTAGTTAAAAAAAGATATACAGAAAAACTAAAAAAAAAAAAATTTATTTTACCCTATCTGTAGTTAAAAAAAGATATACAGAAAAACTAAAAAAAAATTAATTTTAAATTTTTAAAAAAATGTGAAACATATTTAAAGATTTCGGCGTGAAAATTTTAAAGAATTTTTCAAGAATGCATGCACATTTTACCTTATTTGCAATTCGTTTGGTTAAAGAAACATACATTTCTAAAAACTTTTCGCGCTTTTAGCTTTCAATAGTTAACAATAAATAACAATAAATTAATTTTTTTTCAATCAAATTGCCTGTTTATCTTTCATTTTTATACATGTTTATGTTGCATGTAAAGTTTATGACCCTATTATCAAGTGATGAAGTCGGAGAAGAAGGTTGTGGATCTAGAACTGAAATCAATTCAAACAACTCCTCGACAAAAATACTTCAAGACTAAGGAAATTATTGTAAATATGGAAATTTGAGCATTGTTTCGAAATATGAGAAAAAATATTTCTTGCCTTCCAATTGGTACAGGGTTTTGGGCTTGGGGAAAATTATTACTATTATAACAATAATATTAATATATGAAATAAAAGTTTTATTTAATGTATTTTTAGTTCCTAAAGTTTTCAAAATTATAAGTTTACATTACTTGAAACAAGGATCTTTCAATTTGAATTATAAAATATTTATGGGAGTAAGAAAATTAGAAATTGAAAGGCGATATGCTGCGCTATCTTTTGTAAGTAAATGTGCAAACTTTTATAGAGAAAATATATGTACACACTAAACACACTGCAAAATTGACACTCTTAGAAATGAACAATACATAGAACAATAACAATAACTAATACATTTAACACATAATAGAATAATCACCTTATACACTAATGCCTAATACCCTAAACACTTAATGCCTTAAACACTTAATACACTGAACTCTTAATACAGTAAATATTTAATGCATCAAAACTTTATTACACTAAACACAATACATTTAACACCTAATACACTAAACGCTTACTATACTAAATATCTACTACAGTATACACCTAATGCACTAAACACCTAATGCATTAAACACTTAATACACTAAACTCTTAATACACTAAATATTTAATGCATCCAAACTGTATTACACTAAACACAATACATTTAACATTTAATACACTAAACGTTTACTAAACTAAATATCTACTACACTAAACACTTATTACAGTATACACCTAATGCACTAAACACCTAATGCATTAAATACTTAAGACACTGAACTCTTAATACACTAAATATGTAATGTATCAAAACTTTATTACACTAAACACAATACATTTAATACTTAATACACTAAACGCTTACTATACTAAATGTTTAGTACACTAAACACTTATTACAGAGTACACCTAACCTAATGCTCTAAACACCTAATGCATTAAACACTTAATACACTAAACGTTTACTATACTAAATATCTACTACACTAAGCACTTATTACAGTATACACCTAATGCACTAATCACCTAATGCATTAAACACTTCATACACTAAACTCCTAATACACTAAATATTTAATGTATCAAAACTTTATTACACTAAACACAATACATTTAATACTTAGTACACTAAACGCTTACTATACTAAATATCTAGTACACTAAACACTTACTACAGTATACACCAAATGTACTAAACCCTATGTATAATAAATAACACGCAAAACATCTTATACAGTAAATACTTCCCACTGTAAATTTTTCTACTCATTTATTCCTACAAATCGATAATTTAATTTGAAAATAGTGGGAAAAAATTCGTCTAAGAAACTCTAAACCCCAAGTGACTTTCAGAATTCGTGTCTCCCCCTCCCCTCCACTCTCATTCGTACCTTTATTTTCCAACCATTTATTTTAAGTAAATGGAAATGTATTCGAAAGTTCTATTGTACTACTAGTACAGAAATGTTAAACGCTATTTAGAAAAATAATATCTTAAAGCCTTTCTAATTAATGACATGTTTAGTTTAATTTATAGTTGAATTAAATAAAAATTGCACGTGGACATTTAAAAACGTTGTTAAATGTCCTATTGGGAACAATTTTTATTTGTGGTATATGAAGGAAATGGACACTAAACCGACTTGAACTAGGGGCTAATTGTTAATAACACAATTCGTGGAATAACGGAAAAAAGTTTATTTTCTTACTTATATAATGTATTAATTTTGGTAGAACATGAGTCTGTAACCCTTTGCGGTCGATGCCTTTGTCGTTCGGGCGAACCAGCAACTCGAGACGATTTTCTGACTATTTGGTAAATTTCTTATAGTGGTGCCTGAGAGTCGCCTCTCGACCGCTTCTTTTCTATGGACAAATTGAAGTTGTACTGGTCATACAGACAACGTTACATTCACGTTATTGCAAGAAATTTATCTTTTTTAGTATATCTATTACACTTTCATTGTCTAATCTTCTGCTAGTTTTGTAATCGGAAGTTGTCAAATTCGTTCATTTTGTGATAAAAAAAACATATCTACTATGTATATGGGATTGGTGTACGTTAAATCTGGTCCGATGTCCTGACGTCTATTGAGTTTGCGTCGGAAGCCAGCTCAAGTATTGACCTCGTCATCTGACATGATTAAAAAATACGAGTCTGTATTCCCGGGTCCTTCCTTTGAGGTAGATCCTTAACCGTCGAAAATAGCCCATTGTATAGCTCTAGTGCGACGTTGATTCAACCAGTCAACCAACTCATTTACGGGTAGAGTACGTATTGAGAATTTATTGTGAATATAATTACGTACAAATATGTGTGGAGACTTACATTTTATTCTTTGTCGTCGCCCCCCACCCCGAATATATGTTAAATTCATTTTCAACAATAAAAAATATACTTTTTTCTAATTTCCTGGCTAGTAGGTATCCATCTGTTCTATCTTGCTAATCACCCGTCTGTTCTTTCCTACTATCTTGCTAATCCTCGGCCTGTTCTATCCTGCTATCTTACTAATTCTCCGCCTGTTCTTTCCTGGTATCTTATTAATCCTCCGCCTGTTATTTCCTGCTATCTTGCTAATTCTTGGCCTGTTCATTCCTGCTATCTTGCTAATCCTCCGCCTGTTTATTCCTACTATCTTGCTAATCCCCCGCCTGTTCTTTCCTACTAATATGCCCTACTATAAATCTTATTTTGATACCTTGGCGAGATAAATGCCTCCAATGTAAAAAAAACAACTTTGTCGTGTTTTTATTCTGGTGTTATGTACTTTTTTTTGTATAAGAATAGATTTCGTCATGACGCCTTCTGATAATAAAAAAGGGATTTTTTTTTGGCCCACCACCACGCTGCTCATTAACAGCTGGTTCACCGTTGGAGCAGTTGTTTGGGGTATTCCCACCGAGCCAGAGCCGATTTAGAGTTAGTGAATCCCTAGGCTAAATATGTGGTGCGAGCCCCCCAATTACTGGGTGAAATGGAATAGAAAATAGTAAATCGAAAGGGGAGGGGGGAATCGGAAATTTTTGTAAATGCAAGAATTGAAAATTTGCGAATTAAATCATTTTTCAGTTTTAATAAAATTGGGATGCATTTTTTTGTTGTAAATTTTCAATACTATGTTGAACAATTCAATAATTTCAAGGAATTTCAATGTGCAATGGAATTTTGGAATTTATGAAAATTACAATAAAATATTGCACTCGTCCCTATATTATTTTCAAATCACCATGAACAGAATAACGCTGTGGAATAAAAACAACTGATTTCCAAAAATAGTAACACAATGCCGTTTTAAATTATCCCAAATTAAACATATATTTTAAAAGAACAGAAAAGTGTTATGTTTTATTTGCGTTGTACAAATCCATTAAGAAAAATAGAATTTTTGTGCATCATAAAAATGTTGTAGAATATTATTTTCATGAGGATTTGGTTTGATTTATTAGTTATTTAGAAACTTGTTTGGTACTTATAATTTTTTTGTGTAAGTGATTTATTTTCAAACAAGTCGTTGTCATAATATTGAAGTTGAGACACCCATTTGTTCAGTATACTATATTATTATTGGTGAGTCCCTAGGCTGTAGCCTATGCCTAAATCCGGCCCAGCACCGAGCAGTTAATTTTGTCATCAGAACTCCCTTTTGGGTAGTCGTTTTGGGATTCTCAAATCATAATAAAATTTTCCAATGAATTTAACCTCAATTTAACAACAACAAAAAACTTGGTCTAATTTTGCAAATAATAAAAAAATTCACATGTAGTATAATTTTATATACACGGTTAAACAATGTATTTTACTTAGTATTTGCATTACAACTTAAAAGGATTGCCAATGTTGGCTGAGTAATATATTTGGCTATAATATATTGGCATGAAAGAACAGATACCGTATATACTCGCGTATAAGCCGAGAAATTTAAGTCAAAATTTTCATCAAAAAGTAGGGGGGTCGGCTTATACGCGAGTCATAAAAATTTCTAATATAATTTCCCTAAAATGGGAAAAGGAGAGAAGTTGAAATTAGCGGATTCTTCTGAAAACGCGCCGACACATTTCCGAGATCGAGAATGTGCGTCACGTGCTGACCGAAGACCGTTCTGCGCATCGCGGCGTAATCGTAACGCAAAATTTAACTACTCACATAAATAATCAGTTTAACTTAATAAAAAGTATATATATTTAAAAATATTTAATTGGTTTGTAGAATTTATGAAGCTAGTAAACGCTACTTTAAAAGAATTTCGGATTGAAGACTAAGAAGTTGACATCGTGCGTAGCGAATGACACCACTTAAAAGTCAATGTCTTTCTTGCTCGATTGCAATAATTAAACAAAAATTGTTTCCCCAATGCAGATTTTATTCCTTGATAATATTATGTACAGATATTAATAGTTGTTTCATTAGTATTTTGGATGGAATTGGCTTTAAAGCGGTAAAATCGGGGTTTCTAATCGGCGAATTCAAGTTCTACTTTCAAGTCATTTATCTCGTAATTAAAAACTAAATATTTTAATAAGAAGTATATATTCATCCATAAAGTAGTAGTATTTCCTTCCGAGATGAATAAAAAAAATGCTCATCCGTATTTAATAGCGATAGTAGTCAACGATGTTGACCGAAAATAGTTGACGTTTTCTAAGTTTTTAAATCTTTACAAAAAGATGTTAAGAATTAGAAATTGCACATTTTGGTATTTAAGTTTGTGGTTTAAAATATTTTATTTGATAATAAGGGAGATTTATTTTAAGAAGTCCGATGGAGGTTTGAAAGGCACCAGAACATCGCGAGTGGTACATACTTTTAAGCCCGATGAATCGTCACGAACTTCGAGGAAGGCCGTTTCTCCCATGGTTTCTCCAGCCACTTTCTTTAAACTTTTAATTTCTAGGCTTAAGTATTTATTTTTCTAATTAAAATTTCACTCTTTTGTCGAGGATTTGCCGATTTTAATCGGAATTTTTCATGTACGAAAATACAACTCGGCTTATACGCGAGTTTCCGATTTTGGACAAAAAATCGGCCTAAAATTAGGGGGTCGGCTTATACGCGGATCGGATTATACGCGAGTATATACGGTAATGTTTGCAGCTGAATTTACTTATTGATTTAGAAAAAAAAAACTGCGCCGGAAATTCCATATACCGATTTATTGAGTATATATATTTTTTTAAGCAAACATAAGATACAATAAAAAATTAGTAGTACAATATAAAAAAAGCACAGTAAAAATAGTTATGTACAATATATTGGCGTATAAGAACAGATAACGTTTGCAGCTGATTTTACCTATCGATTCAGAAAAACAAAAAAATTTGCAGCGGAAATTCCATATACTGATTTATTGATAATATTTTTATTTCGTAAGCAAACGTAAGATACAATAAAAAATTAGTAGTACAATATAAAAAAAAAGCACACCAAAAATATTTTTATGTGCAAATAAATGTACACGAAGAAAATAACAAATATTGAAAAATTTCGACTAATATTTAAATATAAATTGATTTTTGTGTTTTAAAATATAAAATTAAATGTTACAAAAATAATAGTTTTAAGTCTTATTTGGCCCTTGTTTAAATCTTAAGAGGCCGTTCATTTATTGCGACTTATACCCTGGGAGAAGGGGGTCTACCATGCGTTACTACGGTGTAACATGACGGAAAAGGGTCTCGGTGATTGCGTGACGTAGCAAAAGTTACTGAAGAATCCCTTTCACAAACTTTGAGATAAAAGACTTTTTATAGAAATCACTATATCTTTCTAATGGGATGAGATGTTTTGTAAAATTCACATAATGAAAATTTTAATTACTATTTTTTAACTACATAAATTTAAAGTGAAGTAACATAGGGTACAAAAGGGTGAAAAATATTATGACATAATAAAAGAATGCTCCCTAACAGTGCAATCAATTATTTTTATATGATTTTTAATATAATAGAGATTTTAATTTCGGAAATATATATGCATTGATTTGTTCCAGTTTATTTTTGTCCAGCCCATATGATTTTTTCTTTAATTAAAATAGGCTACGCCTCTAGTTGAAACTATATGCAGCAGCCTTCGCCACTGATGAGTAATAGACTTCTATCAATGAATTAATGTGGTTGGGGAAATTATGTAAATAGAAATATTCATAGGTTAATTGACAGAACAAGAGACAAACAATATCTCACCAAATCTCACGAAGAATATTAAATTTCGTAGATTACGAAAATTTAATATAATGGTGATATGTGAAATATCTCCATTGCACTTAAATTTTGATAAATGATGTTAGAACTGAAATAGTTATGTAGATTGGTCAAAATAATAAATTACTTTAAACTATGCAAAGGAAGACTTTAAGCTTTTATCCAGAATACCAACTGCAAGTTATCAGTGCTTGCTTCAATCCACACATTTAATAAACTTAGACAAATGATAGATATATGAGTAGAAAAATTTGAAAATGTGTTTTGGTACTGGAAGCTAATCTTGGGAAAACGCAAATTATTTTTTCTGATAAGCATAGACAGATTTCAATTTTGCAAGTTAATTTCAATGTGACAAAACGTATTTTGGACAAATAAAAAATCTTAGTTAGATAGAAAATTCGGTGGCGAAATCGGTGATGTATAATATAATTTTTTGAACTTTTTAACAAAATATGTTTTGATTGTTTGCTTTTCATATATGGTATATTTTTCTTATCTACATGTCAAATTAAAGTTTGACAATATCATCACTAAGTATGTTCAGTTCTTTGAATTTTTTTTCAATTTACATAAAATTGATTTTTTTTTAAAAATGCATTCAAAGATATTTGGTTCGGTTTTCCTAATTTAAGAAAATAGCCAATAGCTCACTGTGCAGCTCTAGTGCGACGTTAATTAACCAAACCAAACCTAATTTAAGAAGAGCAACTATCATATAAAAGGTTAAGAATTTATTGTCAAGGATAATGCGATTTCGGTATCACTACTTCATCAAAACACTTGAATAAAACCCAATAGTATTTACAACTCCAGTCTCGCTTTTCGCATCGCTTAAAATATATAAAATTTCATAAAAATTACATTGAATAAAAACACTCGATAAAGGAAAATTATCTGACTATACTAAATATCTACTACACTAAACACATATTACAGTATATACCTAATGCACTAAACACCTGGGGGGGAGGCATTAATTAAAATCATTTTTTCAAATTTTCATCCTATTAAAATAAACATACATTTTTTTATCAAACATATGTATTATATTTTTATAAAACATCATAGTAATTGTCACCATACCTAAATAAATCGTAGAAGTTTTAAAGAAAGCCGGAAAACATTTTTAATCATAAAATTGCTTGGAATGTTTTTTTACTGTTATAGTCTTTTTTTTTCATGGCCTAACCCTATATAAAATAAATATAGCACCTTAATTCTCACTGAAAAACATTTCACTAGAAAAATATTCTTTTATCCCAGAAACCAACACCCATACTTTAATTTCAAAACAACAATTTTAAACTTCAAAGTTGTTTTACCATATTATTTATCTACATAAAAAATATATCAAGTAAATCTACTCTTTACTTTCACCCACAGTGACATCCTGGATCAAATTTTCATCTTCTTTCTCTGCGTGCTCCGAGACTTCCTCGAAACAGGATGGCGCATCAACAGGCCCTGTGATTGGTCAGTATCGATTGAAGAGGCGGAGTTTGTCGAGTTTAAAGGCGACAGTCTCGCTGTCTAAACTTCCAGAAGACCTCTTCTAGAATAGCCATGGCCAAGAGACAGCTCTCGCAACTGCTGATCTTAGTCCTGCTAGTGACCACTTTAGGAGTTGGGACGGTAAGGACATTTAGTCATTCTCTTTTTTTAATTTTTTTAAAGTTTCTTAAGTTAGTCTCTCTCTAACTTAACTTTAAAAACACACACCTGATGCGCTATTCATTAAATACATTTGAAATGTACAATTGCGTTTTACTCACCGATTATTTATTATTATATGAAGAAAATATAATAAAATTGTTCGAATTGCATGAAAGTTTGATTTATATTTCTCATACAGGTACGCATTTTCAATAAAAATCTCAAATACATTTACAGACATAAAAATTAAATAAATTAAATATTTCAATGCATTTAATTTGATAAATAATGTAACACAGAGGTTTTTTTTTACAAATTAATAAGTTATGTACATTGCCGGAAAACTGCAGATACATAAACGGAAAATACGTTTCTAACTCTTTGTAAGTTAAATTGTAGAATTATCATTGGAAATTACAATTTTTATTAAGAAAGTGTTTATATAATAAATGTAAGTTTTTGTGAACATTTCATGTGCTTATTAAAAATAGTTAAGAAGTCAACATTGCTTGAAATCGTAAATTTGAAAAAATGGCAAATAATTTTTAAATAATTATATTTTTAAACACAATTTTTGTTCCTTTAATATACTATGTCGGATAAATTCAATTTTTTTGTTTTTATATTTTTATCTAAAAATTAAATTATCGTATTTCTGAAAATTTAACTGCATTAGGTGCACCCAAATTTAAAATTTATACGAACTATTAAAAGTTTAGGTGCGCAATACAACCTTGGAACAACTAATTTTGAATCCTGCCTTAAACTAATAAAGTATTTATAATATCCCTTTTACCTTTTTATGTCTATCTGTTCTAAGTATATTTTTTTAATAACTTGTACAATTGTGCATGATTGGCATCAATATTTTTTTTACAAAACTATATTCCTGATCGAGTATATGAACTAAAATTATATGTGACCGAATAAAAATGTTTTCTTTGAAAAAATTGATTTTCAGTTATACTATTTTGTAATAATAGTTCGTCTAAATAAAATAATACGACTCGTATGCAGACACATAAAAAGTTTATTGAAAGAAAGTAAGAGTTGAAAATATTTGAAAATTAATATTTAGTTTTTATAAATATGACGATTTTATATTACAATCGGTCAAAGTATATGAAAAACTAAAATTGGACAAATGGGTTTTTGAAAAAATGGAATATTCCACATTTTAATAGCCATTTTGATTTTTAAAAGTCTGTATTCGAAATGAGACGCATTTTCTCCAAAGATATTTCAAAATGAAATATATTTTCCTCTTTTATAATGAATTGAACCTGCAATATGAACACTGTAAAAAAAAGTACTAAAAAATGAGTACCTGTACTTACTTGTTTTTCTTGAAGTCTAATTGCATTGTAAATGAACGATAGCGTACTCCAATTTAAATAACCGTACTTTCTCAAAAATGAGAAATGTTATTTAATATTGTGAATATCAGCTTCTTTTTTCATGCGATCATAATAAAATCTGACAAAACTTAAAATAAGTGTTCAAAAGGTTTGATGTCAATTGATTAAATAGATTATTACAACTCAATTATCTTATTTCCCATTCTTTTGACACACACACCATTTTAACATTTCTTTTGTTTATAACTTCTTCATCATCGCCTTGGTAGTTTAACGGATAAGGCACTGGGCTGCGGTTTTGCGGTGCTGGGTTTGATTCCCGGTAAAACTTGGTTGCAATTGTCGATGTTTATTGAAAGTGATTTATGTAGGCAAGCATCATCTCATTCTTGAGTACATGTCTTTTTCAAAATTGAAACTTATGTATTCTGAACCATTATAAGCATCGAATGTACTAAAAAAGAGTATATTTTACTTATTTTATAGTGCCTATTTTTACTATTGAAGTTATGGAGATTACTAACGCAGAACGGGCAAAATTCGTCTACTTGGGCATAAGTCTATTTGACACATGATGTAAACGCCAATGTTTCAATTTTTCAATTGCATGGGTTATCAAATTGAAAATTCTTAATTGGTGAATTTCAATAAGGGTGTACATGTAATGATTTAAATTTATTTTAATACGAAAACTATAGAATATAATCCTCCTCCTAATTCTAAAACAATATTATGGAAGTGATTAAGGATTATTATAACAAGTTCATTCATTTAAAAAAAAGAATAATTAAGTCATAGGTTTAAAAAAACATTTAAATTAAGCTAAATTCAAGTGTTTGGAATTAACAATTGATGGGGTTACCATTTATCATATAAATAAATTAAATTTATTAATAACCATTTCATTTCAATACTCGAAGTGTTAGAGTAATTGGTACGATACACTTAACGTGAAAATTCAACTATAACTTAACAGCGTTTTCAATTTGTAAATTGGAGCGAATCTAGCAATCTAAAAGTGAGAAAAGACCAAACTTTTTAGTTTTAGCAGCTATTTTAACTAAACTTTTCTTAGTTTGAAAGTAATACGGTCGATATTTAAATATATGTATTGATTAGTCTTGCAATTTTTTCGGTATTTGAATATTTATTAAAATATTTTTGCATGGGGGACCCGAGCCCCAAAATCCGGAAAAATTGCTAAATTTTGTCTTCTTCGTAAAACGATGCTAAACGTACTTAAGAAGGTGTGTACAAAATTTCAAAACGGTAAAAGAAACATAACATATGTTTGTTTAGATGTTTATATACCATTTATCATCTCTCTACATACTTTTTGTCTGCAACAATCGTCATTTACTCAAAATATTTTTTAAAAATGTTGGTCACGTTTAAAATGCTAAGGCTTTGTTAATAATTAACTTAAAACTAAACTGTTAATAGTTTTTGAAGCTCTAATATTTGTTTAATAAACGTATGTATAGCTTTTTTAAATTAAGTTATAAATTATTTTTTTACAAATTAGTAAACTTAAAAAATTGAATATTTTTTGGGTTTTGAACTTAAAATAAATTTTTGAAGACAATTAAAAGACAAATCTGCAAAAGTCTATACATACGTTTATAGTATGTACCTTGAAGTTATTTAATCAATTAAAAGAATTTAAAAATTAAAAGAAAAGTAGTGTTTTTAAAAAGAGTCTTTTTAAGCTTAAAAAATACAAAAAATAACAAAAATAATTTTTTTAAATATATTTTTGTTTTTGATTATTGTTTAGAAAAAGTTGTTCTAATAATATAAAAAAATGGTATGTCTGAATTCATTAATAAACAAATTAGGATTTGGGGCTCGGGGCTCCCTTAAGGGATTTATATGTTATATTTTAATGTAAGATAAATTAACACAATTTTACACTCTAAAATATATAGTAATGTATAGGAAACTATTTTAGAATAATACAGGGTGTTCAAATTGTTGGGCGATGATCATTGTTTGGCTGTTTACTTATACATAATAAACCATTTTTTTCCTATATACTGTTAAAAATGATTACGACTTTGCACTAAAATTTGGTACCCATTTATCTGCAACCAACATTTGGTGCTTAGTTTCACCATTTTACGGAATGACGTTGTAACATTTAGTGATCAAACGTTACACCAAAAATCATAACGTTGCATAAAACTCAAAATTTGTGTTTTTTTAAATTTTATTACTGGCTTTATATTATTAAGGCTTTTTAACTTATTAATAGAGAAATGTGTAATTTTTATTGTAAAATATGTTTATATTATATAAATTGACATGTAAATTAGCTCTATGAGTAGTAGTATTTTTTTTAAATGGTGTTTTAATAAAAAAAATTGTGTTATTATGAACTGCTGTTTATATAAAAGCAAATGCATATAGTATACAAAAGTTTAATGTTAATTATTATGAATTATAATTCAAAGGATCTGAGAAAAAATTGTGATAAAAAGTATGAATATTTAAAAATGCCTTAGCTTTTTAAAAAAAAAAGCTTTAAATAATTGAAAAAGTTTAAATTTCGAAAAAAATACAAACAATTATTAAATTTTTGTATGAAATATTGTTTTCTTATATAAATATATATAATATACATTAAAAGTTTCATTCAAAAAGTAAAAAATAATAATTAAAAAAATTATATGATACCTTGCCCCTTAATGTGAAATTAAATTTGGATAAGTTTTTTAATTGTAAAAATATGCCTAAAATAAAACTTCATAAAGATACTAGTTTTTTAATTGGTTTGAATAAAATATTAGTTTCAAGAATATGTATTTTTTTTGAAAAATTAATCTGAAATGTTGAATTATGCATTAAAGATAGAAATTTAATAAAGTTGTAACTAATGTATTTTAGATAAAATTAAAAAATATCTAAATTTAAATATTTTTAAAATTGCTATAAGTGAAATCCGCTTAGAAAATATCCATAAGTATCAAAAGTTATGAAAACGATTTTTTTACCCAAACAAAGGTACTTTTTACGAATTCCCCGCAAATTCGTTCCAAATTCATAAAAGGCCATACAAAATACCTAGATATCATTTGAGTCCAATTATCGGATTTGTTAAAGAAAATCCTCAATCAGTTAAAGTGCAAAGATGTTATTAGGGAAAAGAAATCGTAAGAAACTCTTAACTATGCGATAGCACATCGAATAATTTTCAAACATTCTCAACAAAGAATCCACTGTGATTAATTGAAACTGGTTACTAAAAGGGTAAATAACAAAAATTCAAAATTTGTAAAAAAAAAACATCCTTTCAAAAGACCATTTAATAAAAGTAAAAGCATTACTTTTCCAAAAAACTTATAATTTACTTTAATTAAAAAAAAATTTACAGCATTCTAATAACATAGAGACGACTATATTTTTAACATTAATGGTATAAAATACATAAAGCACTTTCCAATTAAAGATTTATCTTTAGAAAAAGCGAGAAAATATATGCTTATGTAATATTCATATACAACACGCGTTTCATTTTTTTAGTACTACAAAAATAAGAGTAAATGCATTTTCTCTGTATAGAAAATATGTAGATACAGCCTTTTTCATAAAAGGTGTAAAGTATGGTAGAAAATGGGTTCCTGTTTTTTTTAATTTTTTTTTTAGTCCTGCGTTGAATCGGTAAATAGAAATATAGGGACACTATTTTGCTTTTCCAAGTATTTAGTGTGGAAGTGCTAATTTTAAGAGTTGTTCGCTTTTATATGGTTCCGTTTGTGCATTTTTGAAAAAGAGGTATTCTAAATAGGAATGAATCGAAATGGTGTGAATAGTTAAAATAGAGAAACCTTCTGATGCTGTAGTCTGTATTTGAAAGAAATTGTGAAATGAATAAATATTGGTACTATCACAAAATCCTGTTTGTTTTTTCTCTTAGATTTATTTAAAATTCTAAAAAATACCCGCTTTTCTTACCGAGCTAATTAAAATGACGCACAATAAAAATAAATGAGGTATGCGTTAGTTAAATTAAAATATAAATAATATGGAATAGGCACCTGGCAACCCTGAGTTGGAGGGTAACTTTATTTAAAAAAAAATTTAAATAGGTATTCATTTTAAAAAGTTAGGTTCGGATAAATCTTAACGCTTATTATATTTTAATTACTTTTACTGAATTTTCTTATATACATTTTTAATTTATTTTATTTTCCCAGTCTTTTTTTTTTCTATTATGAAGGGCACACACGATTTCTTCTAATAATAAGGCTAGCTGCGCATTGGCAACTACCTTACATGCAACTAAACTGTTTAGTTGCATGCAACTGGAAACTGAAATTGTATTTGGTTACTGAGCAACTTTTAAATTGGACAATACATCCTTTTGCTCGTTACTGCGCTACAGTTTTGGCAGATAATCGACAATATGGCGATTTTATATGGATTGTGGTAATACGAGTTTGGCGATTTTACACCTTCAGTTTGGCGATTGCGATATCTGAGACCATCACTATCAGCACTAAGTTGGATGCAATCAAATAATTAGAAGAAGTTGAAGTGTGATTTTTTAATCTCTCAGTTGAATAAAAGTTACAACGAAATTTTTCCTAGTGAGCAGCTAGCCTAAGACATTTAATGTATTTTGTTCTAAATGAGGACATTCTCTATGAGAAAAAAAACTATCGACATTGGGGAAAATAATCAAAAATCTCGGCCAATTGAGATTTCCAAATAATTGGATGCCGGATAACCGGATATTTTTATTGCTTTTATCCTAAGTTAGAACATAGTCTACCGATTGCTTTGGAGACCTTAATCGTCTTTATTAATATGGTATTCACAATGAACTGATTATACCATTACATTACCCAAGAGCTATATCGCTACAAGTAAATAACTAAGGCATTTATTCAGAAGTAAGGATTGTATTACCTCTGATGATCATGCATAGTCCCAGTCTTCAAATGTGACAACCAAAATAACTCAGGCTTGTATCTGCCATGTTTCTAACTACAGATTCTGTCTTCACTTATTCTGTGATCTACGCTAATTGGATTAGGTGTTCTGGCTGTAATGAGTAACGAAGTAAACTATTAACATCAATGTATAAATAGTAACAATGTCACAGTACTAAGACTGAAAAGAATAAATACTTGGAAATGAGAAAATTGTAATAATGTTAAGTACTTTCGCCGCTTATAGCAGTTCCGAATACTTGTCTTTCCATTTTAATAAATAAATATATATTACTTTGTGTGATTTCTAAATAAGTAGTATCTTTGCCTTACCTGACATTAACAAGCAACGCGAACTGCTTACATATAATCAATCATCCTTGTTTTGTTAAAATAAAGTATATTAATGCCGTTAAATTCTTTCCTATGTTATTTCTATTTTCAACACCAAAATTTACGTCAGTTGAGCTAAAGGTTTTACCTACGCTGTTAAAATTTAATTTAAAAACGGAATTAGTGCAAACAACAAAGGCTTCGGTAGATTTTCTCATATTTTAGGGTTATGATGACCTCTTTTTCCGAACCTGTTACTAATCCACTACGGGTTAATCCACTACTTTCTCCAAGTTACCGTTACAAAATCAGAACTTGTTAATAAGAATGAGAAAATATTTATCAGAATTATGAAACATGCGAATTAACCTTAAACGTTTATTTATTTAATTACGTTTCTGTAATATTATCGTCTGTAAGGTAATGTATTATAATTATCTGCAAGCGATAGTGTAGAATCGTTAGTAAGATCATATGTAATGTTATCGTCTGTGAAGTAATGTGTTAATATTATATCGTCTATAAGATAATATGTTAATATTATCGTCTGTGAAGTAATGTGTTAATATTATATCGTCTATAAGATAATATGTTAATATTATCGTCTGTAAGGTAATGTGTTAATATTATTGTCTGTAATACAATACAATACAATACAATATAATATAAAATGTTTTGGTATTATTATTATTGCATACACATGGATTTCTGTTAAATAATAATGTTAGCAAAATTTCTGAAGTTAAGAAATATGTCGTCTGTTGTGTTGATATTATCGTCTGCGAGGTAATATGTTAATATTTTTGTCTGATATAAAATGTTTTGGTATTATTATTATTACATAATTAATACATGGATTTCTCTTATATAATAATGTTAGCAAAATTTCGTAAGTTAAGAAGTAAATATAACAAGCGAATGGACAAACTATTTCTTTATATTCAGTATTTGTGTGATTACATAACCATTTTTATTCAAAACATATAGTTTTCTCATCTGACTTTCTACAGGAAAATGCATTGTACTGAAACGAAAATTTGCGGACACATAGAATTATAAACAAATAAACTGACTGTAACATTTAAGCACATTTATGAAGTAGTCGCTATTGACGATACACATTTTCTCCCAGCATTTCTAACAGGATGATATTTGGGTGTATGTCTAAATCAAAATTGTCCTATCTTCTTACTAAAACTAACGACAATCCGTTTATCAACGTATTGGCTTACTGAGTAGAATGGAAGTTTTAAAGATTCTCTGTAGATAAGTTTATGCTTGGCAGCTATAGGACATATATTATTCAGATATCTTTGAAAGAGGGTTTCGAGATGTTATTTCTTCATATTTTGAAGATAGGTGAATGATGTAAATTGCAATAATATTTTAAATAAGGTAAGAATAAAAAGATGGTAAAAATCATATAAATAATCAATTTTCAGAAATAAAACTTCTAATATTCATAGAACAGTTGTAATGGTATTAAAAACATATTTTATAAAATAGTAACTGATTTTGAACTCATAAATTTTAATTTTTATATTTTTATGTATTTTTGCGATTTGATGCGATTTTTACTTAGAAAATTTTCACAAGCATATTTAAACAGCAAGATAAAACAGCAATATAATTTCATAATATATTTTTAAAAAATGTCAATGATTACGTTGTTGAAACTTAAAAAGGTTCGCTTTTCCGTCTTAATGAATAAAGACAATGATTCTGTTATTCTAAGAGTGAAATAAATTTGAGAGATTTTATTTTAAGTACGAGAAAGTTAATCAGTTTAATATTCTGAAAAACGTTTGTGGTTTTTTTCTTCAATAGAAACTAAATCTCAAACTTCAGTTGATTTTATAAGACAATTTCTTTTCTTAACTTTTTAATTTGATTTAAAGGCTTTTTTATAAAAACAAAAGTTGGATAATTTTTTTTATAAAGCTCTTAATAAATTTGTGGGAAGAAAATAATTTTTACGTTTTGCAGTCATTCTATTGTGTTTTTATCAAAACAGACCGACTTTGTGTCGAAATTAAATTTATATTTAATCATTTAATTTTTAGAATACTTGTAATGAATTTTATTACTTAAGAGAGTATAGGACACAAAATCATCAAAACTCCACCCAAAAAATTATTGTTTTAAAAAATACTTCATTTTATTTTTAATCTAACGACACCAAAATTATATTTATCCGTTAAATACAACTAATTATTTTTTGCAAATCAAGATTAAGATTTGATACAAAATTGCCTGAATATGTAACTTACTCATTTTTCTCAGTGATGGCTTTTTTCTTATTTGCTCAAGTTTAAATTGATATAAGTTTAGATCTGTTGGAAGAAACTGCTTTAAATTTGACATATATATATATATATATATATATATATATATATATATATATATATATATATATATATATATATATATATATATATATATATATATATATATATATATATATAATTTTTTTATATATATATAATATATATATATAATTATTAAATAATTTTTTTTAAATAACTTGACAAGTGAATTTAAGGATTTTTTTCAATATATTTTTTTCAATTATTTTGCAAATAACAAAATATGTAATGACAATTTGTTAAACACATTCTTTTTTTTGCAAAAATATAAAATTTCAGTTATTCAGAAAATATTTTCTTGACTTATACCTAAAATAAAAAAGGTCACTTTTTGGTAAATTTGTATATTTTTAAAATATATATATATATAATTTTTTTAAATATGTTATGTTTCCATGTGATTATGTTACTATGCTTTGAACACCTATGTTGAATAATTTTAATAATGTCTGCAAAATTAAAGAAAAAAGTCAAATGTGTCCCATACACCCTTAAATAATTATTATCATTGTAATCACATTGTTATATGTATAAAGAGTGTAAATAGAAAATACGAAACGTGTACAAAATAACATAATGCGATGACTTTCTTGGAGTAGAAAAAATATATAGCTCAGCATGCAAATGCGTTCAAAAATTTCAGTCAACGTACATTTTTTTTTGGTCAAATGTCCGACTGGGTCTGTAATAGAACAATTAAGAAAGTTTTTCAGACATTTTTGGAGACATTTGCTACGTGCACACGTTTTCAATAACATTTTCAATCAATGTCTGTTTTTTTGGTCAAATTTCTGACTAGGCACGGCAAACCTGCCAACTTCTACGAATTGTCCGTAGCTTCTACGGATTGAGATACCGAACTACGGCGTTACCGAAACCTCATTAAGAATAACGGATAACGTATAAATTCATGTATTACCCGATAAATTTAAGTAAATATTTTATCAAAAGTCGGGAGAGCGTCGGCTTTTGTAACTCATTATGAATAAGAATGCAAGTTGCCTAATATGAGAGAATGGATTCGAGTTAAAACGCGCCAATCTTGTTTCGCGATCCGGTTTCGGCTCCGTGATATTTTTGTGAACAAAATAATATTCAGTGCACATAAGTTAAAAATTTGGGTGCACAGGTGCAAATACTTTGAAAAGTTAATTTCGACCCCTGGTATATAGGAGTTTGGTTCAAGAGGTTAGGCCTCTTCTTGAATACGCAGTACAATTCTGATCGTCTTATCTTACTAAGTCCATGGTAATAATGATGACGATGATGATACAAATATTGTATATGCGCAAGAACTAAATTTCAGTTAAAATTACTTCTGAATTTCTTTATAAAAAGAAGTATAACCCTTCAATATCGATATGTATTTCAGTATTCAGTATCAGTATGTATTTCAGTATTCAGTATCAGTATGTATTTCAGTATTCAGTATCAGTATGTATTTCACTATAATATAACTAACAATAAGAATGTTTTAATCATTAGGTCTGAAGTATATAATAAATTCTTTTAACATACATGTGTGATTATAATTGTTTTATGTTTTGATGTAATTTTATTATTGTTACACAAGAATGAATGCAAGGACGTCCGTTCTTGCCTTCCATTTTGAAACGCATTTCGACAATTTGAATGCATTCAGAGCCAGCAACATATTTTATGTTACAGCAGGGAAAAAACATATCCTCTTTTGGATATGCATTTTTGTTAGATATCAATCAAAATATAATCTCATTTAGCTATTTACAAAACGTTTTATTTCAATGAATACTCAAATCTAATTTTTACTACAGTAATGTTGAATGGCAAAATGGGTATTTAATACAGTTTAAAAGTGGTTGTATGCGTACGAGTCGGTTAAAGCAATAATGGAGCAAGTCCATTTAACTCGCACGACTATTAATTTCACCGCAAACTGTCACCGGGCACATTTTGGGGATTATCAATTATTACTTTAACAGCCTCTTAACATAATGTTGATCGAGAGTTTAGATTTTATGTAAAAACATTGCTATTACTTATATACTGAAACAAATAAACCTCTGCACATTCGAAAATATATTATCTACACTATTAAAAATTATTACGACCTTGCACCAAAACTTGGTATAAATTTGGCTGCAACCAACATTTGGTGTTTAGTTTTACCATTTTACGGTGCTACCACATATACCATTTAGTGGTGAAACGTTGCACCTAAACGTTAGATGGTTGGCCGAAAAAAGTATTATAATGCTTATCATGCCTAACCACCCAACCATGGGTCTAACCACCCAACGTTACATAAAATGAAAAATTCCGAGTTTTCGTAGTAGTAGTATTTTTGTAGCGAAGCTGGCAACCCTCGGATCGCGAGACCACAACTTTTTTACTTTTCTTTGTCAAGTCTACCGATCGGGCTCGAACTAGGAATCCTCTGATTCATAGTTGAACGCCTTTACCCACTGGACTACGGAGGCCCTTGTTCGTCGTTGTCTTTCTTGGAGAGGATTCCCCAGCTTGTTGACGTAGCGACAGCAAAAATTTCGGTTGCAATTAAAGAGGTTGAGCCAATTATTGGAGAAACCTCCGCTTTTTTCCGATAAAGGATTTTTGGTTCAACCTAGATTCCACCATTATATGGTGTAATTTGCTGCAGACCTCTGCACCAAGATATGGTATATCGTGGAACTGAAATTTTTAACAATGTAGTATGTTTATAGTACAATTTATGTTTTTAACCTTTTGCACTCGTAATTATGCTTTAGAAAGTTAGCAAATAACTCGGAATTTTTTTTCATGTTCGATCAAGATGAATTTTTTTGATGGAAATGTGTTCCAATTTAACTAGAAGGTTTACCATCCTTAAATCAAAAATTTAAAAATACAACCCCTGAATACACCCCATAACCTAGGATGGAAATGTAGCCACATAATATTTTATTTTTCAACGTGTCAAAATAATTTATTGAAACTACTAAGAATACTTAAGTATATTACACTACACCGCATTAAAAATCTAAGAAATGTAATAATATAAACAAACTATATAAACAATATTTAGGGGCGGAACGTAATGCCGGCACCTCCACCATAGCAAATCAACTTAGAAATACTTCGAACAGAAATTTTTTGGTTAAATTATCACAATTATCACAATGTTTTGGTTAATTTGCCCAAAGAATTTATGTTTTCTATAACTAGTAAGAAGTAAGTAACTATAACAAAACTAACTAAAAGACAATAAAAACAACAAAGAAACTACAAACAAGAAACAAAATAAAAAGCACAACATAAAGAAACAATTACATTTTATAATTCTGTGTTTTTCCTATTCCTATTTCTATGGCGACATACGAACGCAACGGTACAGATGCTATGTCCCCTGTACGGGGACATACGAGCGCGATGGTAAAACGAGTTATGTCCCCCATACGGGGACATACGAGTGAAAAGGGTTAATAATTGGGTGGGGTGACAACCAATTGGTGCAAGTCCAAAAACAGAGTTCCAAGAGTTTATAAAATTTGCAACTCAAATTGGCTAAGTGGAATGACGTGGATTGACTTGTTAAGTGAAATGACATTCAACTCTTTATTGGGGAACATATTGAACTAGGACCCACACTACTTTGCCAAGTAATAGACGTAGCTTCCTATGAATGAAAAAATGGTGGAAGTTCATTTTCGGATTTTTGTGACTTACATCACTTCACAGACAGCCTGTCCTGTTCAGTGCAGGAATTTGTGAATTTATCAAATTCGTTAGAAATTTTTACACAACATAAAATAAATAAAATAGTTATGTTGCTTGTTAATTTAGCAACAATACATGAAGTTTTATTTGTACACTGTTTTTTTCCCAAACTATTAACGAACCATTAAAACATCAATACTCCATCGACGCACTGAGCAATCTCCAGAGGATGGGTATATGAAAATTATCTGTACAACGTTGACACGCAATAAAATCTTAAGAAAATGAGATAGCTAAGTTATAAGTTATGTTGCTTGTACATGGAACAAAAACACATGAAGTATTATTTGTACACAGTTTTTATTTCTTTTTAAACTATTAAAGAACCATTACACGCACCATTCCAAAACCATTAAAGCACCAATACACAATCAAAGCACTGATCTTTCTCCTGAAGATAAGTGTATGAACGATATCTTTATAACGTTGACATACAATAAAACCTTAAGAAAAAAAGATATCTAAGTTATGTTGCTTGTACATGGAACAGAAACACATGAAGTTTTATTTCTACATAGGTTTTTTTTTCTTAAACCATTAACCAACGCACCATTCCCAAACTATTAAAGCACCAATAAATCAACAAAGCACTGAGCTTTCTCCTGAGGACAAGTGTATTTAAATTTTCTTTATAACGTAGACACGCAGCAAAACCGAAAGGAAATAAGGTAGGTGAATTATGCGTTGCTTGTACATGTAACAAAAACACATTAAGTTTTATTTGTACACAGTTTTTTCTTTTCTTAAACCATTAAACAGCTATTAAACTCACCATTCCAAAACCATTAAAGCACCAATACACCATCAAAGCACTCAGCTTTCTCCTTAGGATGGGTTTATGAAAATTATCTTTACAACGTTGACACACAATAAAACCTTAAGAAAATAAGATCGCTAAGTTATGTTGCTTGTACATGGAACAGAAACACATGAAGTTTTATTTGCACACAGTTTTTTTTATACCATTAAAGAACCATTCCAAAACCATTAAAGCACCAATACACTATCAAAGCACTGAGCTTTTTCCTGAGGATGTGTTTATATAAATTATCTTTACAGCGTTGACACACAATAAAACCTTAAGAAAATAATATCGCTAAGTTATGTTGCTTGTACATGGAACAGAAACACATGAAGTTTTATTTGCACAAAGTTTTTTTTTATACCATTAAAGAACCATTCCAAAACCATTAAAGCACCAATACACTATCAAAGCACTGAGCTTTTTCCTGAGGATGTGTTTATATAAATTATCTTTACAGCGTTAACACACAATAAAACCTTAAGAAAATAATATCGCTAAGTTATGTTGCTTGTACATGGAACAGAAACACATGAAGTTTTATTTGCACACAGTTTTTTTTTATACCATTAAAGAACCATTCCAAAACCATTAAAGCACCAATACACCATCAAAGAACTGAGCTTTTTCCTGAGGATGTGTTTATATAAATTATCTTTACAGCGTTGACACACAATAAAACCTTAAGAAAATAAGATCGCTAAGTTATGTTGCTTGTACATGGAACAGAAACACATGAAGTTTTATTTGCACACATTTTTTTATACCATTAAAGAACTATTCCAAAACCATTAAAGCACCAATACACTATCAAAGCACTGAGCTTTTTCCCGAGGATGGGTTTATATAAATTTATCTTTACAACGTTGACACACAATAAAACGTTAAGAAAATAAGATCGCTAAGTTATGTTGCTTGTACATGGAACAGAAACACATGAAGTTTTATTTGCACACAGTTTTTTTTTATACCATTAAAGAACCATTCCAAAACCATTAAAGCACCAATACACCATCAAAGCTATCTTTTGAGGTTAAGTGTAGGAAAAATATCTTTATTACGTAGATACGCAACAAAACCGAAAGGAAATAAGGCAGATGAGTTATGTTGCTTGTACATGTAACAGAAGCACCATACAAAGTTTTATTTAAACCATTTTTTTTTTTTAATTTGAGTTTTTTAACTGCGTACCAATAAACTTCGTGTTGCTATTACATGTACAAGCAACATAACTTAGATATATAATTTCTTTTAGATTTTATTACGTGTCAAAGTTGTAAAAATAATTCCTAAACACCCTATAACGCGAAAATCTTCAATCAATCCTAAAAAAGCGGATACTAGGAAATTGGTTTGTTATATAAATAGAAAAACCAAATCCACAAACGCAAAAGCGGAAGTGCAAGACCGGAAGTAAATAGATATTGAGGCGTTGCTCTACTATTAATTTATTTTCTGATAAATAAGAAGAATATTCAATTAAGTCAAATAAGAACTGCTTATGGGTTTTCTAAGAAAACTACTTATCTCGTGAAAGAAGGTATTTATAGCGCTTCCTTTGGAAATATGGGAAACTTCGAATGAATAGGAAAAAAATGTAATTAGTTCACAATTTTATTCTGATATTTATAATGAGTTCGAAACTCCTGAACAAAATGATGTCAAATGGACAAAACGATTTCATCAAATATAATGAGTTAGAAACTCATTTTGTGTGATTTTTGCACTCTGTCGTAAGTTAATTGATTCGAAATTAGTTTTCTCATAATTTGAGAACTTTTTTGAAATATATTAACTGTCGTTTCTTAGTATTCAGAAAAACAAATATATTAAGATATATTGATTTCAATGCATTATTATATTTTTATGAATGCATTTGGATTTAATATTTGAAGGGGAAATAAATAATTAAAACTATAGAGTGTTCTAGTTGTACAAAAGGAAATGCGATGTCACTGACTTTTTTTTCTCATTTCTACATGCAATTTTGCTATATCGTCGGCTTAATTCCCAAACCATATAATTACCGTGGTAAAAACCTAGCAACTGTAGCGGCTTGGCATTTATTTATTTTTAGAAAATTGCCAAATGATTCGATTATTGGGCGCATGCGCCGTTTTTTCGCTGATCGCAATGGTTGCTCCTTTATCAAAGGTGAACGAAATCTGTGTCCATGGTAACCGTAAAGCACATCGTAGGGAAACATGTTGTTAATGCTTTTTGTTAGCTCAGCTTCACTCGGAAATCACGTGCCTCTTTAAGCCAATCCCTCACCTACAAACTAAGCTTAGATATGCCGATCACTTCTCGTTTTTAAACAATTCCACATTTAGAAGTGAACCGCTTCAATTCTCGTCGCCAAGCAGTTTTCGCTGCGGCTGCTGAATCGCAGCCATAGGAGATAGGTGGTTCGAGAATTTAATTAGTGTGTGTTTGTGAACAAGATATCTAAAAAAAAATTAAAAAGCTAAAACAATAAGTTTTGTATTGGGGTTACTAGTGACCATGAGAAGTAACATCATGATTAATGTCAAAATGGAACATTAAAAATGGTTGGCGGTTTTTTAGGAATAATTAAACTATTTTTTTTAAAAATATTTTTAGGATGCATTTTTAGAGCTTGATTTTGATCTTTGAAATCTACTTCAAAATTGTCGAAAAGTGCTTAACGTTAGTAAAATACTATTTTTTTTATTGAAGCTTCCCATTTGGAGTGCGCAACACATTAACCCCCATACCACATTAAAAGTTATGCAAAAAACTTATAAGCACCAAAACCAAATCTATGCAGTGGTTTAGAGAAAATAATGCATAGTTGATGAAGAAGGTTAATGTTGTGTTTTGTTATAAAAATTCTGCTTATAGATTCTGTACACGTATATTATGATAGAGGTTCATATAACGTTTTTAATCAGAATATCCATATATTTTTCATTAAATACAACACAAATAAAATCTACAAATCTACAAATCTTTAACTCTTTGTACTCCGATGTCGCCTGTCAGGCGCCAACATAACGACTTGTTCCTTTGGTTCCCTGTTCTTTAAAATAAACGAGATCGGCGTAATCTTGAGTGTTTCTAAAAACATCGATTTTTTTTTCAAATTGTTCTTTTGCAGATCCGAAACATATTACGATTTTCTCCCCTCTATGAGCATAAAAAATTGTGGGTAAAAGAACAGAAAGAGGAATAACTGTTCCGTGGAAAGAACGCAATGTCAAAGATGTTCGCGGAGTGCAAAGGGTCAAAATGTCAGAATCAAGTGATCTAACCCTTTGGAATCGAGTGGCGACTGACAGTCGCCAAAATAACGACCTGTTCTTTTGTTCGCTGATCTTCAAATTGAACGAGAACTACATGTTATTGAACATAAAAAACGATTTTCTTTCGTTAACTTGTTGTTTATCTAATTCCATTAAAAAATATGACATCCCTTGGATATCAACCTATTTTATTAAACCTTTGCACTAGAGTGTCACCTTTAACACTTTGCACTCCGCGAACATCTTTGACATTGCGTTCTTTCCGCTGAACAGTTATTTCTCTTTCTGTTCTTTTACTCACAATTTTTTACGCTCATTGAGGGGAGAAAATCGTAATATGTTTCGGATCTGCAAGAGAACAATTTGAAAAAAAAATCGATGTTTTTTAAACACAAGATCACGCCGTTCTCGTTTATTTTAAAGAACAGGGAACCAAAAGAACAAGTCGTTATGTTGGCGCTTGAGAGGCGACATCGGAGTGCAAAGGGTTAAGTCCCAAAAATAACGAAGTGTTAATTTTTTATGTTCTTCAAAATGAAAGGGAACAACTTATTCTTGAGTTTAAAAAGTTATTATCTCACAATTTTTAATAGAAATGATTTTTTTCATTCGTTTTTTTTTTTTTTGGTTTTTGTTAATTAACGTCGCACTAGAGCTGCACAGTGGGCTATTGGCGACGGTTCGGGTTCAATCTCGAAGGAAAGACCCGGGAACACATACACATTCACACACACATTCATACACACATTCATACAAGCACCTCGTTATTTTAGAACCATTGTCAGATGACGAGGAAACACCTGAACTGGCACCCAACGCCTTCAATAGACGTCGGGACTTTGGACTCCGATCAGATTTATCGTGCACCAGTCCCGTATACACGCCAGTATAATTTGTTGGATATTCTGGACGACTTTCTAGTATTTTTGTAGCGAAGCTGGCAACCCTCCGATCGCAAGATCACTACTTTTTTACTTTTCTATGTCAAGTCCATTTCCCGGAATCGAACCACCAATCCTCGGATTAGTAGCTGAACGCCTTACCAACTGAGCAACTGGGGCTCTTTTTTTCATTAGAAGCACCAAGTATGTTGGGGATCTATAAGTTACTTCAGACTAGAATCCCTCACAGCCCATGTTTTTTTTTAAAAAAAAACATTGACAAATGTCATATACTTCTAAATATATGTTTGGTATACTGAGATTAATAATAAACTTCACGCATAACTTTTGTATTTTTATAATTGTCCACTCTAAACGTAATATGAACGCGCTAAATAATACCTCTTTAAAAAGAACAGGTTTAGTATGTAACTGTTCTATAAAA
The DNA here is from genome assembly GCA_963932185.1 of Troglohyphantes excavatus. Lineage (NCBI taxonomy): Eukaryota > Metazoa > Arthropoda > Arachnida > Araneae > Linyphiidae > Troglohyphantes > Troglohyphantes excavatus. The sequence continues at coordinate 69,348,441 of OZ010672.1, forward strand.
GAACGTAAATACCACACATGTTCCTCAAATGTAAAGGGTAAATAATACCACTCAATACATTCTGTCTAGTGATTATTTTAAAAATTTCAATATTGAAATTTTTCAATATTGAATTTATTAACCCTTCACATTCGAGGAACAAGATTTTTTTCATTAGAAGCACCAAGTATGTTGGTGATCTATAAGTTACTTCAGATTAGAATTCCTCACAGCCCATGTTTTTTTTTAAAAAAAAACATTGACAAATGTCATATACTTCTAAATATATGTTTGGTATACTGAGATTAATAATAAACTTCACGCATAACTTTTGTATTTTTATAATTGTCCACTCTAAACGTAATATGAACGCGCTAAATAATACCTCTTTAAAAAGAACAGGTTTAGTATGTAACTGTTCTATAAAAGAACGTAAATACCACACATGTTCCTCAAATGTAAAGGGTAAATAATACCACTCAATACATTCTGTCTAGTGATTATTTTAAAAATTTCAATATTGAAATTTTTCAATATTGAATTTATTAACCCTTCACATTCGAGGAACAAGATTTTTTTCATTAGAAGCACCAAGTATGTTGGTGATCTATAAGTTACTTCAGATTAGAATTCCTCACAGCCCATGTTTTTTTTTTAAAAAAAAACATTGACAAATGTCATATACTTCTAAATATATGTTTGGTATACTGAGATTAATAATAAACTTCACGCATTACTTTTGTATTTTTATAATTGTCCACTCTAAACGTAATATGAACGCGCTAAATAATACCTCTTTAAAAAGAACAGGTTTAGTATGTAACTGTTCTATAAAAGAACGTAAATACCACACATGTTCCTCAAATGTAAAGGGTAAATAATACCACTCAATACATTCTGTCTAGTGATTATTTTAAAAATTTCAATATTGAAATTTTTCAATATTGAATTTATTAACCCTTCACATTCGAGGAACATGTTTGATATTTACGTTTTTTTATGTAACAGTTACATCCTAAACCTGTTCTTTTTAAAGAATATTAAATTTTAAAGAAAATATTTATATTTTTAAAGTATATTATTTTCTTTTAAAGTACAGAACACTTACACTAAAACTAATATTTTTTTTAATGTGTTAAACAATAGCAATTCACCCGGTTAAAACTTTATTTAATAATTTCGTTCTAGATAACTGACTATAAGTGTTTCTAGCAACTTCAGTCTGAGCAGGAGAAATATTTTTAATAAAAACTGTGAAATTGCTTTGTGAAGATATCGCATTAGTTTTCATGCCCAGTCTAACTCACTGACTGTAAAGAAATGAAAATCTTTTCAAGATATCTTTTAAAAGAAGGAATCTTTTAAGAAAGGAATTTTTGAGAATAGAAGTAAATATCTCGGATGTTTTGTGACGATTTTTTCGGTACAACTCGAAAAGTAATGATGACTACTAGTAGAACGTTTGAAAATGGCACAACTTGAAAGAATTTTTCTCACTGTTATATGGTTTTTATTAAAGTCGAGTGTTTTTAAACGTATTTATTTCATTTTAGAGTATTCAAAAGGAAAACAAAACTTTTATAAAATCCCTCTTTTTATCTATCTTTTTTCCAGAATCATAAAAAAAATTACAATTGCAAAAAAGTTAGCTGACTTTTATAAATAAAATGATTAAGCTCCAAATTTATGAAATTCCAAAATTTTCATGTGAATTTTTTTTTTTAGAAAACAAAATATTTATAATTTGATTGATATTAACGATATTTTTAGTGATATTGGAGTGAAAAAATATTTTATTTTTTAATAGAAATTTATATAAATTTACTACCAAATAAAGTTTTCTGTACATTTGTTTACAAAAAATATAAGCCTAGAAAGAATAACTTTTTACTTTTATAAAGTTTTTAATCCCAAAGTAATTGTAAATGTATTTACACTTTAATCAAGTTCCATACTTTAATATTTTTTTTTAATAGAAGAGATAAGTAACGCTGTTATACAAAAAAAAGTTACTGCTGAAAAAAATGTAATTGTAATATTAAGGGTATGAAGTTGCTAAATGAAATCTAAATAAGAAAGTTGTTCAATAGACATTTCAAAATACAAGTCTTTATAAGCTGACAATAAATTCGACTGAATAATTAATTTAATTAAAAATTTGTGTTAATGAACCATTTTTATACTCAGATAATTTTATTAGTTGTAATCCGCATTTGACTAACTTTTTTTTTATTTAATCCACACTTTTAACGATCACACAACTGTACTTCCATGTCAACTGTTTGTATCAAAATAACTATATCGTCGGCTTAGAAGTAAGAGAAGTTATTATGAAGTAAAACCACGTATTCAAAATACAAGTCTTTATAAGCTGAAAATAAATTCGACTGAATAATTAATTTAATTAAAAATGTGTGTTAATGAACCATTTTAATACTCAGATAATTTTATTAGTTGTAATCCGCATTTGACTAACTTTTTTTTTATTTAATCCACACTTTTAACGATCACACAACTGTACTTCCATGTCAACTGTTTGTATCAAAATAACTATATCGTCGGCTTAGAAGTAAGAGAAGTTATTATGAAGTAAAACCACGTATTCAAAATACAAGTCTTTATAAGCTGAAAATAAATTCGACTGAATAATTAATTTAATTAAAAATGTGTGTTAATGAACCATTTTAATACTCAGATAATTTTATTAGTTGTAATCCGCATTTGACTAACTTTTTTTTTATTTAACCCACACTTTTAACGATCACACAACTGTACTTCCATGTCAACTGTTTGTATCAAAATAACTATATCGTCGGCTTAGAAGTAAGAGAAGTTATTATGAAGTAAAACCACGTATTCAAAATACAAGTCTTTATAAGCTGAAAATAAATTCGACTGAATAATTAATTTAATTAAAAATGTGTGTTAATGAACCATTTTAATACTCAGATAATTTTATTAGTTGTAATCCGCATTTGACTAACTTTTTTTTTATTTAACCCACACTTTTAACGATCACACAACTGTACTTCCATGTCAACTGTTTGTATCAAAATAACTATATCGTCGGCTTAGAAGTAAGAGAACTTATTATCAAGTAAAACCACGTATATTTAAACCTTTAGTGCATAATGTAGCATATATGTTACACAACTGTAAAATGACCAATAGTTGCATCTATTGAGTTTTATGTTAATTATTATAGTATTGTCACGTAGGCAACCATGTGCCTAAAGATCCTTAAAAAAAATATTAATATTCGACAGTGAATACTATTTATTTCGAGATGGCATCAAATTATCGAGACGACAATTTGATGTCGAGATTAAATGTATGAAGATCGATGTAGGATTTCTCTGTATATAGCACTACTGAATATGTTACTGCTGCATTTTTTACTGACTTAACAATTGCTTAGATACACTGTAAAAAAATATACTACAATATGAGTACTTGAACGTACTCGTTTTCCTTTGAGTATAATTGCAAGGAGCGATGACGTACTGAAATTTAAGTAACCGTACTTTCTCAAAAATGAACAGTGTTATTTAATATTGCTAATCTCAGCTTCTGTTTAAGCCATCTTAAAAGAGGGACCTAACACACTTAAAATAGTTATACTGAAGATGGTTTTCTTATAACCGCTGCTAGGTCCCTTTTCTTCATAAAAATGATTGTGATAAAGGCAACCAGTCGCTTCGAGATCTGCTGTTCTAAAACTGGCTCGTGAAGGTGAAGTTTTCAAAGATTGTTTTATTACTTATAAGTATAAGTTGGTTCTACAAATAATCCTAGATAATACCAGAGGTATGTAGATTGTATTTAACTATATTTTCATACCGTTTGAAAATTATTTTAATTGTTACACATGATGTTGCATATACGCTACACAACGGTTTTAATTAATTATTTAATTAAATATACATTTGGGATTTTTTTTGTATATTTTTTCAGCAATCCAGGGGCAAAAAGAAAAAGAAAAAAATATTTTATTAAAAAAGAAAAAAATATTCTCTAGACGGTTAAACTAAAAAATTTAGCAGTCGCTGTTGGCGACAAAATTCAAGGTCAATGTTTTTTCCTCTCTAGATCGCAGCACCAAAGTAATTCTCATTTAGAAGTTTATAGCTTTTATTTTTTCCCCGGTTACGGCTGGTAAGTCTTTGGTTTAAATATACTTGGTTTTACTTCTAAGCCAACGATATTAAAACCAAAGTATTTAGTTTTGAAAAAAAAATTATTGAGATAAGATAAGATCCTGTTCTCTTGCATATTTATTAAGCAATTTCGGAATAAAAACGCATCCCGCTTTTTTTTATTCCGAATAGGAATTCAAAATTAAACCATCAAATATCATCCTTTACGTTCAAAAGAATTATTCGAACGAGAACACAAAAAAATATCCAGACTTGATTTGACTACGAAGAACATTCCTATAAAGAATATACTTATCGCGATTCCAGTGTCCCCAGATGGCTATCAAAAGCGCCTACGTCAATTCTCTTAGCACTATTTTGCATAGTTGACATTTAATGTTTGGTCTAAAGAGACGTTCGTTGACGTTGGCTGCGTCGCTATTTAAGAAAGCGTTAAGATAATGTTCAAAGAAAAGATCAAAAGATGGCTTTTGCTGGAAGGTAATGGAAGATCGGGATTTTGCTACATTTGGAATGGGCCCCTGAAGAGAAAAACTAACACTGGATGTTTGGTAAATGTGGTTATACGGGTTTTATTTCTTTGTATGCTGGAGATAGGTAAACGAGGTAAATTTAAAATAAACATAAACTTATGAAATATAAAATATATAAAAGTATAATCAAAAATTCATTTAGCAAATTTTTACAAAATTAAACACATTATATTTTTATAGATTTATTGGTTAATGTACACTGTTAAAATTTTCAGTTCAACGATGTTCCATACCTTAGTGCAAAACAGAGGTTTACACCATATTATGGTGGAATCTATGGTTGAACCAAAAGTCCTTTATTGTTTTTTTTTGGTTTTTGTTAATTAACGTCGCACTAGAGCTGCATTGGTGACGGTTCGGGGTCAATCTCGAAGGAAAGACCCGGGAACACACACACATTCATACATGCACCTCGTTATTTTAGAACCATGGTCAGATGACGAGGAAACACCTGAACTGGCACCCAACGCTTTCAATAGACGTCGGGACTTTAGACCCCGATCAGATTTATCGTGCACCAGTCCCGTATACACGCCAGTATAATTTGTTGGATATTCTGGACGACTTTCTAGTATTTTTGTAGTGAAGCTAGCAACCCTCCGATCGCAAGATCACTACTTTTTTACTTTTCTCTGTCAAGTCCATTTCCCGGATTCGAACCACCAATCCTCTGATTAGTAGGTGAACGCCTTATCAACTGAGCAACTGGGGCTCCAGTCCTTTATTGGAAAAAAGCGGAGGTTTCACCGATAATTGATTCAACCTCTTTAACTGCAACCGAAATTTCGCTGTCGCTACATCAACCAGCACCTCCAAGAAAGACAATGTCAGACATGGGCCTCCGTGGCCCATTGGATAAAGGCGTTCAGCTATGAATCAGAGGATTCCTTGTTCGAGCCCGGTCTGTGACAAGTTGTCATCTTGCTATCGGAGGGTTGCCAGCTTCGCTACAAAAATACTACAACACCAAGAAAACTCGTATTTTGAGTTTTATGCAACGTTATGAGTTTCACCATTAAACATTACAAACTAAAACTACTACATTTGTCAATATTTCCACGGGCCACATTTTCTCAGTGATGATATTCACCTTTTAATAGTTTCGAAGTAATTCCTTGTTGTAACAGATACTTACATACCAATACTTTTTATGTTATTAAAAAAAATGCTCTAACTATAATATCCTTACCCATAAGCTGAAATATTTTCACTAATTCCGAAGGGTTTTAAGTTTCACTTATCATCAAATGCAATTTATTTCGAAAACAGTAAAAAATGAGTGAATTGTTCAAAACTCATAAAGATTAATCTTTGTTCCTTTTAAGTAATCGTTTTTTAATATAAATTAAATTAATTTTGCAATTTTTATATAATTAAGTGAATATCAAAAGTAACAATTGTTTAATTTAAAAATATTGTTTATTTAAAAATACTGTTTTTAATACTATTTTTTAATATTGTTTATTTAAAAAAAATATATTTCTTTTAAAAACATATGTTTATTTAAAAAAATACCCTTATTTTAAAAAATACTTTTATTTAAAGAAATACGTTTATTTAAAAAAAAAATCTGTTTATTTTAAAATACTGTTTATTTGGGAAATATTTTTTATTTTAATGAAAATCGTTTATTTTTTTAAAAAGATACGTTTATTTAAAGAAAATGTTTATTTTAAAAATATACTTTAGTTTAAAAATACTGCATATTTTTAAAATACTAGTTTCTTAGAACACTTTATTTCTTAAATATAACAGACTATTAATCATGTACTTCTATTTAAAGAAAAACGGAATAATTCGGTTTTCAGTGACAAAGGAGTATTCCCTTCATATATTCCATGTAAATAGCCTGTAATGAAACGAATAATTATACTCATGCATCTAACATAAATGTATCTCCATGCTTCATTTACTTACATCAACTTAAGTAACAAAATGAGTGAAGAAAACTGGCATCTACACTTAATTCTGTTTCATTTAACTCCATTAGAATAAACATCTCGCATTTGTAAATCTCCAATTGGATATCACTTACCATAGAAAGACAAGTATGTCATTGTGAAGAATGTAAAGTTATCATAGTTAAACATTTAAAAGCCGGAAGTTTATGAAAATTGAGGATATGCACAAGTATTGTTTATCTAAAAGGTTCGAAATATGTATGTTATTGAAACTAGTGATCAGGAAATGGATTGGTCGATTATTTCCATAGTTTAGAACGTATGTAGCTTTTATTACAATTAATGTATAAGGCATTAAATTTAACTACAATATTTGCATTTTCTATTATAATAATGGATGCCCTGATACGCGATATCTTTCTTGATAAATTTGGGATCGGTAAATTACACAAATTAAATATTTTTATTAAGACAAGAGAACGGAAATAATAAGTTCATATGTTAAGTTTAAAATTGAGAGGGGTTTAATGTTTGTTAAATGGAAATGTTTAAAAAATTATCAAATACTGTTTTAGTTAATTAAAAAAATAATATAAAGTCTTTATTTAAAATATTTGAAGATTTATATAAAATAAATCGGGACATTGAAGACACAAATAACCTGAATTGTAAGCTTCACTGTTTCTTCTTATTTTTAAATAGATAAGTTTATTGTAGAGAGCCGTAGCCCATTTACAAAGATTGGCAACATAATTTAACAAAAGCGGATACAAAATTAGATAACACAAAATACAAAATAGTACATTTTAAGAAAATTTAAAACACAATTTGAACAAATATACAAAAATAAATTCCTGAGCAATTAAAATTATGGTTTTAATCAGTTATTCCTGCACAAGTTCACTGATCAAGTCCTCCTGGAATTTTAAAACAGAGATTGTGTAATTATTTTTAAATAACTTGCAGATTATATATAAAAAAGTTATTAAAGGCTTGTGAGCTTCATTTATTTTTATATTTAAATGCTGAAAAGCATGTAAGAGTATTGCGGTTTTTAAAATAATCTCAGTTTTGAGTAAGAATTCTTAATAATTCCGTTTTTTTTAACATTGTCATTTCAAGAATAATTTCTTTGAAATCATGATACTGTGTTTTAATATTTGCGAACATCAGAATCGCATATATCAATTCGTGGGTCTTCGGTTTTCCAACAATGCACACATTTAAATTCATATCCAAACTCTACCCTGAATATTTTTTTTAATATACAACATTGTGCATATTTTGAAAGTTATGTGTATTAATATAATTCATTAAAAAACATGGGTTGGAAATATTAATTAAACCCACTTGATAATAAAACAACTTTAAATTCTGATACTTTTTCACTGTTCAGAGAGTTAACACTTCAGTGCTGTACGGGGTAGATTGACCCCGTGATGCACTTGCAGATAGTTTGGTTTGGTTTGGTTAATTAACGTCGCACTAGAGCTGCACAGTGGGCTATTGGCGACGGTTCGGGGTCTATCTCGAAGGAAAGACCCGGGAACACATACACATTCACACACATTCATTCATACCTGCACCTCGTTATTTTAGAACCATCTTGCAGATAGTTGCTGCACAGGGTAAATTGACTCCGTGTCGCACTTACGAATTATTACTGCACGGGGTTAATTGACGTCGCACTTGCGGATATTTACTGCACGGGGTTAATTGACCCCATTTTGCACTTGCGAAAAGTTACTGCACGGGGTAAATTGACTTCGTGTCGCTCTTGCTGAGAGTTACTGCACGGGGTTAATTGACCCTGTGTCGCACTTGCGAATAGTTACTGCACTAGGTTATTTGACTCCGTGTCGCACTTGCGAAAAGTTACTGTACGGGGTTAATTGACTTCGTGTCGCTCTTGCTGAGAGTTACTGCACGGGGTTAATTGACCCTGTGTCGCACTTGCGAATAGTTACTGCACTAGGTTATTTGACTCCGTGTCGCACTTGCGAAAAGTTACTGCACGGGGTAAATTGACTTCGTGTCGTTCTTGCTGAGAGTTACTGCACGGGGTTAATTGATCCCATGTTGCATTTATGGATAAATACGGATTTGACCGTCCACCTGAACGCGTTAATAAGTAAATTTACCTTTTGACTTAAATAGTTTAATTAAAAAATATTGTTTATTTAGTATTATATGTAAAATCGAATTGTCAAACTTCAAGTTAAATTAAATGAAAATATTTTCAAATTAGTCAAAAGTGGTTTTATTCCTTTTTTCATAGTTAAAGTGAAATTATAAATGTTCTATTTCCTCTTTGCAAGAATGAAACATCTATAATATAATTTTAACCCAAAATAACTTCAGCTACAAAAATCACTTCAAACTCAACAAAATAAAAATATATATAATATCGATACATTGCAAAACGATTACTGCGAATTTCTATCACATTAACTTTCCCTTTAACCCATCATTAAAATGAAAGTGAAATACAATGCTACATAACAATCATGTATAATTGAAGTTGTATTTTTTTAGACAAGGAAAATCATACCTGATGCTTTCGACATCCAATTAATTGAATCCGGAGTGTGCGGAATAAACGAAAAAATAATTTTCCTTCTAATGATCCCTAAAAAAACCTTGTCCTTTGTCAATTGATATCATGATTTAAATGGTTTCAAATTCCCCTTGACAAGTTATGTTTACGATAAAAAAATTCGAATATCATAGTGTACTTGAAAAAATAGATTTTTATTACATCTTTTTTAATTAGGGATAATTTTGTTGTGTTTGGTTTTTCGAATAACTTTTTATCAAAATATATTTTTATAATATATATTGTTTGAGAAAATTAAAATATTAGTCATAAATCGGAGATATCAAATATTTTCGTATAAATATCAAGCCACAATTATATTTTTACTCAAAAACACGTTGTAAAAAAAAGTAATAAATATCTAACATGATCAGTATATAGTAAGTATGTTGTAGAGCGATGTTTTCATTAATCGAAAAGAGTTATTGCTTTATCAAAACATATTAGTAAAGTTTATGGAGAGTCAATAATTTAATCGGAGGCCCCGTGCTCTCGAGGTACAGCATCCGGCTACAAACAGAGAATTGCGAGTTCAAATCGGCATGAGGACTTGACAAAAGTTAAGATGTAGTCACGTGATCAGAGAGTTACCAGATTCTCTACTAGATTACAAAAGCCGTTTAAAATATCCTCAATTTCCAACGTGTATACGGGACTTGTGCACGTTAAATCCGATCGTGGTCCAATGTCCTGGAGTCCTCGAGGTTGCGTCTTGTGCCACCTTAGTTGTTGTCCTCATCATCTGACAATGATTCAAAAATATAAGGCAGCTTTCCGTGGTCTTCCCTTCAAGATTGACGGGACCCCAATTGCCCAGTGGATAAAAGCGTTCGACAAGTAACCCGACTGATGGACTTGACAAAGAAAAGTAAAAATGCAGTGAACTTGTGATCGGAGGGTTGCCAGATTCGCTGCCAAGTAACAATACTCTGTCCGAACTTACCTCCCGTTTCTACGGCGTGTATACGGGACTGGTTCCTGTTAAATCTGATAGGGGTCCAATGCACTGACACCTATTAAGGTTGCGTCTTGTACAAGCTCAGGTGTTGTTCTCATCTAACCATGGTTCAAAAATATGAGGCATTGTTCCCGGGTCTTTCCTTCGAGATTGACCCCGAACCGTCACCAATAACCCACTGTATAGCACTTGTGAGACGTGAATTCAACCAACCATCTTTTCCGGAAAAATCTTGACATTTGACTAAAATGTTCAAATGCAGTGAACTTGTGTTCAGTGGGTTACCAGATTCGCTGCCAAGTAACAATACGCCGTCCCAACTTACCTCCAATTTCTTCGACGTGTATACAAGACTGGTGCACTTTAAATCAGATTCTGGTCCAATGTCCTGATGCCTATTGAGGTTGCGTCTATATTGGCGATAGACTATTGGCGACGGTTCGGGAGTTATTCTGAAAGAAAGACCCGGTTTCCTAGATTAACGTCGCAATAGAGATGCAAAGTTAACTATTGGTGACAATTGAGCATCTATTTTGATTGGTTTGGATAATTAACGTCGCACTAGAGCTGCAGATTGTGCTATTGGCGACGGTTAGGGGCCTATCTCGAAGTAAAATTCTGGGTACACTGCCTCCCAATTTTAAACCATGACATGACGAGGACAACACCTAATCTGGCATCCTACTCTCCAAAACATAACCAAAGCGACAGATTTAACATGCACCAATTCCCGCTACATAGCGATTTAGTTGGATTACAAAAATCAAATTCGCAACCCTCCCATTACAAGTTTATTGCTCTTCTAACTAAGCGTGGCAGAGCTCCAATGTTACGAGGAGTATAAAAATATGCATGCAGAAATTAACTCAAATAAAACAATCAATTAACTCAATAGTCACATATTTAATAATTTTAATACTTTCTTTTAACACTTGATTAATTTGCAGATAATAGTTTAATTGAAAGCTTGGTATTCCTAAATATACAAACTTAAATAATAACAGAAGCACTACATTAAAAAATATCTGAAATAAGACCAGACACATATATTACTTGAAAACATGATAAAAAAACGTATTGTCGCTCACATTGGTGAAAAAAATATATGTTTTTATCGCCAATTGGCAACCAAACACTTATCGCTATGAATGTGCGTGTGTGTTAATTTTTCAGAACACATTTTTTGACAGCATATGATACAAAAACATTTTACCATAAAAATTAAATTATTCCAAACAATTTTATATGGCAGAGCGTATTTTAATGAAATTGCCGGTTTACACAGAAAGTATGTTATAAATTTTATTTTAACATTGGGGTTACCTATAACTAATTAAAACTTTGGTAAAATTTAAGAGTATAAAAAACGGTTTTTAAATATATAATTTGTAATAAGACCATCTAATAAGTGTCTATGCATTGCTAACAAAGTCAAACTGATAAGGTGAACTTCAAAGTACCATAGAAATTATTTCGTAATATTATATTATTATATTTTCGTAATATTATTGCAACAATAAATATACAAGAAAAATCACAATTTATTTTATTTTGCAATTTATTGATTACACATTCGTTATTCCAAATAATCTTTATCTCAAACGCTATGATTTCTAAAAAAAAATATATTAAAATCTTTTTTATGCTTTTTGCTATATATGCTGAACTGGAAATTTTTGTAAGAATTTTTCTTAAACGAATGAATAACCACAACTTGAATTTCAGAAATTAGTTCATATTATATCAATCTCGCCGTAATGAGCATCTACTGTAATAATGTTCAATTAAAGACCTGACGCACAAAATATTCAATACGATTGGGCGTACATTCAACACATTGCAATGTGTTTTGCTTTCTATCTCATACATTACACTCTGTGCAATATTCTGCACTGCATTACTATGGCTTTCAATTTTCATTTTTTCAATAGAAGGGAGCCTTTCAGCAACCACGGGTATTTCATAGAACTTAGGCAAATCACCATTGTTGAATTTATTCACAATAGCTTGGGTGCAAAGTTGCGGATCTTTCAAAATAGTATCTTTGAACAAAGGACTTACTACAAAATATTCGTCAAATTGAAAGTATGCACCATATTCAAGAAATAATGCAATGCCTTCTGTGCAAAAATATTTTTGATTGAAATAATTGAATGATGTAATGAAATCGGAATTTTTTATATTGCAATCAGCACCTGCTTTTAACAAATGCTCTATGATTGCTAAATCGCAAGCTGTGGGGTTCAAGAATGACTGAACAGCTACATGTAAAGGAGTATCACCATTATTGTCTTGAGCATTAAGATCACACCCCTTCTCTATAAGAGTTTTCACTACATCTACCATTCCACGATAACAAGCGTAATGCATGGCTGTCCAATGACGTTTGTCGCAATCCTTTACATCGGCCCCGGACTCAATAAGAAACTCAATAACACTAAAATTAGAATACTTAGCAGCCAATAGCAATGGTGTGTGACCTTTGCAACAAGTTTTAGAAATAAGATCACTTTCCCTTTTTTCTAGATATTTCACTACTTTTAACCAACTTTTTTTACACGCATAATGCATCAGTGTTCGATCCCCAAAATCCTGGCACTCGACGTTGGCTCCAGACTCGATAAGCAGTTCTACAACATCTCCATGTGAAGATTCAGCCGCGATGACCAAAGGTGTGTAGCCTTCCGAAGTTCTAGCATTAATATCAATGTCAAATCTCCCTTCTAAGAGGGACTTTATTATTTCTGACCATCCGAATCCAGAAGAATAATGCAGCACTGTCCATTGATTTTCATCAAAACTCTCGACATTTACCTCCAATTTAATAAAGAGTTCGACTATACGCTTGCGTGAATACCGAGCAGCTACATGCATAGGCGTTATTCCTCTGTCATCTTTACAATTAAAGTCACATCCCTTGTTTATAAGGGTTTCCGCCACGTTTAACCATCCCATTTTGCAAGCGTAATGCAGCACTGTCTGTTTCGCCAAATCTTTGCACTCGATGTTGGCTCCACATTCAATGAGCAGCTTAACGATATTTTTATGTAAAGAAATAGCGGCCATAATCAAAGGTGTGAAACCTTCTGTAGTTCTAGCATCAAGATCAACGTCAAATCTCCCTTCTACGAGAGAACGTACTATCCCTGACCATCCGCTTTCAGAAGAATAATGCAGCACTGTCCATTGATTTTCATCAAAACACTCTACATTTGCCCCCAACTTAATAAAAAGATCGACTATATGCTTTCGTGAATTCCGAGCAGCTAAGAGCAGAGGTGTAAAACCATTTCCATTCACAGCATTCAAATCGGCACCACTGTCTACGAGAAAATGTACGAGTTCTTTAGCAGCTAAACTTTCCCTAGCTTTACTTTGTTTAATCTTACTTTTTGCTGCTACATAATGTAGGGGTGTGCATTTATCGTTATCACAACTATTAACAAACACCCCTAGATTAAGAAAGAACTTTACGATGTCCTTATGGCCATACTGAGCTGCGATGTGCAAAGGTTTGGAACCGTCGGAATTGGTAATATCACCATCCGCACCATTCTGTACTAGAAATTCAATGGTTCTCGGATTGCCACACTCTGCAGCATAGCTCAACATCGTTGTGCCGTTGTTATTCAGAGCGTTGATGTCAAGGCCTGAATCTAGGTGAGACTGTATCAAAGTATTACCTCGTTTCTTCCGAATTGAATGGAAAATTCTCTTCCAGTTTTCGTCATCCATGATTTCCACAGACTATCACAAACAATTTTAAATTCTTAATATGATGGTATTAAATATACATATTAATAATATACTAATACTTTATAACTTTTAGTCTGAACTTGCTAATTTTATTATTTAGGATATATCTCTTAAAAATTTTATGCAAAAACGCACGTTTTTTATGTGATTCGTAAATCAAGATATTTTTGCTCGCCTGATGTAGGTTGCTTTATCTCTGTTATCCTTATATGTGTAATCCTCGGGACAGACAACGAACCTCTAGTTTTCCAGTGGATAACAGCGTTCAACACGTAATCAGAGGATTGCTAGTTCGAGACTGTGTGGTGGACTTGCCAAAGAAAAGTAAAAAAGTAGTGATCTTGTGAGCGGAGGGTTGCCAGCTTCGCTACAAAAAATACTAGAAAGTCTTCCAGAACATCCAAAAAATTATACTGTTGTGTATACGGGACTGGTGCACGATAAATCTGATCGGGGTCTAATGTCCTGACGCCTATTGAGGTTGCGCCGGGTGCCAGTTCAGGTGTTGTCCTCGTCATCTGACCATGGTTCAAAAATACGAGGCATCGCTCCCGAGTCTGTCCTTCGAGATAGGGCCCGAACCGTCACCAATAGCCCTCTGTGCAGCTCTAGTGCGACGTTTTTAAACCAAACCAAACCTACTCAGTCGGTCTCGAACTCGCATTTCTCTGATTACTAGCTGACGCCTATTGAGGTTGTGTCGGGCGTCATCTCAGGTATTGTCATCGTCATATGACCATGGTTCAAAAATACGAGTCATCGTTCCCAGGTCTTTCCTTTGAGATAGGCCCCGAACCGTCGCCAATAGCCCACAGTACAACTATAGTCCGACGTTAATTAATCAAACCAACTGATTACTAACCGGCCGCCTTTATCCACTGGACAAAAACACACGTTTTGGATACGGTTTTTTGGTTTGTTTAATTAACGTCGCACTAGAGTTGCACAATGGGCTATTGGCGACGGTTAGGTTTGGTTTGGTTTTATTAATTAACGTCGTACTAGAGCTGCACTGTGGGCTATTGGCGACGGTTCTGGGCCAATCTCGTAGGAAAGACCCGGAAACGATGCCTCGTATTTTAGAACCATGGTCAGATGATGAGGCGACGGTCCGGGGTCTATCTCGAAGGAAAGACCCGGGAACACATACACATTCATACATGTACCTCGTTATTTTAGAACCATGGTCAGATGACGAGGAAACAAGTGAACTGGCACCCAACGCCTTCAATAGACGTCGGGAATTTGAACCCCGATCAGATTTATCGTGCACCAGTCCCATACACGCCGTTAATTTTTGGGGATGTTCGGACGACTTTTCTAGTATTTATAGGCGATGGACTTGACAAAGAAAAGTAAAAAGTAGTGATCTAGTGATCAGAGGGTTGCCAGCTTCGCTACAAAATACTAGAAAAGTCGTCCAAAACATCCGGAAAAATTAACGGCGTGTATACGGGACTGGTGTACGATAAATCTTATCGGGGTTCAAAGTCCCGACGTCTATTGAAGGCGTTGAGTGCCAGTTCAGGTGTTTCCTCGTCATCTGACCATGGTTCAAAAATACGAGGCATCGTTCCCGGATCTTTCCTTCGAGATAGGCTGGACCGCGAGATAACGCGAACCGTCGCCAATTGCCCATTGTGCAGCTCTAGTGCGACGTTTATTAATAAAACCAAACCTATTCTGAGAAATAATAGTTTATTTTATTAAGTATTAATTTTGGTTGGCTAATAGAGGTACACAATAAGCTATTGGCGACGGTTTGAGATCTATCTCGAAGAAAAGTCTTATGAATATTGTCTCGTAATTGATACAACCTGAATAAACGAGAGGGCGTGGGCTACGACTGATTTAACGTGCACCAGTCTCCTCTACACGGTGGATATTTTTTGGATGACGAAAAAAATACGATTTTGATAGTCCTCCGATTACCAGCTTGCTATGAACATGCTGGTATCGAATCCGCGCCCATCGGATGGTGAATCTGAAAATTAGAGAGGCATGTGGTAGCCATTTGGCTAACACGGAATATTTGTATAATACAATATTGGAATATTTGGTTGTTCATATCAATATTGGTTGGGAATATTTGGTTGTTCATATCAATATTGGTTGGGAATATTTGTATTCACAAAAACATAGTTTAAAAACTTGTATAACCGTCAGCACATACTACATAGGTTATGTTACGCAGGCCGCCCTTAGAGTCTTTAGAGATCCACCGCACAGGTCCCACGCCTATGTAGAGGCCTTGCGCTCGTAAAATAAAATCTGTAAAATGAGAATATTAGAGATAAAGTGAACTACTTATGCATTTTCTTTTCAATTTTTTGGATTTCTTTTAAGCACTAACTAATGCTCGAATTGTATTAAGAGCCAGCCTATTATCCTGGCATTCTTTGGTTAAAAATTTTTTAAAGACATAAAAAAATTCGAATGTTAAAAACTCGGCAAACTTTTCTATAAGTGTGTGTAAAACATTAAAGAGGCCTCACTATGAGATTATCATTGGGCCCTAAGGTCGTCCCTGGTGCTTCAGATATTTATAAGCTATTCTGGATGAGGCTAGGTCAGTTTGCAAATGACTAACACCTAAAATATACACTTTAAAATAGTAAAAGTATTATATTTTTTCTAACTTAAGACTTGAAAAAAGTACCTGTACCCATGGAAAACAAATGCTTTTTTGCAGTCACAAAACATAAAAAAACATACCAACTATATCAATGTTTTTAAAATTTATTTCTTTAAACTCGAGTGTGGAAAGGTTAAAAGATATTCAGACACTGAAAATTGTAACAAAGAATCCGCCCAAGAAGAGATCTCTAATATTTAACGGAAAGATCCCTAAGACCACCCAGATTTAGCAACTCCAAAGTTCAAGAATTCGTAGAAGAGAAAAGGATTTGCACTTGAAAAGTTTGCAATCTATTCGGTAAGAAAGGAATGGAAAGACGTTTAAGGCCCCTTGGGGCATCTTTGGCAAATAAAAAGCACCTATCGTTGTGGAATGATAGATGCCGAGAACTTCGCCCCCTCCTCTAGCTGCACAGCTTCAGCTGTTGCTCAAAAAGTATACAAGGAAAGGCGAGATACAGCTGGGGAAATAAACAGCGGCTGAGACTTTGCTTTGGAAATTATTTCCTGGGGACTTTTTCCGACGTTTTTGAGCGTAACCCAAAGGGAAAGTAGAGCGAGTTGTAAATCAGTGGTGTTTTCGTTCTATAAAGATCTCGAGATTTATAAAACTTGGAATATTTTAATTATGTTGTTATTAAGATGGAGGATATATTTATCCTAAATAAAATTGGATATGTGTCCGTATCTTTCTTTTGGAATATTTCGGATATTTTCGATAATATGGAGTATATATTTAGGGAGGATATTTCGATAATATGGAGGATATATTTATGGAGAATATTTCAATAATATGGAGGATATATTTATTGAGGATATTTCTATAATATGGAGGATATATTTATCCTAATTAAATCTGAATTAAAATTGGATACGTATCCATTTCTTTCTTTTGAATTATTTCGGATATTTTCGATAATATGGAGGATATGTTTATGGAGGATATTTCGATAATATGGAGGATATGTTTATGGAGGATATTTCGATAATATGGAGGATATTTCGATAATATGGAAGATATATTTATGGAGGATATTTCGATAATATGGAAGATATATTTATGGAGGATATTTCGATAATATGGAGGATATATTTATGGAGGATATTTCGATAATATGGAGGATATATTTATGGAGGATATTTCGATAATATGGAGGATATATTTATCCTAATTAAATCCTAATTAAAATTGGATACGTATCATTCTTTCGGATATTTTCGATAATATTTTTTTCGACTATTTATTATTAAAAATAATTAATGGGTGACCACGGAAACACGTCACCTTAAGAAAAAATGATTTTTTTTCTATACTGTAAACTAACCTAACACTTTAAATAAGAGGACTATTCAGTTTTACAGTTTCTTACGCATTACACAAATACATTTTCCAATCTTAAATGGGGGTTTAATTTTATTTAAAAAACAATTTTAAAACATTTACAGAGTGACGCGATTACACTAGTGCCGGGGTAATCGCGACACTCTGTAAACGTTTTGAAAATTGCTTATTTAACGTAATGCACATCAGTTAAACTTACATTTTTTTATTACACAATTATTTTCTATAAATTTTAACAAGAAACTAAATGTTTTCCAGTATCCTTAAACATTAAAAAAAAGTTAAGGGATTAATTACATTTTTATAGTCATTGGTAAAAATATTTTTTCTGATAAAAAGTCTTTGCATATTCAAACCCACTGAAATCTGCATGCGAGAATTTGCCACGTAAAGTGTACCGCACAACACTTCATATTTGCCATAATCTCCATAAATTAGGCAAATTTCAACCCCACGGATCCATTACCCCAATGGGACCATATGGCGGACGATCCCAATTCGCGACTAATGAAGATGCGTACACATACAAATTATTATACTAATATGTAGCTGAATATTAGTAAACTGCGTTCACACAATAATTAAGGCTATTAAATAACAAAGAAAGACACTACATCGACTTATATATAGGTCAGAAATTTAAACTAAACAGTAAAAATAATATTTTCCGCAATAACAAACAAACTGCTCTAGTCAAAACCTTGACTATACTGTGACAGTTTCTCCCTATGCTTGCTAGAGAGCAGCACTTATCGTGACCTCCCCACCGGTTATAGTTTGCTGTTTACATAGGATGACGCCATTACCCCGGCCTCCCTTACTCAGGTGTATTCATGTGAAATATGTTCCAATCCATTTCATCAATATTAACGATTTGTTTCGTTTATAACGGAATAATTCGTCAAAAACTGCAAAATATTTCGTCGTTTCGTTATTTAACAGAAAACTGCTGAAAAACAAGAAAATTTTAATCGAAGCATATTTCGCGAAACTCTTTAAATTTGGGCAATTATATTTAATTGATCGATCGATAATTTAATCGATACTTATTATTTAGTCACTATTTTGGAATTTATGAAGGCGCAACTTCGATATACCGATTTGTTTCCAATTTCGAATAGTAAAATTGTTTTCAAATGCCTTCCTTTTCACATTTATCGATAATATTACAGCATACTTATTCGTAAAAAAAGTGTGGATATAAACCAAAATCGGCTCACAACGTTATCTACTAAAAGAAACTTTGGCATAAAAAGAATAATTTTGCAATAGAGGGTCTTCGAATTTCATATTTTAACACACTTAGAAAATACTTCTAAATTTTGAGAAGTTATTTCACTATTTTTAAGCTATTATAACCTCAAATATATAAAACTAACTCGTGCGATAATCCCCCCCCCTCACATACACACGCACGTTCGTTGTAACTACACATAGATGGCACACCGTGTTCAAAGAATTATATCCATAGATGGCAGCACCACCAACGACTCATTTAAAAACTGATTGGAAACTGTTTAAAAACTGATTGGAAACTGTTTAAAAACTGATTGGAAACTAGTTATAAACGCATTAAAAAAACGTTAATATTCATGAGACAAAAGTACTATTCGTCACCGTTCCGGGAAATTCCCTTTTTTTATACATCGCATGTTAAATCCTAATTAAAATTGGCATGTTAAATCCTAATTAAAATTGGCATGTTAAATCCTAATTAAAATTGGCATGATAATTCCTAATTAAATTGGCATGTTAAATCCTAATTAAAATTGGCATGTTAAATCCTAATTAAATTGGCATGTTAAATCCTAATTAAAATTGGCATGTTAAATCCTAATTAAAATTGGCATGTTAAATCCTAATTAAAATTGGCATGTTAAATCCTAATTAAAATTGGCATGTTAAATCCTAATTAAAATTAAAGATCCGTTGTATGTGTTACCCGCAAAGGGGATCTTTACTACGAAAATAATATATATGATAATACTACACTTTTGAGTAAACGATTAATATATTTTTTTCAGACTTTACAAATTATCGCGAGATAAAAATATTGTTTTAAGTTTTTTTTTATTCTTTGAATAAAATAAATGTAACAAAAAATATTGTATGGAATTTTAAAAGTTTAAAATGACTATCTTTCATTTCAAACTATACATAACAATATTTACTAGACAGTTTATAAAATGTAAAAATAGATGCAAAATGTTTTTAAAAAATTTATTAAATTCGAAACTTTTTATGTGTAGAAAAGAATTAGCGGGCAAGCAGACTTGTGGCAATAAAATAAATTAGTTATTTTTTTATGCACTAAAAAGCAAACACAATAACACTTATCATGTCTATCTAAAAACAAAAACACTTATAATGTCTATTAGTCTGCCTGTCGTTCAAAATACATTACGATATTAAGCTTCCAGAAAATCTATAAACTTACACAATATGAAATATTTTTATTATAATTCTTAATGGTATTTAATTGCTTTTAATCCTTGATTAAACATACGAACATTTAATTTACAGTTGATCGCTATGTAATAGCATAATATTTCTCAATTTGCATAAATATATTTGTGAGGTATGTTAAATAAAGAAATAGTTAAATGTAATGTTTATATTTGTGAAATTAATAAAAGCTTTTAATGAGTTTGAAATACGTAATTAAGGAGCAGCTTAGTTATTTGTTTGTGATGCGGTATTGAGAGATTTTGAAAATAAACTTTTCAATTACCGTTTTTATATTGCATTGTACTATCACTATTATAAAACTTCAAACATTTTCTATTTGCATTTTCAAAATCTATATATATAATTTAAATAAATAACAACATACAAATTCAGAAAATTTAATTATTTTAAGTGATTACATTGCTTAAATATTCTTTATTAAAATATAGCGAGGAAAGATTTACAAAAGCATTTAGAGATTAAGTTTAATGTTCAATATAGTTTTTTTTAAAGTATATGGAATTAACTTAAATTTTAAAATGGCGACTTACAATATGCATTTACATTATATAAGCAAAGCGCATTTTCAAACATTTTTCTTTTTTATCCTTTTTTTTGTCACTTTTTCTATAGTTTTAACTCTATCACACTTTTTTTTATCTTCTTTTACTAATAATTATTCAATATTATTAATATTTTAATATATTTTCAATGTACTCTACTTATAATTGAGTAAAAATATCCGCAAGTCTTTTACATACAGTCGTATCGGAAACATATTCAAGTGTTAAAATATAAAAATTTAAAATAAAGTGCATCAATGCTAATTTTGTCGTTAATTATAAATCAAAATCAGTCGTTAATTAAATTATCAAAAAGTCGTTTTTTATTTAAGCTTTAGCCATCTGCTGTATTTCATAACAATTTAGTATTATTAATAACAATTACACTAGTTTTAATAGATTATTAGATCGGCATTGGGGGATTGTTAGGAAGCGTTAAACAGGACAAACCTAGTTGGGCTTAGAGCTTGTAGTTGGTCGCCATTATTTGTATTTGTATTGATATTGGTATGTTCACAAACTATTTTAGATATCAGCAGCGATAATACTGTTTGTTAACTGCAAAGTATATACAATATTAACTGGGTATTTCAGAATTCTATATTGCATGGATTCTAAGATAGAGCTATAACAAAAAAAAAGTTCTATAAAATTATTCAACGCCCTCTTGTGTCATAATTTCTAAGTGAATTATTTTTAAATCAGAGTAATATTGGATTCAAAGAGCTAAAATACATCTCAGAGTGTTTTGGAATATTGCCATTTTTTAATTCTCAATTTGCGACCAGAAACGACGCTTTTAATAATCTATTTCGGTTAAAGTAAAGAATAAGAGGGCAATCCGCCAAGGCGCAAAATTAATATCGCCAAATATGATTTCAGTTCAAATTAGCAACCCTGCTCAATATTTGTGTAATATGTTTCACACGCATGCGCAAATAGTTACGTAATATATATTTTACAAGCATGCACAAATTATAATTTAAATAGTAATGTTGTTAATCTTCATTTCGTGATGAGTTATTACGCTAATTTTACCATTCGCTATTTCGTCATTACTTATTACTTCATAAATTTAGTAATAGTTTCGTATAAGTTATAAACTACATCGCCAAAATAACGTCAGGTAAGTTTATCATTCCGTGTCTCTCATTGGTTTAATCTACAGCAAGTAGCTCCATCCACTTATATACGTGACATCGATATCAGTGTTGGAAATGGAAATCCTAGGCATTTCTGCCAAAGTTGTCAATGAAAATTGATTTGGCGAAATGCCATCTTATTCTTTACTTTCATCGCTATTTCAAAAGCGATGTTCTGTTTAAGGGGTTATGCAAATTTACCATTTATATAAATTTAACATCTGTATCTTGTTTTTAATTAAAAGTAATTGAGACAAGTGTGGTAATAATAGCGTAGCAAATAAAATATTTCATGGTCCTTTAAGGTGTACTTACACACTATAAAAAACGAAAATCGGCCAAAAATTCTAAAATATTGTATTGGTTCTATAGTATTCCCCAATTCGGTATCTTTCAGATGATACCAAGATTGAAGAAATATTACAAAAACTTTTTTATTTACAAAGAGTTATTCTATGACCGCGCTTGCAATGGCAATTTGTTTTATAAATTTTACACTTGATTTCTGAAGAACTGTATTTTTAACATATGTCCCTTCATTCGAAACATGATAACTCAAGTTTGCTTAAACATTTTGATAAAATAATTTTTTCTTTTAAATTTATATTAGTTGTAAGATGTTATGACCCTCCATTAAAACGATTCGTTAAAAAAATAATTTTTAATAGAATTTTAAAGTTGAAAATTTGAATAAATTAAAAAAATTTTAGGGACTGTCAAGGTAAACAATTATTTAAAAAAAACTTTAAATGCTATAAACGTTTTGGAGGGTCATAACATTACAGCGAGTAATTTCCAACAAAAATTATGTTTCTAGATTAATTACAACTTCCGTAATCACGTTTGAAAAAACATGCTAATTAACATATAAAATGCTAATTAGGTAATTAGTATTTTATTTTATTCAGGGTTTTTTAAAATGATTCATCACTATTTTTAAGGTGTTTTCCTACACAAAAAAAACTAGATTTTTAAATTAATAATTGAAAAAAAAATGTTCAAGTGTATACGTACACCTTAAGTTTTGAATCCAAATATTTATCACATTTTACGTCTTCTATTTCCCATTAATACATTGTATACGGTTTCAAATGATAATTCCCACCTAGACGGAAGACTGTTATCCTAAATTAACACATTTCCTTCCAACGTCTGTAGATAGTCTTCTTCCTGACTTTACAACGAAAGATTTCCCCGTTTATCTTTCGTTGTAAAGTCAGGAAGAAGACTAGATAGTCTTCTTCCTGACTTTACAACGAAAGATAAAAGGGGAAATCTTTCTATGTAAAAGAAATCCTTATAACCGCAATTTTCCGAAAACTTACATCACTTTATTTTTTTACTCCGTCTTAAGAGTTCCTATCATTAATCCTTTCCTTCCAACGGTATGTTCCTTCCGTCTAAAAGGTGCTTGACGTAACTTCCCGGTGTTCGCATATTTCCGATTTTATATTTTTAGAAACGGAACTTAATCATGTTATTTCCATATGCTTGACTTTTGTTTCTGCATTTATTTTTAAAAAATTAAATGGCGTACTATTTTTAAAAAAATTATATTATCGTAGTTCGTTTTCTTGGTGTTTTAATGAAAAATTCAGTTTTACTTAAAAACGACTTTTTCCGTTTTCTTTAACATATTCTTTAGCATGGGGATCACCCAGGACGGTAGTGCTAAAACATTTCTTCCCGCACTATAAAAAAGGTACTTAAAAACGAGTACCTGAGCCTACTCGTTTTTCTTTGAGTGCAATTGAAATGTAAATAAGCGATGACGTACTCAAATTTAAGTAACCTTACTTTCTCAAAAATGAGCAATGTGATTTAATATTGATAATCTCAGCTTCTTTTCAAGCCATCTTAACAAAGCGACTTTATAAACTTAAAATAGTTGATCAGGAGATGGTTTTCTACATTATTTGTTGTCGATGGCCTAAATGGAAACTGAGTTATTGCAACTCATTCCCATTCTTTTGGAACACCTTTTTAACATTTCTTCTTTTTATAACATCTTCAAAAGTCCCTGGTAGTTTAATGGATAATGCACTGGAATGCGGTGCCTGAGGTTATGGGTTTGATTCCCGGTAAGTCTTGGTTGTAATTGTTGATATTTATTGAAAGAGATTTATGAAGGTAGCCTATATAGGCTAGGATCTGCTCTTTTTATTCATTTTTTACTTTCGGTCTGGGGCGGAGTCATAACCTAAAGAACATTATAAAATCGTTTATTTCTACATGAAATCAGTCTTATGGGAATAAATGGCAATCCATCATGTAGAGCAATGGTTCCCAACCCGTGGTCCCGCGGACCACTGGTGGTTCGTGAGAGGTACTCATTTTTTATTACATGACTTTTTCAAAATTGAAACTTCTAATCGTAGTTTAAAATACGTATAAGTCAGCATAAGCAGCAGCAGGACTATAATAGAAAAATTGATTTTTTATGGAAGTTGATTTATAAAATAAAAGTTAATAATGCTGGTAATAAAGTTACGGTACACCGAAAAAACTCTCAAAAAGTATACCGGTACATAGTACCGGCTCGCAAAAAAGTACCGAAAAAACTCTCAAAAAGTATACCGGTACATAGTACCGGCTCGCAAAAAAGTACCGAAAAAACTCTCAAAAAGTATACCGGTACATAGTACCTGTTTTATTGTCTATTCGATTAATTACAGTCATGGCAAACCATTACGGTTGCGGTTACACTTATGAAGTTACAGCTACAGTTACATGTACAACATCTCCCCTTTTCATTTTTTAAAATTTAAAACATATAAAAAGTTCTTAAAAATATTACATTGCAAAAACAATTACACAATTAAAACATTACAATGAAACAACACACTTATGATACTTGCAATCGATCAGGAGGTTTTACAATTCTCCCATACCTGGTTACTTGAAACCCAGGTTGACGATCAACCACTTCTCTTGACTTACACATATTAGAATCAGGCACACTTTCATTACACACAGTATTTTCATCCTTCACCTGATAGTTAGGGCTATTTGCAGATGGTCGCAAATGCACACGATTTCTCCTTAAAAGAGTATTTTCCTCATTTCTTACATAATAGGATCTAGGAGTATCAGCATACTTAATTACTTTACCTGGTTCCCAAACTTTACGATTCTGAATCAAGACATTTTGATTAGGTGTTAACTCAGGAAGAGGTCTTGAAGTTCTATCATAATAAGATTTAAAATCTTTTTGTTTTTTCATAATCTGCTGTTTTACGTTAAGCTGTACTTCAGGAATAAGTAAATTCTTACTTACAGGAATTTTAGTTTTAACCCTTCAACTCATTAAGATTTGGGAGGGAGATATTTCTAACCCTTTAATTGGGGAATTCCTATAATCCATTAAAGCAATTTCTACATTTCCCTTACACTTCCTTAGAATGTTTTTAGCTATTTTTACAGCACTTTCCGCCTGACCATTTGATTGAGGAAATGTGGGACTACTAGTAACTACTTCAAAATCCCACTTTTTAGCAAACTTTTTAAATTCAAAAGAATTAAAAGGCATATTATCTGATACACTAATTTTAGGAATCCCATGACAGGCAAAAATTCCCTTTAGCTTATTAATTACCTCGCTGGCACGTTTGTTGTTTAAAACTAGCAGCTCAACCCATTTAGAAAGATAATCTATGACAACCAAATAATTTTTCCCACCATGTTGTAAAATATCCATTCCAATTTTTTCAAAAGGTAAATCTGGGATCTCATGGGGAATTAAAGGTTCTTTAGTATTACTTTGTTTATATCTCTCACACTCAGTACACTTAGCTACTACATTTTCAATATCATTTGCCATTCCTGGCCAGTACAAAAGTTGTCTGGCTCTGGATTTTGTTTTATCCATACCAAAATGACCCTCATGTAGAATTGACAACATTTCCTTACGCATTGCTGCTGGGACTACAATTTTTTCATTAAGAAATACAATATCATCATCTACAAATAAATCATTTTTAAACTTAAAATAAAACTTTACATTTTCAGGAAGGCTTTCTTTAGTATCAGGCCATCCATATTTAAACAGATTTACAATTTCACTTAAAATGGGATCAATTTTAGTTTTAGCCTGAAATTCCTTCAATCTTTTGTCACTTACATGCAAATGCTTAGTAACCTTCACACAATGTACAAGTTCTTCTAGAAAAGGATCATTATCAACCTCTTCTTTATTATATGACCTGGAAAGAAGATCTGCTACAAACATGTATTTACCTGGCAAATACTGTACATCTAAATCATACCTTAACAATTTTAGTTTCATTCTTTGTAATCTAGGTGAAATTACATTTACTACAGTTTTATTCATAATAGACACTAATGGTTTATGATCAGTATGAACAATTACATTTCTACCATATATATAATTATGAAACTTTTTTGTTGCAAACACAATACTAAGAAATTCTTTTTCAACTTGTGCATAGTTCTTTTCTGCATCATTTAACCCTCTTGAGGCAAAAGCAATTGGCTGCCCATTTTGCGATAAGCAACAACCCATGCCATCTTTAGAACTATCACATTGCAAGACTATTTCTTTATTGCCATCAAAAGTACCCAAAACAGGAGCATTAATTATTTTACATTTTAGTTCATTTAAAGCATCAGTGTGCTTAGGCATCCACTGAAACTCAACATTACCCTTAAGCAACTCTCTCAAAGGAGCAGTGCTTGTACTCATATTAGGAACAAATTTTCTTAAATAATTAATCATTCCCAATATACTCTGCAATTGCTTTTTATTAGTGGGTATTTCAATGTTTAAGATAGCTTTTACTTGTTATGGGTCAGGTTTCATACCAAATTTATTAAACACATGTCCAAGATATTTAACCTCAGGAACACAATACTGCAATTTATTGGGATTAAATTTTATGTTTACATCCCTAGCTCTTTGAATTACCTGATTTAATATTTTAGCATGCTGTTCTTTATTTTCACCTGCAATTAACAAATCATCAAAATAAACCAATACACCAGGAATGTCACCAAAGTTTCTTTCATTAAACTTTTGAAAGTATTCAGGAGCATTTCTAATACCAAATGGAAGTCTTAAAAATTTATAGCAACCAAAAGGTGTACTAAACTTACACAATTCACTAGAATTTTCTTCTAATTCTACATGATAAAATCCCTCTTTTACATCAAGAACAGTAAAAACAGATTTATTACTCAATTTTGGAATTAATTCTTCAACAGTTGGTATTAAAACATACTCACGTTTTATGGCTTTATTTAGATCTCGTGGATCCAAGCACAATCTTATAGACCCATCTGTTTTTTCTACTAACACAATATTACTGACCCATCCTTCAGGATAGTCTACTTTAGCAATTATATCACTTTGAACCAGTTGATCTAACTTATCTTTTAACTTAAGTTTTAAAGTTTCTGGCACCCTTCTTGGAGGTCTAACAACTGGCGTGACAGTTTCATCTACTTTAATTACACATTTCATGTTAGATTTACCAACTCCTTCAAACACATCAATATTATCACTAATAAACCTATCTTTAGGATCGGTTATATTATGCACAACATTTCTGTTTACCAAACCTAGGTCTAACACCCAGGTAACCCTAATAGAGGTTTATCACAAATTTTTGGTTATACTACCACAAAATTTAAAATTTTAGCTACATTATTTACTTTACACTTTAATTTTACAGTACCTAAAGGCTTAATTTTAGTACCACCATACGCTTCTAACATAATGTTACTAGCACTTAATTTAACATCATTAAGATCCAACATATTTATTGAACAGGTATTTACCTCAGCACCGGTATCCAACTTAAATAACACCTGTTTATTTCCAACTTCAACAAGCTGAGTCCACTCTTTTACACTAGAATTATCACTATTAACACTGCCTATGTAGAATACTTGGCCACTATCTTGATTTTCAGAGCTCACTGAAGCCTCATTTTGGACTTCGGCAACCCTTTTGAAGCTTCTCTTGTTTACTTTAACCGGTAACGGGCATCCGACTTTAAAGTGATTCACACCATTGCAGTTCCTGCATATTTTTCCGTAAGCTGGACAATTCGTTTTTTCGTGACTTGTATGGCACTTCTTGCACAAATAACGATAATTATTCCAGTTTTTATCCGAATGTTTCTTCATCCCATTACTGTCTGAATAGATAGGCTTCTGTTTTGTTTTTGGTTTCAGAGTATTCACAGTTCTGCTTCCTTGTAGAGTTTCAGCTTGAGATTTACTTAATTCCGCTGCTCGAGCTATTTCACAGGCCTTAGTTAAGTTCAACTCCTTTTCACGTAGCATCCGCTGTTGAAGCGATTTATCCTGAACACCCAAGACAATTCTGTCTCGTAATACGCTGTCAGTCTGCTCACCAAACTCACAGTTCCGAACTAGTTTTTTCAGTTCCGTAAAAAATGAATCAAATCTTTCGGCTTCTCCTTGACATTTACTGTTAAATAAGTACCTTTCAACCACAACGTTCCGTCGTGGAGCTGCATACTGTTCAAATGCTGCAAGCACTTTATCATAGTCACTCCGATCATTTTCTGATAGTTCGAACGTATTAAACAGTTCCACAGCTTCCTCACCAATCACATTAAGCAGAATGGCTAGCTGCACTTCTTTAGTTTTTTCTCCATGACCGGCGGCCTTCATAAATACGAGAAAGTTTTGTTTCCATCGGCGCCATTCCTCACTCAGATTTCCGTCCAGTCTCAAACACTTCGGTGTTTTGCAACCAATGCTGGTTTCCATTTTTTCCTAGACGAAACGGCGTCAATAAATTCGATTCCCGTCCTTGACTTAAGTCAGCAAGACGATTATTTTAAATGATTTTGTTCATTTAAAGCAAGTTCGTTTCCTCGATTCACGTGCGGCTGCGCCATGTTTTATTGTCTATTCGATTAATTACAGTCATGGCAAACCATTACGGTTGCGGTTACACTTATGAAGTTACAGCTACAGTTACATGCACAACAGTACCGGCTCGCAAAAAAGTACCGAAAAAACTCTCAAAAAGTATACCGGTACATAGTACCGGCTCGCAAAAAAGTACCGAAAAACTCTCAAAAAGTATACCGGTATATAGTACCGGCTCGCAAAAAAGTAGGAAAACTAAAAATAAATAAAATAATCTGAAAATCTTAAAGAATGGATCTATCTGATTTTGAAACTAGACGACTCATATGAGATTAAAACGAAAATTATTAAAATAATATTCCTGTTCTTTTTAAGTAATCGCTTCCTTCAGTAAAAATAACTTATATTAATTAGTTTTAGTCAACCATTAAAAATCGTTATTAAAGGTTGACATGGGAATAAAATATACTAATAACTCATTTAATTATACAGAATTCTCTTGACGATAACAGAACTTTTAACAAACCACTGTTCAGTTACGTCGGTGGGGTTATTAATAATACTTTGATTTTTTTTTAATATACACTTGAATTGAAGTATAAAACGTTTCTTTAATTCCATTTATTTCTGAAAATATTATTTAAATAAAATAGGCAGATAAAAATGTAATCCCGAAATGCGTTTTGTTGTAAAATTTTACATATGAGCTTGGAATAATTCTTATTTAGGTAGGTTTAAATCCATTAAGAAAACATCAAAGCCCTTACTGCTAATAAATTCAGTTTTAAATGCATCCATTTCGAATTTTCCTTCCAACATTTGAATAAATAGTCCTACAACTAATAAAATTGCATCGTTTTTAATACACACTTTGTATAAGCACTTAGTTGTCTTCATTAACCTATACGACGATTTAATCATATTTATAAAAGTCATGGAGTATAAACTAAAATTTCTTAACCCCTTTCACATATTTTTCACAAATGTGTTTATAAGTGCATATTTTAGTACAAAATATGTCAAAATAATTTGCCTAACCCGTCCTTTTTTCCGATATTAAAAAGAGCTCATGAATTATTTATTGATAATTCACAGCGGGACTGTTCCAGATGAATAGAGAGGTTCTAATGGGAAAAATAGAATTTTGTTCTTGTTTCTTAAAGGATTTAGATGTAAATGAATTGAACAGGTCGTTGCTATGTTTTGACATTCTATGAATTGTTAATAGAAAGCTCGTAAATACCATATTTTTTTAATCCAAAATCACAAGAAAGCAAAATTAAAATTCTGAAAATATTAACATAGTAAAAGAAAAAAACTTTAGAATAATTAATATAAATTTATTTTCATAGCAATTAAATAGTTTATGATGATTTTTGTATTTTATGATATTTTTTTTATGTATTGACCATTTTCGACTTTAAAATTTTAAAATTAGTTCCATGCACTGCCGGTTTCAATGGGTTTTTTAGGGGGGTGGGAGGTATCTGAACGTCGGGGAGCATGGGGAAGTATTGCATGTCTCCCCCCCCCCCCCCCCATCAGTCAAAAGGGGATCTGGGGGCCTTTCCCCTAAAATAGTTGTTATCAAAAAGCTTCAAAAACAAGTTTTTAGGTCATTTTTGTCTCAAACTAATCCTAACATAACGTCATCGTGTTTCATAATATTACATTTTGTTTTTAGCAACGAAGGGAAAAGATCTCCAAGAAGAATCATATAAACAAGCTGCTCCAAAACATACTACGGAACCATTTATTACTCTAAACAAAGAGACTTAAAATTTAACCAACGTTATTTTTCATAATCAGATAGTGATTTACTAATTTTAAAAATAATTAAAGACTATTAATGTATGTAAAATATATTGGTAACGATTTCATGAAAGTCAATGTTAACTTATGATATTTCGATATTTATCTTCCAACTTATTCTTGTTACTTGAACGAAAATTGGAAACTTTTTTGTAAATGAAGGGGAGAGGGGGAGTTTTCGGAAATTTTGGAGGAAGTTTTTTTAGATCATCCCCTTTCCAGTCATAAATCTATAAACGTTTTAAATATATAAAATATTTAAGTAATAAATTGACAAAGTATATATATATACTTATTTTACTTTATGAATTCAAATTGTCAAGTACATAATACAGTAGAACACCAATTTTCCGAACTCCAGTAATCCGGATAAACAAAGCGGATCGCTAATTATCCGAATAAAGATCGCTTTGAGAAAAAAAAGGACATCAGCAAAATCCACATTTTAAAAGTTTCTTATCTGTGAATGATATTGTTTTTAATAGTCATTAAATTACATACTAAAACAAAATTCTTTTTTTTACTAAGAAATAACCTTTTATCGTGAATTATCCCATTATCCGAAAATTCGATTATCCGGAAGGAATTTAGTACCAATTGATCCGGATAATTGGAGTACTACTGTACATAACAACCAATACAAAAAAAAATAAGATTTTTTTTATAAATGATCGAATATTTTTTTCAAACTATGATTAGTTTAGCTTTTCAAAAAGTATATATATTGAACATGATATTTTTTTTTAATATTAAAAAAGTCCACAATGTTTTTTTAAAAGAAGGCATAATCTTTGGTATTCAAATAAAATTATGAGTTGTCGTTTTAAAGTTTTATCCATTTTAACAACATAACACACACACATCAGCATTGTTAAAATACTTACAAGAGTATCTTAAAATGAAAGCTCTTTCAAAATACGAAATTCTTTAAAATGAAAATATAGATTGATGTCCTTCGTTCAAAAGAGTTTATTAGAAGAGAAATTATTCATTCTTAAGAAATCATTACCATATATATAGGAGTTTTGTAAATGTTTTTATTTCAAGTTAGTAATTTTTAACCTCTTTGACTTTTGATATTCGTGCTGGTTTAGGTAAGTCTAAGTTCTTTTAGTCAATTCAGCGGAAACCTCATGAAAGTGAAATGCTAGCGATTTCTTCAAAAGATGCCTACTTAATTCAATCATTAATATTCTATGAATAATCCATCTTTGTCTTATAATCATATTCCCATGTACAAGAAGGAAGCATAATTAGGAAGACTTTGACATTTGTTTCCATTTATTTAAAAATTAAAATAAATAATTTTTGAAATAAAAAGAAGAAACCATCATTTGGAATACTTTGAGATTTGTTTCCATTTATTTGAAAATTGATATTAAATATATATAAATTGTTCGATAGGATTTTTTTGTCTTTGGTGATTTCAGTAAAAAGACAGAAAAAGTACACTGTAAAAAAAAGGTACTTAAAAATGAGTAGCTGAACCTACTCGTTTTTCTTTTTTGAGTACAACTGCATCGTAAATGAGCGATGACGATCTCAAATTTCAGTAACCGTACTTTCTCAAAAATGAGCAGTGTGATTTAATATTGCTAATCTCTGCTTATATTCAAACCATCTTAACAAAGCGAACTGACAAACTTAAAATAGTTGTTCAGAAGATGGTTTTCCACATTATTTGATGTTGATTGCTTAAATAGAAATTGAGTTATTACAGTTCAATTATCTTACTTCCCATTCTTTTGGCCTCCTTTTTAACACTTCTTCGGTTTATAACTTATCCAAGTCTCCCTGGTAGTTTAACAGATAAGGCTCTGAACTGCGGTGCCTGAGGATCTGGGTTCCTCAGGCACCACAGTCCAGTGCTTTATCCGTAACACTACCAAGGCGACTTGAAAAAATTATAAACAGAAGAAGTGTTAAAAGGTGTGCCAAAATAATGGGAAGAAAGATAATTGGGTTGTAATAACGCAGTTTCCATTTAAGCAATAGACATCAAATAATGTAGAACCAACTTCTGAACAAATGTTTTAAGTTTGTCAGTTCGCTTTGTTAAATCTACTTGAACAGAAGTTGGTTAAAAGTAGTATTAAATCCCACTGTTCATTTTTGAGAAAGTACGATTGCTGAAATTTGAATACGTCATCGCTCATTTACGATGCAATTGTACTCAAAGAAAAATGAGTAGGTTTAGGTATTCATTTTTATGAACCTTTTTTTATAGTGTATTATTGGGAGAAATGTCAATGTTTTGGAATCTATCTACATATCTAAATCTATATTTGTTATGTCAAAATATTTCAATTAATTTCAAACAACTGGTTTCAGTTGTAGTTATATAACTGACAAATTTGACAAGGTAGTTTTTAAGTTGTTTTTACAATTTTTTTATTTAACTCAAAATATATTAACAAGAAACTTAGTAAACTCACACAATTCAGAGAATATTAAGATATTACGATATCATATTGAATAAGACAATAAAATATTCACCCATTTAAAAAAATTATGCAGCGTCAACAAAATAATTTGGCACATTTTAAGTACATTCATTCTGTAATATTTTCAAAATATTACTTTTAGTAAGCTACAAATTACATTTATTTTTTATTTAAAAAGAAATAAAATTTTCTAATAAAGGTGATCGAAAGTATACAAGGAATATTTTTTTAAATAACTTTTTGGCTCCAACGCATTAAAAAAAATACTAGCAATCAAATTTTCGGAAATCACCTTTTACAATTTCTTCCAGATGCATTACAATATTTTAAAGACATTTCTTTTACGTTTAAGATTTATTTTGCCCCCATAAAAATTAAGCTTGTCATTTTGAAATATCACTCTGCTACTGTAATTGGGAAATGGTCCTTGATTTTCAAATGCCTTCCTTAAAATGTCGCTTGTAAATCAAACAACCTCAAAGTTCCGAAGTACTTCACTTAACCGAACTTTAGACCCATTTCACAAATTTCACCCATAGTACAGCTTTGGTAATGTGCTTACGAACTTAATCTTATATAAGATATTCGAATTTTCCGAAATGAATAAATAGTTTAAGGCCAGATCTAATTTTTTTTATCGTAACCATTTAGAAATTGCCTTTTAAATTAACAGGACAAGTTTCGAGACTTCGAGAACTAACATTTCAGAAGTGATTATTTTGCATTGCCTTGAACGTGTAGTTAGTTAGCTTTACGATAAAATTGCATTTCTTTGCTAGCGGAAATTAAATTTATTTAATAGTTCACTTAAAAGTCTTCAAAATATTTTACTCTTAATATTATAAAGAAATCCATTTCATATTTTTAGAACTCAGCAGCTACAATAAATTTATTAATTTAAAAACATCACTGTAAAAAAAAAGGTATTTAGATATGAGTATCTGAACCTACTCGGTTTTTTTAGTACAATTACATCATAAATGAGCCATGGCATACTCAAATTTAAGTAACCGTACTTCCTCAAAAATGAGCAGTGTGATTTATATTGCTAATCCCAGCTCCTGTTCGAGCCATATCTTAACAAAGTGATCTGACAAACTTAAAACAATTTTTCAGAAGACGATTGTAAACATTATTTGATGTCGATTGCTTATATGGAAACTGAGTTATTACAACCCAATTATCTTACTTCCCATTCTTTTGACACACTTTAACATTTCTTCTGTTTATAACTTCTTCAAGTCGCCCTTGTAGTTTAACTGGTAGTTACTTATTGGGCTGCGGTGTCTGAGGAACTGGGTTCAATTCCCGGTAAGTCTTAGTTGATATGTATTGAAAGTGGTTTATGAAGGCAGCCTATCTAGGCTAGCATCTACTCTTTTTATTCATTGTACTCATTTTTGAGTACATGTCTATTTCAAAATGGAAACTTATGTATTCGGAGCTATAATAAGCATCGAATGTGCTCAAAAATAGTACAATTTACTCATTATCGAGTACTTTTTTTAACAGTGATTGGTTTTTAGTTATCCCATAATCACAAATTATTACTTTATCGGTATAATTTTGATTCGCAATGCAATCATTAGAAATTATCCTTTACAAGTTATTAAGAGAAAACTTTGATGCCTCTGCAAGACCAACATTTTTCATTTTAATATGTTTTTTGACTAAGTGCTATTAACCGCAAATTACCTCTTCTTCGTATAAAGTACCACTTTCATGAAAGTAAAAAAATATTCACATGAAAATGGACTTAACATTATATATAAACCTACACTGTAAAAAAAAGGTACTTAAAAATTAGTACCTGAACCTATTCACTTTTTTTTAGTACAATTGCATCGTAAATGAGCAATGACATACTCAACTTTAAGTAATCGTACTTTCTCAAAAATGAACAGTGTGATTTAATATTGCTATTCTCAACTTCTGCTCAAGCCATCTTAACAAAGCGACTTGGAAAACTTAAAATAGTTGTTCAGAAGATGGTTTTCCACATTATTTGATGTCGATTGCTCAAATGGAAACTGAGTTATTACAACTCAATTATCATACTTCCCATTCTTTTGGCACACCTTTTGAGCATTTCTTCTATTTATAACTTCCTGTCTGATGATCTGGGTTTGATTCCCGCTTAGTGTTGGTTGTAATTGTTGATATTTATTGAAAGTGATTTATGAAAGCAGCCTATGTAGGCAAGCAACTGATCTTTTTATTAATTGTACCCATTTTTGAGTACATGTCTTTCTCAATAATGAAACTTATGCATTCGGAGCCATGATAAGCATCGAATGTACTCAAAAATGATTAAATTTTACTTATTTTTGAGTACCTATTTTTAACAGTGTAGACAGGTATTTTATTCTTTACACTCTTGCATGGTAATCTCTTGATGTGGAGACATCAAGAGATAACCATGCAAGAGTACTTTAATTGTTTTTCACAGAAAATTATAACTTTATTTTTTGTTTTAAAGTTTGTTTTTATGAAACTAAACATTGCAATGGTGCCAGCTAAACGTTTTACAGATGAAATATAGCAATTTGTAATAAAATATAAGGTGAAATACTTGTTTAAATTTACTTGAAATTATAAATTGGAGATTTATTACTTGAAAATCATCGTCAGAATAACTGTGACAAAAAACATGACCAGATCACAGAAATTACTATTTTCAAACTAGATTATTCATTTATACGTGGTTACTAAAAAAAGTTATGTTTAAGATGTTTAAAAAATAATTACTGTAATTATTTCTTTTCCATTTAGGAGTATATTCGATTGACGAACGTATTCTGGCCCAATGGAAAGTTAGAAATTTAGTTTTTTTTTTTAAATTAACAAAAAATATTTAAAATTTACAAAAGTTATTTAAGTCACAACGCAAATACACATTTTCTTTAGTACATCTGTTGATATGTTGTTGAATTTAATTTGAAAATTAATAAAACTGTTTAGAATAAAAAAAATATCAAAATAAATAATCCACGCAAAATCAATTAAATTTCTCAGAATTAATCTTATTCTCAAGTTAAATTTTTTGTTTTTATTTATGGAATTGTGAAGCAGGTAGTTAATCAAGTTTTGGACATCTCCCAAATTTCCGAGTATGATAAATTGAAAAAAAAGAGCAATACTCGAGAAGGTATGATGTACGTTCAGCTTTAAATTTTAGCCAGTTAGTCCTTCAACATATAGAGTATAGTAATTGTTCAGTGGGCAAACGGGAGTAAATTAAATATTCATCCGAAAAGACGACAGACCACCAGCTCCGAGCAATTGGTAACTTTTAATACGCACATCCACAAAAGCTAGTATTACATCTACTTCCGCGTAAGATCATCCAAGCGGAACGCCAAGCAAACGTCACGCCTCACTGCACCTCTTCTTCCCCGCCGACGATCGGACATTAAAATGACTTAAATAAACCAAAACTAAACGTCGCAAAGGGAGAAAGGGCAGTCGGCAACAGTCCGCCTCGATGATCAAACGTTACAACCCAACATACCGCCCACCTTGAAGTACCTTACTTCAAAATGGATGGAAATTACAATACAAATAAAAATTAAGATTGTTCATCAGTGTCTATTG
This sequence comes from Troglohyphantes excavatus, assembly GCA_963932185.1. NCBI lineage: Eukaryota > Metazoa > Arthropoda > Arachnida > Araneae > Linyphiidae > Troglohyphantes > Troglohyphantes excavatus. The sequence goes on from OZ010672.1 coordinate 69,385,167, forward strand.
GTAATCGCACCAGCTTGATGACTGGTCTCATCAGACTTCCTTCACTTGTCTTCAACTGCACTACGCGAACAAGTTTGTCCTTTCCAGGATAGGTGCTCGTTACTCTTCCCAAACGCCATTTAAGTGGAGGCAAGTTATCTTCCTTTATGAGGACCAAATCACCCTCTTGAAGATTTTTCTTTGGCTGCAACCATTTTGGTCGGTTCTGTAGTCGTGAGAGATATTCCGCGGTCCACCTTCTCCAGAAATGTTGAGTGATTTTCTGAAGTAATTGCCATCTGTTGAGGTGATTTGTTGGAATATTCAAGAGATCCCTTTCCGGTACGGCTGTCAGACTGTCTCCGATCAGGAAATGACCTGGTGTCAATACTCGAAGATCATTTGGATCGCTGGACATAGCCGTAAGAGGTCTGGAGTTTAAGCAAGCTTCAATTTGTGTCAGAATTGTATACATCTCCTCGAAAGATAAAATGACATCTCCAACTATTCGGAGGAGGTGGTGTTTAACTGATTTCACACCGGCCTCCCACAGCCCTCCCATATGGGGTGCGCTAGGTGGATTGAAATGCCATTGAATACCTTGATCGGAAAGATGAGACGTTAACTTATGCATGTCAAACAGATTGGTTAGTTTCTTCGCTGCACCAACAAAGTTAGTTCCTCTGTCACTGTAGATATCACTGCTCTTTCCTCTTCTAGATACGAACCTTCTGAGTGCCGCAATAAAGGCGTCTGTACTGAGGTCACTCACCAGTTCCAAATGAATTGCTCTTGTAACGAAACAGACGAAAAGTGCCACATATCCCTTGAAGGTAACTCTTCCTCTGCCAGATGACGCTCTCAACTGGAATGGGCCGCAGTAGTCGACACCGCACTTCGAAAAAGGGCGACTGGGATTTACTCGAGCCGATGGATAATCTCCCATTGTTTGTTGTAAAAGCTGGGCTTGTTGGCGACAGCAAACAACACATTTCTTCACTACTCGACGAATTGTATCTCTCGCAGAAATTATCCAAAACCGTGTTTGAACTACGGCTTGCATCAGTTGTATCCCGGCATGAAGGTGATCAATATGAATCTGCCATAGTAATAATTCTGTTAAGCGATGTTTTTGTGGGAGCAATATTGGATGTTTTCTTTCGTTTGAAAGTTTGGCATTTCTCAAACGTCCGCCCACCCTGATAAGATCTTGGTTATCTAGAAATGGGCTTAAGCATAGAATTTTGCTGTGACCTTTAAGAGTCCTACCCTTTTTTAAATCATTAATCTCTTCCGAGAAGATATCTTTCTGGGCTTTCTTTATCCATACACTTAATGCCCTTTCCAATTCTTCAGTCGTCAAAAATCCAAAATTTCTTTTGTCTTTTGTAGTACGCGAATTTTTGATAAATCGTAAACAGTAGGCTGTTATTCTTTTCAATTTCTGTAAACTGGAATACGTCTCCAAGATTGATCCCTCTGGGTCAGTTGTGGTAGTACTCGTTACCGCTATTTCGTGCACTAGAAGCTTATGTGATTGTTCCTCTTTCAAAGCCTCTTCGTTTGGCTCTAGAGTTGATTTTGGTGGCTCAATATTTTCTTTGAGAAAGTTTGGTCCTGTCCACCACATATAGTGCACTTGAATATCTTGAGCGGACATTCCTCGAGAAGCACAATCAGCAGGATTCAATTCGCTGTATACATGATGCCACATTGCATTTGGAATAGTGGTCTGAATTGCACTGACACGATTTGCTACAAATGTCTTCCACCTTGAGGGCTCTGAATTTAGCCATGCTAAGACTATGGTGGAGTCTGTCCAGCAATATACTTTACCTACAAAGCTCAAGGATTTTAAAACAGTGTCTAACGTTTGAACCAACAAGACTGCTCCACATAGTTCTAGACGCGGAATGGACATTGTTTTTACCGGAGCTACTCTAGTTTTTGCGATCATCAGTCGTACTGTTGGTTGGTTAGAAAGCACATCTGAACGTAGATACACGGCTGCAGCATAACCGCTCTCTGAGGCATCGCAGAATCCATGTATTTGATTATCTTTAGCTTCTTGTTCTAAGACACACCTTGGAATTCTAAGATCTTGTAGTAGAGGTAAACCCCGACGGTGATTTTTCCACTCATCAACAAGATCTTGAGGTAGGGGCTCGTCCCAATCTATGTTTAGCTTCCACAGCTTTTGTAGAATTATCTTACTGCGGATTGTCACAGGCGCTATCAATCCCAAGGGATCGAATGTCTTTGCGATGTCAGAGAGAACAAGTCTCTTTGTAGGAGTGATCTGGTCATCAGGATTAACAACTTTGAACGAGAATGAATCTGATGCTGGATGCCACTGTAGACCTAGAGTCTTAACAGACTCGTCACTATCAAATGTGATTGTATCTTTGAATTGCCTCAACTCAGGAGGCACATTCTCTAACACCGACCTTTCGTTCGAACACCACTTTCGAAGTTCGAATCCTCCTTTCTTCAAGAGATCGACGAGTTCTGTCTGTAAACGAAGTGCTTCTTCGATAGTTTTTGACCCAGACATCAAATCATCTACATAGAAGTCCTTAGATAGTATCTCAGCTGCTTGTGGGAAAAGACTTCCTTCATCTTCCGCAAGTTGATGTAGGCATCTCGTGGCGAGATAAGGTGCAGATGCCGTTCCATATGTGACCGTTAACAGCCTATAAGTTTGAATCTGATCTTTTGACGAAGCTCTCCAAACTATTCTCTGGAAATCTGTATCTCCAGGATGCACTCTAATTTGACGATACATCTTGTTGATATCTGCTGTTAGGGCTACTTTATGCATTCTGAACCTCAGCAATATGGTGACAATTGAATCTTGGATTGTAGGTCCGACTAACAGTCTGTCATTCAGAGACACTCCAGAAGAAGTTTTAGCGGATGCGTCAAAAACTATTCGAAACTTCGATTCTGAATCTAGTTGTTTGAACACTGCATGGTGTGGCAGATAGCAAGTTGTTACTGTTGAATCTTCCGAACTTCCATCTTGGATTTGTTCCATATGATCCAAACTCTCATACTCTCTCATAAAGTTAGTATACTTTTCCATAATATGCGATGATTTTCTGAAGCGGGTTTCTACTTGTAGTAAACGCGTGACAGCAATCTCCTTAGAAGATCCAAGATCTTTTGTTTCAGATCTGAAGGGTAGTCGCACCACGTATCTTCCATCCGAGTTCCTAATAGTAGTCTCCTTGAACCATTTATTACAAGGATGATCCTCTCCTGGCTTCGTTTGATACCCTACTTCTTCAATTTCCCAGAATCTCTTCAAGTGATGATCAATAGCACAGTGAGTCACCAAATTTCTGATTCGTTGCTGCCTAGGTTCTTGAAGTCTTGCTCTTCCTGACAGCACCCATACAAAAATTGATCTGTTGGCTACTAGGCATCCATCTGGGGATAGTACTTGTTCTCCACAATAGACTTCCGGCCAAATGTCAGCACCTAATAGAATATCTATTGAACCTGGAATTGTACAACTTGGGTCAGCTAACTTCAGATGTTTGAAGAACGTCAGACTGCTGAGCTCCACTGGCAGTTGCGGCAAATTACAGGTAAGTTTCGGCAAGATATGTGCTGTGACCTGTATCGTAACTCCTGGTTCAACCAACGATGATATGTTCAAAGTACATGTGCCTTTAGAACGACCTACAACATTCGATGACAAGCCACTAACCTCCAAACATGTCTGCGATCGATGAAGTCCCAATCGCTGTACACAGTCACTCTTGACAAATGTTGATTGAGATCCAGAATCGAGCAGAACCCTACAACGCTGTGGTCGATTGTTTTTGTCCATAATGGAGACTATTGCTGTGGGTAGCAGAGTTTGACTAGGCAGATTTTCTGATCTAATGAAATGTCCCGATATCGAGGTCGGATTTCCTTCAGGAAGTTCTTCAGTTGCTGAAACTTGTATATTGAACTGCTCCGATGACTCAGAATCAAAGTGAAGTAGACTGTGATGTTTTCTTTGACATTTAAAACAATGTCTACTCTTGCATTGTCTTGAAAAGTGTCCCTTTCGAAGGCAGTTAAGACACAGTTTCTTCATGCGGACGATCTTCTGGCGCTCTTCCATTGCCATATTCTGGAATGTTTGACACCTGTAGATGCTGTGAGACTCACTGCAAACAGGACAACAATAAACATCAGCATGATGTGTAGCAACCTTACTGGAATGGACGCCTCCAAGTGCTCGTCCTTGTGTTTTCGCAGGAACAAGTTGTTTACAACTGTGAATTGCTTCTAATGCACAGGCTCTTTCTTCCAAAAACTTCTTAAATTCTTTGAAACTGCGCCGAGTACCTTTCGTCTGTGACAATTCCCAACTTCGAAGTGTCTCTGGATCCAATTTCTGTCGCAGTGTGTACACTAAAACAGTATCCCAACTGTCTACAGGCTCTTCTAACGCACGTAAGGACTCGACGCTATCCACAGCCATATCCAAGAACCGACGCAAGTTTTTCGCGGATTCTTGTTTCATCTGATTTTGATTAAATAATCTATCTAAGTGACAATAGATAATATCCAGTTCATTTTGATATCTGTCATTCAGCATCTGCCAAGCTTTAGTATAGTTGGCTTCAGTTGCTGGAACAGCTTGGAGCAAAGTAGCAGCATTTCCCGTCAAAGCCGACTTTAGGTATTGCAGCTTTTGGACATTAGACAATTCGCAATTCTTATGAATCGTTGCGTCGAACATGTCTCTGAATGATAACCATGTGGTTAGATCACCAGAAAATGCAGGCAATTCTATTCGCGGTAATTTAACATTTGAAAGCATGTGCGACGCTTGGACAGGAGTCGTTGCTGACTGTACAGTTTGTGATACAATTGCTTTAAATTTGCCAATTACAAATTCTATCTTCTCTAGTCTATCTAATTCATCGTGAAATTCTTTCTCAATTGCATCAAAGTCTTCTTCTTCAGTGAGAGTTAAAATAAAGTTAAAAACATCATTTAACTCACCGGACAACTCTTCAATTTTGGGGGCGTAAACTTCAATGGCTTCAGTCTTTTCCGTAACGCTAGATTCTACCGAATATGCTTGCAGGTTGTTGGCCAGTCGCGTAACCTTGCCCTTAACAATTCTTTTCTTGCAGAGAAGCGCTTCCATTATATCTTACTCGACCGTCAGTTCCCTATTCTAATAAGTACTATCGTAATAGTCCCTGTTCGGGCGCCAATGTTCAGTGGGCAAACGGGAGTAAATTAAATATTCATCCGAAAAGACGACAGACCACCAGCTCCGAGCAATTGGTAACTTTTAATACGCACATCCACAAAAGCTAGTATTACATCTACTTCCGCGTAAGATCATCCAAGCGGAACGCCAAGCAAACGTCACGCCTCACTGCACCTCTTCTTCCCCGCCGACGATCGGACATTAAAATGACTTAAATAAACCAAAACTAAACGTCGCAAAGGGAGAAAGGGCAGTCGGCAACAGTCCGCCTCGATGATCAAACGTTACAACCCAACAGTAATTGAACACAAAAAACTGCCAACGTAAGAGTATTTTAAAAAATGTAATGTGACTGAAAGAGAAGACATAAAATAAAATAAAATATCACAATAAAAAATAATTTATATAAATATGGAGGCTAAAATATCAATAAGAATTTTGTCCCTGAGAAAATTATTGCAAGTAAATCCCTTGCCTATAGTGAATACAGTATTCCTTAACTTTTTTTTAAAAAATTGTCTTATGACTCATATAGAAAACTAAATTATCATTACAAAAATTTACATTGAATTTGCCCTTCCCCTGATGTTTCTTTTTGTGTAACACAATGAGATTTTCAGCTCACTCAAGTTGAGTGTTTATTTTGTAGCAAATCAAAAAGTAAAACTACTGCATATTTGTAGCAGCTCTAGAAAAAATACTCCATAGTTTATTTCTTAGGCGATGTGGTAAAGACATTACAAGACTGATATATACATTAACAAGATGAGTCTGCTGGTCAACCAGTAATTGACGCTTTGGTAAAGCAAGGACCATTCGTGTTCAGTCTGACCCAATACGTTCCAAGTTTGGTCATGGGCAAGTATTGTAGCCGCAAGTCATTGATAATGATCGTCAAATGTTGTGGGTTGGAAGGTATTGGAAGGCTGGTCGAAGAGAACGACCAGGACCTTCCAGCCCCTACCCCAAGACAAAGGAGCCAATGAACATTGGGCTAGGCTGGACCAGTATGTAGCCAGCCTATGCCGTTGGTGCTTTATAGCAGCAGGAGGAAGCAAGCATTGGAAGCAAATATTTGTGAATAAATACCTCCTGAATAGGAGGTGTTGATCATGGCCCCCAAGTTCAGTCGAAGCGTTTGATATGAGGCATATTAAATTTTAATATATTTTTATATTATATTTAGTGTTAAAAGTTGTTATTTGTCTTTTAGGTTACATCTGCAAACATACATGAGAGACCCAGTGAAGGTCTTCAACGAAATGAAGCTTACAAAGGGTCCTTTCGAAGTTTGATGTCGTACCTTCCACTTGATAAAATAGGAGGTGGCATAGTTCTAAGAGAACTTGCAGAGGAGGATCCAATTGAGAAGCCTAGCTCATCTTTAAATCCATCAGAAACAGTTGCAAGACAGAATGAAGACGATGAAGACAAAGAGAATCTTAAGATCAGAAAAGTAAACAATTCAACGCTTCCGCTTACGAAAAATCAAGCAATATTAAATCATAATTCAGAGATAAAACGTCAACCCCGGGAAATCAGTGTTCTTAATAGCTATTATCCAAAGAGAAACTTTGATGAGATTGACGGATCAGGATTCCGAGGCATAGGCAAAAGAAATTTTGATGAGATAGATAGATCGGGATTTCGAAGCATGGGGAAAAGGAATTTTGATGAGATAGATAGATCGGGATTTCGAAGCATGGGTAAAAGGAATTTCGATGAAATAGATAGATCGGGATTTCGAAGCATGGGTAAAAGGAATTTTGATGAGATAGATAGATCGGGATTTCGAAGCATGGGTAAAAGAAATTTTGATGAGATAGATAGATCGGGATTTCGAAGTATGGGAAAAAGGAATTTTGATGAAATAGATGGATCAGGATTTCGAAGTATGGGAAAAAGGAATTTTGATGAGATAGATAGATCGGGATTTCGAAGCATGGGGAAAAGAAATTTTGATGAGATAGATAGATCGGGATTTCGAAGCATGGGTAAAAGAAATTTTGATGAGATAGATAGATCGGGATTTCGAAGTATGGGAAAAAGGAATTTCGATGAGATAGATAGATCGGGATTTCGAAGTATGGGAAAAAGAAATTTTGATGAAATAGATGGATCGGGATTTCGAAGTATGGGAAAAAGGAATTTTGATGAGATAGATAGATCGGGATTTCGAAGCATGGGAAAAAGGAATTTTGATGAAATCGATAGGTCGGGATTTCGAAGCATGGGCAAAAGAAACTTTGATGAAATAGATAGATCAGGGTTTCGAAGTATGGGTAAACGAAATTTTGATGAGATTGATGGCTCAGGGTTCCGAAGCATGGGTAAACGAAATTTTGATGAGATCGACGGATCGGGCTTTCGAAATATGGGAAAACGAAATTTTGATGAGATTGATGGTTCAGGATTCCGCAGCATGGGCAAAAGAAATTTTGATGAAATTGATAGATCTGGCTTCCGAGACATGGGTAAAAGAAATTTTGATGAGATAGATAGAGCAGGTTTCAGTAGCATGGGCAAAAGAAATTTTGATGAAATAGATAGAGCAGGTTTCAGTAACATGGGTAAAAGAATGTTAGGCGAAATAGATAGAGCCGATATTAGAAACCTAGGAAAAAGGTTTATAAATAGGATTAGTCCTCCTTTTTCCCAGGATTTAGCCAAAAGAAATTTTGATGAAATAGATCGTTCAGGTTTTCACACATTAGGTAAAAAGAACTTTGATGGAGAAGGATTTCATGACTTCCCCCAAAGGAATATTGAGGATTTTGATGTTCCTGCATTAAGTGATATCGATAAAAAAATATTTTATTCACTTGAGAAACCAGAGTCTACTAAATCCGTTATGGGTGTCATTATAAAAAGGAATGTTAATGAAAATAATATATTAGATTTTAATAAAATTGGTAACAGACCTGGTGATGTTCTGGGTTCCATAATCAAAAGAAGTTTTGACGAAATCGATCGATCAGGTTTCAATCACATTGGAAAGAGGCAAGTCAAAGAATCGTCCCAATATCATGACCCAATAAATGATCCAAACGAGTTCGATAATAGTAACGGCTTTGGAAGAGGTGGCTCGTTATTCACCGCAACAAATAAAGAAGTTGTTCCCTTAATCAAGAGTAGAGAACCATACAAAACCAGCAGCTTTTTAGACCCTAAAGCTCATTGAGAAAATCAAAAGATTTTTCGCTAGTCACGTATGTATTTATTCTGGAAATAAATGTGTTTTTATATGCGTGTGTACTCTTCCAAGTAGTACATGACATAGCAACAACGTTTCAAAAGTCAAAATTTTTATAGGAGTTAAAAATCGATTTGATAGTAATTCTTACGGCTTCGCTACATTTGAGAATTTCATATGTATTTTTTTTTCAAAGTCTAATTATCCCTTATATTCTCTCCCCCTTACCCACCCCCACCTCTTTCCTCCTCCAACGTTCCAGAAATTTATCCTTCAACTTCAAGACTTGACAAACATTGCAAACGGGTTATATAATAAAACGTATTCCATTAAACCAAAAAACTCATAGACATTTAATGGAAAGCTTCCAATTTGTAAAAATTGGCCCACTATTCAGGACCCCAAAACCATGAAATTGCCAGTACATTGCAGTTTTATTGTGAACAATTTGCTTAGAAAATACTTACTTATAAGAAACAAGAACTCAGTGGAAAAGCACTAGTTTTACACGCGAGTCATATCCGATAAATCTAATCTGAGAATTATTTTGCCAATTGCTATAAAATAAAAGACGATTTTTTACCGTATATGCAACAAAAAGGAACTTATTTTAGAACTAAAGATAAATCTGGGTCTATTTTCTGGCAGGCTTATTTGGGCAGTCGTAAATTAAAAACGGGCAGGTGTAAATTTGAAATGGGCAGTTGTGAAAAATGACTTTTCTCTTATGCAATCTGCCTTTTAAGAAATCAAAGCAAATTTTCCTTCATACCACATTAAAAGTTAGGAAAACTTCTAAGTTAATTCTCAAATGAAATTAAATTGTTGCAGATTTTTTTAATAAAAAAGCTCATAGTTGAAACAGAATGTTGCAATAAAGAAATTATTCGATTATAAGATTTTTGGAATGTAAGGGAACAGGCAATGTTTGCCACATGAAAAAGCTTTAAACCTTTTTTTGGCATGTGTGTGTGCAGATGTTTTAAACTATACTAACCATTTAAACTATAAAAATACTAGTAAAACACAAAAATATGTTTAAGAAATTTAAATATTTCTTTAAAATATAAGATTGTGTTTGACGATTTGCTTTTAGATTACTGACTTTAAAAATTTTATGAAAATTGAGCAGTCTTTTCTCAGCAAATGGACAGTTTGGAGCAATTTTCTGAGCAAATTGTCAGTCGTAAATTTTGCTTAGAATAGGCCCTGAGATAGATCACGTTCGAGAAGAAATAAATAACCAGTTTGCAATGTAAAAATACAGTATAATGTAGTAATTTGTATAGTAAAATAAGGAAATTTGGTAGGCATATTGCACTTCTTAATAAAAGTTATGTATTTGCTACTACAGGACTGACTAATGTTCAACGTTGCCGCAATGTCTTTGTGCTATTTGGGCTACAATACATACATAATTAAAAGTTTCCATTGAATGTAAATAATTGAAGTTTTTCTAAGTTTCTAAAAAAAAACATTTTTATTTGTTCTTTTTAAAACTGGGATCCAAATTATTTACGAATTAATAGTTAACCCTCTAATACCCTTAGTAGCATATCTGCCTTTAAACATTGTACAATAAACAAACAAAATACTAATTTTATATATTTAAATCTACATTAAACTACTGTAACAACCACTCAGATACTAGTATAATTACACGGAAGTACTTAGGAATATAAAATTAATTTATTCAACTTAAGAAAATATAATATCTCTTATTTAAGTTGGTTGTATAACACTTAAAAGAGAAATGAAAGGGAAAATAACAGATATGCTACCATGTGTTAGGCGTTTAAAGTAACACTGTAGGGCAATTTGTACTTTTTGTATTTATTGTGTTACAAATGTAAAACTTATTATACAGATAAAGTACCCTAATATTAGCAATATTCTGTAAAAAAAATGTAGTTGTATTGATATTTTTTTAGTAAAAAATTTAATGTTTTAAAAAACCTGCACCTTTTTTAAATTTTAAGTTACAGCTTTGACAAATTTTACTTAGTAAGTGTATATTTTTGACAAAAATATATATGTGACATTAGCAAAATTTTGCAAGGAATTGTGTTTTTTTGACTTAAACAAATTTTTTTAAAAACTACACGACTGTCTATTTAAAAAAAAAACGCTATTTTGTTCAGAAGAATATTGTATGTGTATTACAAAAAAAAATTATAACTTTAAATTTATTTTTAAAAAAGTCTTAGGCTTTTTCCTTTGTAAAGAATTTGAAAAAATACATTTGAGAAATATGCATTTAAAGATAAAATATGTCAAAAATCAAATGAAAAATTTTAAACATTTAAATTAAACTTTTTTTTTACATATGCATACTGCACTATTTATTCACAATATTTTTTTTCTAATATAAGGGTATTTTAAATGTATAATAAGTTTTATACTTGTAACACACAAAAAATAAAAGAAAAATAGAAATTGCTCTTCAGTCTGTATTAAAGTAAGGTTTTTTTAACTGCAAAAAATAACCGTTTTTTAAACTCGTAGAATTCTGAAACTTAGCATGCGTTTTCTTCAATATTTAAGGTATTATTTTCTGTAATAAAAAAAATTCGCAATTTAAAAGAAAATTGGTGAATATTGGGGTACAGTGTCACCTTAAAATGCAATTGTTATTTCAGGATTGATTTTAATTTATTTGGTATTTGTTTATTTTCTTCTCTTGGAATTCAAAGGTATTAGAGGGTTGAAGACTTCCGATAATTACAAAAGTTACTTTTTTTCATTAAAATAAAATAAAAAGATATTTAAAATTTTGATACGCATCCCTCTGGTTCCATAAAAACCACTTTTTTGTGCGGAAATTGAATGCCTACTTAAATATTTTTTGTCCTATCGTTCTTACTTTCCGCGGTAGTTTTATTATCTTTTTTTAATTGTATACTTGAACCATAATAATGTTACTACTTATAATCTTATAATCATTAGTTAGTACTTTCCATTTTATTTCGTTTAGTTTTCAAAACTCTCCACTCATTTTAAATAAAATAATTTATGTAACTGAGACCGAAACAAGTTAATTGGCTTCTTATTGTTATTTTTTCAAATATCTTTGTCATATTGTTTAACAGTGTTTTAATGTACTCTAAAAAAATAGTTTCTAAATGTAAAACTAGGTATCTGTACAACTAGTTCAATTATATGTTTAGATTATCTAAAAGATCTTTTTTTGGAATTTTGTCACATATTTAAATGTGCACTCATGCCTCAAAAAAATATTTTGCCTTACAGCAATGTGTCGATTGACTAAAGTTTCACTTAAGCATATTCGCTTATCTAAAATTGTGCATACACATCGATGTCTTAGTGCAAAGTTATATTAAGTACATAGGCAATACACATACAGTCAACACATCCATGCATAATTTATATATATATTTTTAAAAATTATGTTAAATATAATACTACATAATAAGTTAATAATAAATAAAATTTATTTTCTACAAAAGTCATTGACTTCTACCGGTTTATTGAAATTATTATTATTTTTAATGCTATATTTAGGTCATGTAATTGCACCACTACACCATGTAATTGCACAACTGAACCGTGTAATTGCACCACTAAACCATGTAATTGCACCATTAAATCATGTAATTGCACCATTAAACCATGTAATTGCACCACTAAACCAAGTAATTGCACCACTGAACCGTGTAATTGCACCACTACACCATGTAATTGCACCACTGAACCGTGTAATTGCACCACTAAACCATGTAATTGCACCACTAAACCATGTAATTGCACCACTAAATCATATAATTGCACCACTAAACCATGTAATTGCACCAATAAGCCATGTAACTGTAAGTATGAAGATATGAACAAAAATATATAAATATATAGATTTTATTAACCAGGCTTCCGCAGCCAACTACCAACCTAGTTTGGAGGTCCATTTAATTTTTTAATCTTATTTGATTGTATATAAAGTCTCATTAGAATTGCCCATGCGGCTTATTATTCACTTTTAAAAATATTTAACTTCTGCCAACTAGGTTACCGCAACCCCACAAACTTATCGCAGCATCGCAATGACGTAATGAAATATCTAATAATAATAATCAGAAAATAATAAATTTAATTGGAATATTTTAGGTGAGGCTGCTGCAGCGAATACAGGAGACAGCTTCACGCTAAGAAGTACTCTGCAGATTTCTTGATGTATCTCCTGGTCTTGAAGAAAATAAATAATATGTAGAATATAGTTACTGGAATCATTATGAAATAAATGTATTAAACTGTGTGTCTCGTGTGCTTGCTGTATTCTTTCTCAAGTAAAAGATATAGATCTTCATAATGTAAATCAGTAGCAAACGTTTTAAAAATATTTTTTTGAACTACATTTTCTTGTTGTTTGCGATAGGAGCAGTTTTCTCTGAAATAGGTATTAATCCATATACTTAACAGGACGTTAAGCAAAATTTGGCTTCATTTGCCTGCCAGATGTAAGAATTTCCAAAAATATATTTTTTTAAACTACATTTTCTTGTTGTTTGCGATAGGAGCAGTTTTCCCTAAAATAGGTATTAATCCATATACTTAACAGGACGTTAAGCAAAATTCGGCTTCATTTGCCTGCTAGATGTAAGAATTTCCGAAAATAAATAACATACTTAATTAAGAATTCTAATCTATGAAAAGTTTGTAATACTTCAATGTCCGAAAACATTATATTCAGATTAAGCAAACGAATAATGTAACGAACCAATGTAATAAATGGTTCGTTACAGTATTCGTTTGCTTAATCTAAATATAAGCAAACGATTAAGGATAATTCAATTCGTATATTTTAAAAATCTCATTTATTTTTCTCCCTAACTAATTCCCTTCCTTTTGTACCTAATTGAAACAGACACTATAAAAATAGAATTCATGAATACACAGAACAGTATACAAGAAACTATTTTAGAATAAAAGTCTCAATCGCACAAATATACTGACTGTGAAATGTATTTCAAAAATAATCAATTCCATTTTCAAAATATAGAATTCAATTTTCAATAACAACGAAATTATTCTAAAATTCTTCACCAGAATCGATAAAGAATGCAATTTCAATTACGGTTTCCTAAGCTTGTTTTTCATACATAAACAACCTTTACATTGCTTAAAATGTACCTCTTAAAATTTCTGAATAACACCAAAAACCAAAACGTTATAATTCAATTGAAATTTAAAAAGATCACTTGAGCACTCGTGACTATTGGCAAAACTCTCCAGGACCAGCCTTTATAAATAATTTAGTTTAAAAAAGAAGCGGAATATGTTACTATTAATAACGGAAAAATTGCATGTTTAAAACGGAAAGCATAATAACTTAAGTTCCTAGGACAGTGGTCGGCAAACTCATTAGTCAACAGAGCCAAATATCAACAGTACAACCATTGAAATTTCTTTTGAGACACACATTTTTTTAACTTAAATTATATAGGTAGATTAAGGTGCTCCTAAGCTGGTCTTTGCTAAAAATGTCCTCAATCTGATTGAAGTGCGTTCGCTGAAGTCGACCCCTTCCAACTCTCCCACCCACACTCGTCTTGTATACTTGTTTCGAATATCTCCTTTCGTTCATCCTTGATCCCAATATGTCCAATCCATCTCAACCCACCTTTCTCAATCCTCGACACTACATCTTCTTTCACTCCACACTCCCTAAAATTAATTTAATAAACTTTACTTAAAGTGTTAAGTCTTAGTTAAACTATAAGTACGCTGAATAAAACTTGATATCACACATAATAATGATATTATATATAGATAAAATTAAATTGTAAGGTATCTATAAAATTAAATCAAAATAATGCACAAGCATTAATGTGACAAGCATTAATGTGAACAACTAATGTGAAGTATTGCTTCTCCTTAGAAAGTTTGGGTAAGTCAAGTTTGTATGGTGTTGTTTTAAATTTTTGTGGAAGTACCACACACAAGGGGCCAAAGAGCCGCGATTTGCCGACCACTGTCCTAGGGAGACCGTAAAATTTTCTGATAATTGTGTGATCTTCCGTTTTCCTATAAAACAATTTATAACAATGTATTTACGTTTCACTAAAGGAAAAAAACATTTAAATGTACTTAATACCAAATCTGTTTATGACTCATTTTCTACGAAGCCAATTTTTCTAGTTATCGCAGCTGGTGTTAAATTAACTGCTGAAAAGGAATGCATTTGTTTGTGTGAAGGACAGCTGAACGATCAATTTATATTTGCGGCTGTATGTGTATGTTTTTGTAAGTCGACGCATTATCGTCTGTCTTTTGAGGAAGTGGGTCTGGGAAATGTGTATGCTGTCCCACCACAGGACGTCTTGTCGAGCGATATACAAGGCAAGAAAAAATCGTGTTCCTTTCGACAAATCAGAGATTCTTTGTAAAAGCTTATCTGTATGACTGCTTTTTGAAATTTATTTGGGGAAAAAATTGTTTTTAGTGAAAGTTTTACTGATCGTCACACACAATTTATATCTTTAATTAAAGAAAAAATTTATTTTTGCAAAACCAAGATTTTACAAATGTAATTTTTTTCATCAATTGTGCTAGGGGGGGGGGGGGGATTTTTTCAGACGGGGTGCAATGTGCTCCCTGGCCCCTACCTGGCTACAGCCCTGTGTACGGCTCTATGGCGTTCAGGTTTTTTAAAAGGAATTTAATAACTCATTAATCACATCAAATTCCTTTCTTGGTGTTTTTTACCATATTAATATTTAAATTAAAAATAATTATTACTTATTAACCAAATGATTACTCACTTACATTAGTAAACAACGTTAACTATTATTTATTTATTTTTTATACAATATTAAAATTAGTAGTTAATACAAGTTAATTAAGTATTAAAAATAATAACTATTATCATGAAATTAGTTAGAAACTATTATTTACAGAAACTATTATTTACAATTTTTAAAATTTTGTTATAATAATTAAAAATAAAATTAATTAATAATATACGTTATTTTAATTATTTTTGATTGAGATAATAATTAATATTAATGAGGGAGTTTCACGCCTGGAAGAAGAAGACCACTGCTCAAACGGAACACGGAGAACAATCCTAAACGCCGAAAAGGTAGAATTAGTACAGTGGCGGTCCGTGGTCGAAAATGTTAGTGCAGCCGAAATCACGTAACCCCCCCCCCCCCCCCAAATTCCATACCCATACACGAACGGACATTCTTTAAAATTTATACTCAAACTCAAATCAAAGTTTCCTTTCAACTTTTATGAAAGATAACATATGAAAAAAATAGAAAACACTTACTTATTTTTTGAAAAATAAATCAATCCTCCTTTCTTTTAAATTTACGAATCGGTCAATTTTAATATTTATTATTTGAGTAAAGAAACAACAACACACGTGTAAACTTATCGAAAAATTCTCGTTTTCCGCCCACCCCGCCCCGCCGATTCACGCAGGAGCCAATCATTTCATCGAAATCCCAAGTACAGCAGAGTTTGAAAAATCCTTTTTGGCTGCGTTTATGTCGTCACATCCTCCATTTTAGCGTGTAGGGGAAGTCATACTACGTAAGGTTGTCATGGCAACGATGCAGCCGATTTCTAATTTCGTTTTAGGGCTGCAGTTTTGATTGAATGGAGTTTTTTCCCCTCCTGAATTTGTGCATTACGGCAGCAGGTTTGCTATTTATCGGAGATTTTTTTTTACCTACCGTAGAAATCTCATTTTCATTTCCAATTCTAATCTTCATTTTTTTTTTTTTCAAGCCCAAGGCTGACTCTCTAAATCTTCATTTAAGAAAATTAGTAAAATGTCTTAGTTTTAAAATACGCTAATAAAATTAGGTGCAGACCGGCTGTACTTGCTGTAGTGCACGAGCCGCCACTGAATTAGTATTCAGTAGAATTAGTATGGAAACTACAGCTGCTGCAATATAATTTTTAAGTTTTCGCTTTTAAAAATATAGACATAGTAATTTCGTGTAGTACACTCGATTGCTCTTACACTACTTTAAATGCGGATTGTACTGAGATAAGATGTTTCTTTTCACCATTTTCCTTATTCTAATCTGGTTAAAGCATGGCTTAGCTAATATAAACGAGAAAATTTTGTTCCTACGAAATACACGAAGTTATGATCCAATACAAATACAAATACAAATACAAATACAAATAATGTCGACCAACTACAGGCTCTAGGCCCAGCAAGGTTGGTCCTGTCAATCCATCATCCTCACGATTCCCAAATGCCGATCCAATTGTTTTTTAAAACTATCCACCCCTGAAGAATTAACAACATACTCAGGCAAACCATTCCATTTGTCAATAACCCTATTAAAAAAATAATGCTTTCTAACATCCCGATTAAGCTGCGACTTGTATAATTTAAATCCATGACCTCTAGTCACATTGGCAATATTAAATTCCAATCCCGCCACATCTCCCAATTTGATAAATTTGAATAACTGAATAAGATCCCCTCTAATCCTTCTCTCCTCGAGTGTATACATATTTAAAGTTCTGAGCCTTTCTTCATAATTCATTCCTGAAGTACCCTGAATCAATTTTGTAGCTCTATGTTGAACCCGTTCTAATAAATCAATATCCTTTTTGAGATAAGGTGACCAGAATTGTACTGCATTCTCTAGATGGGGCCTAGCCAAACTCCTATATAGTGGTAAAATTACGTCCTTAGATTTAGATGATACATTTCTTTTAATAAATCCCAGCATTCTATTCGCCTTCTTACTGGCTGTCCCACAATGGTGTCCCCATTTAAAATCCCTACTTACTGAAACGCTAAGATCACTAACAATGTCACTGGCACTAATCTCAGAACTTTGCAGATAATAAGAAGCCTTTTTATTTTTAAGTCCCATGTGCAAGACCTGACATTTTTTAATATTAAATGACATACCCCAACAAACAGTTAACAGTTAACAAACAGTTTAGTTAAATCGACCTGCAATTGCTCTACCTGTTCTATGCTATTTACGGTGCCCATGATTTTTAAGTCATCTGCAAAGATGCTAACTCTACTTGTAACGTTCATACTAATATCATCAATAAAAATAATGAACAACAATGGCCCCAATACAGAACCCTGTGGAACTCCGCTTTTGACTTCTACCCATCGAGAGTATTTTCCCTTAATTTGTACTCTTTGCTTTCTACCTGTTAGCCAGTTTCTTATCCATTCAAGAATATTGCCCCGAATCCCAATCCTATCTAACTTATACAGCAGAGCTTCATGCGGAACCTTGTCAAAAGCTTTCTGAAAATCGATATAAACTATATCCACACTGTTTCCACCATCCAAATCTTTAGTAACTCCATCATAAAATTGTAATAGATTAGTAACACAAGATTTATTCTTTCTAAACCCATACTGTATACTTAAGAGCAATCCCCCTGTCTCTAGAAAGTTCATTACATGATTTTTTAATAAAGTTTCAAATATCTTGCAAATGACGGAAGTCAAGCTAACTGGTCGATAATTCCCCGGTTCACATTTTAATCCCTTTTTAAAAAGTGGAGTAATATTTGCTAACTTCCAGTCTAACGGTATTCTACCATAACAATATGAAGAATGAAATATTATCATCAAAACATCCCCCAACTCCTCTGCACATTCAACCAGAACTTTTGGATAAATATCATCTGGCCCAGGGGCCTTAAAAGGTTTAATACTCTTCAAACAATGAACAATATCCTCCCTAGAAAATTTGCATTTCCGTATTTCCTGGCATAAGTTATCTCCCATGGTTAAGTGACTTCCGTTGAAATCTCTGTTGAAAACATCCATAAAAAACTCATTCAAAATATTTGCCATTTCTTCATCATCTTGAACAAAATTACCCTGATTATCTTTTAATGGACCCAGATAGGTGTTTACCTTATTATTCCCATTGGCATACGCAAAAAATTCCTTTGGATTTTTATTAATATCCCTAGCTAGCTTTTCCTCCAATGACCTTTTCCGTTCCCTACTGATATATTTGAAATCCCGTCTAGACTTTTCGTAAATAACCTGATCAGATACCATACCTGTCCGCTTAACATTCTTATAAGCTTTCTGTTTGTTCTTAAGAGCTCTCTTACAGTCCTTTGAAAACCACATAGGAAATAATTTTTTAGCTATACTTTTTTGCCTAAATGAAATATGTTTCTTTACAGCCCTATGCAATTTATCTTTAAACTCTACCCATTGATCCTCAATATTTGACTGTTCTAACCCATTTATAAAAGTCTTACTTATCTCGACTCTTAATTTATTGAAATCCGCATCTTTGAAATTTGGTATTAACCTATTGCTTTTAACCACATCTGTCTGAAACTTAATATCAAATCTTATAGTATTGTGGTCACTATCACCTAAGTGTTCTCCCACTCGTAAATTACATACTCTGTCCTCATAGTTACTGAAGACCAAGTCCAAAATAGCAGCACCCCTAGTTTCCTCAAAAACCAATTGTTGTAAAAAACAATCCTGGGTCACTTCTAAAAAGTTTGTTTCCCTATCATTCCCACCTATGTTATTACATCATTTTGATCCGAAATATTTTTTTCATACAGGAGGAAATTTCAAACGATATTTAATTGTTCATTTGGAAGTCATTATGTCTAATAAATTAATAAATGATCCAACCCCATATCCGCATGGTAATTTCTTAATATTATTAGATTATTTACAGGATATTATTCATATACCTAATAATACAAAAAATTAAGCAAATTAAACAGATCAAATAATTTTTTGAATATATATATATATATATATATATATATATATATATATATATATATATATATATATATATATATATATATATATATATATATATATATATATATATATATATATATATTTACTTACTTGACAGAAACAAATGTTGAACACACAAACTTGTCCTTCAATAAGGCGATCCCAATATTTTTCTCGTGAAATAAATTAAATTGCTATATTTTTATTTATATATTTATTTATATTTTTATATATTTATTTAACTATAATTTTACTTAATTTTTCGGCTTTAAGAATAAATGTGTATTAAACCGAAATTTACTAACAATTAACCGCTTTTACTCAGAGACGGTTTAAGGAATTTTCGTGACACAAGCGAACATCAGCTTGGCGCCTCAATTTTCATAAATATTTTTTATTGTATGCAATTGTCGCGATTTGTAACTTTGTCAACTAAAAAACCTACATGAGTTTGGCGCCCAAATGCGTTTTGTTGTATGCGTTTATCACGATTTACAAATAGCGAAGAACGCATGTTAACTAAAAAACCTGTATTGTTTTAATTAAGATGATAAACACGTACAAAAAAAATAAAATCCAAGGTTTAATTAAATTAGGTAATAATACTAATATAAAATATTATTTAACTTTAATGTATAATTTAATAAAAAAGTATAAATGTTAACCCAATACTACAAATTTCCAACTAATATATTTTACATTTACATTTTTAAAAAAATGGCGTCCTATTTAATCTGCCGCGCTAACCCCACGGAACTTCTTCGGCGTCGCGAAATTTGCTCCATGTTCCGTTGGAACAGCGATCTTCTTCTTCTCGGCGTGAAACTCCCCCATTGAAACTCTTATCTCCCGAATTTTTTTAGTAAAGAAGCAAAGAGCCGCCATGCCCTCATTTCCCTATTGACAAAACTGGCTATTAGCTTTCCAGCAACCCTATTATAGAGTTCAGTGCCGGAGGGTTGTGGTTGAAATCTCGACGTTAAGAGTCCAGCAAACTCATAAATAGAAAGTTGTCTGTTTCGTTCCTCATCAGCCGCTAGAAAACATCCACCGTGATGTAAGTATAAATCTGCCATTGTTCAAGCGTTCCAACGCCTAGAGTTACACAGGTGCTATCTTCATCAACTGACCGTGGTTCAAAATTAGGATGCAGTGTGTTCCAGTCTTTCCGGTGGGATAGATATCGTTAATAGTCCATTGTGTAACTTTAGTACGACGTTCATTCAACCAACCACGAGCCACTGAACTCAAAAAACGCTGGAGTGATTACTAAGCGTGGACGACCGCATTACACCTTTTTCACCCAGGGAGGAGAGAGGGGAAAGGTAAAGCCGTATATGCGCCAGAATATGAAATATTGCTGACCGGTTCTGCGCAGCAATCTGTATCCCGAGATGCATTGTGCCAATGTGGTTTTTTGTGCGCTCCGAACATTTCTCAAGTTCTGCGCTTAACGAAACTGTTGACAGTATCCCAAGATCCATTGCACTAAAGGCTTCTTCTGGACCCTATACTGCGGAACTATTTTTAGGGCCGATCTTTTCCCTCGATTATCTTTGTTTTGACCCTGTAATAACAAAAACAATCCTTGGCATGGCATCATGTGAAACTGATATATTAATAAAACTCACACACACAAAATTAATTTAAAAGATTATTATTTAATTTTGTGTTTAAAGAAGACTAAAATTTATAGATAATTATTTAAAATTAACTGTTTTGTATATTAAATTAATTTAAAATGTACTATAAACTTAAAAATATACTATAAAAATAATTTAAAATATAGTATAATTAATTATTAAATTATTATTTAATCCATTCTAAAAATTTCCAGAACTTATTAAATTTATAATAATCATACTCAAATAATTAATCAGTTACATAAAGATGGATTAGAATAATATAAATAACTAAATAAATATGTAATTGTTATGCGTTTTGCAGTCTGAAATTAAATCACTAACAAAACGAGCAACAGGAAACAGATGTAGTTCTCATTCAGTTGATTTCGGTTTTAAGATGTATATATCCCATAATGCAATAGAGCAAATTGGCATCACTCTCTACTCATAATGCCGATCTACTTTCTCTTATATCTATGCAAATTCGTTATACTCTATTGTTCTCTGTTTTTCTGTCTGTTAAACTATTTCCATATTGTTTGTAGTTACTAATTCAACTATATGAATTAGCATATATTGATATTTAAACAACAATCATGGCTGTATTGCCAAAACTGCATTTGAGCCCTTTTGTGCTCTCCACTGTGATGTTTGATAACTCCAATAGTACAGGAGATCAAGTGAGTGTTTTGGGGTTTTAAGATTTTGAAATTTGCTTTCTCTGCCATTTTGATTTAATTTCTCTTAACTTAATTAATTTGAAATAACTAAGCTCGTTTATTTTCATTTCGACGTAAACGATTTTATTTTTATCACTCCGATTACTCATTTACTTTACTATCCATAGATCAGATTTGTCATTCAAAATAGAAAAATAACAGCGCAAAAAATAAGCTCAACTTAAAATCTGTTTATCTTAATAAATGATTTAACTATATGTTTATCTCTTGACAAGTATATGTATTTTTGTTGTTGTTAAGTATTGCACAAACGATCGTTTGAAACGAAGGTTGCGAAAACGAAAGCAAAACCGGCACTTGGAGATTTTTAAGAAATCTTTATACCAAGCAATACTTAAATATCGCAATTCAATTTCTAAACATCAGTTGAGTATTCTAAAAATTATATGAATACTATATATTTTTATTTTAATTGAAAGTAACAAAAAAAGTACTTTACAATGTAGTAAAGATAAAACATCAACTTATTTGACATTGCAGATAAATATTTTAAAGCAATTTGATGTCATCCCACTAAGAATAGGTTACAACTATAGATTTAAACAATGGACAACTAGAACATGCATATCCTTTGTGACATCACAGCTTGTTTGCTTGTAAGATTTGGGGTTAAAATGCATAGAACAGTAACCCTGATTTCTTGCCAAATCTGATGATCCTTTTCATCAACCCTGCAGGAAGAAAAAGGAACTCTTTGATTGGCAATAAAACCAGTTTTTGTTGCTAAGTAAGAGTTAGCGTAACAAATATCGAAATTTTTCAGAAAAGTCGCCAAGAGTTACCTTTCACTGCATTTTAGCCGAATATTCTTAAAAAATTACAAAACTCGAAGATATTTTCCTAGAACAATCTATTTATACTACAGTTCACGGAAAATACAGACAAACATATGGAAGCAATATTATGTTTGCTTATGTGAACAAACAATGCCTAAAATCTCAAACAACTTTAAAATATGTTAAACTCTGCCCCATTGTAGTTGTCCATTTGACTAGAAAGAGGTAAGTTCTATAATTGATTGATTGACAAATGAACTTCCTAAAGATTATCAATACTTTGTTGGAAGTTAATAGCTGTAAAAAGCAATGGAAGATCTGCATTTGGTAAACTGTTGGGAGGCAATAGAGGACAACCATGAAAAAACCTGAGTTTTTGACAAATCTGTATAAGATCTGTTAATTCTGTATAGATCCAAGTTATTATATTTTTCAAAAGTATTCGCTTATTTTTCATCTTTAAACCTACATTTGATATCTCGTCATATCAGGGTTTCAGTTGTTTGTTTTTATTTATAAATGCTTATATATGCCTTTCGATACCATTCGAATCAACAAATGCATTTGACAGTATCAGAGCAATTTTTAATGTTCAGTGTGAGATTGGTCTAATATCAACCCCTAGTTTTTCTCAAAATATCCCTATTACTGGTAAGCGTAACCTTCAGCTTTGCTCAGTTTGGGGTTATTGTCGTCGTACTGCTGAAGTTTTCATCTTTTTTTTCAATTTATTACAAGAAAAATATTTGATATTGTGTTTTGTTTACATTCCAGCATTTCCAGTTCGATTATTAAAAAAAAATTATATTTTGTAACATAAAATAATATTTTTAATTTTAGTAGTTAAGTTATGCAATTTACATTCAATATAATATTATGCTTTGATTAATTCTTTTATATAGTTATATATTTTAATTTTGAGCATCTGTTTTCTGGCGGTTTCTTCCGGATTTTTCCAGTTTTTTTAGGAAGAAACCCAACCTAGATCAGAACATTAGTAAAGTTTGGCATTGTAACTTAGAAACCAAACTTTTATAGAATATATAAGCCTTATATTTTCATAAAAATGCATGGAATCTTTATTCATTGTTATTGTTTGAAAACTCATCTTAATATGTATCACTGAAAGTGGTAATTCAGGTTTGACCATATGTTATCAACTTTTTTTCCTTGTAAGATAAAATTTGTTTCTAATATAAATGTTAATCCATTCAGTAAGTTAAATTAATTTGTTAAGTATACAGTTTTAAAAAAATTATTATATGCATTAAGATAGTCTATTGTGTAACGATTCCAGAGCCTGCAAAAATATTTCTAGGGTTTTAAATAATAAATTGTGTATCCTCAACATTTATATCTTTTGCAGCAAAACAAATGTTGCAATGAGGTAAGGCCAATTTATGTATTTTTTAAACATAGAGTCTGTATGAATGTTTCACATTTCGAACCATTCAAGGGCTTTGTAAAAAATAAAATTATGAGCAAGCAATGTTTTTGCTTATATGTTTTAAAATATGTATTCAAAATTTAGTGTTTTTCTTAAAGAGATCAAGAAAATTAAATTGTGTGTGCTATATGTATGCTGACACTTAATGTTTAATTGATTTGAAATAAGGAAGTACCATAATTTAGATATCTTTGGTTGGTACTACTTCTTGTAATAGTTTATACTGAGCCAATTTTCAAGTGAGCAAATGATTTTCATGATTATTATCATTTTGGAGGAAAAGTTTTATGGTGTGTCGCATATTAACAATAATTCTCATGACATTACAACTTCCACTTCCCTGTTCATGTTCTATGTTCGTAATGTATTCGTTTTAGTGTATGTCAGTATTAATATCTATGTTTGTATTTAGATGCAATGTGCTAATATAATGTAATGTAGTTACATACATAAACATTTCTTGTAACGAGTAATTCGAATCCACCTACTAACTCTACACTACATCTTTGTTTTGAAGTTTTCGTGTTCGAATAAAATAGGTCATGGCGATTTATTTTATTGAAAATTATTCCTTAAAGTGACAGGTTTTGGTGCAATTATTATTGAGGACAAATACCCTTGACCCTGTCTTATAATTTTTTTTAATATATAAGGTGTTAGGAATTATTTTTTTTGCTGATTGATGACTATTTTTTTGTTTACATTATATACTCCATGCCTTTAATTAAGCAATTACTGAATAACACGTTGACTGCCGCCATGAAATAAACTGATTGCTAGCCAAGTTGCTTGCCTATAAGGTTTAATCTTAAAAAACGTATCACGCACCAGGTACGTGGCTGGCCTCCAAGCGCGAACCAATACTATGTATGCAATTGATGCATGCATGGTCAGCAGTCAATGTGTTAAAGTTAAAAATGCAGTTATTTTTCATATTTAATGTACATTAAACTATCAACTTTTGTAATGTTTTACAGAATATTTTAAGTAAATTTGTTGTCAAAAAGTACATTTTCAATTTTAGAAACAGCAGGTATGGTACTTGTACTTTTAAATTTTTATGATGTTGATATTATAAAATTATGACTAAATTTTGTAAAATAATTAGTACATTCTTGTATATCTTTTGTGGAAAAAGATAGTTTCGATTATGAAAACTTTTTTTTAATTTTAGGAAGGGTTTTTGGTTGGGAATGCACAGAAGTCAGTAAGACGTGAAATAAGTGACCAGTCAATGTATAACACTGAGGAAGATCTGATCATTAGTATGTATATATATTTTTTAAATAAACTTAAAATTTCTTAAATAATAATAATTTAAAGATTTCATTTGAAGTTTATTCATGTAACTAACTATCAATCTGCAGAGTTTTTATTCGAAAAGCCTTTATGATTTTATTTTGGAGCTAAATAAGTTTGACATTTATTAAGTTTTTCCCTAAAACTTGTGCTAATTTGTGCGGCTTGTTATGTGTTATATATATTAAAAACTGTTTATTTTTAGGCATTTATTCGTGTATTCCTTGTGGATCTTATATGTCATTTTATGACAGTTTCGGCAATGTGAATGAGAAACGTGTTGACGAATTTCTTGCTGATAGGAAAAAGGTATATTATACGATACTTTTTTTAAATATTCGTATTAAATTTTATTTTTAATTATACAATTTTTACTGAAATTTAAGATTTAGATTTTACAATTTTAGCAAAAATTGACATTTGGCATAGCATACATTTCGAAGATGGAAAATTTTAAGTTTTCCTACATATTTAATACCTGTTTTCTTGTTTTAAAAGGGGGATTTGTTTTAATTGGAATCTTCATAATAAGTTGATTCATTTGAATATTCCTAAGAACTTTTTCTTCGAGAAACTCTAGTATGTGTTTAATGTGTGTGTGGGGGTATATTATAATGTCTATTAATATGAAAAGTTTTAGAACATTTTTCATTTTAATGATGTAGTTTTACAGACCTTAACAATAGAAATATCTAGCTTTTTGCAGATTTATTACAATTTCTTTTCTTTTCAGTTTTGATTAGGTTTGTTAGGCATTTTATTTTCCTCAACCAATCAGACATGCCAAGTTTATTAAAAATGAGCATTTTCCTAAGGTTTTAAGATGGAGATTTTAAATATTCTAGCATATTTAATGCAAATGATCTCATCCCTAATGATCATTCTTTATTTTTAGGTTTTTTTTTCTAGTCATTTGATTATCAGATATGGCAATTTTTGCAAACAGCACTTTGTTTTGCAATTTCTCGAATTTAATAACTTTAAAAATTCAAAATTATTAAAGGTCATTAAAATGTCCTTAGAAAAAAATTAGCCCTTTTCTCAAAATAGCTCCCTCTCTTTTCATTTATAGAATGAATTCTATTTACTCAAATCAGTTATGCAAAATACTGATTAATTACTATTTAAATATTGATGTTTTATAATATTTTTTTTAGTCTGTTGTTGGCTGGTACCGATATAGAAGAAATCTTGTTGCCTATCCAAGTTCCCGAGAAATGATCATTCATAGGAATCTAAAGAATCTATTCCCGGGGAATATTTCTTTTGGTGATGAGTACTTTGCACTCGGTGTGTTTGGTTCCGCTTGTTATCCATCAACTGCTACTCACACATATGACTACACCTTCTTCAATCAAAGGGCTGAAAGGTTATCAATATTTTTTAATCTAATTAACTTGTAATGCTTTATACTTATTTACAAGATTCATTTATCATTCAAAGACTTGCTCATATTTATTATGTTTCTTCTAGCTTTAAATCATTGAATATCACCTTGTTAAACCTTGGAGACACCAAAACTGAATATCGAGGTGGTTCGTTATCTGGATCATTCATCAACTCATCTACATTTAACTCTGTTTTGGATATTCCATGGTAATTACTTTATTAGTATTAAAACAGGGTTCGAAATTAGTGGTCATCATTCATATTGTGTACTTAAAAATTTCAATTTGACAACCATAATTTTTCACCCAGTCGCCCTAAGTATAAAAAATTATATTTGTGTAAAATTACGGTCGTCAAACTGAAATATTTTAGTGCAAAATACAGAAAATTACTACTAATTTTGAACACTATATTAAAACCATAAAAAAAAAGCACTATTCAATTGTATTGTAGTTGAGGATATACACAAAAATTTTCTTTAAGAGGTTAATATGTAGGTATTAATATTAGGGATGAACCGGATAGTGGTTTTTGCCGGATATCCGACAATTTTCTTTTAACAGTTTTTAATAAACTTCATATTCATACTGATTCGAAGCCACCGGAGCTGTACTGTACGATGCGTTTGAAAATATAATTTTGATGTATTTCCAAATTGCTGATCTTAATTGCGCTATATTTAAATGCTAATAACTAGATCTTACTAGACTGGAGAATAAAACAATTTCTAATATATAACGAACAGAGATGTAGCTATGCACCCTACGCACAACTACGCGCGTGGATTGTTAAAACTCAAAAGATACTCCAAAATGGCTAGTGGCTGGTTTCGAATGTCTGCAGCATATCTATCTTCCTAGTACTGTCTACCACCGTGTCTAAAACACACTTGGTCAGTTTTTAACAAGAAAATTATCACTTCATTATTTACCCACATTAGTCAGAAAAATTCAAAGGGAAAGCTGCAGAATACATTGGTAGTATTTTCAGGAAAATACTTAAGATGAGGACAAAAGATTATAGATTGCCACAAAAAAATTGTTGTGTTTTATCATCCGGATATCCAGCATGGTAATCGGATATCTGACACTTTGCTTCCGGATATCGGGTAGTTAGAAATCAGCCGGATACCGGATAAGTTACCGGATATCCGTTCCATCCCTAATTAATATATATATATAATTGCACTTAAAATCCCTAATATTACTTAAAAAAAATTTTATTGGAACTGGATTCCCCCTGTTTAGCACACTTTTTATTGTACTACGAGTTTCAAATCTTATTTTTTACCCACCGAACCTCAGCTGATTTTCAAAATCGTAAAGTGTTCTATGCTTTTAAGGATAAGATATATTTTTTTATGTTATACCTAGGGTACAATATTTAAAAAAATATCTGCATTAGATATGATAAATATTGTAAAATTGAATATTTTTTATATATTTTAAAGTTGAGTGCATACTAAAAAATACTACAGTTCCTTTGACGTGATATCCCTTAGTAAGGATTTCAGTTTAATGTATCGCTTCTCAAAAACAACTTTTAATTTTTTTATTAAATATATAATGGTAATTTAAAACGTATAGTAAAAAGTTACAGAATTATTATTGGCAATCTTACCACCTATGTTGCTTCATGGGTCCTACTCGTTATTCTCAGTTAAAGAATTAAATAATAAACTTGGGTATACTATATAAAAGTATTAAAGAGTTATTTATACTAAAGTGATTTATTGGTTGTTTTTTTATTCAATTTGGAGTATATTTTCTTGATTGTAGAGAATGAATTAGTATAATTCTAATTGTTGAAGTGTTACTGAATAAACATATCAATACAAAGATGGTTAGGTTGAATAACTTTTTCCCTTTTAAAAACAATTAAAAGCCTTTTCCAAAATTATAAAATATATTAAGGAGGAATATTAATTTTTTTTTAAATTATAATTGTATAAATACACAAAATATTTTTAAAAGAGACTTCTGAAAGCAAAAGCCACTGTTCCTTTTTCTTTACTCTTAGTAATTACTATATCCTAAACACTGATATAAATCTAAACATTTCTTTCGCTTGTAATCTTTCTAAACTTCAATTGGTCTCGCAAGATTTGCAATTTATCAACAGCCTTGATATTTTCTAGACTTAAGAAGGTGGGTGTTTGTTTTTAACGTGGAATTCTGGTTGAATTTACAACCAGCCATCCTGTAAAGATTAAACAGATTCTCTGAATAAGTTTTTCAGTTTTTGATATTATATTAAAGCACTTTGTGATAACTTATTTCAGTCCTGCTTTTTAATTACTTGCAATATTTAAATTTGTGATCTTTTGTAAATAGATAAATGCTGTTTTATCATTTGCTGTTATGTTTTGACATATATGGCAGAAACAATATTAAAAAAATCGATTATTTTCTCTTAATGTATACGCTATTTCAATTTATTTTCATAGGGATTTCAGCAGCTGTTGGCAAACTGAAGATGCTGTTCAGCAAATGCATAAGATGTTAAGAGAAAAATGTGATGTAAGTAAATGTTATCTATGGCTAAGTAGATAAAGTGATGTGACTTATTTAGAAAAAATTCTCAAAACATTTATGAATAAAAATTTTATTATTCTATATGTCATAAAAAATAAAATGAACTACATATTACACCAATACTGTCTCATAATCTTCAAAGCATTCAAAATATATTTAATCCTACAAAAAGGTTTTATAAGTTGTAAAAGATTTTATTATGAATATGTAATTGATCATATATATCTTTTAGAATTTAGCTGAAGAGTTAGCTGCATCAGAATCTGTTAATAGCATTATTGAACAGGAAGTACAGCAGCTAGATGCAGAATTAGAAAGCTTAACTGTGAAAGGTATTTTAAAAGCTTGATATCCTTTATATTATTAAATATTCATAATGTTTTTTTTACCTAAAAGTTATATTTAAGAATAAATCTGATAAAATTGTTTTCAATTTAGAAAATTTAATATCTTTTCATTTTGTTTTAAGAAAATTTAAAACATTGTATGTTTCTTCTATTTTTTTATATTTTTAATTTACTCTGTGTTTATAGAATGTATGAAAGTAACTTTTTTAGAGACTGTTGAAGCCAATAACAATGAAATGGAGTTGGATAATTCAGAAAATATTCCACCTGAAAAGATCACTCTTCCTTTATCTGCCAAACATACTAAATTGTTTGGAAAGAGGAATCTAAAAGATCTGATTGATTTAAATGAAGAATTGCATCCCATATATGGTAAATGTGAGTAATATAATATTTTTTAATTCGTCATAACTTTTTAATTACATGTAACCAAACGAAAGTTATCAAATCACATAATTTAATGTGCCTGCCCGACTCAAAGGTATCCATACTGAGGAATACTATTCAGAAATCTCCATAGTAACACTATGGTGTGAGCCTTCTGTGTGCCGTTAAAGCACTGGCAGAGCCAGTGCACAAACTGATAGATATGTCGATAACAGCAATCTCTACAGCTAGATTGAAAAAAAATGCAGATCTCTTGGCCAAAAGAGGCCCTTGCTACATAGGTTCAAACTTCAGCTGCATCTTAGTTATAATTTTACTGGCTAAAAGGGGACGTGTCTAATTACAAAGATTAGCCACTATCCCACATATCAGTTTTGATTATTCTAGTTGACTGATTTTCAATGTTATATGTCCTAATACTATGAAAAGACTCCTTAACGAAGCAGAGTTATCCGCAACCCATATTCCTGCTCAGTCTGTCTACCAAACAGAATTTGTGTTCTCGTTCTATGATGCCTTCTGAAAGTGTCATAATGATGCTGACCACTTCCCAAATTGCATTTCCTAACATAGGTAATCGAGTAACCCTAACCCAACAATGTCCTAAAAGAAAGTTATAAAGAAAATAATATTAAAAATCTCTCTATATATATATTTTACATTTTTATGTCAATCATAGACTAGCATATAATATTTAATTAACAGATGTATATCTGTAGCAGGTAAAACAAAATATTCCTTTGAAAATAGTTATCAATTTTATAACAATTATCAATTAGTACATATTTTAAAGCTATTTAATTCTTCCATTTAAATTTTTTTTTTAAATAATTAAAACATATTAATTTTATTAACATTAACACTTCGAGTACCATAGTGGTCGTGTATGTGGTTGCAAATACAGTTACTTCAGCGAACCCTGATAAGGTAAACACCAATAGATCTCTATTCCTGTGAAACTGATTAAAGAACCATGAGAGGTCTCTTTGTAGAGGTTCACTTGTTTCTAAAAGTTTTATTTTTAAAAATAATCTCAGTTTTACAAAATTGACATTCTTGTGCTTCCCTTGTCAAGTTTAGTCAACAAATTACTTTTTTCCCATTCTCTTAACTAATTTATAAAAAATTTTATGTGTGGTCAAAACGTTCTACGACTGTAAAATCATTTGCAATTATTTCCTTGTATTACAGATTTTCCGCAAAATCGTGCCCAAGAGCCAGGCTGTTCATTTCACTTTTCAGGTGAGATGACTGGAATTAATTATAATTTCCTTCCACCAAAGAAGAAAATTAAAGTTATCCTTCAGGAACGCAGGAGAATATTAGATCATGATTACGAAATTGGATCTGATGAAGATCCACCTCAGAATTTTGTGCCGGAAACTGATGAAGAAAGTTCTGATACTTATGAAACAGGTGGCTTTTTATCTTCAGATGCATCAGGATATTTGCAAGAAGAAGGTATGTTAAAAGTATTTTACCTCAATTAGCAGTCTATTATTTAGAACTTATTTAATAATTAGAATCAACACTTATAATGAAGTTTAGTTTACTTACTTTAAAAAAATTGAATAAAAATATAATTTAAAAAATAATTTTTATATGAAAAAAACCTTGTATAAAACTAGCAAAATTGACATAGACTGATAATACTTATAACAAACTTTTTGAAAACTAGCCATAAACTTGTTTCTTTTATAAAAACTACCATTAATAAGCTGCACACAAAATATTAATCAAGCTATTGATAGCAAATATAAAAATTATACAAATTCGTTCAGTGGTTTTCAAGTTATGAAACTCTTATATACACATTGCATATTTGTTTCAACACTAGAACTACCAGAATCGTCTGTATACCTATTTCTAAAAAATCCGTCATTTTGACATGTAAAAAAATTTATTTTTTAGTTTATATTTTATTAAAATTGAAGCATTTTTATTTTATGGCTTACTGATAGTCTGCCTAGAGCTCTCCAGACCCTGGAAGAATAAATTTTTTTCTATAAATGCTTACTTCAATAGTCTCTTTGTGCAAAATCCATACATGGATAACTGTTAAAGTTTTGAAGGGATCATTTAAAGAATTTCTAGCCATTTGCTGCATCCACTCCACATCCACTCCAAACTTCGTTTCATTGTAAAATGTTACTCTTTCAGAGATATGTTTAGCATAGCTTTTTATTTTTACGTTAAAAATCAGCATTAATATATCTTTTGTATTTGTAAATTATGAGTGCATATTCATCTGATATATAAAGTTTTGTAGGAATCATTCATAGTCTCCTTCTGTTCCTTTTCAGCAATTATTTCCCCTTGGTGTACCCTGTTAGTGCATAAAGTCCTTACATAAGTTGTTTGGTTTAGGAGCATTTTTTTCTTTCAAGGAAGCAACTTTTGAAAATAAAATATAAAAAAAATTGGTTTTATTTCATTGAAGGCCTTGGCAAGCTTGAGAATGACGAATTTGCTCAATTGTATGTTTAATGATCTTATTTCCTTTTCAAAACTTCTATTTCAGCAAAATGCACTGTTAAAATATCCACTCCCGCTATCAACTTTCCTGTAATCGTAAATATAGACTAGCAAGTTCAATCTCACTAAATTTTCAAATAGCATTCATGGTCCCTGCGAACTGCAACTGTTCAATTTATCTCTGAGCTTTACAGAAATATTAAAAGATTTTTAAATAAATCATCTGTAATTTCACCGAAATATGCATAATGTTATATTTATTAACTTACTGGAATGATTCTGTCAAATGAGATAGTCTGGTAGATCTAGGTATACTACATGTATAACATCTAAATTTAGTATATATAATAAAATCTAATGTATGCAAAGACTCTTAGTTATAAACTAATTAAAGTCATTATAAATTTATTTTTAAAAAAATCTTTGATATTTCAGCAATCTTAAAACAAAAATCCAAATTCCATCAAAATGACCAGTCTGGTGATCAATTTAATCAAATTTAATATTTTCACAGACTTACCAGGTCCATCATCTAAATACCTTGAAAAAAATGATGATGAACCCAAAGTAAAAGTGGTTTACTTAGATGGGAGAGCTTCTGATGCTGACATTCACTGCCCTGAATCGGTGGCTGAAGAAATAGTGGAAACTATGATGCCTGAAACTCCTTCTGATTCAGAATTATCTACAAATCCTGACTCTCCTGCTGATATAAGCAATATATCTGAGGAAAATGGTAATTTTTCACTATTTGAATGTGTAAAGTAGTTTAATTTTACTTTTGATATACAAATATTCTATATTAAATAGAGAATTTCATTTCATTTCCAGCTTCCCTTTTTAACTGTTCCTACATTCATTTTATAGTTCATAAAATTAAATAAATCCGTTTATTTTATCTTTAATGAACATTTAAAATTTAATTCTCTGTTAAATATGCTTCTGTACTTGTTTAAGGACAGTAATTATCTTTAAAAAAAATCCATACTCGGTTTAAAAAAATCAGCAAGTCCTGGATTACAGTGTAGTTAGAAAAAAATCCCTATTAGTTTTTCATAGTCAATTTTAATTAATTTTTTTGTATAATTTTTTCACATTGATAGGAAATACATTTTACAATATATATTAAGAAGTAATATATCTCTACATGAGGCATTGAATTTTTATAAATAAATTTATGTTATAGTAAGATATTATCTATTTAAAAATAATTCTCAATTTGAAATACTCAAAGTGATGCATTTTAAAAATGCTTCTCATTGATAATTACTCTAATTAAATAGTTTAGTACCAAACCTGTGTAAATGACGTTTTGGTTAAATGGAATTTAAATGTTTATTCTTACCTTCCAATGAAGTACACTTGGGCAAAAAGTTTTGAAGATAAAAAAATTTACTTAATTCATTTTAGTGTGTCCTGAATATTTTAATAGAATGCAGAAGGATATTTTGAAGAGAATAATTTTGCTAGTACGGAAAAACTCTAAAAATGGACTGAAATTATTCTGGCACTAAACTATGGAATTTCTTTATTTCTTTGAATGAATTTGTTTAATTGAGTCTATTATATATATATATATATATAAATAAATTTATATTTTTAGTTGCTTCTCCAAAAGTTGTTGACAAAGATGATGGAATCCAGAAGGATAAATAAGGTAAGTAATAATGAAATATTTCAGGCAAGTATTTTCAACACATTAAATCTTTTGTTTTTATTTACTTATTGTAAGTTTTTCATATTCAGTATTATTCAAATTAAAAAGTATGCATATGCCCTCTTTACTTGTTGTATTTGGTCAACTTAACTGTCACCTATTTTACTTCCAGAATTTGTTAAAGGGAAGGAGATACTTATAAATTACTAAAAAATATATTTTCTTAAAGTAGGAAATCTGTTGCACATTTTAGTACCTTATTTTTGGTGTTATGATAAATAGACCATGTTGAAGGTAATTCTCAAATTTGGTCTAATGTATGCTGTATACATAGGAATATAAAACTTTGAAGATAATATTTTCCTATAAAAAAAATTAACTTCGGTTGCATTTTTTCTTAAATAAGTTAACTGTCTTTGGTTTTTCTCTTTATTTATTTGCAATAAATAAATATGTTGTTATATTTGATCAATTGGAATGAAGTGAAAAATATAAAATTATTTTTATTTACAAAAGAAAGGTTGGTGCATTTCAATATTCCTTCAAAAATTGTAAAATCGTTTTTTACTTGAAATAATCAATTTAAAGTTAACGATATTATTGAACATTAGAAAACGGTGCACAGGAGAAGATGTGGGGGAAAACATATATATGCAACATTGAATAATATTTCCCCCCTCTTAATTGGACTGTGTTATATATAAACTATCAAACCACACTTGCAATAAAGTGAGATACTATGCAGTAAATTTGGGTTCAATGCACATCTTAATTATTAGTCTAAATTGTCGAGAAATATAATTTGTTTGAGGCTTATAAGTTTTAGTGAATAACTTCTATTTTGTACAAATATAATTGAAGATGTGTATGCAAGCTCCGCTTTTTTTCTGATTTACACTTCTTCATTTATTCCTATAATAAAAAAATCTACTATCGATTAGTGCAATAACCAGACAGCTCTAAGCAATTGCTATAGAGATATAAAGGAAAAGGAGCTGTACTTTTGTATTATGCGATGCAAGAAATATTCAGTGTTTTTTGTCCTCCCTGAACAATTTTGAAAACTGGAGCTGCCTTGTTCTTGCACCCACTTGTTCAATTCTAACTCAATTTCTGATATATTGTGGGTTGAAAGCAGTATGCATAACACTTTCCATAGCTTTTATTGCTATTTACCATATTAATTATTTGAATTTTTTTAGAATTTATTGTGAGTTTAGTTTAAACAAGCAAACATTCATTATGTTTGGTAATTTCTCATAAGAATTTTAACTATGAACTGTAAATCAAAGAATCTCTCATAATTAAACATTTGCATGCATTTTTACCATCACAAATGTTACAAAGGTAACTGAGCATATTTTGTTCACTATTTCTATTGTTGAATCATGTTTTCCCCCCTGGCATTCTTGACTGTTTTAAAGTTTGTCTACATTCAATATTTATTTGTCAGTATTGGTATTTTATTAAATGAATCGCCCCTGCAAAACATTCTCAAGAACTCATTTGAATTCTAAAACTAAGGTTGAAGAACCTGCCAAGTTATCTTTGAGTGCTTTAATGTTTATAGACTTTGACTGAGTACTAAATACTGGATAATTCCTACAAACTTATAATTAAATTATTCACACTTTTAAATTATAGTGATACTTGTTATACAAATACTGACAGTCGACCAGTGTTTACTCTAGAAATAAAAAGGGGCAGGGCGCTATTGGCAGGAAGAGGGCATCCCGTTTTTGAAAAGGCACTTCTTTGTTTTCAAAAGAACACTTAAAAAAAAGTTGGAGTGGGCGTGAGCAGCTGTTAACACATCGAAGGTGCTCAATTCTTAGCATGAGGGTAGCGATCAAATCATAGAGGTACATCACATGCTAAAAAATAATTTGACATGTAGCAGGAAAATCCGTTATGGTCCAAATGTCCTCATGCCTATTTAGGTTGCATAGGGTACCAACTCGGGTGTTGTCCTCATCGTATAACCATGGTTCAAAATTACGGAGCAGTGTTCCTGTGTCTTTTTATTTTTAGTTGTTTGGATCTCGAACCGCCGCCAATAATCCACTGTGCAGCTCTACTGCAACATTAATTCACTAAACAAGCATTTAATAAAAATTCTGATTGATTGGTTAAATATCGTCGCTCTATAGCTGCACAGTGGACTACTGCCGATGGTTCGGGGACTATCACGAAGGGACCTGGAAAACAATGCCTCACATTTTTTAACGATGATCAGATGACGAGGTGGACACCTTAGCCAATGAACCTCAATAGACATCCGCACATTTGACTACGATCAGGTTTAATGTGCACCAGTCCCTTATACACGCGGCGGAAATTGTAGATATTTTTAGACAACTCTTTTAATAACGAATCTGGCAACCCTCCAATTCAACTTGTCAAGTCCATGTAGATATTAAAAGCACTGTGACCATGATGTCGGCATCCGGCTAGCAATCGGACGATTGTGAGTTCGAATCGAAGAAGACTTGACAAAAGTTAACCTGTAACGATCAGAACAGGGTTGCCATGTTCACTCCTAAATTACAAAAGTCATACAAATATAACCTCAATTATTGCCGATGCGTATATGTGACTTCCAATGCCCTGACACCTATTGTGGTTGTTCCGGGTGCCAGCTCAGGTATTGTCCTTGTCATCTGACCATGATTAAAAAATATGAGGCAGTGTTGCCTGGTCATTCACGAGGCAGTGTTCCCAGGTCTTTCCCTAGAGATAGATTCCGAACCATTGCCAATAGCCTAATGTGCAACTGTAGTGTGATGTTAACTAATCAGCCAACCATCCTAGGTGTTTTCCTGGTCATTTGGCTGGTAACTTTAGTAAGATGTTTTTTCAACCAACCAATTCTAATTGTTTCCTAGATCCCCACCGTCAATAGCCCATTGTATAGCTTTGTTCTAGTTGTAGTGATTACTTATTCCTGATTAATTAATCACCCTTTCAGGCTTAAGACTCAGAAATAAATTTAATCTTAAATTTAAATGACTTGCATTTTAAGTGACAAACGAAGCTTTGTATAATAAAACTTATATAATAGTATCTGAAAATTTTAGTATGAGCTTCACGAGAAAGAAAAAATGAACTTTTTATGTTTTAAAATCTATTTGAAAAATACTGTTACCTCTATGTTGTATTTTATTTTTTACTTATAGTGCAAATGTGACTTCATATTAATTTGAAGCTCTGTTCCCATAATTAATAAAGTAAGTGCAATAAATAATTAATAGATTAGCAAAGCATGTCATTGTGTAGATGGTTTTTCTAGCTTTCTATTAATATATTTTCAATTGTAGCAAAGCATATCATTGTTTTAGGTGGTTTGTCTAGCTTTCTATTAATATATTTTCAATTATCTTTTATTAAGAGATGCACTATGTTTGCTACCTAAAATATATTTATTATCAGAAATATTATTATTAATATATTTATTATCAGTTCTATCAGAAATATTATTATTAATATATTTTCTATATAATAATAATAATATAGTTCTTAATATAGTTCTATCAGAAACTGTATCTTCACCAAACACTTTCAATAAATTTCTACACTCTTCTGTACCA
This sequence comes from Troglohyphantes excavatus, assembly GCA_963932185.1. Taxonomy (NCBI): domain Eukaryota; kingdom Metazoa; phylum Arthropoda; class Arachnida; order Araneae; family Linyphiidae; genus Troglohyphantes; species Troglohyphantes excavatus. The sequence continues at coordinate 69,422,576 of OZ010672.1, forward strand.
TTTTTTCCTTGTTGGAATTTGTACAAAATACATTGGCGTAAATGAACTTTATCAGTAGCCATGGGTACACGATAGCGTCTCACTTAATACTAACATGAGTCATCTTCGTTTTAGTTCATTTGCTAGGTCAGTATGTATACATTCAGTGATAAAGAGAGAGCCAAATATGTGTCAAATAAATATGCGCATACTTGTTGTAACCGGAACGGACAGAATTTTACGGTACACCTTATATTTTCTTGAATAGTTTAGTTAGCCAGTAATATTGAGTAAAACATACTAAACAGATTTTTACTTTTTTTGTAATTTGATTTTTTTATCCGCATTAAAAGAAGGTATCCTGCATATCCCACATTTTTAATATGGCTTGTTGCTTATTTTACTATTTGTCATGACATTACTTTTAGATATGTGTAGTGTAATTCGTTATATATATATTATAAATATTATTACTGACATTAAACATTCAGAAGTGTATAAATTATAAATAAAAATATTTAAGTTTTTGCAAATGGAAATACTACTCATAAATTATTAAAAAAATTAAGCAATTTACAGAATTGTAATACTTTGCCGCACGGTTCTTACGATCTTTAGAAACTCCTTATCTTCGTTTCATATCTTTGAAGAGTCCTTATAAAATTCTTAAGAACTCTTTATTTTTGTAGTGTCCTTGGAAAGTTTCTAAAGGCTATTAGAAAAACCTTAAAATGACTATCACTTAAATTATTTTACTAATTGCTTTTACAAAAGGTTTGGTCTGAATGTGCATAAAACACAACTTTGCACCTGAGTAGAAAACCCACAGCTTTTTTTGCACTCAATAGCTTTTAGCTGATTGCACATATTTTCCTCTTATATTTATTTAAAGATTTTTTTACTATGAAGCCAATTTTTTAAATATAACTTTTCATTACAAATGTATACAAGTTCGCATTAACAAAAAAGGTCTTTATAAGTTGATTTTAAGGTCCTTAAAAAGCCCTTGGACACTGCTTATTTTTGTTTTTGGAACATGTGTACGAACCCTGTGCTTGCGTGAAAAATCTTTCTACTACCTTCATTTCCCCCTATTCTTCTAAAACAATGGTTCCCTATCCGTGGTCTGGAAGATGGTCCAAAGTAGTCTATTTAATATTTTTCATATAAAGGTGTGTGTATATAAAAATATAAATTTTGTAACTGAGTGTGTGCAAACCCTTCTATTGTGTGTCCTTTATCTATTATGGAATTTCATTCCTTTGGATAAAGTTCTAACTGTAACCTTAAGCCTGTAAACTGAGGGAAATTTTTTAATTACCTTTTATTTCTACAGTTGTAGATTTCAATGTTATCTTCTAATTTAGTATTGCAAAAGTGTTTAAAATAATCCTACTGATGTTTCTTTATAAAACTACAAGAATTAACTTTTGGCTTAAATATAACTTCTTGTTTTATACATGCATTTTTTTTAATATAGACTATAGAAATCTATTATATGTACAAAACATGTCTACTCTCTATTGTTATTAATTTGTTAAGAAATCTAAGATATTAAAGATAAATGCTAAAAATTATTGATTTTACATTAAAGATAGATGGGGATCATTTAATATTAAAGATGTAACCTGGAGAGATTCCAAATTAAACTGTTATATTACCCTACTCTTTGTTGACTACTGTTTCTTTTAACTTTTTTTCAAAAAAAAAATTCTGAAATAGTTTTAAAAGATCTCTCATTTCTATAAATTATTTTTATAGGGACTGAAGCTTCTGCTACTGCCACAAAAGTTGCTAAGCCATTTGTTATTTACTGCAGGCCGGTAAGGCCAAACGTTATTTTCTGCAAGCCGGCGGTGTTCAAGAAAGAAAACACTCCTGATCCTAAGGATTAAATTTTAAAGTGTTTTTAATCCATGGTGTATATGCATTTCTATCCATTTGTACAATAAATATCACTTTTAAAAACGTTACAAAATCACGTTTCTTTTCATGTTTTTACCATTGCAAAAATATAGGCTAATTATATAATTCATCTGAAAAATACGGAAAACTTGTAATTGTCAGAGTAAATGATCTAAAAAGTTATTCAATTATTTTAAATATTTTTTTTATATATATATTCTAGAAAAGTTAGATTTTTTTTAAAAATAAATATGAGTTAGTTGCATCCTATTGCATTTTGCTTGCTTCTTTACCATTTTCCTTTTCTTCAGAACAATAAATGAGTAAAAATGTCAAGTTTTATTTCATTTTTTCAGGTTAATATCGTGTTCTGCCAAATTGGATACATATATAATAACATATATAATAATTACATTGGATAAATTGCTAATAAAATTAACTAGAAAGAAAAAAGAGTGTTAAGGAAATATTAAATCCTGATTATTTGCACTAAATAGAACTTCAAATTGCAATTTCACACAAATTATGTTTTTTGACTTTGGTAAATTTAAATGTCACAGAACTTTTTATCTTAATTTTGAGAGCAATCCTGCTGGAAAATAAGATATTGTGCCTTAGTGCACAGATGTGTTAAGTGCACTTTTTGTGGATTTGAGGTAACGAGCTTATCCAAATCCTCAAATTGTAATCTATATAGTATAAAATTTTGGTATGTGAGAATTATCTTAATTAGCAGAAAGCCCTGATGATTGTTAGAAGCTTTACAAATATTGACAACCTAACAAGAATGGTCCAGGGTAGTATCTCATAACTATTCCCCAATGAATAATTAATCTAACTTCTTAAAATCAATTACTCCTGTAGAATGAGAAAGATTGGAAGATTTTCCAACAGCTGCTTAGATATCCGAGATATACAAGGTGTTCGAAAAGCATCTTTACACAAAATATATGCACTTATGTATTTTTAAATGGAGTATCGAAAGTTTTTTTGACGATGTTTAGAGCATTTCAATGTGTGCACCATTATAGTCATAAGCATCACATCGAGGTAGTAAGAGATTTGCAACAAGGTTTCGTGAAACATTAGAAAACCGGCAATCTCAATGGTCGCTGTAATTCGACTTCATTATGTCAGTGTCATGAATAGATTTGTAAACAATGCTTTTCACATATTCCCATAAAAAAATTTCAAATAGCAAAATATCTAGAGATTTATGTGGCCATGGTATTGGACAGCCTTGTTCAATCAGTTCCATTGCGACTAATGATCCACTTATTGAAATGTTCTAAACACTAAAAAAAAAACCTCTTTGACACGTCCTTTATTAAATACAAAATCTGTTAATGCATATCTATTTGCTTTTTTAAAGTGTAGGTACTGTTTGGAAATGTATACGTGATTTGATATTCCGACTGAAAAGTCTGCTAACTATTTATTATCCCGGATAAACTTGTTGAGCATTTACCGAATTACACTACTAAATGATACTTGCCGTTAATATGAATAAACCAACTCGAATGGATTCAATTCAATGGGTCCTCACGACAAAGTTTAATTATAGGGTCAGAGTGATGTTGACCTGAGGTCAGCTGAATAAAGGATAAAAATGAAGGTTTTAGATGAATTTTTTAAAAATATTATTTAAACTTAGTTCTGTTCATTGCGAGTCTGTATTTTCTCAAATTCCTGCAAAAATATATATAATTAACATACCAATTTTAAACTTAAAGTGCAATTAAGTTCGTTATTTTACTTTAAATAAAAAAAGATTTATTAATTGACTGCCTTTTGCCAACTGTATTATTTATTGTATTTTGTTATTTCTTGGTATCTATTCACCTCTCCTATCATGCTAATAAATCTCGGATACAAATGCTTGAAGTTTTTAACTATATAACTTTTATTTGTAATGTTACAAGAACAGAAAAAAATTAAGTTTTGTTGATTATGTTTATAGTATAAAGAATTACAAATGGCAGGGATGCTCAACGTATAGTTTTCTATCTGTTTTCCGATTGTGACTGATAAGAGATTTAATGGGATCCAGTACTTAAAATCTGGAAGGGGAAAATTATTCATTTGAAAAAAATATAAACATCCATACTAATAAAATTACAGGGAAGTTTTTGTTTGTGAATTCTAATCTCTGGATACTTGGATATAATGTTTTTGATAAATCTTGGGAAAATAATAGTTCTCGCTCGGATAAAGGTTTTAACGTTTAGTTTTTATAGATTTTTTTCTCTACCTGACGAATTGTGATTTATATCCTGCAACTCAATTTAAATCCCTTAACCTTGAAACTTGGCTTGCATAATCCTGATGACAATACAATATTAAGAGGCAAAATTATAAATACTAATTAATAATAAGCTTTTTTTGGAATTAAAGAATTGGCTCGCAACAAAATAAAATCCTACACCAACAGCAGAATACTTATAATGTTTCGCGCTAAGAGGTGCAATTGATCAGTATACTCTTTGACTTGTATTTATGAAACAGTTGTATAAGCTATTAATTTGCTTTTGAGGTAAGCAACTTTTCCGATTTGAAATTTTAATTCTATAAACACATTGAAATTTTTCTTAAACTTATTATTTGCAAACCCAAATTTTAATAAAACAAACTGAACTTGAAAAAGAATATAAATGATGCATGTCCATAAATATACAAATATATCTTTTTTTTTTTAAAAATTGCAGAGCATTGCAATTTATTCTTCCACATAAAAATTGGTCAATTGCTTTACCGTTAAAATCACCTGAATATCTTTATTTTAGTTTGAAGAACTAGGAAAATTTACTTTTACTAGCATGAGAGTGAATTTAATTTTATATGTCATAGAAAATTTAACAGATAAAAAAAATTCGGGGTTTGGCATCCTAAGCACAAATTCTTTTCTGACGTCAACATGCATGTTTAGGGCATTTTTAAATTTGAAATTGAGACAGTGTCTGAATGATGCTTCTTTTTCTTTCTGCAGCTTTGAAAATAATAATCATAAAAAGCGTATTACCTCACTATTATTCAAATAAGTACTATTATATAAATTGAATACTAACCCCACTATAACATAAATTGAAGAATCAAATTCAAAATTAAACTTTTTAAGAATGATTACATAATAAATAATATTCATATAATTTACTTTTGAACATTTTTTTTTATAGTGTGTTATGGAAAACTTCAATGGTATTCAATTTGTAAGAATATTTTATTCCACTCCTCTGTGCAACAAACATGCCCATTTGCATATTTTTCCAAATATTTATACATAACTGTGGTAGGGAAAAACAATTCGGTTCTAAAAAATTAATAAATTGTCACCACATCTTTGTAATAAAGCATCTACATACTTGATAATTTTTATATACTTGTTTATTTTAAATTATAATTTATTCTATAGCCATGGTAGCCATTGTTCCACAACTAGGTTTCCACATTTTCATGCATGTACTGTTGATAGATACCACAGTACTGTTCTGTTGATAGGATTATTGAAACACTAAAACTATTACTTAAACAATAGAATTTATTATCTTGAAAGTGAATTAACTCCAGAGTGAATAAGTAACACTGATGCCATCAAATAAGCTATACATTTAGTTGATATGCAAAACTTTCAAAAGGACATGTGGATTAAAAAATAAATGGAACGCTCCAACCATATCAAAAGGTGTCCAGAAATATTGCAGATAGAAACCTGGTACAATTTCTTTCAACAATTTAAATCTGGAGAACCTACATAAATATCCTTTTTCCCAATTGCATGTAACTTATCATTTCATACAATTCGTTTTAAGTTTCACAATGCATGTGCATGCCAATTGGGTATGATTTTACATTTGACGTAACAAAATATATCAAAACCTTGCTTTTACAAATCTGTATACATCCATAATCAACTCAATATCATACATCAACAACATATATATTATAATCCATAAACTGTTCCTCAAACCTTTAATCATTAAAATTACTGAAACTTTTATAAAGTGGTCAACTATAGTAAATTCTAGACTAGAAAATTTATTTAAAAACAGAATTCAATGTTGAGTTACATCTCCTACATTTAAAGCATACTTAAATCAATAAAAAAATATGTAATTAAAATTAATTTAACTATAAAAACGAACTATAAATTAATTGTAATACAAAATTGGTGTTGCCAGATGAGACATTTTAACTGGCAATTTTAATATATATAACCTGCTTTAAAAATATTTCCTAATTCTTTTTTTTTCACCAAAATAAGGATTTTGTAAATCATGTATAAAAACAGACTTAACCTAATTCTAAAATAAAGTAAAGTTTTGAATATTTTAATGTAAAAAGTTTTTATTATTGTCATAAACATTAAAAGTCATCCAAATATTCCATAGAAATGGCCTTGTAAAATAAAAAATATAATACAAAATTAATTTTAATCATAGCTGCTAAATGTAAAGTTTATGGGAGTATTTTAAAAACAACTATATAAGAAGCATTTATATTTATCAGTAAAAATCTGAAAGTTAGTTATATCATTTCTATAAATAAATCATTACACTAACACAGACATGTGATTGGACAACAAAACATTAGCTGAAATTTTATTTTTATGGTGACCAATAAGCACATTATTTAAATGAAATCGATCATTGAATCAAATTAAAATTCGCAGATTTCCAATAATTGCGGAAAAATCACTTGCCTGTTTATATATGAATTATGGATTAATAACGTTAAACAAACCCTTCATAAAATATTTTAAGTAACAACATCTGGTATGATTTAGGATAACGATACATTGAAATATTTAGAAAGAAAATGCATAACAAAATTATTCATAAGTAAAAATGCATCTAACAAAAAATAACTTTAAAAACAAAAGTATGTGACAAGAACTTGTCACATCTTATCACTTTGACATATAAATTCCTTCTTATGTAATCAGAAGATACCATAGCAGCATAAAAAATATGCTATGACAAAACATATTTTACATGTATATATACAACTTTAAAAAATTAATATAAGGAATATGCAGTCTATATTTCATTGCTTAAAATGGCAATTCAAATGTGTTTACAATGCTCCTATGAAATCTAATAACCTAAACAATTAGTCTTAGGTTTAATACATGAAATTAATTCTCTACAAAAAGTAACAACTACAGTTTCATACTGTACTTAAAATAGCTACCAAAAATTCAAAATATGATATAAGTAAATATGGCTGGATAATTTGTCTACATGATGTTTGACTATTTTCATGTTTCAGCGCTTCTTCTATGACGAGCCAGGAAGAAAGTTCCAAAAACACTTTTTAAAGCTGTCCTTAAACCCTAAGAAATAGAAATGAAAGACCATGATTAAAATGTTTGTCTGTATTTATAAACAAATACTTAAAATAATGAATATATTATAATAACTATACTGTCTTTCAAGTTATCTTGACACCACTACAAAGGGTAAGATAACCAATTTACTTGATTTTGCCATGCGATGAAATATCAGTATTCCTTCACATTTACAGGTTTGTTAGATCATCAAGGTTTGCCAAAAAAACAAAGAAAAAAAGTAAAAAGTGATATTAAAGTTAAGAGAAAGATATTAAATTGAAATATTCTTTGCAAGCACTACAAGAATATATAATTAATCTATATCTAATAACGATAAAAAACAGTTTATAAAATATATTTAAAATACTTTGGAAAAGAGCATGAGTCTAATAAAATGCAATTTAATTCTCATTAGATATTTTGTAAGTACAAATAAAAATAAGAACAACAAACTACAAAGCTCTAATCCTAGCAAGAATGGTCCTGCGTAACACATCCTAACAATCCACCAATACTGATCTAATTTCTTTTTTAAACTACCCAGACTCTTGAAGAATTAATAACATTACCAAGCAAGTAATACATCACTTTATTATTAAAAAAATAACGATATCTACCTTCTGGATAAAGCTGTGATTTGTAACATTTGTACCCATGATTTCTAGTCCCATTGGATGTATTAAAAAAAATTCCAAGACTTCAACATAATAATTTGATAAATTTGAATGGCTGAATAAGGTATTTGTAGTCATCTCCTCAAATATACACATGTTTAAATTCCTAAGTCTGTCTGGCATAGTTCATTCCTGAAGTACCTTGAACCATTTTCATAGCCCTATGTTGAATTCGTTATAACAAATCAATAAAAAAAAATTAAGATAAGGTGATTTAGAATTCTAGAATTGTACTGCACTCAAAATAAGGCCTAACTAAATCCTATATAATGACAAAATTACATCCTTAGATTTATTCATTTTAATAAATTTCAACATCCTATTCTCCTTTTTACTACTAGCTATTATACAAAGATGTCCCATTAAAAAAACTCATTCACAAAAACCACTAAAAATATCAGGCATTAATTTCAGCTCTTTGCTGATAATAAATAAAATTTCTATTTGTGTATCCATGTGTAAAATCACACATTTATTAAATGACATACCCATTAAACAGTCCATTCAGGAAATTTAGTTAAACAGTTCTACAACTGCTTTGTATAACAGCTATTAAAAAGGAGAATATCTGTTTCTTGCAAATGATAGTACCAATAATTTTTAAATTATTTGCAAAGATGCTATCTTACTTTCAAGATTTTTACTAATATCACCAATAAATATAATAAACAATAGTGGCCCTAGAACAAAATGCTGTTAAACTTCACTTTTGAATTCTACCCAGTGAGAGTATTTACCCTTAATAAAGAATATAACCATGAATCTGAACCCTATCTAACTTATACAACAATGCCTCAAATAGAACCTTGTCAAATACCTTCCAGAAAAATCAATATAAACTAGATCTACACTGTTTCAACTAACAAATTCCTTAGTAACACCTTGATTAAATTTGAAAAGATTAGTAACACAAGACATTCCCTTCCTAAACTAGATATTTGAGAGCACTCTCACTGTTTACCGAAAGTATATAACAAAATTTATTTTGTCAAAGTTCACATATCTTGCAAATGACAGATGTTAAGCTGACCTGTCGATAATTCCCAGGTTAATACTTTAAGCCCTTTTTAAAAAGTGCAGTGATATTATCTACCCTTAAAATCCATTGATAGCTTCCAGAATTATAGGAATATTAAAAGATTATTAACAATACATCTCTGAAATCATTTTCTTATTTTACCAAACCTTTTGGATAAGTATTATCTGGCACAGAGGCTTATAATACTTTTCAAACAGTGAATAACATCTCCTAGAACAACATCTTCCCTGTATTTTCTAACATACAATATCTTTCGTAAAATGTCTCACATTAAAATCTTTGTTAAAAACAAAGATTTTAAAGGGGAAGGATGTTGTAAGAAAAAGTTACTGCAAAGAAAATGACTAAGAAATTGATAAATTTTTATAGTTATATTCCTTGCTCTACATCAATATGCTCTCTCAATTTCGCAAATATTTCAAATATCTCTACTATTAATAATGATAAGAAATAAAATCTAAATATTATAAAGATAAAAACCCTTTACTTATTGCAATGGTTGTCAAGTTTAAAAAAAAAAAACATGTATTAGTGGGAAGACAATTAAAGTAAATATGTTGCTGACACATGTTGTATGCTAACCTCTTAATTAAGAATTACAGCATGCGCCAGTAAGTATTGGTATTTTTGTTAAATTTTCGCAATATTCAGTATATTCTGTAATAGATGTAATTTTAATTATGCTTTCTTTACTTATTAATAATTCAACATGGAAAACATTCCAAGTGGTAAACCAACAATACAGACATAGCATCAGTATTTTACATTAGTCACAACACATACCTTGTATAATCATACAAACATATCCCACCCTGCTGGATTACAGCATTTATCTAGGTAAAAATTAAGTATAGGGAGCACTTTATCAAATCCCATTTAATTTGCCAATTTTGATAACAAACTATTTGGAGTTGCAATTTCCATTTCTAAATGATACAATGAAATGCACCATTTCACCAGAAGATCAAATTACAATATGTGTCTATTATGGTTAGACATTTTATGTCATGCCAGTGAGTTCATGAAATGATAAAATATGGTATGTGTTGACGATCAACAGAAAGATCTTAGAATGAAAAAACCTGATATGAAGTAAATTTCATTACGAGACAAGATTTTAAGAATTCTGATCAATAACAATAATAAAAAGCACCTTTTTTTATCAAAATGTCGAGCTGTATACATGAGGAGCATCTTATAAGCACACATGATAAAACTAGAACTACTGTCTAGACAGTAGTTCTAGTTTTATCATGTGTGCTTATAAGATGCTCCTCATGTATACAGCTCGACATTAAATTATTATTATTTAAAATTAAATTATACTAAATCAGGAAGGCCATTAAGATTTACAGAAATACTAAAAAAGCTTTTTCTACAAAATTTCTAGTCATGATGATGGTTGATTTCAGTACACACAAATTAATCAAGTTTTATGTTTAGAAGAGATAAAATGAATAGACTCTCAACTTCAAACACTTTTACAGCATCCAAGACTGATTTCAAGAGATAAAAAAGCATGTTATGCATGTATATTTAAGATAAAGACGTAACAAGCTAGTTGTCACATTTTAGTAAAAATTACATGAATAACACATTTTCATGACTAATCGCATGTCAGCTTTTCACCATTTATCCTGATATATATATATATATATATATATATATATGTATATATATATGTATATATATGTATATATATATATATATATGTATATATATATATATATATGTATATATATATATATGTATATATATATATATGTATATATATATATATGTATATATATATATATATATGTATATATATATATATGTATATATATATATATATGTATATATATATATATATGTATATATATATATATATATATATGTATATATATATATATATATATATATATATATGTATATATATATATATATATATATGTATATATATATATATATATATATATATATATATATATATATATATATATATATATATATATATATATATATATATATATATATATATATATATATATATATATATATATATATATATATATATATATATATATATATATATATATATATATATATATAAAGAATTCCTTCGTAGATTTAAAAGTACATATTTGTTCAGATTTAATGGAATTGAATACAAAGTTTATTCAAACAATATTTTTTTTAAAGTTGCAAAAAAATAATTGCATGAGATATTGGATAATGAATTACCTTTCTTTGGGCTTCTGAATTTTTGCAATCTGAATCTTGCCTGTGGGCATCCAAACACTTTTGATATCTCAACTAAAAGAGATGCAAATGTTTATTTTTAAATATTAATGTTCTTTTATATAACTAAAAACATTATTAATAAGAGCATTAACAGATTGCTTGCCAAATATGGATTATTTCATAACAATATATTGTAAAACACTGGTATTTATGTTCGGGCATTTAATGTGTTAACACTGGTTGTAAATGACAATGAATATTACTTTGCATGCTGCCTCAATTGTTTTGCAGAGAGCTCCAGATGATGGTTCACAATAGAAGATGTGAGCTATAAACTCATCTTGTGCAGTATGCACAATAAATCCACAGTGCCTGTAACAAAAATCAAATGTATTAATATTTCATGAAATTTAAAAGTTTTGATATTTGCAATTGGGCTTGGGCAAGGTTCGCATTACCACATCACATAAATCAACAGTCAAAATTCATCTATTTGAAAATAGTTTGGTTAATTAACGTCGCACTAGAGCTGCACAGTGGGCTATTGGCAACGGTTCAGGGTCTATCTCGAAGGAAAGACCCGGAAACACATACACATTCACACACACATTCATACATGCACCTCGTTATTTTAGAACCATGGTCAGATGATGAGGAAACACCTGAACTGGCACCCAACGCCTTTAATAGACGTCAGGACTTTGGAACCCGATCAGATTTATCGTGCACCAGTCCTGTATACACGTCGTTAATTTTTTCGGATGTTCTGGACGACTTTTCCAGTATTTTGTAGCGAAGCTGGCAACCCTCCGATCACAAGATCACTACTTTTTTTACTTTTCTTTGCTAAGTTCATCGCCTAGGATCGAACCAGGAATCTTCATATTCCCAACTGACACCTTTAATCGCTCAGCCACGGAGGCCCCCTATTTGAAAATTACCTAATCAAAATTGGGTTGTCATTTACATACAGATTTTCCCCAGTATTGATACATTACCCAGATAAATTTGCAAGTACAACTATTTTATCTTAATCAAAAATATACATTAAGAAAAAATTATCCAATGATGATATTATGGGAAGTAATCTAATGATAAGTTTGCATGCAACCATCATAATCAATAAAGCAATGTGCCAAATATTTAAAAAATTCTATGGCCTATCATTTTAACAAGAATACTACTATAACTGAAAGAATTCCTGATTAAAAATTTCAAATATCTGAATAATTCCAAATTATTATATAAAAAAACATATAAATGCCATGGTCAATCAACAAAAATTGCAAAAGCTTACATAAATTCTCAAACTTTTTTCAAAAATAATTATATTTTGTTAACATATTATAAAAAAGAAAATGTCATACTTAATATTTTTCCCAATTCCAAGAAAAGACAGAAATCTGACTCTACACTCAGCTAATTGGTTTCCATCCTCCTATAAGTGAAAATGAAACTCTTAAATTTATACAGAAGTTGTTTATGCTTTATATATAATACATGGAACATAGAAAACTACTTACACCAGGTTCTGATATAGTAATTGTGGAAGGAGCAACTGCAACATTGACAAATTTATATTCTGATTTTCGAAGATTTGCAGATAGTTGATCGATTGCATCATTTAATACATCCACACCAGTAGGTTTGTCCACATTAGTTGAACCCAGATAATAGACTTTCAGGACCTTTTTAGGTTCTTCCATGGGAGTAGGAAAAAGTTGGCCTGAAATTCAAAGTAACATACATAACATATATATTTCTTAATTTAAATGTGTTTCATTACAAGACATATAAATATGAATACTTGTGACACAACACAAAATATAATAGGTAGGAAAATACTGCTAGTTTCTGATGTAGGATTGACAAATACAGGCCTTACACAATGTAAAAAGCAATAAAAAGTCCTTCCTCATACAAAACTGTCTTTAATTTTAAAAATGGGACTGTGGGAATGAAATCCTAAGATGCTTTTTTGCCTACAAAGCACCAGGAGATGTTCCATATCTCCATCATGCTCACTGAACCAAGCTAGCCCCCCTTCCCCCCCAAAAAAACAACATTTGTTAGAAAACTTGAAACTTTCATTTTCAAAATTTGAGAAACCCCTGTGCCAAAATGCCATGCAAAACAGTTAAAAAGCATTCGGGGAAGACACAGAGAAATAAGAGAATTTAACAACTAAATGACCAACTGTATAACAAGGTTAAAATTCATACATTGCACAGACATGTGCAAGTAGGCACACATGATACTGAAAACTTTGTTAAACCTATCATTTGATAAGTATATAACAACACATTTAACAATTCTAATTCAATAGTTGCCACATGGTCTTCCACAACTTACCTTTAATTAACACTGTATAGGCTGGAAATAACATTGAACTACACACAAAACAAATTCCAAACTACATATTAATTGATTATTATTTTACAACTTTCAGATTTTTATGCTGCAATTTTATTCTTTCTTTTAAAATTATATTGGCTATATATAAATTTATATTAAAATATGTCTAAAAAATAAAAAAAAATTCTATCAAAAATTTGCAATTAGCATCAAATTACTGTTTTTATCTTTATGAAGCAACATCACTATTAATGGCTGCAACATTGTTATTTGTTGTTCTTTTAATTTTGTTTTTCTTGTGGAAGTTATTATCGATAGCACACGCACACACGCAATAAAACTTTTTTAATGTATATCTTTTACATATAATCTGCTGCCAAATTGCTGAAAATGTATAACTTTGTTTCTGCATCATTAAAAATGTTTTTGTTGAATTTTTATTATTATATATATAGGTAATTCCTCAAGATCAGGGGGTTCCGCACCCAACTCGCTAACGCTTGACTATAGAACTGTCAATAGTTATGATTTAAATATAATAGACCCACAAATCACCAATAAAAAATGTCTAAAAGGAAGGTTTGGGTGTCAACATAAAACTTCACTAGCCAACACTATATATCAAATCTGAAACTGGAAAAATAAATTATTTTTAAAATTTTAATTTTTGAACTGTAGAAATATGATGCAAGCAAAAAATCTGCATCCAGAAATTACATTTGTTAGATTATTGATAGTTTAAAAATGTTCAGTGTAACATATTAGAGTTTTATTTATATAGGCAGCAATTTATTAAAAATAGTTGCAACTATTGGTTGGTAACAAAGAATTCATAACTTTAAGAAAGTGTATACTTTTAAAATACAATTAAATTATATTTATTTTAAATTGATAAAATATTTTATACAATGTATATATGCCAGACATACCTGTAAAAGAATTTTGTGACTCAGTTTGATGAAACAGGCCTTGTTCCATGGGTAAGTCTGTTGGACGTGTAGGAGTACCAGAATTATTTTCCAACTGTTCTCCACCACATAATGCTGGTTCATTATGTTTTTTTAAACTTTTCTGAAGACTTCGCTCAATCATAATCTTTTTGCAGATATCTCTTAATGTATTAGCAATTATTCGTGCAGGAATATCACAACGAAACACATGACACATGTGCTTTTTAGTAACACGATCTCGAGCTACATATGCAAAATCTCTGAAATAAAAAAGTTTTAATAAAATATTGGATTTGTTTATTTTAATCAATCTAACATTTCATGCAAATTAAGGAGTGAATATTCTTGCAGTACATATGTTAAACAGAGTAACTGCAAATATGAATTTTATAATAAGAAAACATACAAAGTATTTAAAAAACATGCATTTACTAGTCATATGCAAACCTAACAACTTTTAAAAGATAAATTGAATAAAATGAGGAATTAATATGGTACAGTGACTATATGTTACTAAATGAAACATGTTACATAAACTAAACTTTAATGTTTGTTTTTTCTATCTTAGGAATGAAGGAACTAAAAAATATTAAACAAGAAAAATTAGTAGCAAATTACATTTTGATTAAAAGATGGTGTGAATAGAAGAATATCAATGTGTCATAAGTTGTATAATAACATTGCTATACAATAAGACACTGAGAAGTGGACATAACACACATTTTTCAGATTAAATCCAGAACATTTCACAAATACGGATTCATAACAATAGAAGAAAACAGTTTAAGAACATACTCTTTAACTTACAGTAGTCTGCTAATTCAAAAATGTTAATTCTATAAAAATTTAAACATTAACACTACTACTAATATTTTTATGATATATATACAACAGCTGATGTGTAAGATTATTGTGTTGCTTATATATAAATAACCCAACCTACAAATTTGGTAATTCAACATAAATTCCTTGTAGTTTTAATATTTTTGTATTTCTTTATTTCCAAAAAATATTAAAAAAATTAATGAATTACAGCACTATTTAATTCAGGTAAAACTTATAAGCACACAAAACCACTTTACCATATAATGCCTTACTTTCATGACTTAAGCTATCATTACTCAAAACTTATTTAAGCAACTTAGAGAACTTTATATTCATCCTGTAATTAATAGGCAGAAATGCAAGCCAAGATTTATGGCACATAAGCAGTCTAATAATGAAGCAAGAAGAAAAAAGCAATCATGTTTATAAAGATTTTTTTTACCTTTCTCTTTAGGTAGACAAGATCCATTGCATAGTAGAAAAAAGTGAACAAAATATTAATTTATTTTAAAATGTAAAAGATATTAGTAAATGATAAATATACTTATATTTGAGCATGTTAGTTGTATTATTTTTTAAAGCAATTATCAATTATAATAAAATAATAAGAAGTAATATTTAAAAATAGCACAACCCTTTTTTATACTTAAAAAAATAAATCAGTTATCTAAGTTTAACAGTGTAAAATAATTAAAGGGATAAGTGGATAAAAGTGGCAAGTAAAATTTAAAAAAAAAAAAATTGAGTTATTGTCATGGATGAAGGAGGTATGTGTTGGTTGGTTTTTTTGACACTGACAGCAGCACTGTAGAAACCTTATTAACAGAGATACTAGTGCCATGCAGGAGGTATGTGACCACAACAAAATACAAAATGAAAATTTTAAGGTCAAATATCTCAAAACTTACTTTTTGTTACATACCTCACTTCATCCACTTATCCCTTCAATTGTTAGAATTCATAAAAGAATGCTTTCAGTATTCCACAAAATATGAAATCATTTTTTGATAAGTTTCCAAAATTGAAATATTATAGTATTTTTTTCCTATTATACTTGGTTTTTTTTATACTATATTCTGATATTTGATTTACTATAACTTTTATAACATCAAAAAATATACACGAATTTTTGAGTCCTTGCAAAATGCTTTTTACATTAAATGTGAAACAGATATAGCAACTTTCAATTTGAAAAAGATAAGACTTAACTTGACATATCTTCCTATGTGAATTTCAAAATTAGCCATCATAAATATTTAATCTTAAAAGAAAATTATTATTATATATTTTTTTTTAAAAATAATTAAAGAATGTTGCATCATTAAAATAACTAACTATAAACATCGTTTGTTAAAATGTGCATCTGCAGAAAACTCAAATCATATTTGAAATATGTTTTTCAAGTTTTTTTATATCCTTTCCCATTTTTTATTCACTTTTTGAAAAGCAATTATTAAGACGTTAGCCTAGTTCAGGGGGTCGGCAACCTACGGCTCGCGAGCCGTATGCGGCTCTTTTGATGTAAAGTTGCGGCTCTCCAGTTCCGTACGAAAAAATTGATAATTTATTATCAAAACCCTTAAAAAATAAGAAAATATAAGCACCTAATATCTCAATAGCTTCATTTTTCATAATCGTTAATTACAAATCGCCACAATAAGTTTCATTGTGGTATCGGTAGATACCACAATGAAACTAAATGAACTAAATCTAAAACTGCAAGGAAAGGGCAACCTAGCATACGCCTTGCTTGAAGAAGTAGTTTGTTTCGAAAAAAAATTACTTCTTTTTGTTGAAGACATGGAGAGCGGTAAATTATTTCATTTTAAAAATAAGAAGCAATATCGCGATGAGACCAATGCAAATATTGACACGAATTACTTCAGCATAGCTTTAAAAAACATGAAGGATGGATTCGCTGAGATATTTCGAGCAACTCAAAACAAGCAAAAGTACTCTCGCGTTCATAGTAAATCCTTTCAACACAAATACAAATGAGATCAACATTGAGCCATTTGGAATTTATGCTGGATCGCTCTAAATGCAATTGCTAGATTTGAAAACCAAAGACTTGTGAAGTGGCAAGTTCACAGAACTCAAGAGCAAGTTGGAAGAGTTGGAGGTCCAGAAATGCATGAACATCGCGCAGCACAAGTGGTCAGCTCTAAAAGAAATTTCGTGAGTTGAGGCCCTCATATTCGGAGCATGGAATAGTCTTCCAGAATGCTACAGCGAGGTGAAGAAGTTGGCAAACGGAGTGTCTACGTTCTTCGGGTCGACATATTCGTGCGAGCAAGCGTTCTCTTGCATGAATATAATAAAAAGTAAAGTTAGAAGTCAACTAACAAATAAAAATCTAGAGTCGTGCTTGAAACTTAAAAAACAAGTTATAAACCAGATTTAATCAAACTTTCAAAAGGCATGCAAAGCCAATGCTCCCATTGATGCAACACTATCTATATTTATGTTTTTATATGAATAAATATTTTTCCGTATTTAAAGCCGTTTATTTTACATCAAAAAACAAATATATATAAGCAAATACTATAATATTGAAACGAAAATTTTTAGTGGCTCTTTAAAAATTAGGAAATTTTGTGAATTGTAACTTTTGGCTCTTCCGTTTCAATAGGTTGCCGACCCCTGGCCTAGTTTGTTGAAATAACTAACTTTATAAGGGATATGCTTATATACCAATACTTCTGAATTGATAATTTAATATGTACTCAACATTTACAAAATACTATTATTAACCCCTTAGGTTAAGCAAAATAGGAAAATAGTAAGATTTTTCCTACTCTATGATAGTAAATTATTTTTCTAATAAAATATTTAAGATTTTTTTTTAAAAATTCCAAAATATTTTATTGAGTATTTAAAATATTTTAAAAAAAATATACTACAAATTAAAAGAGATTGTTTAGCTGTAGATTTTCGGGAATTTAACAATTGGGTGCTTCACTTGGAAAACTGGAAATCCTGACTCCAATAGGTGAAATAATAATTTATTAACTGAAAACATTCTATCAATTTGTAACAAATTAATGAGCAATCGAAGTATCAAATAATTTACAACCATAATTAATTAACAATATGCAATCTTTAAAAAAAATCAACTTACCGTCCATTATCACGTCCAACTCCCCAAACTCGAATGGTGTGAATTGGTTGGGTGTTGAGAACAGTCAAATCTTGTGTATCCATTAAACGTAAAGAATAATCATCTAAATCCATAAATAAGTCTTTTCCCTAAATAAATATATATTTGACATTAAACAAAAGACAAAAAATTATTTATATATACTACATGTCATTTTAAACCAACAAAAAATCCTATAACTGTATTGAATTTAATAGATACATTTAAAAGAACAGAAACATTTTATCACAGAATAATATATACAAATAATTTCAAGTAGCTACAAAAATTATAATCTAATATTTCAAAATAGATACAAGCAAGATAAAAGTTTATACTCACATCCCCCCATCTTCCAACAACATCAAGAATATCATTTCTTCCTATAGATAAATCAACAATGCACTTATTAACAGCTTTGCTGCTTCGTTCTGGAGTTAAGTCTGCTTCAGCGATTTCCACCCAGCCCAAAGATCTAACAGCAAATCGAATCGGTCGCTAATTTAAAGGAACCATTTAAAAATTAGAATAGCACAGTAAATGACATACAAAATATCATTGAAGTTGTTTACAAAATCAGCACTATACATTTTACGTGAAATCGTTTTTGTATATTTACTTTTTTATAACTCGGTACTAGATAAAAAAACAAAATTATTAATACAAAGACCACACATAATAAACACTAATCGTTAGAAAAACACTAATACATTATAAACATAATTTAGTATACATTTTTATATTTCTTACTTTATCAGCAGTTAAACTACATGATCCGTCGGGACAGCTTCTTCTCCTATTGAGTGCAAAAATAAAATAATTAAAAGTACTCAATACAAAGAAACATATAATAGAAAATAAGTATATAAATGCTTAAAAATATAAAAACTTTAAAAAACTTACTTTATTTTCTCATCAACTGTATGTAGTGTTAAGACATTATTGCGATGAATACCATTGGGAATATTGTTTTCACAAGAAGCTTTGCGAGGAGGATTCAAATATAACTCTTTCTTTGTAGACACCTAAGTTCAAATATTTAGTATTTATAAAAAAAATTTAACTGATATTATAGAATTAATTTTTACAAGGAAATAAAACTAGAATTAGAAAATATGTCAATCTAAATAAAATGTTTAATAAAAGTCAATGTAGATCAAAAATGTATGTTATGAGAACATATTTTAAACTTTTTAATAAATGTGAAAAAATTTGTTAAATTTAATAATAATATTATAATTTAACATCAGCTTTTAAATAGCGTGTTTAAATCCATATACATTGCATTCAATAAAAAAACTAAAACAGGTTTCGGCATTTATATCTTTGATTCAAAGTATTTTTAATAATATGTGTACATATGAACAAAAGCAAATTTTTAAAATTAGCTATTCATTTTATCCCTAGAAGTTTCTGATATATGACTTTCGTTGATTAGAAAATTTTAAGAAACAATATCTAAAATTTCTAGAAAATTGGAAGAAAAAAACTTTACTTTATTTCCACATATGTCAAATTTGCCTGGTCATCATACAAATACAAAGTAACAAAACAAAAACTATTTTACTATAGTGTTAATGTAACTTAACACAAATCGAAACATGTGCTACATCAATTAGTATCCCATAACAAGATCTTAGAAGCAAAATATTACCATTTTACAATTTTTGATATTATAACTGTTTTTTCCAGAAATCTTTTCTTGATAAATCCATGACTTTTAAGGTCAGGTTCATTCTCACTGACAATTCAAAGGTTTTTTTCCAGATACTTGGCAATGTTGATTGCATGAATCACTCACTAAATCCTCCTATATTTACACTAAACACTAAAATTTTAAATGTTTAATAATTTTTAAAATTAAGTTATGAAAAGATTTTTTTTATGTTTAAAATTTAGTCATACTTAAAAGATTGATCTAAACTACATAAATTATTCACTTTAACAAAAAACAAAATTACCAGTTCCAGATCTTTTGACATTCTAGAAGAATTCCTATTAGGGCCTAAATGTGATATGGGAGGGTCTCGCTGTATTGTTCCACTGCTGATATGCCAATAATACGGTCCACTATCATCTAAAAGAGTGGGAATTCATGTTATATAATTTCTGGAAAGTTGCATTTGCAATTAACAGTAAAATTTAAGAAAAATTATAAAACATATAAACTTAAAATTTGAGAGATATAACAAAACAATAATCATTAATAAAACTAATATGAGGAAAACTGCAAAAATGATAGAAACTAGTAAACCCAATCGCACGATAAAATTATTAAGATATATGAATAAAGTCCTCCAATTTCAAATCGTCTCTTTTCCACTTTATAAAAGCAACCCTTCTAATTTTTAAAACACATTTTTGTATTAAATTTTATTTCTACACCTGGAATTAAGTAAATTATGTTGATTTACACATTGAACAACGTACTTCACTTAATTCCAGGTGTTAACATTAAATTTAATATGAAAAAAAAATGGGATTTAAAAATTTGAAGGGCAAGTTTTTCAATGTAGAGAAAAGACTTTTGGGAATTGGGTGACAGAAGTTTAGTAGTTCTGTGAATATCTTCAATTAGACTCGTATATTTTTAAGTATAATTTCTGCATTGTCATATTAAAAAACAGTAATTATATTATTGGAAGTCTTTGTAAAAGTAATTTCCTATAATTTTTTTTTTTTAATATCACTTGCCACATACTACTGGAAAAGATATTTAGCTAGACCGCCAAATAATATAAGGCCAAACACAGAAAATTCCAGATAAGATTGTTTAAAGTTTGCAACTCAAATTGGCTATAATGTTAAGTAAGATGACATGCAACTTATTATTGAGCAACCTTCACTTGGCCAAATAATAAATCTAGCTGCCTAGTAATGGAAAATGGTGTTCATTTTCGGATTTTTATCACTCTGACTATACCACACTAAGTTAAAACTGAACATTTTTCAATTCTGAAAAAAAAATTATGCTCTACAAGGATGCCACAACCCAAGCTGCCCATATATTAAGTCTTACTTCTGGAGAGACATTTTGAAATATAAGTACACATTGACATACAATAAGATAATAAATATCAAATAGCTATAAAAGAATCATATCTTAATTACTTTGTTTAAAAAAACCAAAATGTATTTTACACATGATAATCACATATTAATTTAAGCAATCACAACAAAACAAACCTTCATGGCGTTCCCAGCCAGATGGTAGACTGTCAATCTCTGTAGACTCGGGTAATGTGAGTTTGTCATAATTAGATGAACCAGCTAATCTGTAGAAAAGTTAAGATAATTGGAAACAAAATCCTAGTTATCTAACCTTATAACTATTTTCTCAATGGTATAACCTGAATTACACTATTTATATGTATACACAATCATAGTTTGAATGAAGCCTCTTATTCCACATATCTAATATAATATAATAGAAATTTGGAGGGTTGTATTAATTTCATGAATCCTTCTTTTTAATTATGATCCTACTTCTGTTTCAGTGAGAAAAGGACTAACTTACTCTTAGTAAGTGATAAGCTCAAACAAGTAAGAAACAACTCTATCTGTTGGATAAAGTAATAGTGAAATGAAAATGCTTTTGCTTAAAAATGGTCAATTTTTTTTTTATTCTGGTAATTTAACATTTTCAATTTAAATTAAATTAAACTATGATAAATAAAAGTTTTGAGGCAAAAGTGTGGGATAAAATTCATTAACATTTGCTTGAAAATTAACTAATACTATGCCTAAAAGTGAAAATCTATTAAAAAGTATAAAGATTTTATTAAATATGACTTTATATGTTTTTTAAAGAAATAAATTGAACAAGTAATCAAACTCTTTTAAACTATAAATTCTATAGCCTAATAATTTATCTAGGCATTTTATTTTATTTTACATTTTTAATATAACAAATAGAAGTTTGAAAATAGAATTTACTAACTTTTCAGGAACTACAGGTGTAAATGTCTTTTGAACAGGATCATCAGAAGTGCAAACAGCTTGAAATGCAGATTTCTGTTCTTTCTGAGAAGCTGCCTCCAGACTTATGTAGTAGTCTAAAAAGCTTGATTTCTTTCCCATATCTTTATTATCATTTGAGTCAAAGACTGAGTTACCATTGTCAATCCCATGAAAAGATTCTGCCCTACTTGAAGAGTTCAAACCTTGTGTTTGATTTCTAGGAAATTAAAAAAAAATTTATAAGAATGATAGATAGGTGATAAACTTTAATGTGTAAAAAAATATGCAAGATTTCTTTAAAAATGTATTTCTCACAAGCACAGTATTATACAAAACAAATCAATTTTAAATTTAAGAAATAGTTTTAAACTACACTTAGCATTTCTTATTCCTTGAATTAGTGCAAAACAGTCAAAACAAAACACTATTACAAAGCCTAAAATCAAAAGCTTTATAATACTTCAGTATATTGATTTAAAATATAATTACATTATATGCATATTTACTAATAAGAAGCTCGAAAACACCAATCTTCACCATATTTATAAACAAGCCACAAAATTTTAATTAAACTTTATGGTAGTAATTTAGTAAGTTAAATACACATCAGAAAAAATTATTTTATCACAAATTTAACCAAAAGAGAACTGTAGTATTAAAATCAAAACAAGGTGATTCACTCCAAAAATAATATATCAATACTTATATTTTAACAGCCAAAATCTACTGTTTAACTTTAGTAAATCATCCAAATGTTTGTTAGTTAACCTACTTAGGTACACTTATTTTTGTAAAACCCATCCTGAATATAGTATTTTACACAAGCAGAATGACTCATACAGTTAAAGGGCCTCCTATCACATTTAACAAAAGGGGCTTGAAAGAAAATTTTTATAAAGTTGCAATCTGAATTTTGAGACATTTTTTCAATAAATAAATTTTGAAACTGTTATACATTAAAAGGTTAAAGAAGGGGACAAACAAATATGTCTTGTTGAAAAAAAATTCAGCCCAAAAAATTATATTTTACTTTACATTTCGAACTTTAAATATCACAATCCCGCACTGTAACAATATATTAAAAAAGTAAATATTTTTTTAAAAAGTTGTTTGAGGATAGACTTTTTCAGCATTTTAGCCCAGATCAGAAATGTAATAAAAGAAATGGGGTGTTTTAAGTTTTATCAAGAAACACACAAAACACGTCATTGAAACAATCGTTTGATGTCTAATAACAATTACTCAAAAAAAATTATTATTATATTTTTAACTTAGGTAGTATAGAAATAATTATGAAAATAAACTTAGAATTACCAAAAAAATACTTTTAATAAATATTTTAAAAAAAAAAACTTACAAATTATTCTCTGCAGTTGTAGCAAGCATAGGTATAGTTTCTGCATCTACATCTACGCCCATAGACACAGGATCCAAACTGGCATACTTGCGTCTTCCCCGAATGCTCAATCTGCGATTCACTCGACACGCAACGTCTAAACCCTCATATAAATCATCATAACTGCCATCTATCTCATTATTGCAATTTTCATCTGAATTTAGTTGATAGTTTGGATTTGAATAGCTAAGGAGACCATTTTCTGTAATAAAAATATTTTAAAAAAATTAAGTGATTTCCAGTAATATAAATAAAAAATTTGAATTTGAAAACAACAAATGAGTAGCTCAAGTGCAAAAGCATACACTTTTAACTATTTTGAGAAAATTACGAAAAACAATCGAGTGGTATAACTGGTTTCAATACTGTAGGGTTTTTTTTCTTGAAATATTTTTATAAGTAAATAAATGTTACTTTCATTTATTATATGGTAGAAATTAAAGCCTAAGTGATAAAGTAGCTAATCGAAACAAAATCTTCCTTTTTAAAAAAATGTTTTGTATAGAGTAACTGCTTTTGCATTTGAGGTACTCAAATCTGAGAAATTAGTTAAACTTCTGCTGCTTTACAACCTTAACACAGCTAAAAACATAGACTTTAAACGTAAATGTTATTTTAGACACGATTTTATTGTGATTAACATAACCCAAGCACTGCACTCACTGTAACTGAAAGTTTAACTGATATACATCCCAAAGGAAAGACAAATGAAAAATTTTCAATAGTCCACTATAGACTGTGAATGAAAAGTTCAATTACAAATCCTACATAACACCAAGTGTAAGTAGCATTCTTTAAGCAAGTATCACATATATAAGTTCTCAATTAAAATTAATTACATTTCTGCAGTGGACAACATTCAAGGATGTGTCAGTACTCTTCATGATTTATCATTAAATATCAGAATGTATTCATTAAATTTAATCGTTTGACTAATTCAAATTGCTAACAAATTTAATGCACAAACGCTTTTGAAAAAGTAACTTTGTTCACATTAATATTGTTTACAGTGGTAACAATTATGATATTTCTATGTCCCATGTTACTTGGAGGTTGCCACTCAATAGTACAGTGTTCATTCAAGGCGTTTTTTAAAGAATTATTCCTCTTTTACCTTAAAAATTATGCTCTCCTACTTTTTTATGTACAAATCGCCGTCCTCCTTGCACTCTCCAAAATTCCACAATTCATCTGACCATTTTCTGAAATAACTGTTCTCTTTTGTTTCACTTCAGTAGCAAGAAATAGTTATTCCTTCTATTGAAGACGAAATCTGCGCTAATCGAAAACTAAATTTTTCGCGGAGATTTTTCGATTTAGTAAATGAAAAAACTTCGTTTCCTTTCGTATTAACTGCTCATTTCTTAGTTTTAATGGCACTTTTTAGCATTTATAGCATCTTTTAAGTAACTGATTATCAACAGATTATTGATGATATAAAGTTTTAGAAAATTCGGTGATTTGACGCCGCGATTACTCCTTCTTTGATAGCGGAAAATTAAGTGTCGATCAAAAAGCTAGATTGACAAGAATGTGACAAATAATTACCAAAAAACATAAAAGTTAATCTAAAAAAACAGATATAAAATTTAAAAAAACTGCACAAACAATCTAAAATGGGAAGTTTCAAGCTATTGTGCAATGCAGAATTAAAACTAAAAAACGAATGTGACAGAAAAACATCTCATCTCAACACATACTTTAAAGAATTTATAAATAAAATAAAAATAATTGTTACACATTTTTATTAAAATGGAAAACTCAGTCATAAGTACATACCAATTAAACAAAATTGGGACTGATTGTACATTTAAATTAAATTTAAAAAAATATATATGATTGTTACTGAGTGCCCTAAGTGTCAGAATACACTTTATTTGCAAATTATTAAATCAAATAAATATAATTTATTTAAAGTAAAACTTTTACATATTCTTTTCAAAGCCAATAGATGACAAATCAATTTTACTTTTGTTTAAAATTGTACTTTTTTTTTGTAATTACTAAAAAAAATGGTCATTTACAAAACACATGAAATAAAATTTTTAAAAAAATCTTGTAAGAAAAAAGCAAGCAATAACAATAAAGGTACAACCAGGAAATCATGTCAACAAATCCCATTTACTACGTTCCTCAAAATTTACAAAATACAAAAACGAATAATAGAACATGCACAAACATGGCAAAAAATCTAAAACTCAATTAAAACAAATTAAATTTTAAACTAAGTGTTTCAAGTTAACACACCCAAAAAAGTGTGTTCCCATTTACAGACTTCCCTGCCTCACACCTAAATGGGCAGTGAAAACACACTCGGTCTAGCGGCCGACTTTCGTATCGATCCAAAAGCAATCGATACGCGGACCGACTAGAGTAAAAAACTAACTAAAACACTGAGTTAACCTACAAATAACAAAAACAATTATCACTTACGGTTTAATACCATCTTCCACAATGAGCGGAAATTTGCGATAATTTGCACATAGCAAACAAGCGAGTAAACTATCTTACCGTCTAGGTCGTCTTCGTTGCAGGCGTATAAGTCACGTGAGACGAGGGGGCCAATACAGGACTCTACATTCGCGACACAGACAAGATCAATAAACACGGCGCCCGCATATTGGGTGGTTCAATTGCTTTACAACAGGCGCTTATGTCTCATTAATTAATGGGCATAGGAGAACCTATACGTTAAATTGCGCAACTTCCTAATACTCCATATAAAACGCAAAAAAACAATTTTTTATATCTATAAAACCCCAAATACCTGGTTTTAATTTTCGAAAAGGCCAGACACTAGATTATACGTGAAGGCATAACAATAAAGGAATGATAACTCAAAAAAACAATTATTTTATTATAATCCAGCAAAAAAAAAAAGTCAACAAAAAACCTTCATCAAAATTGAGTAATTAAAAGTTTATGCAGGGAAAATTGCAGGTTTATTTTCCTTTGAAAATCGATTAAATTAAAGGTTTTTGTTTCAATATCCTTCATAAAAACCTGCAATAAACCTTCAATTTTAAAGGGGAAATGCTGATGTTTTAAAGGTTTTATGCAGGAAAACTAAAAACTTTTTTTTTTAAATGAATTTTTTTTTCAATATTGTTTATAAAACATTCAAAATAACCTCAATTTCAACTGAAGTTTTTACGCTGACTTTTTGCTGGGAAGTACTTTATTTGTTAGTATACTTTCCAACATTTAAATATTTAAATTGTTCCATTTTATTTGAAATTAGCACAATTTATTTTGCTTGTGAAAGTTTGTAATTTTACTAAACTCGAAAATTAACTTTTTTTTAAATTGACTCCAACAAATGTATAATAATCTCATAGTAAGTCCCACTTTTTCTAAAAATCTAATTAGCTTTACTTCCGATTTCCTTTAAAAAAATACAGAATCAAACAAAATTCGTTTAAAACACACTAGTACACATTTAAATAAAAAGTAAAATTCAATTCAAAAATATTTTTAAAAAAAACTGAGATTGCCCGGGAACCAATCTAGATTATCTAATTGGGCGTCTATAACTTCAAATGCATCAACTAATTTTCAATTTTAAAATTATTATCATAATGCCAGTAAGGTGCAGTATTTGTACCTGGTATTTTTATATGGTTTGTCATGCTGGCTTCGATAGGGGTAAATTGTTTCTGCAGATAGTATCAAAGTGAGCAATGCAAGAGAATAGGTGATGGGCACTGCAACGTCACAGGCTGCCGCGCAGAGCAACGAGGAAAATCTAAAGGCAACAACGTTGCCTTTCGCTATGTTTGCATCGCTTGTCAAAGGCGGGATTTCGTTTAAAACTTAAAATAAAAGCACACGATTAAGCACAAATACAAGTATTATAATAATTTAAGTTATATTTCAATTATTAAAACATAGGTTTCCAAATAATTTAACTTTTTCGTATTCAAATAAAAAAAAATCAGACAATTAATGTCTGATAACTTTTTATGCCAAGTTTTGTTTATGAGTCTCATTGTGTTCCCGAAACACGAATAATCGAACCTAACCATAATATACAACTAATTAAGCTTTAAACGATTTTTTGAAACGATTGTTTTACTAAAAGTGAATTGCTTGTTTACTAATCCAAGAAATATGCATAAAAACTTTAAGCATAAACAATATTATACAGATATTTTCTGCTTCTAACAGGTCATTATGGATATAATTTTAATTGTGATTAATAATAAAAAGAAAGTAAAGTATGTTTTGGAGATTTATAGTCATTTCAGATTAATAAACAAGAAAAAGAAAATGTATTAAAAATCAACTGCACTTGAATCTGCACTGTTAAAATATTTGTTGTTGTAAAAGTTGTTCATATTTACATAACATGACCGATCTTTTAGTTATGCGTGCATTTAATATTACGATATTTTAATCATTATTACAGAAAATAAAACAATAAAAAAGATTTTTGTTGATTTATATTTAAATGTGTTTATATTTCTTACAAAGCCCGTGAAGCACCAGCTTATACATTACATTCTATTATAGGGGCTTACACACGCCTTCAAATCACTTAAACAGGAAAATACTTTATATTCCTAACTAGTAATTTTTTTACTATTAAATATTTTTGAAGAAAACCTTTCATAAACATAAATTAGTAAGAAAAAATATCCTAAATATGTAAGTGTTGTTTAATTTGTTCGTAAATGAAAGAGAAAATTAAATTTATACTAAAGATTAGTAGAAATACTCAACAGTTTTTAATTTGTTGTAATAAATTTTTAGTGCATACTAAATGTCGATTTAATGTTCTATTTGAAGGAGAGTAATATATAAAAAAAGCATCCGTTTGAAAGCGCAGGGCTTATTTCTTGCTTTGAAGTCTTATGGTTTGTTGAATGTTTTTGGAATTTAATTTGACGCCGAATAAAAAATATATATTTATATTTTTAGTTGTATAAATATAAAATTCAAAATAAGTAATTTTGCTTAATAAAAATCAAAACTATACGACAACTGCACTGCGTATACGCACAGTTTTCGTAAGCTTAAAAAAATAACTAAAATTTCTTTAAAATAAATAAATATAACCTATAAATGGTAATAAAACACATAAAACTTTATTTATAAATTAAATTGTTAGTCAGTATTGATTACAAGTAATCCTCAAATGGATTACTATTGCATTGATCGATCGCGAACATGCTAAACACTGACTGCGAACGCCGCCTTGTTGCCTTTAGTTTTTTTTCGGGTAGCCAAGATTCCGGTTTGTTTACCAACATGCGCAAGGCCTATTAAACATTAACGTAAGAACTGCATGCGAAAGTTAAAGGAAAATGCTATTTTTATATTTTTAGAAATTATAGAAATATTTTTTTGTAGACCAATTTACTCTTTTTAGAGAGTATTGCGAATCAATAGCAAGATTTTTTAAAAAATGGTTTGTGAGTTTATATGTAGCAAAGCATTTTTTTTTCTTCAAAATAATATATATATATTTTTTTAAGTAAGCCCGAGGTGGAATTTTCAATTGTTTCGCTGTTAATTTGATCGTATCTCAAAGTCCTAAAAATACGATTTTAAGTAAGTTTGTTAAGAATGTTTGGGAAATAAGACGAATATATTTTTGTTTCAATACGATTTTTAGTTTGGAAGTTATTTAATACTAAAGTCGTCGCATAAAATTTCGCTTACAAGTAATTTTGTCCGTCCCACAATTTTTTGAGGTGATCTCCAACTCTTTTAAGGGATGTAGGAATAGGTTTAAACTGAAAAACAAGTAGGCATTTTTTCTAATTTGAATTAGTTTTGAATTTATAAATTTTTAAAACATTTAAACATGCATCGTTTATTCGAAGTTTTCGCACCCTCAGTTTTGCAGCGGGATTTCTAAACTACTATAACTAATTTAAAAATACATATTTTCTTATTTAAAAAAATACATTAATGTTCATTAAATTTCCTCTTTTCGATGCCGTAAACATTATATTTCTATCTTTACAATTTAATTAGATATCGTTAATTAAGCTAGGTATTAAAAACAGCGAAGAAAGGCTTTTTTTTTCGGATATTTGGTTATGTATTTTAATTTGTAAATTGTTTCCTCATTCTTCCGCTCGCATCTCAAACAGTAAATGACCTAAAATTATGAAATTAAGTCAGTTTGTTAAGAAATGTTTGAGGAATAAGGTGAATATATTTTTGTTTCAATACGATCAGTATTGTAGACGTTATTTAATGTTAAAGTCATAATTTTATAAAATTTCGAAAACAGTTGATCTATTTTCGTATACTCCTCCTATAATTTCTATTGCAGAACTGTAATTTTTTTTGACAAAATACAGTTAAAATTATTGTCTATAATGATCCCGAGCGAATTTGAAAAATCGATTTAGTTTTGTAATTATAATTTTTTTTTTAAATAGACGAAATGCTAAAATATTTGCAATTTTTTCATGTTTTTTCCAAAAGTGAAAAATTAAAATTGCTTTAACTAATTTCGAAACTAATATTTTTTCATTTAAAAAATATAGTAATGTTTCCAAAATCCTCCTCTTTTGGATGGTATCAAGATTAAATTTGTATCTTGAAAATTAAATTAGATGTAACTATTTTTGTGAAAGCTTATTTTATTTGTTGAGATTTGCGGAACGGTGTGGTCGAAAATTAAACAAATGGCTGCCACAGAAAATAAATTTTATGGGGGCTATAATTTTACCTTGGCGTATTACTTTTATACTTTTAGCGCCAATAATATTGCGTGATTTAATTTAAGTAAAATATGGCGATTAGAAGTCAAAGGTGGTTTTTAGTTTTTCGAATGTTTTGTTGACAGTTTTGGGGGTTTTATAATTTGCTCTTAAGTGTTATCACAGACAAACTTAATTTTTTTCTATGTAGATTTATGATTTAGTGTCAATTTAGATATAGATTTTTATCATGAGTTTGAGAATGAATTTAAATCATGTTGATGTGGTGTTTAAGCAGAAAGTGTCTTTGAAGTGGAATGTTAGTCGATTTTAAGTTTTTTAACTTTTAGAGTTTCCAGTACTGATTTATATAGCTAAAAAATTATTATCGCTAGGACACATTGTCATTGTGTTCTACTCTACAGCCAGCGATGCGAGCATTGGTTAGTGTAACAAACCACAGAGGATTGCGTAGCAATTTTCCGGGGGTTGGCGGAGCAGGGTGCGAAGTTCCCTAGTTAGAATATAAAATTTATATACTTTTTTTAAGCTACAGTAGACTCGCGATAACTCGAACTTCGATAACTCGAATTTTTCGATATCCCGAAAAAAATCGATCTCTCATTACTTATTTAATGTAATTTTATCTCTTTAATTCGAAGTTTTTCGTCCTTATTTTCGATAACTCGAAGTTTCTTCGCAACTCAAAATTTTGTTTTCCTTTCAAAACTACAGATTATGAAGAACCTTTAGCAAATATGAAATTTCCACGTCCATTACCGACCGTCCAGAAAGCATCCTGAAGAACCAGTCGACACTTGACCCCTTCTCACTTTTATTTAGGCTTTCGTGTGGTGTTGATTTGTCGCTTCGAATAATAGCGACATGCAATACACTTCTGCGACGAAAATGCAATACACTCTCTATATCAGCTTTTAATGAGAGATCGCTCACAGAAGAAGAATAATGAAGAATGCGAACCTCCTCCAAAGATAAATTTGAAAGAGGCTGTATCTTCCATAAAAACTGTGTGTGCATTCATTGAATCGAGGCCGGAAATGAAAACATCAGAGACATTTCAAGCAATCGTGCATTTAGAAAATATAATTGATTCTGAAAAAAATAGAAATACTCACCAAATTATTTTACTTAGATTTAAATAAAGTAGTGTAAATATAATCTATTTATTTTTACCAAAACAGCTTTTTTGTATGATTTTCGATAACTCGAATTTTCGGTATCTCGAATTTTTATACACTTCCCTTTGAGTTCGAGATAGCGAGAGTTGACTGTATTTGTGCAATAAAACAAAAAAAATTAATCACGTACATTGTCTAGACGTTTCGTAGAAGTTTCATTCAAACTTCTGGTAGATTTGTGCAAAATACGCGATAACACTCGTAAGTATTATTTCCAGAAAAAAAATGCTTATTTTCAGCCAAACTTGACAATGCCCGCTGGCCTGACAAACACAATTACAACTCGTACAGATTACTGCGACTGAACAGACTGTCGAATTTGTGAAAAATCAATTGGGAAAATACCATTTATAAAAGTTCACAGTCGGTGAAATCGCCTCGTAAAGAACGAAAAAGTTGGAATACTATTTATCGGTACACATGATAAAAAATACTGCATTGCAAAAATAACTTAATGGGTATTAAACGGTGTTCATTTTAAGGATTTTTAAAGGGCGGCCGCCCGTCCTGTCTCTCCTTTTCACTTTAAAATAACGCCCTCATTGCAATTCAC
This sequence comes from Troglohyphantes excavatus, assembly GCA_963932185.1. Classification (NCBI taxonomy): domain Eukaryota; kingdom Metazoa; phylum Arthropoda; class Arachnida; order Araneae; family Linyphiidae; genus Troglohyphantes; species Troglohyphantes excavatus. Next base: position 69,454,758 of record OZ010672.1, read on the forward strand.
TGAAAAATCGCCGCCCTTTCACAGCCCTGACCTGAACCATTTAGAAGACAAATATCAATTATGATATTTGCTTACAACTACTAAACTTTGTGTTCCATGCTTTCAGAATAAGGAATCTGAGGAATCTAAAAAAAAATTGGCAACTTCCTCGACAATTGACGTCAAAAAATTCTTTTCCTTACAAATTTAGTGAGAATATGCTTGATGGCTCTTTGCAATTTTGACTGTATCAGACTGACGCAATAGGCTAAGAAATTTAGTATACACTATTTGTATCAACTAAAACAAACATTAAGGATGCATACCGAATAGTAAGATGGCTGCTTAGCCACAATCATTGACAATATTGTGAACAATAACGTCTATAAATGAAAGTAGCACACAGTTAGGGAAATATATTCTTTCGCTCGCTACTGCGCTAATAACTTTGGGAAATAATCGACAATTTGGTTGATTAATTAACATCGTACTAGAGCTGCATAGTGGGCTATATGCGAAGGTTTTGGGTCAATCCCAAAGGAAAGACACGTGCTGCCTCGTATTTTCGAACCATTGTCAGATGACGAGGACAACACCTGAGCAAGCGCCCGATACAACCTCAATAGATGCCAAGACATTGGACCACTATCAGATTTAACGTGCACCCAGTCTCCAGTTCCGTATACGCGCCGTTAGAAATTGAGGATAATTTCAGGCGACTTTTGTAATTTGGAACGAATCTGGCAATCCTCCGATTACGAGATCGTTACATCTTAACGTTTGTCAAGTCCTCGTGCCGATTAAAACTTGCAATCCTTTAATTGCCAAGAGGCTGCTGTACCACGAGGCCGATTTAGCGATTGCGAAATCTGGGACCTGGTAGCTCTGAGTTTGATAAAATTAAATAATCAACAACAGTTGCAGAGTGATTTTTTTAGTTGCTCATTTAATAAAAAGTTGCAATGCAATTGTTGCTAGTGCGTGGCTAGCTTAAAAGTTTTGGTTAAATAACGTCGCACTAGATCTGCACAGTGAGCTATTGGCGACGGTTCGGGGTATCTCGAAGAAAATACGCGGGAACGATGCCTCGTATTTTTGAACCATGGTCAGATAGATGACGACACCTGAGCTGGCATCCAACGCAATCTCAATAGGTGCCAAGACATTTGACCCCGATCACATTTATCGTGCACCAGCCCCGTATACATGCCATAGATATTTATTGGATATATTTAGACGACTTCCTAGTATTTTAGTACCGGAACTGGCAACCCTACAATCGCAAGATCACTACATTTTTACTTTTCTTTGTCAAGGTCCATCAGTCGGGCTCGAACTCGAATTCCTCTGATTACTAGTCGAACGCTTTCATCCACTGAGCAATTGGGGGCTCGTTAGCTTAAAAGGAGATTTTAAAAAACAATTAGTGAAACCAAAGACTTGCAAGAGCCTTTATAAATGAAAAACAAGCAGTTTTTAAAACTTAGATTTATGGGGGGGGGGGGGGGGCTTAAAAAAATTAAGAAAAACCTCAAATACTGGTAGTTCTTCACTGTCAAATCCATTCAGGGTTGTTTTTTTAGCGACAGTGTTAAAAGTTTAAAAATTATTACCTAGGCAACCAAATTGCCTAAAAATATTGCAAAAAGGTATTCTGACTCATGTTCAGGTATGTCACAAACCTGGATTTCAATTGCCTAAAAAATTATTGGTTAACCGGTTTATAATTAAGGTAAATTTTGCACATGGCACATTCAAAAAATACATTCTACCTAATCCAAAGATAATAGTATTGTATAATCTCTATATATAAATGCGAAAAACCCCACTCAATCACTCATCACTAATGCTCCAACTTCCCGTATACATACGGAGAAGAAATTTGGCAAAGTTGTTCCTAATGCCTTAAATAGGAAAAGTAAGCTATTTTTGTTCCGATCGAACGTATTGAAGGGGGTGTAAAACCAGAGAGTTGTAATATTAAATAGAGAGCACCTTCAATACCAGACTCTCATAAGGCCGCGGTATCAACATTGAAAAGAAAAACCAACATCACGTGGTTATAGCGCTGCCACATTTGGCGTACAGACATCTGCAGGAGTTTCAAATTTGGCGCACTTTCTTCTTTTTTGGTGATAAGGAGTTCTGTCTGTATTCAACTTCTTAACATATATGTAGTACGTATTTACTTATTTTCAAAACAATATGCGCTAAATATTTCCGCTTCATTAACGAAACGAAAATATTTTATTTGTGTTCAATACTCGAAGAGGCGAAACTCTTTATATTTTTCAGGTTTATTGTTTATATTTTCTTATTGAAGTATACAAAATAACAATTGAAAGAACTTCGCTTATGGTAAATTTTTTACATAAAAACGTAATGCAATTATTTCAAAACTACAAAGTAAGAAAACTACCCTTAATATATCTGTTAAACTCCCTTAAATTGTGCCACTCGTTCAAAAAAACGATATTTAAATACAAAATTAAACACAAAACCACATTACAATACTTCGATTTCGTTTAGTTCTTAAAGTCGCCAAGGCCTGCCAAGTAATATTGGCGCATGAATGAATTGGCATTTCCACATATCACGTGGTTTCAAGGATGGACACACGGAAATCAGCATTTTTATTCCTCTATTTGTATCATTACTCTATGTGTAAAACCCCTCTTTCGATGTTCGTAGCGACGTTAGTTTGGGTATCTACAGATCTAAAAGACCTAGAGTGCTGAAATTTGGAGCACAGATTCATCTTGGGCCATAGAGATGCACTACGAAAGGACTTTTAAAAACTCGAACTGCCAAAATAACGATTTTTTAAAAACCTTTTCATAGGATTAACATGGAGAACTTGTAACAATGCAATATTTCAAGATTGAAACAATGGGAAATTTTAATAGTATGTAAACTATGAGGAGCATTCTGATTGGCTGATGACTAAATATCAACGAAATGTCGTCAAATAAATATGAAATGTCGCCAAATAAATAAAAATTTCACTATTCTTATAATAGTTATTATTACACAATTATAAGAATTGTACATTTTTAATTTCTGGGATGTTACTAAAGGTTAAAGAATGGGTGTTAATCAACGGGAGTAACGTATATATATATCCATATTATTGTACAGCTAACTTCTCAATAATACCAATCTTTCCAGTTCTTGCGGGAACTTGCTAATAAAATTTTGTTACAAATTGGAACTTTTAATACTTTATTTCGTTCCCCTGATGGGTGACAAATTAAGAATATTATTTATTTCACTTATAATTATTGTATTTGTATTTATTTTGTAACTTATTTCCTTCCTGTGTGTAGAACGGGTATTTCAGCTAGTTTATGTATAAGCGCAAGCTTGACACTGTTTAATAAGTTGTTACTATTTAGATTTCACGAGGAAACTAGTTTCTATCCCAGAATTTTGCGTATATACTCTTTGCATTTTAAACTTTTCCTTGTTATAGAACGAATCCACGTAGTCATTACAAAATCTTAACATCACACAAACTATGGTTACTCTTTGGGGGGATGAACCGCACATTTTGCACTTATTTCTACTAGGTAATCACATAAAAATTTATTTTAATATATATTTTGTCAATATATCAGTTTAACTCAAAATTATTTAAACACAGTATTGAGGAAATGTTTATCTTGACTAGGCTAAAAATAATTATAGTATGGTATAAAGCACCCAGGAGAAGAAAAATTTCTATCATTGTAGTTATAACTTCTATTTTCACAGAAATTATAAGCGACATAAATTTGGCCTTTTTTTAGACGATTGGTCTTGCATTATTGTAGACCTGGTAAAGAACACAAAATTTTCTTCTGTACATATCGCAATTTGCTACAAAAGTAACACAACTCAAAATCATTGCATTTTCAGAAAATACCAAAAACTGTTTTTGAGGACAATTACCCAGACGACAATTAAGAGTGACAGAACTGGACTCTACGTCTCATTTTCAAAGGTAAAATAATACACTTTTGTTGATTGGTAGGTAAATGTTTCTGGAACACATTATTTGGGATAACTAAAAAAAAACTTTACTTTTGAGTCATGTAATTTTTGAAACAAGACTATGATATGTACAAATAAGAGTTGCAAGTCTAACCGCTATACTAATCCTCACTTTTTTACCCAAGAGACTTAAATTTTTTAACACACCAATTAGAAACCAATATACTTTAACAGTTCCCATGAAATGAACGCAACACAGCTAGAAAAGCCCCTCTCTATAATTACGATATCCTCATGGCACATATCATTGCTTATCAGATGTGGAGGCACAACTCAAAATTGTCGATTTTGAGTTATATGTAGAATAGTACTTACCTCTGTGAGTAGCATATTGTGACAAAGTCGCATATATGCATCTTTAACAATTTTTGAGATATTGCATTTCATGTAGGTGGCATGTCACACATGTTTTTTTAAAGTGTATGATTGTGCAAGTGAACCTTTCCTTCGATTGGGCATTGAGATTTTCAATGAATGCGATTAATGCAAGAGCTGTTAAACACTTTTTAATGTTTCATTAAAAAAATTGGAATCATCAAAATCAGTTTAGCAGAAATGCATACTTTTTTACGAAAAAGAAAATTTTTACACAGAGAAGAACTGATACTTTTTCTAAAAAGTTTTAGCTTTTAAAATATTTCAACATGGAGGTTTATGAATTTAAAATTGATATGTATTTACGAGGAAACTGGAGATACACAGACCACTGAGCTGAAGATAAATCTAGAAAGAAGTTTGTCATGCACTTAACATTCATTCCTGCAGTTTCGTGGAGGGGGAAGAAAAACATTCATGAACAGGGAACTCAGAATGATCAATAGTTAAATTTTGCCCTTATCACCTTTAGGTGGAACATGCAATTTCGACTTGTCACAAGTTTCACCCTTCATTTCAATTACACAAACGGACAGATATATGTGTCATAAAATTAGCATCCATTTTGTAATACTTTTTGCAACATCAAATATATACTTTTATGGATTCCAAAACTATAGGACATAAAGTGATTGTTATATACATTTAAAAATCACACATACAGTTTTCTTTTTTTTTTAATTAACAAGCACAATTAAATTAACAATTGCAAAATTATTTGCAATTCTGTTTTATCCAATCACAGAAGCTTGGAAATCATGTGACTCTGTAAGACAATCCCTCACCTACAATATAAGCTCAGTTAACTATAACAACTTTAAAAAAAAAAAAAAAATCACATTTAGAAGTGAATTACTCGAATTTCGTCAACAAGCAGCTTTCGCAATGGCTGCTGAATTTCAGCCATAGGAGTTACGTGGTTTGTGAATTAAGCCAATGATATGCTGCTTTGATATGTTGATCACCATATTTTGTGCTATGTAATTTAGTCACAAATTAGGCTTCCCAAGATCCCTCCTACCCCCAAATTTGTAAGTCAGTTCTTATATATTGCATTGATGTAGACAGGTGGTGCAGATTAAAAAACATTCAATCAACAACTCGTTTTCCAATAACAGATCCTTAAAAAATACACAACTGGAATTTGTAATGTAAAAAAAAGTAAATTGCTATTTATTACTTAATACAATAAACTTTTTAGAAAATTAAATATTATTCTACAAAAAAAAGTTTTATACAAATGGGATCATACCCAAATCAATTGAATCCTCCATCTTGTAGTTTTTCTTTCAAAGGAAGCAGAAGAAATATTACAGAGCTAAAAAATAAAATAAAAAATTAGAATTACAAAAAAATATTAATGTGAAATACTATAAATATTATATAGGAATCAGCTATCAGTAACGGTTTGGTTGGTTGAATTAACGTTGCACTTGCTGTTACGTCTTTATAAAAACTAACCATTAGGCACTAGGGAGGAGATGGGATGAAGTTCAGAAACTGTAAGTGCAGCGATTTAAGCCTCATGAAGTTGTGTCTTTAGGTAAAATTTGGGCCCCTTTTTATTTGTAAACTGAACTCAGATGATGGCATAAAATGATAACAATTTTTTTTTTTATATAAATCATCATTCTTTAGTATTATTTTTCACTATTTTAAGATATTTGCACTGTAGCTAGCGAGCTTTAAAATCCAGAACAAATAAACATATAAAGTTAGAGTGAAATGGTGTACATAAAATCTGTTGTGGTCAAACATGGTTGTTATGTGAAACTTTGAAGAGTGGGGGGTACCAGTAGTTCATTTAAGTGTTATTCTTAATGTGACACCTTGGAGCAATTTCTATTTCTTGTGTTACAAATGTAAAACTTATTATACAATTAAAATACCCTTATATTAGCAATATTCTGTAAAAAAAAATTGTCATACTAATAATTTTTTTAATAAATTTTGTTTAAAAAAAATTGAAGATTTTAAAAAGCCTACTTCTTTTTTAAGTTACAGCTTTGAATTTTTTTATTTAGAAACAGTTTATTGTTGGGGAAAAAAATAGTGTGAAGTTTTTTTAAAAATAGTTAAAATAAACTTTTTTAACTTTAAAACTTTTTAAAGAAAAAAATATATCTGTGACATACCAAAATGTTTTAAAAAACTGAGAATTTTCAACTTAAAAGTATTTTTTTTAAACTATACTATTAAAAAAAACACTATTATGTTTAGCAGAATATTGTAAAGGTATTGCAAAAACAATTTTAACTTTAAAGTCTATTTTTAAAAAGCTTTAGACTTGTACCTTTGTGAAGAATTTGAAAAAAATAGATTTTGAAATATATGCATTTAAATATAAAATATATCAAAACCAAGGGAAATATGTTAAACAATTAATGTTAAATGTCTAAATTAAACTTTTTTACATATATGCATGCTACACTACTTGTTAATTTTTATCAATTTAATTACAAAATTTGGAAAAATTGTTTTACTTTTACGACATTTTTAATATTAAAGAAAGTTGCAAAATATTCTAAAATGTTATAATTAAATTACTAACAATGAATAAGTAGTGTATTATTGCAGATGCAAAAAGCTTAATTTAAATGTTTAACATTTTCCATTTGGTTTTTGATATATTTTATCTTTAAATGTTAAAATTATCTCAAAATGTATTTTGAAAAATCTAAATCGCATTTTGTTTTACAGTTTCAATAAACACACATTATTTCATAAGTATCTTAACTATTCATGTTCTGAGGGTTTAGGAAAATGCCAAAATTGTAAAGTTGTTCACTCTGTAAAATAGTTTACTTTATATGAGGAAAGCATGTATATTTTATATATACAGTAGACTCTCGATAACTCGAATTTTTCGATATCTCGAAAAAAATCGATTTCCCTGCACCTTTATTACTTATTTAATGTAATTTTATCTCTTTAATTCGAAGTTTTTAGTCGTTATTTTCGATAACTCAAAGTTTCCTCATAACTCAAAATTTTGTTTTCCTCTCAAAACTACAGATTTTGAAGAACCTTTAGCATATATGTAATTGCCACGTTCTTCTTTATCGGTTCTCTTTCTTATTGTGCGTTATTGAAAGGGTAGACGTATAATGGATTCCTACCTGTGCCTCACCCTTTTGTTTGAATGTCGCCAGACTGGATTCCCTGAGCTGTACCCCCTCCTCTTTAACGCAGAGTCAGTCCAACAAGGAAGATTAATGATTTATCGTCCCTCAAGCCAGCTGGCATTTTCGGTAAAGTGCGAGTCACTTTCTTGGAACATTACCGACCGTCCAGAAAGCAACTCACTTAAAATATGAAGACGACACTCGACCCCCTTCTTATTTTTGTTTAGGCAATGCACTCTCTATAGCAGCATTTGATGAGAGATCGCTCTCAGAAGAAGAATGATAATTAAGAATGATAACCTCCTCCAAAGATAACTTTGTAAGAGGCTCTATCTTCGATAAAATATATGCGTGCATTCATTGAATCGAGGCCGGAAATGAAAACATCAGAGACATTTCAAGCAATCATGCCTTTGGAAAATATAATTGATTTCGAAAAAAATAGAAATACTCACTAAACTATTTTGGATAGATATGTTAAATAAAGTCGTGTAAGTATACTAGTATTTATTTTTACCAAAAAAGCTTTTTTATAGGATTTTCGATAACTCGAATTTTTATACACTTCCCTTGGAGTTCGAGATAACGAGAGTTGTCTGTATTTTAATATGGATATAGCTTCCAAGAAATACACTAATGCTTTAAATTTGAAAAATATTTCAACATAAAATATTTTTATCAATTTAATGTTTATGAGTATTGCTAGAAATAATAGAAATTAATGGACGATTTGAGTCGTTCAAAAGATGAATAAAAATTTACATAACACAAGGTTTTAAATAAAACAGGAACTTTTAAAGGGTTTTCATAACGTTCTAATTAGTAAACGTCTAAAGATAAATTTTATACATTTTTGTGCATTATATTTTAAAATCCAAACAAACACAAAAGCCGCACATATGTAAACATGCATAGAATATCGCCTCATACTTAGCAAAAAAAAATTCTAGCACCACGCACTATGGATAGACAACCCTTGTATCTCTGTGTTTTCAACCAGTTTTGAAATGGACTCATCCGCCAATTAAGATAAATGTTTGCTGCAGTGGCGGCTCGCCCACTACAGCAAGTACAGCCGGGCTGCACCTAAATTCTTTAGTGTATTTTAAAACTAAAATCAGATATTTTACTAATTTTCTTAAATGAAGATTAGAATTGAAATTTCTACGGTAGTAAACAAAATCTCCGATAAATAGCAAGCATGTTACCGTTGCACAATTCAGGAGGGGGAAAAACTTCATTCGATCACAACTGCAGCCAAAAAGCGAAATTCGAAATCGGCTGCATCGTTGCCATGGCAACCTCTACGTAGTATGGAGATTCCCCCCCATGCTAATGCACTGCATTTGTGAGAAGGTACAGCCGAAATGAATTTTCTTGTTTTAGCTGCACTTGAGGTTTGATATGCTGACTGGCTCGTAGATGAAATGAGAACTTACGAGAATATCTCCAAACGGAAATGGTTTTCGTGATATATTTTACTGAGTGCTGTTGTTTCAGGACATGGTCCTACTGTTGTTTCATTATTTAAGTTAATATTAAAATTGACCGATTCGCATGTTTAAAAGAAAGCAGGATTGCTTTAATTTTCAAAAAATAAGTAAATATTTTCTATTTTTTTCGCATGTTATCATTTTGTAAAAATTGAAAGGAAACTTTGATTTGAGTAGTGAATAATAAAGAATTTCCGTTCGTGTATGGTTTTTGGAAAATATGGAGGGGGGGGGGGGGGGATTTACAGGATTTCGACTCGACTGCACTAACATTTTCGACCATGGGCCGCCACTGGTTTGCTGATTGATCTAGAATTATTTCACAATTTTCAGAATATGCTATATACCATTATTTACCTAAAAAAAATATTTTGGTTAACATTTATTATTTGAAGAGTCCTAGAAGAAAACGATGGGGTCCCTTTTTTTATTGTAATCAAGTTATCAATGCCTTATGTTAGCTATAGGGGTGTATCTTTTCTGTGCATCTAGAAAAAAAACGATGTGGTCCATATTTTATTGTAATCGTCTTCTCAATACCTTATGTTAGATACAGAGGTGTATTTCCCTTTACCAAGTTGTGAAACAATTAGAAAAATTATAGTCCATAAAAAAGCGTAAAAAACTAAACGTGCATCCACGCAGCATGAATTTTCTTTTCATTAACAATCACTCCATCTGGACTATCATTGTTTTTCCCTTGAACCTTCTGGATAAAGAAATTTGCAACAGAATAATAGAACTTTAAGAGAGAAAAAGTTTTAGAAAATGAAGTTATGTTTTCTTTAACTAAACATGTAAATATTTTGGGACGGTATTAAAAGTAAACAATCGAACACTCTCTAATGTCTTCTAGTTTAGATGGTATATGGAAACCTTTCTTTTTTCTCCTAAAATTGAGCAATGCAAAAAAGTAAACAAAAAATATTAGAGTTGAAATGTTTTCAGGTCACAATCAATAACGATTCCTATAACATCTACGTTTTCGAAAATATCAAGTTATAATAATAAAATCCTATAATTTATTTAAATTACAAACACGTTACGTGCCATTTATTTGAAAGAAATTAATCAGAATTTAAGTTTACTAAACGATTTTAAAATATCGATCCAAGCTTACGGGAAAACCATAGGCGTGAACTAGAAATGAAATTAAACAATCGGTATTTATACAAAACACAATTTCTCACAAATAAAAGAGACATAAATAAAAACACTTACACTTCATTTTTAATACAGATGAAACATTTAAAAGCAAACAGCCTTAAAACATTCTACACCTACAATCACAAGTATCAATATGAATCCCGAAACAAATTGAAACAATTTCTTCGTTCCTTTCCTTTCACTTCAAACAGTGTCCGATATCAGGTTGGCAGTGCAACTAGATCGTAACAAAGAGTTGAGAATTCGATTCTCAGAACTCCAAACTATCTTTGGCAAAACATTTACCGTATATACACTGTGTAGAAGGAACTGGTGCACACTAAATCTATCGTGGCCGATGTTTTCACGTCTTTTTAAGATTGCATGGGGTGGCAGATCAGGTGTTGTCATTGTCATTTGACGATAGTTTAAAATTACAAAACAGTGTTCCTAGGTCTTTCCTTCCGTATAGATTTCGAACCGTCGACAACAACACAGAACAAATACGAATCATAACAAAGAGCAACCAAAACACGAATTCGAACAAAACGAAAACTAAGCTATCGGTTCAACTGAAGTGAAGTTGATGGAAAAGAAAAATAAACAGGACGGCATGATATCTGTCCCCTCTGTGTGGTATGTTGAAATAATTAATTTTTAGAATATACTATATTCTGTTTTGCTGAATTTAAAGCTAATAAGCATTAAAATGAAGATAGCTATAGCTGGATGTATTCATGGAGATATAGATCAAATGTATAAGTCTCTTCACGAACTAGAGAAAAAAGACGGCGTGAAAGTATCACTATTAATTGTTTGTGGCGATATGTTAACAATTAGAAATCCGCCGGATATTGATTCTATGACATTCACTGTTCCGTCTTATAATATTATTTCGTCGTTTCACAAGTATTACTCCGGCGAAAGAGTTGCGCCTGTTTTGACCATATTTGTAGGAGGCGTTTACGAAGTCTTGAACTACTTTTCAGAGCTACCTTATGGTGGTTGGGTATGCCCCAACGTTTATTACATGGGCTATGCTAATATTTTAAACGTCGGAGGACTCCGAATCGCTGGACTTTCGGGTACATTTAAAGATAGTATTTACCGAAAAGGCCACTATGAATACCCACCATACAGTTTCTTTTCCAAGTTAACTATGCTCAACATCAGAAATATTGATGTTTTTCGGCTAAAACAAGTCCAACATCCCATTGATATTTTTATATCTCATGATTGGCCAGCTGGTGTGTACCACCACGGAGACAAGAGAGCTATATTGAAGTATAAGCCTTACTTTCGAGATAAAATGAAAGGAAACACATTAGGAAGCCCTCCTTCGGGAATGCTGCTCAATCTTTTGAAACCATCCCATTGGTTTGCTGCAGGGCTGCATTGCAAGTTCACGGCCAGTGTACCACACGAAGATAATAAACGACCAAACACAAATTTCCTGGCACTTGATAAGTGTAAACCAGAGCGTCAATTCTTGCAGATCTTTGACATTACCAGTAAATTCTCACTCAAAAAAGACCCGGATGAAGTAGTACAAGTAGAATACGATCCAGAATGGCTGTGTATTCTTAAAAGTACAAATCATCTATTGAGCATTTCAAATGATGATTTAACCTTTTCTAAAATTGATTTTTCAGGAAATAGAGCTTACCAGTCTGGTAATGGGCTATTGAAAGTTGTACACAAATTATTTAAAAATGATTTTAAAGTCCCAGAAAATTTCTGTGTTACGTCTCCAATTTACAGCCTTTATTATTCATTTCCCTATGGTAAAACATTACTAAGATACGAAAATCCTCAAACTCGGAAATTTTGTGAGCTTTTGAAAATCACTGATCCATTGGAAGCCGTTCTCAAGAAAATCTCCAGAAGAAAAATTAGTGATAGCTCTTCAGATTCCGACTTTAGTGACGATGACTTTGAAAAATGCATACGTACTATAGAGCAAAGTTCAACATCATTAGATTCTAAAGAAGCAATCTGCAGCAATGCAGAGTGTTTGGATGACATCAAAACTAGAAATTTGAGTTGTGCAGTATCAGAGGAACTAGTTATTGATACTAGTTACCAAGCTAGTCAATCGAGTTGTTTTCTTTCAGACAAAAGTGGTTCAATGTCCAATTTGCCAATTTCCAAACCAAACTTCGGACAAGAAATCTTTTCTCCGCAATCCTCTTGCACAAGTTCTAGCTCTAATGCTGGATCTAATTCAGATGCTAGTTCTACATTTGCCACTTTCGAGAAGCGAAAAATTTGCGACTTGAGCAAAGATTCCTTCAAAAGGAAATTACAAGGACAATAGATTAAGAAAATTTTATGACTTTACAAGGATATTTTCACACAGTGTGAGGTTGCACCAGGGCCATTCTTAGGTGTCTGAGAAGCATTCCACCACCAAGGGCCTGTGCATAATAGAAAAATTCATAAATATAACGTTGGAGATAAAAAAAAAATGGTCACTTTTCTCAATTCCTTTTCACGAAAAAAAAATTTAAACATCATTCTTTCAATTCATATTATTCTGAACATATCTTTGCATAAATTCTAAGTATATAACTTCGATGTGAAATCGCATAACTTTTAAGGATTATTTTTAATGTTCAATAAAATATAATGCAGACTTTTTATATAACAAAGTTATATCTACTTTCTGCAAATCTAATAAATAATCTATCCAAATAAAATGTAGCCAAGATTTGAAGTTAGAGATTCAAGCTTATGTAAACAGTATCCCTTTTGGTGACTATTCAAGAATCCAAATTGGTGTGTGATGGGTTAAAATAGGTCCCACTACTGGGTTTGCACTAGGCCATGCGGCTAGTAAGGGCAGCCCTGGGTTACACAATATCCAAGTTTAATGCTGGCTAAAGATTTATACTGCTCTGTTTTATCAAATTTGAAGTTCTAATATGTTACCGTTTTAATATTTTTAGAAAAAAAACATTTTATATTACTGTTTTAGTATTTATTTTTAGAAAATATCTTATAATTCTGTACCTTGATAGAACAAGGCACAATGTCCAGAATCGACGATTACTTTTCAAACAGGGTAACACCAATTTAGTGTACTATAAAAATGCTAAGTATTTAGTAGACATTCAACTCAAATAATGATTTTAGACATTGGCCTTTTTTCTAAACAAGGTCATTACTGAATTTAGCCTCTAATTCAAAACATATTTTAATTTCTTTTAGGTAATGAATAATTTTATGCAAGCCTTAATTTTAAAGAGTCAATTTCTATTTATATATTTTTTTATAAATCATTATATTTCTATATGTACAAACTATTAAGGATTCCTTCCAAAGAAAATTACAAGGACAATAGATTATTTGACTAAATTAACCTATTTTGAAGTTTAATATTACTATTTTATTTATCGATTTAATATAAATTGTTATATTTTAATTGTTCTGGTATTATTTCTGTTAACTTTCATAAATAAAGTTATAAATCTATTCATATGTTATTCTTTTTGTTTTAAAATACTAATTAACTTTGTAATTTTACGTAACCTTCACAATTAAAAAAGTTAGAATATTAAAATATCCTTTCCAACAATGCGAGAGGAAACTCCACTGGGAGATAGATTTTCATGTCAGCAAATTTATAATATGTAAGAATTTCATCAATAAAGTCAATTTTGCAAAAAAAAATTGGATTTCGTACAGCCCTATAAGGACACACTCAAATTTTTAATTGAAGATAGGCCCTAATACAAAATGAATTTTAAAAGTAATTGCGTCTAAAAAATTGCACACGGTTTAAAAATAAATAACAAAAAATCAAACGATAATTTCTAACATTAAAAGACACTAAATGTCAGACCTAATTGAGGGAGTTATTGAATTACATAATGACTAATTTTGAAATAACACGCTTTGAAAAATTTATTTTTATTGCTATGTAGAACAAGAAAACTTAAACTTGTGATACTTCAAATTAATAGCAATTGAGTTTTGCTGACTTATTTTTTATTCAAATGCCATCCTTAAACGAATCAAAATGCTTGTTAATGCAAGTTAGACTGTTAAGCATGTTTTAAAAGAACTATTTTAGGAAACCTTTAGAAACTTGACAATAATATAGGATACAATAAGGCACTTTTTCTCTGCAAACGTTAAAGCTATTTACCGTTTTAAAGTATCAAAGGTAATATTTAAATGAATCAATGAAATAAATATTTAATTAAATACAATTATATTTTGAAAGTATTTTAAAAATTTCTTTTGACAAAACCTTGCTTGGACTCCCTTTAAAATAAAATATCCTGACGGTAAATTAAACAAAATTTAATGTTTCAAAATCGGAAATAGTCAAAAGACTATTTTAAAAAACCTTTGAAACTTGACAATAGTATAGGATTTATAATGATTTTGAGGTGAATTTAGGAGACTTGTATAATAATTACAAAGAAATACAAATTGGCAATCGCAATGAATACTAAAGATAAACCAATACCATTATTCAATTCCATATATTTTCCAAAAAACCATGTAGAATGAAGTGAACTATACTGAAATAATTGATGAAACAAAAGTTTTTTCCTACTTTCAATAGTGTGCTATAATAGGACACTACCATTTGTTGAATTCTATATGCGTTTCCAGGTATCCAAGAAATGCAAATTTTAAAAGTCTACTAAACCCTGATGCTATGTTCAAATACTATTGTAAACCAAGAAATGAAACAAAGCAAATGCACAAGAGTTATCTTCAAAGGTTAATAGACTCGTACATTTATATGTCATGTGAATATTTATAGTCTTGTGAGTAATAAAAGAAATTTTAATAAATATATTTATTACTAGTTGTATTAGTATAAATTTACAGATTTATTCAAAGCAACAATATATAAAGTGAAATAGTGTAAAAAGTCAGTAGATTAAACTGAATACAACTATAACATTCTCATTTAAGCGATTTCATTGCTGTATCCTGTTCTTCAAAGTCCCCTTTGTCCTCAACTGAAGCTTCCTGGTACTCGGAGACGAGATCATTCATATTTTATTTGAATTGTCTTCTGTGAATTCCATTTCACCCATACCCTCATCGGTGTACCAATGCAAAAAGGCCTTATGATAGAATATTGCTAGAATAAGTGATCAAATTAAAATACATTTTAAGAATATCAATGTAAAAATGTGATTGTTGCAACATAAAATAAACTAACCAAGTTATTAAAACAAAACAAGTTTTAAAAATAAATTCTAAAATTAAAAAAAACTTTAAAGATGTGAACTTTGAAAAAGATATAGTAAATGCAAATCCTCACAAATATTCCTTAAGTACAATACTAAAGTTGAAATAAACTTTTTCCAATTAAGTACAATAATTAAAATACAATGTAAAAGTCACTATGAAAATAAAAATTAAGAAGTCTTATTTGTATAACAAGAAATTGTAAAAAAAAAAATGTGTAAAACTAATTTTAAAATTATTAGTTCAGATTAGACACTTTTACCCATCTCTAATGCATAAAGTAACAAAAAATATTGTAAGAAACAAGGCAAGGAGCTTCAAAAAACCCATCTCACCAGTGAACTGCTCAGAAATCCTTTTAAAGATCTCCTGAATGACTGGTGTTCCCAATGAAGGTTGCGAATAACACACAGCAGTCTTCACATTATTGGGGATCCACTCCACAAAGAAGCTGCTGTTCTTGTTAGGAACGAACGATATTAGAGTAACAGTTAAAAGTTATTATTTCAATTTGCAATAATTAAAAATATTATTTTTAAAAACTGGCAATTCTTTATTTGCTCAAAAAAGTAGTATTTCAAAATCACATATATATATATATATTGAATAATATTAGTTCTTCAAACAATTAATAGATGTGCTGTTTAATTTGATCAGAAACGCAGAAACCGTCAAAAAAGAGCAAGTTAAAAAAATTGACAGGTAAAAAATTTATTAACATGTTACTAAAAAGGAACCGAAACAGAAGAACGATCTGCTCCCACTTTCAGGCGGCCTTGGTTGAAACAAACTTGTTCCTTGATAACTTATAAAATTCCTCTTGCATCGCAAAAAGATTGCATCACAGAAAAAATTCAAAATGCAGTAATGAACTGGATTGAATTGCAATGTTTACATCGTTATTGGCACATGTCCAAATTGAACGCACGATTGAAATGATCCAAACCATTTCTCGACACTGGTAATATTATGATAAAAATTATTTCAATATCGGTTCAAAATATATTTTTTGGGTATCGATCTTGTAATCGTTTTATGATGGAATCAGGATATTTTAATGATCTTGTCTTGTGGGAAGGATAGGAGAGTTCAATGGACGAGTAGAATGACCACGCCTACTGTGACGTCAGAGCTAGTTTGTTTGTGGGATAGCGTTAGAATTTCCCTCAAAACTACTAATATATATAAAAGGCTCGATGATATTTTTTTAGAATGTGATGTTAAAATCCAAGTTAAACTTAATTAATGCAAAATTTTTACATAAAACAGCGATCTTATTGTTTGTTTACCAGTAATCGGCAACTTGCACGTGCTCGAAATCCCACAAACAAGGCTAAACTCCGCCCTGTTCTAGTTGTCCATTGGTGTCAGGGAGGTTTTTCAGATGGGTGAAGTAACTTTATATATATTTCTCTTACGCGGTGATTGAAAAACGCTGTTTTTCTGTACGTTGAGTGGCAACAGTTTGTTTGTTTGTTTACGAAATTCTGTGCGCCCGCATTTTTATTTTGCCATTATGTAAACCATTTTGACGATTAGCCACTTCAATTCATTAGTAAATAATTATTTTGTTGATGTCAGCTTAAATTAGGAAGAATATAAACCCTATTACATTAAAAATAGAAGTTTTGAAAAACGCTTTTTTAACCTTTACTTTAGCGGAACATTGACGTGGCGCCATCTGTTGGGAATTTTCAAAACTAGATTTCTATAAACTTCATTTTTATGACGTATTAACTTAGTAACGTACACATTTCTGGTAGGCAAAAGTATTGTAAGCTTAACGTCAATTATGCCAAAACAAACTACCAATAATGTTATATATTAAACTAAAACGCAGGGAAAGGTGTGAAAATAACGTGGAAAATAATAAATAAGGGTAGAAATAAAATTATAAATAATGGCTTGCCAGTGGTTCCATTGTTTTCATTTGTAGTTTAAAAGAAATTAAATTGAATGATTTTATATATATTTACATGGCGAAAAAATGTATTGATGCCAAGATGAATTATAATTTAATTTTACAGTTTCAACGTTTAAAGTTTTTGGTAATATAATTAAAAAAAGTATTGTTACTAGGACACATTGTCATTGTGTCCTATATTTTAGCGAGCGAAGCGAGAAGTGGTTTGCGGAGCAAACGTATGAGGATTGCGGAGCAAACGTATGAGGATTGCGTAGCAATCCTCCGGGGGTTGGCGGAGCGTTAGCGGAGCAGGGGGCGGAGCCTCCTAGTTTTGTTTATGTTATTCTTCGGCAAAGTGGGCGTTCGCCAAAAGACATCGGTTGGGATTCACTTAATAGTGTAGTTTTAACACGATGCGCCGGTTCTTGGGAGCTCATTGCCACTTCGCGTTTTTAGATGAAGGATTTTAGGTGAAGAATATCCAGTTTTTTTATTTGAGAGGGAATTTCATATAATGTTTCTGGTGTGCTTTGTATGCAACTTTCCAGGAGAATTTGTGAATACGTTAATGTGACAGAAGGAAAATGTCTTTGTAGTGCGGATGTTTGTGTTTTAATTCAGCGCTAGTTCCAGAGTGTTTGAGCCAATTTCGTAGTTGCTACTGTGTTGAGTATTTCTTGGCTTTAAAAGATATATTTGCATCGTCTTCAGAAATGTCATGTACATATTTTTGAAAGAAAGTAATTAATTGAAACAAATTGAACTGAAATTATATAAATTGTCTGAAAAATAGTGGATTAAAATTTTTTAATTAGTTTTAAAAAGATGGCTCAACAATATAAAAATTTAAATTTAATGTTATTTTTGTAATAGTGTGTATTCCATTTTCCATGCTGTTTTCTTATGTTTTAACCATATTCTAATAAGCATGAAAAAATGTGCTAAATTATGTCATGTTGTACTTACTATAAAAGAACATGTTCGTTTAAAATACAGAAATTTTTACAGAGGGTGTTTGTTTTTGCATGATTTGGGTCGAACTCTTATATTTAGCTCCCCTCCGAAAAAATACCTAAATAACAGTTTCTTTCAGATTAACTGCAAAGCTCATCCCTATTCTTGATTATCATTATCTTCCTTCATGCTTATTGGCCTCTGAAGATGGTGGCAACTGTTAGATACCTGCAATGGAACAATTAAAAAATTGTTAAGAGTGATTAATATTTAGAAGAGTTTAACACTAGAATTTTTTGATGATATTTAACAGTTTTTGGCCCACTGGTACTGGATATCACTTTTCGATTGAACAGGTTCCATATTTTTAGAATAAAAGTCTATAGTACTACAAGTTGTAAAATTTTCACTAGGTACATTGTTATGCCAATTGACATCTTACCGAAAATCCATATTTAGCTTATAAATGAAAATACATATCTTCCAATGCTTATTAAAACTTGAAACTACATTTATTTTATAACCATGTGCATTTGAGAGCTGGAATTCTAAAATCAGTAATATTTAAAGGTCATAAAACGTTAGAAGCCTACTTTAGAGAGTAGCAAGACAGTTAATAATATTTACAAAATTATTTTTAAATTATACTAACACATTTACTGTGGTACTGGTTCACTGCGCCCAAATAATGTTTCCAATACGAGTCACTTATTGTTGTTGACAATGCAAAAGGTCGTATTTAAAAAAATGTTTTTTTTATTGCTATATGTAACACTTTGTGAATTCCACCTGGTGCCAAAAACCCTGATGTCATCAGCTAATCTATTAAAAAGATACAACCAAATGAAAAACAAGGTTCTATAAAAGAATCCTCATAAGAAACCAATTATTTTTGCTGTCTTGTTATATAAAAATTTTACTCCCAATAATATAATATTTTGTGAATACTTTTTATTCTGGTTTTAAAAATGGTTATTTTGCATGTTTTACACAAACTACAAACATTTGTAATTTTAACCATTTATGCAAAAATTTTATTAAAAAGTTTTATTTTATTTTGAAATATCGGCAGGTACATAAAAAGGACTAAGTTTTTTATTTTTGGTTTTCAACTTGCATTATCAATGGAAATTTTATCAGTTTATAAAACAATCCAATAGATAAAAAGTTAAATATTTTTTTTAAAAATTTAAACACTTTTATTTTTTTTAGAAAACAAATTTCCTTGAAATCTATACACAAGCCAGTAGTACGACAGGTTAAATCTATACAAGTTAGCAGGTATGATTCATATATTTTACTTATTGAAAAATAAATTGGTATTAGTATAAGTGGACTATGGGCCTAAGATATGAAATGCAACTTTTCATAACTCTTCCTTACATTTGTTTCATTTTCTTCCCTCAACAACTTGATATTTCCCATGTGTATAAGTCAGCCCTACCTTATCTATGAACTTTAGCAATATACTCGCGTCACCACTGATGGCTATAGAAGCGTGGGTTGACTAGATTTTCCTTCCCTAAAAATGTTCTTTGTATTCTAAACTAAACAACCAGTTACTATACTTAGCCTCAGTAGTGTTAAGTGCATGCAAAAAAAAAATTTAATGTATTTTTAAATTTATATTTTCTAAAACTCTAAGCTCGTCTGTTTTAAATTTTTGTAATAAGTAGTTTAAATATTTTTTTAAACATTGTATAATATGCACTAAATATATACAAAAGTTTTTTAGTACATCCAAATTTTATCAAAACTTTTTTTTAGACACATTTTTGATAAAAACTTCCAATTAATTTACCTTAAAACTTTGCAAACTTAACAATTACAGTAATTACATAAATCACATAACAGTTTAAAATAACCAGCCTTGAAAATGCATGGGATAATATGTTTAAAATAATTCAATGAAGCAGTAATTGGGTGTTTCAGCTTAATAGTATATTTTTTTATACATGTATCTAAAGGCAAAAAAGTTTTAAAAAATGAGTAATGAAACAATTCTGTATGTTTAGTGCATACCATATGTTAAATTTTTTTATTTAAACTACTTTTAGTTTAGCTAGAACAAAAATTTTAACATTGCTGTATACAGAAGGGTTTGTAGTTTAGAAAATATATATAAATTAAAAAATAAAATTTATAAAAAATTTCGTGCACGTATCCCTTTAACATACGATTTGTACATTGGAAACAGTTTGGGAGATTTAATTCTGCAGCTATGACCTAAAAGAGGTTAATCTCTTTATTAATTTCTTTTTTTAAAAAATATATTTTTTCAAAAATTAGTAAAGAGAAAAACCTTTTTACTAATCTCAAAAAAATCATATAGTTCTCATTAAAAATAGACTTTCAGGCCATAACTAAAGTTATCCTTAAAACTTGCAGCCACTGTTTATTTAGAACATGTTACTAAGCTAGAAGGTAACTTTGAAACTCCACAGATGATAGAACAAGAACCTTATCTTTCCAAATGAACTACCTATCCTGATCTCCGAAAACAGTGACATCAGATTTAAAGGGTTATACTCACTTTTGGAGATTGCATGACACTGAATGTGCACATTATCCTGTTGAGAAAGTCCTCTAAGATCTTGGAAATAAGCAGCGTTCCCGGATCCGGTCCCGCCTCCGAGTGAGTGGGCCAGTTGCTCTTTCCTTTTTACTTTTCTTTGTCAAGTCTATCGCCTGGCATTGAACCACGAATCTTCGTATTCCCAGCTGACGCCTTTAACAGCTCGGCCACGGAGACCTCCCTAGGCGACGGACTTGACAAAAAAAAGTAGTGATCGGAGGGTTGCCAGCTTCGTTACAAAATACTAGAAAAGTTGTCCAGAACATCCGCAAAAATTAATGGCGTGTATTCGGGACTGGTGCACGATAAATCTGATCAGGGTCCAAAGTCCCGACGTCTATTGAAGGTGTTGGGTGCCAGTTCAGGCGTTTCCTCATCATCTGACCATGGTTCTAAAATAGCGAGGTGCATGTATGAATGTGTTTGTGTTCCCGGGTCTTTCCTTCGAAATGGACCCCGAACCGTCGCCAATAGCCCATTCTGCAGCTCTTGTGTGACGTTCATTAATCAAACCAAGATTGGTTTGTTTATAAATTTCGCACTAGAGCTGCATAGTTGGCTATTGGCGGCGGTTCGCGACCTATCTCGAAGGAAAGACCCCAGAACGATGCCTCGTATTTTTGCACCATGCTTAAATAACAAAGACAACTCGTGAGCTGGCACCCGACGCAACCTCAAAAGCAAAAGCGCAGAAGAACCAACTATCAGATTAACTGAAGTGAAGTTGATGGAAAAAAATAAACATGACGGCATGAAATTATGGTATGTTGAAATACTAATTGCAATAAAATACGCCAAGTTCTTATTTTTTTAATCTAAAGCGTGATTACATAATAAATAATCACTAAAATGAAGATCGCTGTAGCTGGATGCATACATGGTAATATAGACCAAATTTATCACTCTCTTGGCACATTGGAGAAACAAGAAGGTGTGAAAGTGTCACTTTTAATTATTTGTGGAGATATGATAACAATTAGAAATCCACCGGACATTGGATCTATGACACTTCCTATTGAAAGTCGAACTATTATTTCGTCGTTTCACAGATATTACTCCGGTTTAAGAGTCGCACCTGTTTTGACCATATTCGTAGGCGGTGTTTATGAAGTCATAAACTATATTTCAGAGCTACCCTATGGTGGTTGGGTATGCCCCAACGTCTATTACATGGGTCATGCCAACGTTTTAAACGTGGGAGGACTCCGCATCGCTGGACTTTCGGGTATATTTAAAGATTACAGTTACAAAAAAGGCCGTTACGAATGCCCGCCTTATAATTTTTCGTTTAAGTCAAGTATGCTCCACGTCAGGAACCTTGAAGTTTTTCGACTGAAGCAAATCGAACGTCCCATTGATATTTTTGTATCTCATGAGTGGCCCTCTAGTGTGTACCGTCACGGCGACCAAGGACATATTAATGCCATTTTGAACTATAAACCTTTTTTGGAGTCATACTTGGTAAAAAGTGATTTGGGCAGCCCTGCTTCTGCAGAGCTTCTCGAAATCTTAAAGCCATCTTATTGGTTTGCAGCAGGGCTGCATTGTAAGTTTACGGCCACTGTACCTCACGATGATGAGGCACGACCGAAAACGGAATTTGTGGCATTTGACAAGTATATGCCAGGACGGCGATTTCTGCAGATCTTTGACATTAAGAGTAAATTCAACACAGCCCATAATGAAGACGTCAACATACAACTAGAATATGATTCGGAATGGTTGGGCATTCTTCGAAATACCAATAGCCTATTGAGTGTTATAAATAGAGATTGTGATCTCACTGGGAATAGAAAAATCAATTACCATCTTACAGTTCGCCAATTGGAAATTCTACGTAAATTATTCAAAAATGATTTTAAAGTCCCAGAAAATTTCTGCATTTCGGCTCCAAGTTACAGCCGTTATTTATCATTTCCTTATGGTAATATATTGCCAAGATATATTAATCCTCAAACTGAGAATTTTTGCAGGATTATGAAAATCACTGATCCGTTGGATGCTGCCATCACTATATCCTATCGGGGTGATGACTCTGACTGTAGTGACAATGTATTTGTGAAGATACCTGAACCTGAAGAAAGTTCGACAGTTTCGGATTATGATCCAAGAATCGGCAGCAATTATTTGGAGGACATTGAAAAAAATTGTATGAGTTCAACAATTGGGGAGGATATATATGTTTGTACCAGTCAATCAAGCGAATTCAATGCAGGCAAGACATCCAAATCGCCAAGTTCCTACCTAAAAACCGGATGGGAGGCTTTTACTCCACAGCCCTCTGGCTCCAGTTCAGGTTCCAATTCACGACCTAAACCAAGTACTAGTTCCATAGCTTGTGTGGCTTCTGAGAAGCGAAATAAATTCAGTTCAGAAAATTTTACTCCACAGCCAAGTTCCAGTTCCTATGCAAAATCTAAACCAAGAATTAAATCAACAGCTGGAGTTGCTTCAGAGAAGCGAAACAAGCTCAGATGTGAAAATGTTACTTCGAAGCCCAGTTGCTCCAGTTCTATTTCCAGTGCAAGATCTAAACCAAGTACTAAATCACCAGCTTATGTTGCTTCTGAGAAGCGGAGCCATTCCGGATGGGATAATTTTACTTTGCGGCCTGATTGTTCCAGTTTTGGTTCCTTTGCAAAATCGAAACCGAGGATTAAATCAACAACTGGAGTTGCTTCAGAGAAGCGAAACAAGCTCAGATGTGAAAATTTTACTCCGAAGCCCAGTTGCTCCAGTTCTATTTCCAATGCAAGATCTAAAACAAGTATTAAATCACCAGCTTGTGTTGCTTCTGAAAAGCGGAGCCAACCTGGATCGGATAATTTTATTCTGCAGCCTTGTTGTTCCAGTTCTGATTCCGATGCAAGATCTAAATCAACAGCTTGTGTTGCTTCCAAGAAGCAAAAAGTTTGCAATTCTAGCAAGGATGCCTTCAAAAAGAAATTTATTGGACAATAGATTAATGAAAATTTTATTACTTCTAGTTAGATTTTTTAAACGGAACACATTGCTATGAACGGACAAAAGATTATTGAAGTTAACTTGCTTATGACTTTTTGCTAAATTAGCAGAAGTACATAACTTTCAATAGAACATCAAATTATTGAAGGCATAGTTTCACTAGATTAATCTATTTTGAAGTTTAAATTTATGATTTATTTTTCAATGATATCTTTTATAATTCTGTAACTAGACAGGAAAATTGAGTCTCCAAAATCACCGATTTTGAGTTGAGCCTCACTTTAATTGCAAATTATAAGTAAAAAAGGGCCAATATCTTAAGTTACGAGTAATTAATTTTCCAAACCGGTGAATGTTAACAGTGCACTATGAAAATACTTTTTGATGCTTGTGATTTTGGCCCTTCCATTAATACACAATTTGTTCTCTAATACAAAAATCAAAATATACTTCATATTTGAATTTTTTTTAATCATTTACAACTTGATTAATTGATTTTATTTAAATTTGACTTCAAAACTTTCTAATTTTTGATAAATTATTACATTTTTATTTGCAAACCATTTTAAGAAACTGGCTCTCTGTAAATGTTCATAGTGAAACAGCACTTATTTTTAGGATTAACAAATATGTGTTTCATTAATTATTTTTCTTTTAATGTATTCTGCTTAGCTGTGTTTCTATAATAATTACATTTATGTCTAGTGAGGCATTTATATTTTGGAAAAAACATATACAGTTTCCATAAACTGAAAGAATATTATTTAATTACTTTTTCTTTTATTGTATTTTGTGTTTCTATTTATGTTTAGGCATACACTTATTTTGAGGATTAACAAATCCAATTTCTGTTAATCTTACTTTATTACTTTTTTCTGTTAATGTATTTTGCTTACTTGTGTTTCTATTTCTGTCTAGAGTTTCTATTTATGTCAAAAACTAGAAAATATATTTCTCTTAGTTGTATTAACAAAATGCCTGTATTTGGGGATGCTCATAATGTTAGGTTACTCTTGCTGCCGGTTTTGCACCTAAACCGAATATTCAGTTTAGCGATTATTCAACAGTGAAAAATGACACTTGGATATTTTTTTTTAAATGGTAACATACACTTTTATATTAATGTTAATATTACAGGTTTTTAGTTTCTTAAATTTGATAAAACATAAAGTATAATTTTAATGTGCATATGATGTCATACGATTATTAATTTTAATCAAAATTCCATAATTATGGAATAGAATATTTAGGCGACTTGCATTTTTAGGTTAAAACCTATTATGTTTTCTCTCATAAAATTCATGTTTCTGGAAGTAAAGGTTAATGTTGCAAGCAGAAAAGCACTGGCTCACTATTTTTACTATTACTCTTTCAGCAAGCCTCATATTAAATTATATTTGAGAATTATTAGAAATAAATTATTAATAATTAGAATATTCTCAAAACATTAAGTAATTCAGTTATCCATTTATTAAATTGTTAGGTTGGTTTAGTAAACTTAGAACATTTAGTAAAACTTTTAACATTAATTCAGCATATGCGAGAATACACAAATATCATTAAAAAATATTAATTTTTTTTAATGAAAATATTACAATTTTAATTTAAACAGAATTTTTGGCATCCTTATTTATGTCTTTTTGACAATACTTTTAAGTTTGAATTTGTTTTTTAAAACTTTTTGCTTGTGAAATAGAATCCATAAATATTTTTGTGTCTGTGAAACTACAGCTGTGTTATTTGAATTTGAGAAAAATATGTCAAAACCTTTGTGCCTATGCAATAAAAAAAATGTTACAAAATGTATTTTAAATGATTTTTACAAATATTTTACCATCAAATTATAAAAAAAGTGGAGGAGGAATTTCATTTTTACAAAGACTTAAATGTATTCACACTTATAGTAAAGTAAAACAATATATATATTTATGTGAAGGGCAAGTAAAATCTTTAAGATCAAAAATCTTTCAACATTTGTGTTAAATGTTGGTCTGTTAAATTCTCGTAGAAAAAAAGTCTGGAAGAAATGATAAACCTCGGAAAGTAAATTTAATATTCATCTAAAAAATAATAAATTTAATAATGGTTTTGAAAAAATTGCAATAATAGTGATTATTTTTTCAAAATATAGGCAAATTTATAGAATTTAATTTATGTGGAAATAAATAAAAATTGGGGTAGGGCCAAGGTCTTCTCTATATTGTAACTGGCCGGAGTTGAAAACTTGTTTTGCTGTGTGATGCCACGATGTGGGTCTCATGTTTTCGAGTATCTGTAGCTACGAAATTTCTTTTGCATACTGCCTTGCTTGGAAAGATCAAGAGTCTCCACTATTTCGGATATTGTTGCATTCTTTTATGCATACATTCAGTTTGTTTTTATCGAAATCTGCATATGGAAAGGGGCGATCAAGCGGAAATGTGTATTAAGGTAAGTGAAATTGTTTTATTCAATTATCAGCATTTTAATTATTGATGTATCAACATAATGAATTCAAATACATCATTGGTTTTCCTGATTTTTCACCAAATCTGTAAGTGACGCCCCAAGTGCTTGAACCTATGGGAGGAAAAGAAGTCACACAGAATATATGTACAACGGTTTAATCTTTATCCCTACATAAAGGGTCATCCATAACCTTCATAATATTTATATGCCTTCTAAGAGTACTGTGTCCAGTTAGTAATCCAATGGCCCTACGAATACCAGAGCGATTGAGCTTTAACAGGTTCTTATGACGAGAGCTAGGACAGCCACTATTTAGTTCTCTAGCCTGTCTCTGGTTTACTGCACTGCGCCAGTCACTGTACTGTTGAATCCTAAAAATAGAGAAGACAGTACCTCTGATAACTTCATTAGAGGTGCCTAATTCTAGTTCAGGACCAATGAAGGGGGAACAAGATCCCAGTCTGGCCAGTTCATGTGCCATTTCATTACCCGGAATGCCGAGTGTCCAGGAACCCAAAGTAAAGAGACTTTCTTACTATCGACTAGTTTGCACAGGTTAGAGTAGAAGTCCCAGACCAATAGTGAGGTGATATTGGGTTTCTGTAGAGCCAGGAGAGCAACCTGGCTGTCCGAACATATGTGTAGATATGTTTTCCATGAAGGCTCCTGTTTATGCATATTCTACAACACATAAGGATAGCGTAGACCTCAGCTTGGAAAACTGTGGTGTATTGACCAAGAGGATAGGATATTTTCATTGTCAGCGTGGCAGTAGACACCTGCCCCAGTGCAGTTATCAAGTTTAGAGTCGTATGTACCAAACAATACGGTTATTATCACTTGTTGGAGCCTCGGTCCAATCTGCCCGTGAGGAGAAATGGACTTTAAAAGGCTCGTTGAAGCCAAATCTTACAAGCATTATATCGCAGGGCATGTTGAACAGCTGATGCTCGTGACCTTAGAATTTAGATCTTTCCTAGACAAATATTTTAAATAATCATTCCAATGGCCTAAATATTTCAGTCTTCTTACACAAATAAGAAAGAAAAAAAATAGTTTTGTTTATTTTCAATACCTTTTGCATTATAAAACTATGTATAAAGTTCTGTGCCATATCAATCAGCTTAAAAAAATGTCCTTCTAGTGCAATACAATTTTCCCTTTTTCTAATTGATAGTTTTACAAAATAGAAATTGTTTTGTAAATTTCTTTTTAACGTATAATGATGTTTTGATATTGAATAATAAGTGTTAAATAAAAACTTATATTGGGAAGCACCCCAAAAGCTTCCAAAATTACCGGGAGGAGGTAAATTTGTCCGGATGGTGCGAGGAGTTGTCCATATATTGCCTAACGCACATGTAGGAAAAGAAAATTTCTGTCCTGCATGAATTTATGTTGTATTATAGGTTCTTTCCCAAAAAAATATAATTTAAGCTACAACTGAACTTAAGTAAGAAATTATACTAATTACTCTAGCGTGTGTGAACCAGTAGTTTGACACATATTGTTCTTTACATACCAAAGCATTTGAGTGCGAGGTGTCATAATCGACTGCTTCAAGGTTTGCCTATAAGCACCATAATTGAATTCTCGAACGGAGTACCAACTGCTATCCTGTTTAGTCGAAATCCGTGGATCACAATTGTCCGGTGCCATAAATCGACGTTAGGAGCATGTGACATTATCACACGATACGTGCGTGTGCTTAAAATTGTTTATGTTACTGCGTATGACAATACTTACGTGGTCGAAATTGTTAGTGCAGTGAAATCATGTGAACTTATATTGGGAAGCACCCCAAAAGCTTCCAAAATTACCGGGAGGAGGTAAATTTGTCCGGATGGTGCGAGGAGTTGTCCATATATTGCCTAACGCACATGTAGGAAAAGAAAATTTCTGTCCTGCATGAATTTATGTTGTATTATAGGTTCTTTCCCAAAAAAATATAATTTAAGCTACAACTGAACTTAAGTAAGAAATTATACTAATTACTCTAGCGTGTGTGAACCAGTAGTTTGACACATATTGTTCTTTACATACCAAAGCATTTGAGTGCAAGGTGTCATAATCGACTGCTTCAAGGTTTGCCTATAAGCACCATAATTGAATTCTCGAACGGAGTACCAACTGCTATCCTGTTTAGTCGAAATCCGTGGATCACAATTGTCCGGTGCCATAAATCGACGTTAGGAGCATGTGACATTATCACACGATACGTGCGTGTGCTTAAAATTGTTTATGTTACTGCGTATGACAATACTTACGTGGTCGAAATTGTTAGTGCAGCCGAAATCATGTGAATCTCCCCCCCCCCCCCCCCCCCCATTTTCCACAACCATACATGAACGGAAATTCTTTATTATTTACTACTGAAATCAAAGTTTCATTTAAATTTTTACGAAATGATTACATACGAAAAAAATAGAACACACTTACTTATTTTTTGAAAATTAAAGCAATCCTTTCTTTTAAACATACGAATCGGTCAATTTTAATATTAACTTAAATAACAAAACAACAGCACACAATAAATTTATGACGAAAACTATTTCCGTTTGGAGAGTTTCTCGGTTCTCCCACCCATTCCCGCGATTCATGCACGAGCCAATCAGTTTATCAAATACCAAGTGCGGCCCGAGTTGAGAAAATCCTTTTGGGCTGTGTTTGTGTCGTCACAACCCAAGGATAGTGAAGACTATATATATATATAAGGTGTGCTCGTTCTCGCGCTGTCGGACGGAAGGCGGGGAAAGCACATTTTTAACGTCATAGTGACGCTTACCTCGCGCTTTCTGTAGGCATGTCTAATGCTGTTGTTTGTGAGGTGCTGCCATCTATTCGGTTTTTTTGTGAACTATTTAAAAGTGATATTCATTAATTTTATTTAGAATTCGCTAAATTTTAAGAGTTTAAATTATATTTTAAGGATTGTATTTAGTATGTAAAAATTGCAAAAGAGTTGCTTAATAAATTAAGCGTATTAAAATAATATTAGCTGCCACAAGAGCATGTCCATGCATTTTGAAAGAGTAAAATGGGAGTCGGAACCATCATGTCAATGCATTTGTCTTGGACACTTGCTGCCTTATTGTGATTGTCACATTCCTTTACTTATTGATGGCTCGAGTCTTCGGGGGACTGAGGGTTTCGTCGGAGCCAGTACGTCCTGCTTCAGCGTTGGGAACCCTCAGGACAAGACCTGGAGGGCTTTGGTCGAGGTCTGCACACAATCCAGTTACGCCTTGCTCTGGTTATCGCAGCGGGTGTTAAATTAACTGGGGACAGGGAATTCGTTTGTTTGTGTGAAGAACTGTCGCTCACTCAATGTACATTTCATGGAACGTGTGTGTTCCTGAAAGTCGGCGTATTTTGTTGCTCTTTTCTGAAAAGGATATATGTGGGAAATTTTTCTGCTGAAGGCGTTTTGGCTAAGCCCTACTGATGGGTTCCCAGCAGACAGGGTAGGGGAAGGACACTAGGGGGGGGGGGGGGGGGAGAAGAGGCGAGACGCCACCCCAAAACAACTGCCCAACAGCTGGAAGGGGGGGGGATGGTAGAGGTCTTTGTCGAATAAATGCTTTAGTTGATGAAGATTACCATAGTTGCTAAATGTTCCTTACATGTTGAATAAATAATAAAGAAAATTTAAATAAAAATAGAGGGAATTTTTTTTTTGCATAATGTAAATAAGAACTTCGAAATTATTGGGGGGGTTCAGCCGCGTTTTCAAAATATTGGGGGGGCTCGGGCCCAATACAAGTTTACGCCTATGAATGTTTATTCCTATAATATTCTATACGTTTTGATTTTTCTCTTCAATATTTGAGCAAATTTAACAAAACAAGTGACAAATTTGATTACTGAAGTTTGTAATGCAATTTATTAAAGGTAAATTTAGTAGCAAACTAGATTAGGGGTTATATAAAATGTGTGATTTGGGGGCCCCTTCAAAATGGGAAGTGTAAGACTGGGCTTCACGGACCTATTCGGTAATCAGGCCCTGAAAACAAAGATATGCACTTGTAGGTATTTGTATTTAATAAGAGAAACATCAAAGGTTTTATCGACAATGTTTAGAACAGTTGAATTCACCCACTATAGTCACGTAAGCCAGCACTAAACTTCCATACCACCCAACACTGCTTCTGCAGTTCAAGAATAGCTTACTGTTCAGTAGCCGAATAGTGTACTTTTCAAAAACAGAATAGACAATTAGTATTTATGAGAAAAGGTAAAGCAAACTTTATATAATGAAAGTAAATATGAATATATATATAGAAATATTTTAAACATTAAAAGGTGATTAACACAATTTCAACTCAATTTTGTTTACGTTAAGAATAACATTATAAACAAAAATAATGTTAGTACTCTAGGGTTAAATATGTGCAATATTGTTTACGTACCGTACATTAAAAAAATTCTATGTTTTATAAATACTTGGTATTAAATTTTATATAGATAGTCAATGTCGTACAAAACTTTAATTACCCTGCTGAATTCCTGAGAACATGACTAAAAAATTCTTGTTTTTGTATGATCATTTGGATAACAATTTCAAGGATTTTTTAGTTGATATTTTGCTGAATCAAGGAATACCAGACAAACAAACTTTTTGGACATGAAACCTCTCTAAGGAGAGATCACCCTTGGTTCTATATAAAATTATAGCGAGATGGTCTTTTTATACATTTCCCATGTATAAATTAGTTGTGACAAACATATGAACATATGCTTCAGTGCAAAAAGTATTTTAGGGCCCCACAGAGCATTAAAATATAAAAATTAATGGCATTCTTGAACCTTCACATCAGTTAAACAGTTTACTTGAAAACTTAGTTAGAATATTAAGTTTAAAAACATAATTTCAATGCAAGCGACCCATATATAATTAGTACAAACAGCGGCAGTGCATGTTTTGTTTTGTGTCATTTATGTATTAAATGTTTTGAAATAAAAAATTCTAGCACAATGTATTGTTATAATTTGTTCTTAGACAACATAATTTTATAATCCCCTAAAAATTTATGTTGTGTGTTTGGGTAAAAAAATTATAATGTGGCTACTTGTTACTTCACGAATGAAATATGTTACATGCACAGATATATTTAAGTAGAAAATGAATTAAAAAAAATTTGAACATATTTATGTAAGGTCAACTTTAGGATATGTTTCATACTGAGTATTTATTTAGAAATCAACAACCTTCGAAGTAAAAATGAATGTGAAAAAAAGAAAAGTTTATGGAATCTTAAAACTTTGGAGATATACTTTTATTTATGATTTTATTTTTAGCCCGTATAAATAATTTTTGTATGCATATGATTTTTTAAAAATACGTGTAGTCAATTTATAAAATTTGGTTCCAAACAATAATAAAATCAATTTTTTATTCTGTAAAAAAATTTACATGAAATTTATCTTCTTAAGATTATTATTTAATTGTACAACATAAATATGTTTAAAAAACAACAATCAAAATCAGATATATAATAGATTGCAAAAAACACCTGTATTTATAGTAGAAATCTAATTTTCTGAAAACCGCATTTAAAAGTACATAAACAAATTTCTCTATAGCATATTTTAAATAATTGTTACAATTACTTCCATTACTCTGGAATATTTTGTTGCAGTTATATCATTTTATAGGTATGAGTTCCAATTACAAACTTCTAATTTAATTAAAAATTAGGGCTTGCTCTGTACAATAAAATATATAAAACTATTCATGAAAATATTAAGCATTAACATATTTTTTAATGGGTTCAAAGTCAATTATATATTTTTGCTTTGTTAGATTTTATCAGAAACATTATCAACAAATTATAAATACTATTCTGGCCTTTAATGTAATAAATTTATAGTTAAAAGTTTGTTACTTATTATAAATGAACAATATTATATAATTACTTCTAACTTTTTAATTTATGGTACCTAAAATAATCAATAAGAATAACCTTTGTATTTATAAAAGCATTTGTCAAAAAAAAAACTTTTTTATTTTCATTTAGAGTAAGATTGATAATATATGAAACAAGAACTTGTATCTTCCCAAAAATTATTATTTATTTTAGTTTAATCACCCTGGCTAAAAAAATATCAGCTATCTATTTTGAATACTTTTCTTTTATTTTACTATCTGTAAAAAAAATATTTAATAAAAAATCTATTAAAACAATATTACAGCGCATTCGGTTTGCTTAGATTAGTAATTTTCTTTTATTTTCAAAAAAGTCATATTTTTTAATTTAAAACTCAACTATTTCCAAACAGAAAAACACATTTCTGGACTATTACAAACTATTTTCCACATTGTTGTTGTTTGGAAATGATTATAATAGTGTGTGACTGCGCATGACTGTGCCGTTGTCACTATATACAAATAAATTGTAATGCTCGTTGCTAAGAAAAACGTCACTTCCGATCGAAAACCCTTACGAAAACTCGTCATTCCTAACGTTAACGATAAATAGGGAGATGAGAATCACCTCTACCGATACTTACGGAAACGGGGGTAGCACCCGCCCAAAACTGTCCAACCCGTAAAGAGATGAGAATCAGGCCCATTGTCTAGCCCCTCACCAAAATAATAATAATCTCAAAATCTGTTAAACATATTATAAATCTTACATCTACGTTATAGTTCATGATGTATGTCTGCTACATTTGCTAAGGGCCCTGCAGCATCCAAGACACAGGACCCACGTCTGTTTGTAAAGAATTGGGGGGCTTTTCAGAAATAGGAAGTGTAAGTACTATCTACACGGGCCTTTCCGGTAATTGTGCCCTGTACTGTAACAAAGGGAGTGGGCCCGAGCTAGTCAAAAAAGGGCACCTATGTACACATATGCAAAAAAATAAGAGAACCCAGAGAGAAAACGTCACTGAAATATATTTTTAAAAATATAAATAATTATTTCTTTTCCTGCTCATTTTTAATTTCTGGGGTCAAGGGGCGGACCCCAAATGAACTCAAGGCAAGGGGGCCCAGGTGGCAAATGTTTATTTGCCGCCTTTTAAATCCGCCACTACATGCACCTCATTATTTTAGAACCATGGTCAGATGACGAGGAAACAACTGAACTGGCACCCAACGCCTTCAATAGACGTCGGGACTTTGGACCCCGATCAGATTTATCGTGCACCAGTCCCGTATACACGCCGTTAAATTTTGCGGATGTTCGCAACCCTATTAGAGTTCAGTGTCACGAACACTTAGTCCTCCCTCCATGGTTCGGCCTCCGTAGCCGAGTGGATTAGGCGTCAGCTGGGAATCCAAAGGGGTCCCCGGTTCAAAACCTTGCGATGGACTAGACTAAAGAATATAGTAAAAATAAGTGATATTGCGATCGGAGGTTTGCCGCCTTTAACCGCTCGGCCACGGAGGCCTCCCTAGGCGACGGACTTGACAAAAAAAAGTAGTGATCGGAGGGTTGCCAGCTTCGTTACAAAATACTAGAAAAGTTGTCCAGAACATCCGCAAAAATTAACGGCGTGTATTCGGGACTGGTGCACGATAAATCTGATTGGGGTCCAAAGTCCCGACGTCTATTGAAAGCGTTGGGTGCCATTTCAGGCGTTTCCTCGTCATCTGACCATGGTTCTAAAATAGCGAGGTGCATGTATGAATGTGTATGTGTTCCCGGGTCTTTCCTTCGAGATGGACCCCGAGCCGTCGCCAATAGCCCATTGTGCAGCTCTAGTGCGAAGTCATTAATCAAACCAAACAAAGATTGGTTTGTTTATAAATTTCGCACTAGAGCTGCATAGTTGGCTATTGGCAGTGGTTCGCGACCTATCTCGAAGGAAAGACCCGAGAACGATGCCTCGTATTTTTGAACCATGCTTAAATAACGAGGACAACACGTGAGCTGGCACCCGACGCAACCTCAAAAGCAAAAGAGCAGAAGAACCAACTATCAGATCAACTGAAGTGAAGTTGATGGAAAAAAATAAACATGACGGCATGAAATTATGGTATGTTGAAATACTAATTGCAATAATATACGCCAAGTTCTTATTTTTTTAATCTAAAGCGTGATTACATAATTAATAATCACTAAAATGAAGATCGCTGTAGCTGGATGCTTACATGGTAATATAGACCAAATTTATCACTCTCTTGGCACATTGGAGAAACAAGAAGGTGTGAAAGTGTCACTTTTAATTATTTGTGGAGATATGATAACAATTAGAAATCCACCGGACATTGGATCTATGACACTTCCTATTGAAAGTCGAACTATTATTTCGTCGTTTCACAGATATTACTCCGGTTTAAGAGTCGCACCTGTTTTGACCATATTCGTAGGCGGTGTTTATGAAGTCATAAACTATATTTCAGAGCTACCCTATGGTGGTTGGGTATGCCCCAACGTCTATTACATGGGTCATGCCAACGTTTTAAACGTGGGAGGACTCCGCATCGCTGGACTTTCGGGTATATTTAAAGATTACAGTTACAAAAAAGGCCGTTACGAATGCCCGCCTTATAATTTTTCGTCTAAGTCAAGTATG
This sequence comes from Troglohyphantes excavatus, assembly GCA_963932185.1. Taxonomy (NCBI): domain Eukaryota; kingdom Metazoa; phylum Arthropoda; class Arachnida; order Araneae; family Linyphiidae; genus Troglohyphantes; species Troglohyphantes excavatus. The sequence continues at coordinate 69,489,495 of OZ010672.1, forward strand.
CTCCACGTCAGGAACCTTGAAGTTTTTCGACTGAAGCAAATCGAACGTCCCATTGATATTTTTGTATCTCATGAGTGGCCCTCTAGTGTGTACCGTCACAGCGACCAAGGACATATAAATGCCATTTTGAACTATAAACCTTTTTTGGAGTCATACTTGGTAAAAAGTGATTTGGGCAGCCCTGCTTCTGCAGAGCTTCTCGAAATCTTAAAGCCGTCTTATTGGTTTGCAGCAGGGCTGCATTGTAAGTTTACGGCCACTGTACCTCACGATGATGAGGCACGACCGAAAACGGAATTTGTGGCATTTGACAAGTATATGCCAGGACGGCGATTCCTGCAGATCTTTGACATTAAGAGTAAATTCAACACAGCCCCAAATGAAGACGTCAACATACAACTGGAATATGATTCGGAATGGTTGGGCATTCTTCGAAATACCAATAGCCTATTGAGTGTTATAAATAGAGATTGTGATCTCACTGGGAATAGAAAAATCAATTACCATCTTACAATTCGCCAATTGGAAATTCTACGTAAATTATTCGAAAATGATTTTAAAGTCCCAGAAAATTTCTGCATTTCGGCTCCAAGTTACAGCCGTTATTTATCATTTCCTTATGGTAATATATTGCCAAGATATATTAATCCTCAAACTGAGAATTTTTGCAGGATTATGAGAATCACTGATCCTTTAGATGCTGCCATCACTATATCCTATCGGGGTGATGACTCTGACTGTAGTGACAATATATTTGTGAAGATACCTGAACCTGAAGAAAGTTCGACAGTTTCGGATTATGATCCAAGAATCGGCAGCAATTATTTGGAGGACATTGAAAAAAATTGTATGAGTTCAACAATTGGGGAGGATATATATGTTTGTACCAGTCAATCAAGCGAATTCAATGCAGGCAAGACATCCAAATCGCCAAGTTCCTACCTAAAAACCGGATGGGAGGCTTTTACTCCACAGCCCTCTGGCTCCAGTTCAGGTTCCAATTCACGACCTAAACCAAGTACTAGTTCCATAGCTTGTGTGGCTTCTGAGAAGCGAAATAAATTCAGTTCAGAAAATTTTACTCCACAGCCAAGTTCCAGTTCCTATGCAAAATCTAAACCAAGAATTAAATCAACAGCTGGAGTTGCTTCAGAGAAGCGAAACAAGCTCAGATGTGAAAATTTTACTCCGAAGCCCAGTTGCTCCAGTTCTATTTCCAATGCAAGATCTAAAACAAGTATTAAATCACCAGCTTGTGTTGCTTCTGAGAAGCGGAGCCAACCTGGACCGGATAATTTTATTCTGCAGCCTTGTTGTTCCAGTTCTGATTCCGATGCAAGATCTAAATCAACAGCTTGTGTTGCTTCCAAGAAGCAAAAAGTTTGCAATTCTAGCAAGGATGCCTTCAAAAAGAAATTTATTGGACAATAGATTAATGAAAATTTTATTACTTCAGTTAGATTTTTTAAACGGAAACCATTGCTTTGAACAGGATAAAAGATTATGGAAGTTAACTTGCTTATGACTTTTTTCTAAATTAGCAGAAGTACATAACTTTCAATAGAAAATTAAATTATTGAAGGCATAGTTTCACTAGATTAATCTATTTTGAAGTTTAAATTTATGATTTATTTTTCAATGATATCTTTTATAATTCTGTAACTAGACAGGAAAATTGACAGTCTCCAAAATCACTGATTTTGAGTTGTGCTTCACTTTAATTGCAAATTATAAGTAAAAAAAAGGGCCAATATCTTAAGTTACGAGTAATTACTTTTCCAAACCGGTGAATGTTAACAGTGCACTATGAAAATACTTTTTGATACTTATGATTTTGGCCCTTCCATTAATACACAATTTGTTCTCTAATACAAAAATCAAAATATTCTTCATATTTGAATTTTTTTAATCATTTACAACTTGATTAATTGATTTTATTTATATTTGTCTTCAAAACTTTCTAATTTTTGATAAATTTTTACATTTTTATTTGCAAACCATTTTAAGAAACTGGCTTTCTGTAAATGTTCATAGTGAAACAGCACTTATTTTTAGGATTAACAAATATGTTTTTCATTAATTATTTTTCTTTTAATGTATTCTGCTTAGCTGTGTTTCTATAATAATTACATTTATGTCTAGGGAGGCATTTATATTTTGGAAAATAAATACAGTTTCCATAAACTGAAAGAATATTATTTAATTACTTTTTCTTTTAACGTATTTTGTGTTTCTATTTATGTTTAGGCATACACTTATTTTAAGGATTAACAACTACAATTTCTATGAAGGATAGAATCTTATTTTCTTTTAATCTATTTTGCTTTTTTCTGTTTCTATTTATGTTTAGGCATACACTTATTTTGAGGATTAACAAATCCGATTTCTATGACTCTTATTTTATTACTTTTTTCTGTTCATGTATTTTGCTTACTTGTGTTTCTATTTCTGTCTAGAGTTTTTATTTATGTCAAAAACTAGAAAATATATTTCTCTTAGTTGTGTTAACAAAATACCTGTATCTAGGGATGCTCATAATGTTAGGTTACTTTTGCTGCCGGTTTTGCACCTAAACCGAATATTCAGTTTAGCGATTATTCAGCAGTGAAAAATGACACTTGGATATTTTTTTTTTAAATGGTAGCATACACTTTTATATTGATGTTAATATTACAGGTTTTTAGTTCCTTAAATTTGATAAAACATAAAGTATAATTTTAATGTGCATATGATGTCATACGACTATTAATTTTAATCAAAATTCCATAATTATGGAATTGAATATTTAGGCGATTTGCATTTTTAGGTTAAAACCTATTATGTTTTCTCTTATAAAATTCATGTTTCTGGAAGTAAAGGTTAATGTTGCAAGCAGAAAAGCACTGGCTCACTATTATTACTATTACTCTTTCAGCAAGCCTCATATTAAATTATATTTGAGAATTATTAGAAATGAATTATTAATAATTAGAATATTCTCAAAACATTAAGTAATTCAGTTATCCATTTATTAAATTGTTAGGTTGGTTTAATAAACTTATAACATTTAGTAAAACTTATAACTTTAACATTAATTTAGCATATGAGAGAATACACAAATATCATTAAAAAATATTATTAATTTTTTTTAACGAAAATATTACAATTTTAAATTAAACAGAATTTTTGACATCTTTATTTATGTCATTTTGACAGTACTTTTAAGTTTGAATTTGTTTTTTAAAACTTTTTGCTTGTGAAATAGAATCCATAAATATTTTTGTGTCTGTGAAACTATAGCTGTGTTATTCGAATTTGAGAAAAATATGTCAAAATCTTTGTGCCTATGCAATAAAAAAAATGTTACAAAATGTATTTTAAATGATTTTTACAAATATTTTACCATCAAATTATAAAAAAGTGGCGGAGAAATTTCATTTTTACAAAGACTTAAATGTATTCACACTTATAATAGTAAAGTAAAACAATATATATTTTTTTATGTGAAGGGCAAGTAAAATCTTTAAGATCAAAAATCTTTCAACATTTGTGTTAAATGTTGGTCTGTTGGCTTCTCGTAAAAAAAAGTCTGGAAGAAATGAAAAACCTCGGAAAATAAATTTAATATTCATCTAAAAAATAATAAATTTAATTATGGTTTTGAAAAAATTGCAATAATCATGATTATTTTTTCAAAGTATAGGCAAATTTATAGAACTTAATTTATGTGCAAATAAATAAAAATTGGGGTAGGGCCAAGGTCTTCTCTATATTGTAACTGGCCGGAGTTGAAAACTTGTTTTGCTGTGTGATGCCACGATGTGGGTCTCATGTTTTCGAGTATCTGCAGCTACGAAACTTCTTTTGCATACTGCCTTGCTTGGAAAGATCAAGAGTCGCCACTATTTCGGATATTGTTGCATTCTTTTATGCATACATTCAGTTTGTTTTTATCAAAATCTGCATATGGAAAGGGGCGATCAAGCGGAAATGTGTATTAAGGTAAGTGAAATTGTTTTATTCAATTATCAGCATTTTAATTATTGATGTATCAACATAATGAATTCAAATACATCATCGGTTCCCCTGATTTTTTACCAAATCTGTTTCCTTTTTCAGCAATCAAAATGTTATTGTCCGTAATTTGTAATATTTCAGGCGTCGCAACAGGTCCCTTTTTTCCCGAAAAGTCATTTTTTTCAGAATATGGTCCCTTTTTCCCTTATTTTAGCAAAAGTAATTTTTTCAACCGTTATGACTGACTATAATAACACATTTCTGGCCCTTTCTCGTCCTTATTTAAAAAAAAAAAAAATTATGTAATGGTCATTATAATCATCCTCGTATATGTGTTGAATCTGCTGCTAGGGTGTTGCAGCTCTCGAATATCGTTAAACCAGAAAAAGGCTCGCTGTTTTGTGTTTACAAATGTAATTAATCACATGAGTGTGAAATGTGGGCCTAAGTGTAAACTGTTTTCCCAGGACCACTGGATCTTGTTTATGCATTGCATCAAAAACAAATGTAAATGATGCAAGTGAAACTGTAAATTTGAATTGCACAATTTCCCAGTACCTCATATTCTAATTAAGCAAATACTGTTCGTGTTACTTTTGATTTGAAAAATAGACTTTTCCTGTAGTAAGTAGCATCCCTGCTAAATTTCAAGAAATTTGACCAAAATTTAAAAAGTTGAGATTATTATGGAATGAATTTTTAAAAAATTTCACACAAATTTACTTACTTTTTTTGTAATACTCCGGTTTTCGTACAAATTTGGTTGGAATAATGCTTTTATGTTATACTAGCTATTACCCGCAGTTTCGCATACTTAAAAATGGGTTCGATGATTTTATTCGTGGAAACATTTCAGAAGGGGAGTGGGTAAACAGCCAACTTGGTTGGTGTGGCCTACCATTCTTTACACGATGGTAGATAATTTATACCTCAAAGGTCGATTCTCCGTGGAGTAATGGGGGCTGAAGCCTATACTTTAGCCAAGGTCGATCCCCCTCCCACGCGGTTCAAAGGTCAAAAGAGGGAATGAGTAAACAATCGCCATGATCGACGTGTTCCACCTTCCTTTACACTAAGGTATGTCATTTATGCACATAACCTGATTGCACATGGAGTTATGGGGGTTGAATTGTATATTGCAACAATTACATGCAACATCCCTTTCCAAAGCGGTATAAAGGTCAGAGGGAGGAATAAGTTAAAATACACAGGTTCGAAAAATCACTTTCCTGCACACGATCGTACATTATTTATCCCCATAGGCTGATTCTAAGTGAAGTTATATGGATTTTACACATGTAATATTTAGGTTGTCTCTCCGACCCTGACTGAAAGCATAGACGATATAGTCAAAAACTGGTACAGTGTTCAGAAATAGCTTACATATATGAAACGCACCATTTCGAGCTTTCTTTCAAACAGATAGAAAATAATTTTTTTTTAATTTACAACTCTGTACTCCGTTGCTTTGTTCCTATAATTTGGTCACCATAAGGTTTAAAATATTCAAGTGATTTAACAAATTGTTTTAATAATATTAATAGTTTTACAGTGCGATAGTTAACGAAAATGTAACGCAGGCTTAAATTTTGTAGGTCTCTTTATTTAAGATATTTGGTCCCTTCTTCCCTAGGGACAAATGAAAAATGTGTTGCGAGCCCTGATATTTTATTAACAAATTATTATAATAAGAACAAATTATCTACGCTTCTAGAAATTTAAATTTTAAATACACTTCCTATCTCAAAATAAAATTTCATCATTGCTACTACTTTTATCAAACTAATAATTTTATTTTTAAATTAAATTTGTAATGTTTATAAAGAAATATTTAAGAAAATTAATAAAAGTTTGATATTATATATCAACTTTTAAACAATTAGACTAAAATGAAATCTTATTAGCATTGTTATTTTTCGCCTGTTATTTTGACATATAAATACTTTGCATTTATAACAAAAACATCTTAATAAAAAGTTCAAAATTCATTTAGTTGCTAGACAAAGGAAATAAATGAGACTTGTCATCAAAATTTGAATGTTTATTTAATCACTTGAATTCATGGACGAATGAGAATTTAAAGATTGACATTGTAAGTTTTGTTTCCAATTTAATCTTCAATTCCTAAGTATGCTGACGATTGTGTTGAGCTTGCAAAACTGGACTTCCGCCAAAAAAAATTTGCATTAGTGAATGCTAAGCAGCCTTGACCCAATATTTTAACATGGAGCTACAGTAATTGTTATGTGTATCCTGCTGCATATCATTTTATGCACAAGACATATTTTTTTACATTGCTCCATCTTGTATATTTGAAAAGGTTGTCTCTTGGTCTTGAAGAAAGTTCTGATATTGGAAGTTCACATATTAATTACTTACTTAAAAGAAAAATGTAAAATACTAAACAGTAATGAAAATTTTTTTAATGTTTTGGTTGATGAAATTTATGTAAAACCCAAATTAAGCTTTAAAAATGATAATGTTGAAAGCAGTGCTTGCAATAAAGAATCGAATGAGGAAGTGACAACCCTTGTATGTTTTATGTTGTCATCAATATTTATTGCAACATGTAATCGCAATTGTTTCTAGTAAAAAACTTAAGTGCAACTCAATTATATGATTTTACGATTAAAGTATTGGAAATTTTAAAAATACTGGATACACTGCACTTACTGTTATTTCAGATCAGGCACGTAGGTATAGATTTTTCATGGGGGGGGGTTCACTGACTGAGCAACGGATTTCTTTACTTATCCTCCCCCCTTCCCGAGGGGGGGCGATAAGGTACCTAAGGAAATCCGTTTTTTTTAGGGGGGGGGGCCTTTAGAGGGGGAATACTTAACCCCCCCCCCCCAAAAAAAAAAAAAAAAAAAAAAACATCAACAAACTTCTCCCACCCCCCACAATTTTTTTTTCTCAAAATTTTTTATAAATTTTCATTAGTAAAAAGGAAAACGTTGGCATTTGAATATCGAGGCAGCAACAGTTATCACTGTCATTAACTACTTTTAACAGTTGTCAATAACTGTACTTTTAAAATTAGTAACTCACTCCTTAATTATGAAATAAATTTAGAGAACAAATTTAAAGTTTGATAATCCTTATAATATGTGTGGTAACGATTAGTTAGATAATTTATAGTTATGATAGTTTAAAGATCTAATAAGCGTTTTAGTTGACCGAAACTAGTAAAGAATAATATAAATTATAAAGGCTACATGATCTAAAGTATAGTGGAAGTAAAAACACTCGAAATTGCATGGAATTGTGCAATCCAATCGCCACTGCTAATTTTAAATTAAACATTAAATATAATTTAATACAGAGAAAATTATTTACTTATTACCGATAAATATTAACTTCCATTAATTAAATTTAAATTGTAAAGGTCATTTTAATTCAAAGATCTAAAAGAAACAAAAAATTTATCACCTTAGCGGCGCCTTGTGTTGTCCTCGTTATCTGATCATGGTTCAAACATACGAGGGATTGTTCCCGGGTATTTCCTTCGAGATGGGCCGCGAACCGTCGCCAATATTCGAATATGCTGCGACGTACAATGCAGTGTCCGTTCGGAGGTCTAATTTAAGTTTAATCTTACAAGTTGGGCAGTTTAATCTTCCCTCGCTTTCATTTGCTATTTCTTTGGGTTTAAATGTTCCCAAATCAGAGATTTTTAAAACTCGCAATTCCAAACTTCCCCAGCGGATGCGGGGGGGGGGGGGGGGGGGGGGTCGACCGGCAAAGAGTAATGAAACAAGATTTATTTACGAAATAACGCTGAAAATGCCAGGACCGAAGGAAAATGCTCAGACGTTCGGCGCCTATAGATTACGCAATACTACATTTTAATGTAAAAAGTTTCATATACATATTTGATGAAAGAAAGAGTGTCTGATCTGTTTTTAGAATTAAATAAAAATAAAAAAGGCGATACGAGCCGACTGGTCTGCGTCCTGGGTTGATTCGTACAAAAATAAGAAAAAAAACGCTCGATTGTTTTTCGCGAAATTTCGATAATTCTCAAAGAGCAGGTATTTTCACGGGCCAACAAAAACAATAAATTAAAAACCGTTATAGAAAACATGGGAGATGCTTTTGTTTTAGAATACACTGGCAACTTATATTGAAGTATTTTAAGATTAACGAAATTATGTGGTCTTGGAGCATCTTAGTCTTGTCATTTTTAAGTCTTATTTTACGACCCCGTTTGACGATCTATTCCCTTTGTTATCTTTATTTCAAATTAAACCTAACATGACGTCATTGTGTTTCGGTATCAATACCCCATGGGGTATTGATACCGCACCCCCCACTAAAATCTCTATTTTTATGATTTTTACAGTAATTCGGTATTTAATTTTTTTTTATTTTACTTACAATGGGAGGGGTTTGAACCCCCCCCCCCCTTACTTACGTGCCTGTTTCAGATAATAACAGAATTAATAGAAATATGTTTCAAAAGTTATGTGGCGGTGCTTTGTAAAGTTTTATTGTAAATCTGTATACCGATGCAAAGTTATTTCTACTTTTTAAAACGATGTACCTTCTAAAAAGTGGGCACAATAACTACCGTATATACTCGCGTATAAGCCGACCCCTAATTTGAGAACGATTTTTTGTCCAAAATCGGAAACTCGCGTATAAGCCGAGTTGTATTTTCGAACATAAAAAATTCCGATTAAAATCGGCAAATCCGCGAAAAAAGAGTGATATATTAATTAGAAAAATAAATATTTAAGCCGAGAAATTAAAAGTTTTAAAAAAAAAGTGGCTGGAGAAACGGCCTACCTCGAAGTTCGCGATGATTCATCGGGCTTAAAAGTATGTACCACTCGGGATGTTCTGGTGTCTTTCAAACCTCCATTGGACTTCTTAAATTATTATCAAATAAAATATTTTATACCACATACTTAAATACTAAAATGTACAATTTCTAATCCTTAACATCGTTTTGTAAAGATTTAAAAACTTAGAAAACGTCAACTATTTTCTGTCAACATCGTTGACTACTGTCGCTATTAAACACGGATGAGTATTTTTTTTATCCATCTCAGAAGGAAATACTACTGTTTTATGGATGAATATATACTTCTTATTAAAATATTTAATTTTTAATTACGAAATAAATGACTTGGAAGTAGAACTTTAATTCGCCGATTAGCAACGTCTCGATTTTACCGATTTAAAGCCAATTCTATCCAAAATACTAATAAAACAACTATTAATATCTGTACATAATATTATTAAGCAATAAAATCTGTTTTGGGGAAATAAATTTTGTTTAATTATTGCAATCGAACAAGAAAGACATTGACTTTAAAGTGGTGTCATTCACTACGCACGATGTCAACTTCTTAGTCTTCCATCCAAAAAAAATTAAAGTAACGTATACTAGCTTCATAAATTCTGCAAACCAATGAAATATTTTTCAAAATATATACTTTTTATTTAGTTAAACTGATTATTTATGCGAGTAGTGCAATTTTGCGAACGATGCGCAGAACGGCTTTCAGTTAGCACGTGACGCACATTCTCGATCTCGGAAATGTATCGGCGCGTTTTAGAAGAATCCGCTTTATTTTAACTTATTTCCTTTTCCCATTTTAGCAAATTATATTATAAATTTTACTGACCCGCGTATAAGCCGACCCCCCTACTTTTTGATGAAAATTTTGACTTAAATTTCTCGGATTTGTTTATCCGGCAATGAAGAACATTTCTCTATTTAGTGATGATGTAAAATATTTATCAAACATTCGTCGAAGCAGCGTCAAACATTTGAAGCAACTGTATGACATTGAAAAACATAAGGTCATTAAACTTGCTCCATATTTGTCAAAGAAGGTTCTATGTCCAACCAAATTGGAGTGGCAGAATGTTTTATACTCGCCTTCTTTTTGATGGAAAAAAATATTGAAGCACTTGAAACTTTCAAAGTTTATTCCATAAACTCAGCATTTCCTACAAATTATATTAGATTATTTCACATTATTATACAAGAGAATCTTTGTGTAATGCCATTAGAAACACCAATGATGTGAGCATGCAGTACTTATTAAATCTCAAAACATGGCTAGAAGAATGGAAGACATTCTACATTGTTGAAGACACATGACATGAAATGTTAACTCGTGAAACACATGTAGTATTAACATCGGTGCTCTTTAACGAGTTGACTTTATACATACTAACCAAACTTAATGCAAGTTATGTGTTACTTTGTAACATCCAAAATGGTAATCTAGAAGCAAGATTTGGTCAATGTAGACAAATGAGTGGGGGTAATTATAACGTTTGGCGAGAGTTTTTAGAAAGTGAAAGAAAGCTTAAATTTATAAGTCTACTCAAATGGAATTCATTAGGAGGAGGAGAGTTTCCTTTCAAATATTTGATGACCAATTTACATGGTGAGTCTAACCACTTGCAACTTGAAAAATTTTCAACATATTATTGCTAAACAGTATTATGTGGATATTGATAAAAATTAATTTATGGTCATTATTTATATTGCTGATTATGTAGCAAAATAATGTTCTTGTTGCAATGCATGTTTGTTGTACCTTTGTTCTGTTATGACATGGCTTACGAGTCTCCAGGTCCTATTTACAAATATTTGAAGGTACTTGATTGTGGGGACTAAAGTATCCAACACGTTTTACAGTTCATATATGTATCAGTATAATTATAATTTTTAAAGTACTTGTATGCAAGTTCTATGAAACTCAATTTACAAATTTGACATGCCAAATAGTTTTATTAATGAAACTCACTTTGCTGTTTTGGTCAATTGGTGAAACCGATACAGATTTATTTGAATGTGTTTGCTGGAAAAGTGAGAAAGATTTGAAAGACTTTATTTTTGAATGCTTTAAACAGAATGTCTAAAAATAGTATATTTTTGTCGAACTCCTTTAACACTTTAATTGAATATTTATGTACACTTCCGGTAATAAAATAAAATGCACTGCAAAAAAGGTACTTAAAAATGAGTACATGGACGTACTCGTTTTTCATTGAGTACAATTGCATCGTAAATGAGCGATGACGTATTGCAAATCTCAGCTTCTGTTCAAGCCATCTTAACAAAGCGACCTGACAAACTTAAAATAATGTTCAGAAGACGGTTATCCACATCATTTGATGTCAATTGCTTTAATAGAAACTGAGTTATTACACTCAATTATCTTACTTCCCATTCTTTTGACACATCTTTTTAACATTTATTTTATTTATAACTTCTTCACGTCGCCCTGATAGTTAAACGAATGAGGCACTGGACTGCCGTGCCTGAGGATCTGAGTTCGATTCCCGTTAAGTCTTGGTTGTAATTGTTGATATTTATTGAAAATGATTTATGAAGGCAACCTATGTAGGTAAGCAACTGCTCTTTTTATTCATATTTACTCCTTGTACTCATTTTTGAGTGCATGCCTTTTTCCAAAATGAAACTTATGTATTCAGAGCTATGATAAGCATCGTATGTACTCAAAAATGAGTTCGTTTTACTTAATTTTGAGTACTGATTTTTAACTGTGTGTAAACTATTACTTTTCTATATCAAATATGACATGTGTACAATTTTAAACTTTAAATATATGAATGCAAAAATAAATTATGGGTTTATAATCAACTTATATTGTGTTATGTTTATTTATATATGTGTTTAGGTTTTTTGGTATTTTATATTTAGAAAAAAATATATCCTTTTCAATAACATTTGTAAAAAAAGAATATATAAAGAAACGGATCTAAGCAATTTTTGTGACACAAGCGAACATGGGATTTGGCTGTCCAAATTGTATAAATAAGCTTTTTGAAGGCGATTTTGGAACCTGAGTCAGATTTATTTTATATTGGATTTACCTGACTTTGTGAACTAAAAAAATATTTCTTTTTCAGATAAAAAAAATCGTACTATATAAAGCTATACATGCAGAATTTTTTTAATAAATTTATCTAAAAAAATTAATTAAAATATAATTTTGTTTAAAAAATATAAATCTAGAATCAATGGATTTTACCCTTCGTCCGCATACAAAATTTTATTTCATAAAAGATGTGCACACCTGTTAAAAGAACAGTTCTCAAAAAAGAGCAGGTACGGGAAACAACTGTTCCTTAAAAATAACGTAAATAAAATTACATTATTGAATTTAACCATTTCTTTCTTCCGGAAATTGAACTTCAGACAAACGCGCCCTCTAGTTGTGTTTTCTTGTTGCTTGTCACGAATCATTCTACTGCGATGACACAAATAAAAAGTTTCAACGCTTTGCTTGTTGTTGCATTCGCCAATTCTCTGAATTTCCTCTTGCACATTCATCAAGGCACATATACATTTTTCGAAGTTCAATGAAAAGCGCTGATTCGCATTGCCCGTCAAAACAATTATGATTTTCTAAAAACTGCTGTTTTCAAGTTCAGGTAAGATGTGTAATAGTTAATGAAAAATAATTGTTTGTGAATTTGAGCAAATTATTTGATATATTAAAAAAATATTTTATTATAAGAATAATTTATAGAATATTATAAGATATATATACATTAAAAAACTTTTCTTTTACTTTTCTATATAAAATTGATAACTACAATTTTAAAATAAAATGCATTAAAGATAATTTATTTCCAAAACAATATATGCCTCAAATTATTTACTATATATATACAGGCTCGTCGCACCGCCCCCCCCCCCCCCCCCCAATAATCTGGAAACCCTGAAAGTTGGGAATTTCAACTTCTAAAAACCCCGAGATGGGAAAATATATGACTGAAGAAAATTAATATTATTAACAATTGAAAGCTAGGAAAGATTAGAAATTCCCCAACTTGTAGGATTACATTTAAATTAAACCTCAGAAAAAAAACTTCGTTGGAATATGGGTGCAACAAATCAATGCTTGTGAGAGAACTGTTTAATATTACCTAAAACATATATAAAAAAAAGTTGAAAAATGTCGATAAGTTGGAACTATGAATAATTTCAGCACTGTTCGGTTAGGGAATTTCGAATAGTTGAGTTACGAATTTCGAATAGTTAAGTTGGGATAATTAAGTTTCGAATAGTTTTTTTGGGTTAATTTCTTGTCCCCCCCCACATATTTTTTGTGTAACGGCACTATATATATATGATTGTTTGATGAAATTGTATTATGGTGAAATTATCAAAACATGAGCGTTCAGAAAATTAATGCATGCCGGTGGTCCCGCAACCGGTATGGCTGCTTCATTCCCACTTATTTTATCCAAATGGTGTATTGTAAAAATGATTTTAAAAAAAATACTCAAATGCCAAATAGCACAAATGACATTTTCCCCTGTGTCACTCTTTAAAATATGTTCCGGCGCCACTGATATACGCACATGGGTAGAAACGGCGAAATAATGAAATATTTTATAGCTTCGTTCAGTCAAAGCGACCTTGATTGGTTATTGGTATACCTAAGATGCGGGTCACATGACGAAATTTACCATTATTGACGTTCAGGAATATTCGTTGGCAGCTAGAGGCGCTGATACCGGCCCCCATGCTTCGGTTTGTTTACACACAAAATGTTATATTCAGTGGCGTTGCCTCTAGAACCATTGCCAAATGTCGATTTTTCAGAATAAAAATTGATAAGAGGGGTCAGGATAAAATTCGAGTTGTTAAACAATCTAAATTATTTTCCTAGCAAATTTCCTGGCAAATTTTACAGACTTCTACTTAACATATTTGGAATATTTCTTTTTAATATGAATGTTGTGACTCTCTTTCATTTGAGCCATAATCCAATTGTTATTTTTAAAATTCTAATAATTGAAAACGTATAAATGCAAAAACTATACAGCTCCCCTTTTTTCTGATTTATACTTTTTCACTTATTCCTATAAAGAAATAAATCAAATATCGAGATTGGTGCTAGAACTAAGCTATAGAAATATAAAGGAAAAGGAGCTGTACTTTTGTATTACACGATACAAGAAACGTTCAATGTATTTCGTCCTTCCTTAACAATTTTGGAACTGGAGCTGTCTGGTTCTTACATCCACGTCTTCAATTTTATTTTTAAATTAATTTCAAAATTAATTTTATATATTGATTATCTACATCACTCAGAATTTGCAACGTATTACGAGGAAATTGGAACATGAATATTTGTTCTCAAAAAGGCACCATACCACGCTCCTCGCTGACAAGGCTAGTGGCCTTGTGCAGCAAAACCACGGGTTCACAAGCGTCAGTTAATAGGGTGTGGAATAGAGCCCCCTATTTTATATATATATATATATATTTAATAACATCAATCATGAAACAAGCACACAGAATAAATCATACATATTCCTGCGAAGCGCTTAAAGCTGCATTAACACAAGGAACTGCAATATTTATTTAAATCAATTTTGAGTGAAAAGTTCATCCAGCCGGGAGTCGAACCCGGGACCTCTTGTTGTCGTCCGAATAGCTCAGTGGTAGAGCACTTGTGCGGTAAACAAGAGGTCCCGGGTTCGACTCCCGGCTGGATGAACTTTTCACTCAAAATTGATTTATATATATATATATATATATATATATATATATATATATATATATATATATATATATATATATATATATATATATATATATATATATATATATATATATATATATATATATATATATATATATATAACAACATAACCTTGGGTCAATACTGCAACTGGATAACTACAAAATTGGCATTACATGGGTTTGTATGGGGATTTATAAAGACAGCCGATTTGTAGTTATCCAGTTGTAGTACTGACCCGACGATGTGATGAGAGCAATATAACAAAAAGCATAACAGAACCTTATCAATAAATCGACTTAACACATAGCACCAAATTTTATTTCACACGCAACAATATTTACGAGATCGATTGTATTTCAAGCAAAAAGAACATAAAATAATCAATGAATTTCAACAGACGCCGTTGCATGTGAACATTGTTGTTATGCATTTCCATTTTACAAATATACGGCAGATGTTAACACGTTCGCTGCCACTGACGAGCTGGCGCGTGATACATTCTTTAAAATAACACGTAAAAGGCAATAGCCAACTTGCATCCTTTTAGACATCGGCAGTGAAAGTGTTAAACGAATGTTTAATGAGTTTATTGCTATTCTAAGGACAGAAGATGGCGTCTACTTGGAGCTCTGGGTCAGCTTTAGCTCCATTTGCTTATAATCCTGGAGATGGAAACTTGGGCAGTTTTACTTTTGTCGATTTCTTGCCGGTGTGCTCTGATCGAGGAGGTATCTTTGGCTCACCTGAGTATGAAAATTTTAGGTAAGTAGTGTTTTTCTCTGGTTCGGGGACCTGAACCGGCACCCAACGCAACCTCAATATGCGTCAGGACATTAGACCACGATCAGATTTAACGTGTACCAGTACACGGTGGATATTTTTTTTGTTGCAAAAAGAACAAATTCAACAACCCTCTGATCGAACTTGTGCTCATTGGATTCATGCCTGAGCTCCTAACCGTTCGACCACCAATTTGTTGTAGTCCAAATGTCCTCACGTTTGCTGCATTGAAAAGTGGGGTGCTTGCCCGTCTGTTATCCTCACAATCTGTCTATAGTATACCCGGGTATTTGGCTCATAATCGGTGGATTGTGTGTTCAAATATAGTCTGAATATAGGGGCCTGGTGCATGTAAAATTCGTCATGGTTCAGTGTCCTCACGCCTATTCAAGTTGCGTGGGGTGCCTGCTCAGGTGTCGCTCTTGTCTACTGACCGTAGTTCAAAATTTCAATGTGTTCCCGAGTTTTTCCTTCAGATCCCAAACCGCCGTCAATAACCCATTGCCAATTTTGAAGCTCCAGAACATATAATAATAATATTATTTTTTTAAACAGGAAAACCGACTTTAAGAAAATAAAGAAGTAACCAAATTATATTTCATTTTAGGAACAAAATCGGAAGTTTATAAATATGTGGCTTCGAGATGAGAAGCGATAGTCAACCCCATTGTAAAAGAAAAAAGATACAGCTGTGTTGTAATAGAAGGGGAGAAACTGAATGATCACCAGGCAAATAGTAATCGTGGGGCCAAACATGACATATATTAAATGTATTATTCACCTAAAAACAAAGATAACTGTATAACTGTTTTGAAAAAATTGTCCAAAATTTATAAAAAATTACTATAATAATAACATATTTGTCAAAGTTTAGGAACTTTGGTACAATTTATGCACAATTAAGTTGGGGCCCCCTAGAGCCATTGGCCGTAGGCCCTGGCCTAACGTGCCTAATGGTAAATCAGGCCCTGGTTGCTTGTACATGTAAGAACAACACATGAAATGTTATTTGTACGCAGTTTTTTTCCAAAAACGTTAACGAAACATTCAACGCACCATTCTAAAACAATTAAAGCCATTCTACCATAACCATCATTCTAAAGCCATTAGCCACCATTCTAACACCATCAACACACTGAGCTTTCTCCTGAGGATGGGTATATGAAAATTATTTTTCAACGTTAACACGCAATAAAACCTTAAGAAAATAAGGTACATGTAAGTTATGTTGCTTTTACAGTAACATTAACACCACATAAAGTTTAATTTATAAACTTTTTTTTTAAAGTTTTTTAACTTCGTACAAATAAAATTTAATGTTTTGCTATTACATGTATAAGCTACATAACTTATCTATGTTATTTTTTTTTTTTTAAAGTTTTATTGCGCTTCAAAGTTTTAAAGAAAATATTTCACTCTGTGTTACATTTTGAGTTTACAATCAATAAAACTCACATTGTTCAAGTTCACAATGTTTTTATGTAATAAAATATTTAAATATTCTGATTCTAGAACATTAGTTGATCGTGCAAATAATTGGTTGCGCTCCAATCCAAAATTCGAATTGAAAACCTGTGAAAGTGTGGAATTTAAAGCCAGAAGGGATCACGTCGATTCAGAAAAAATGGTTTATTTAGAATATGGTGAAGCTTCAACGAGGTACATTAGAGGACTTAGGTAAATTAAGCTTGTGTTTTATGTATTTTTATTTTATTATTTCATTTCATAAAACTAAGCGTAATCAAAGTCTTCAGTATTTAACTGATATACTTCTAAGTAGCTTACGTAAACAATAAGTTCCAAGTTTTAAAATCCAGAAAAATTTAGTGTGATGGACGATTTTAATTGATAACTAATGATTATAGTATGACTTGGCTTACATCACTAAATAACTAAATTTGCAAATAGAAATTAGGTCTCTTATGCTAAACCCCGTTTAGACCCTTTTTCTCTGAAAATGTGTTTTTCACTCTCGTTAAAATCAGCTCTGAGGTGCCCGCTATATCTATGGCCGTTATCGTTCAAAACCCGTTAGATGAAGGTGAAAAATGACTTCAAAGTTGACCTCAACACTCCGTTAAATGCCTAGTTTCACTTCGTTCTCCTCTAAAGTTTGTCGAAGTTGATTTAAAGGGGTTTAGCATAACAGGTTTCAAATATTTTGACGACCTACTACAGACTCTCTGCCCAGCAAATTTGGTCCTGTTTAATTTTGCTGTGCTGTATGACTTGCAAGTTTAGGGACCCCAGGTAAAAAAAAAGTTTTGGGGCTCCCTGACGCACCTTAAAATAAAACTAAATTTATGTTAAGCACACAGTACAAAATAAGATAATCATTCAACTTTTATGCAAGAGTAAATACTGCGAAAAACTTATATTTTTAAAATTACTGAAATGGTTTTTTCTAAGAATTCGAATTAACGTTAATGGTGCAATACTTCAAGAAATTTTCTTCATATACCGTTTCTCATTCTATACTTTTTTCCCTTTTAGCTTTCTTTTAGTTGAGATAGATGGTATGTTCTATTTATTTTAGAGCAAATCCGTAATGATTACAATATTAAAAAAAATTAAAAAGGAAAGATGTATCCATTAACCACAAATCCACATGCTAAACACTATAAACTGTTTATGGTCTTGGTCATGAATTGAATTTTGTAAGTGATCCAAATGACATTCCTTGACGAACGCGATGTGAAAGATGACATGCATCATGAATATGCAGGAACCATGAAAGTGATTTGATTGAATAAAATAGTGGAAGTTTTGCAAAAAAAATTAACAACAAAATATTGAAAATTATTAGTTAGCAAATTTATTTGTAACTTTTTCTTTTTTATTTTAACTTTATAAACATTTTGGGGGACCCCCTTAAAAAAAGGGCCCTTGTCAAGTGCCCCGAATGCCCTGCCGTAAATCAGTCTCTGTGTGTTGTTTATGTATGGTATTCACTAAAGTGTTTCGTAGGATTTGGATAGCAGAAACTACTGAAGAAGGAAAAGATCAACAAATCGGATATATGAATCTAATACCTCAGCAACTACAGAAAGGTGGCATATTTTCTTCGCCTACTTTTGAATCCTTAGACGATGTACTTAGACGATTTAACAGTATGATACAGACAAATCCTATTCCAGGTAATGTGTACTTTGCACCTATAACGTACTGCGTGCTGATGACCTCTTACTCTGACACCGCCAACATTTTTTGCCCCAGCAAAAAAGTGTGCATAAAAAGTTCGTCAAATATGTAAAAATTGAAGGTTTTTGCATTTTTTTTTTGTATAAAGGATATTAAAACAAAAAAATCATTTTTTAAAAAGTTTTTAATTTTCCTGCATAAAAACCTTAGAAAAATCTGCATTTTTCTTTAAGAATTTCAATGTTTCAAAATTGAAGGTTTGGGGCAGGTTTTATGAAGGATAAAGAAACAAAAATGCTTACTTTTTTTGCTGAGGTGTGTCACCATGGTTTACTTTGATAAATCTTTTTTTAAATTACTTTCCCTTGCATATGTGTATCTTCGTAAATTTTGCATTGTTGATATCGATTCAACTACAAGTAAAATTCTAATTTTTAATAAAAAGAAACTTAATAAACGTTTAAAATTTTATATTTAGTAACCATTCAGTACGATTCACTATGTAGTACGAAAATGCAGGCAAATGTCCTGGTTAGTGTGAACTGTCCTGTCAGTTTACTGCACTCTGATGCTGTTACTTGTTTCTCCAATTGAGAAAGTTACATATTCTGTACCACATGTTTCTCATTTCCATAGGCGTAAACTTGTAATGGGCCCATGGGCCAGAGCGCTCCCTCTAATCTCTAATTCCAGTTATTTGAAACCCTGCTTAATGGCTGTGCTTTTAAATTAAAGCTAGCGTCTTGAGCCTAAAATATTTTGAAAACTTTACGCCTATGCTCATTTCTCTAAAGTTATCAATACAATAAAAAGAAGGGGATAGCAATAATAAATTGACTACTGATGTCCACAGAATACTTTTAGGAAATGTTTCAAACAGTTTTAAGTTCCAGTTCATTCAGACGTTTAAAGAAATTATTGTTATTCTAAGAAGATTTAGAAACTTGTGTGCTTTACTTTCCAACGAATGTTAGTTCCTTATTCTGTTGCAATATTCTTGAAGTTATGTACGAGCCCTATAGTTTCATACTTAAATAGGCCCACATTTTCTAAAAATTGTTTTTAAAAATATTTTTTACAAGTTTTCAACATCACCTTGCAAAGCGGTATTGATCAAAAGTGTCTGAATCCAATCTAAAATGCATTGAAAGTCATTTGTTTAGATCCAAAGGTGCGTAAGCTGTCAATCGTTTTTAGTGTCTCCTGTAAAATTGATGAAAAGTGATCTATCTGGTTTGGAAACTAGAGGGCTCATATATGAAGAAGAGTGCCTGTGGGTTTTTTAATACAAATCTACAGTTGTATTCCGAGCTGCATAAAAATGTTCCACACTTCTTCAAAACAAGACGAAGATCACTGTCTACATGAGATTTCGAACTCCCCTTTCCCACCCCTTAAAGCAGAAATGACTTCTTACAAAACACCCAGATTGAGCCACGATGAACAAATCGGCGAACACTATACGTAACCCGAGCCATATAGCTAGTTTGAATATAAAGTTACAATTTGAAATGTTTTCTTTCTAAAGGACGCATAATTACTGTTGAAAGTCAAGAAATGAAAATGTCGCATTCAAAGGAAGTTGATCCAGATCAATCAACCTGGGCAGAGCGAGGTTCTGTTCAACTTAGCTTCCTATTCGTTATTAGAGTTTTCTTTGAAATATCAGATGGCATACCAGAAGAAATAGGTAAATTATTTAAACTTTCATAATAGCAAGTAAATTATTATCTAGTTCCTTTCCTTATATAAATTTAACTAATTTTTATCCATTCAGGGAAGTTTTAAGTTTTATAAAACCCAATTTTGAATAAGTTTTCGGATGCTAATCTAACTACTTATACATACTATACCTGTTTTGGTAACCTCAACAGGTGTGCATAAATAGTCAAGGACATGCACAAGGTTGTATGTCATATAGTCTGATTCGGAAATCCTCCCACATAAAATCTGCGAGCATGAATGGTCTGTAGTAGAGAGAATATGACGCCCTAATCGTGAAGCCCACATCTCAGAGCGAAAGGCCCATATCGCGTGCCATCTATTCAAAATTATGAATGAAAAAATACTCGCGATTGGCTGATGAATTGGAAAATGTGTAACAGTGAAGATTTATGAATGGAATGACGTAATTAACTACGTGTCTGAGGCCATACATGTTGGCTTCACTTTGATGTTAGAGAAAGTGACGTCATGACTCCTCTACTACAAAGGATTCATGCTCGCAGCATAAAATGCAATTAAAGATTCGGTTTATCTAAGCGCTTTATTGTAAAATAGATAATTAATTTTGTAATTAACCCTTTGCGGTCGAAGCCCTTTTCGCTCGGAGAACCAGCAACTGTAGACGATTGTCCGCATATTTGGTGAATTTCTTACAATGGTGCCTGAGAGTCACCTCTCGACCGCAAAGGGTTAACCATTACATCTTTTTTGAGTAAATCAAGTTTGTGTTTTTTAATTGTTAGTAATGGCCTTATTTAACCTTTCGTTATTTATTTTTAAACTTATTTCCGGTTGTTGGCCCCGACCCTAATCCATTTCAATATTTATTTCACCCACCCGAAACAAAATCCTAGACACGTCCTTAATAAATATTGTAATATTTTTGTTTTTAAACTCACCTTTACAAACAGAAAAAGAGTCGAAATCGGGTTTTTAACCCTTTGGACTCGAGTGGTGACCCTCAGTCACTACAATAACGACCTGTTCTTTAATTCTCTATTCTTCAAATTGAACGAATATAAGTATAAGTTATTTTATAAGTATAAGTTATCTTCTGTATAAGTTATTTTGTTCCCTATTCCTCAAATTGAACGAATATAAGTATAAATTCTTTTAAAAGTTTAAGTTATTTTATAAGTATAAGTTCTCCTCTGTATAAGTTCTTTTGTCTATTCCTCAAATTGAACGAATATAAGTATAAGTTCTTTTATAAGTATAAGTTTTTTGTATAAGTTTTTTTTGTTTCCTATTCTTCAAATTGAACGAATATAAGTATAAGTTAATTTATAAGTATAAGTTCTCCTCTGTGTAAGTGCTTTTGTTCCCTATTCTTCAAATTGAACGAATATAATTATAAGTTATTTTATAAGTATAAGTTATCTTCTGTATAAGTTCTTTTGTTCCCTATTCTTCAAATTGAACGAATATAATTATAAGTTATTTTATAAGTATAAGTTCTCTTCTGTATAAGTTCTTTTGTTCCATATTCTTCAAATTGAACGAATATAAGTATAAGTTATTTTATAAGTATAAGTTCTCTTCTGTATAAGTTCTTTTGTTCCCTATTCTTCAAATTGAACGAATATAAGTATAAGTTATTTTATAAGTATAAGTTCTCCTATGTGTAAGTTCTTTTGTTTCATATCCCTCAAATTGAACGAATATAAGTATAAGTTATTTTATAAGTATAATTTCTCTTCTGCATAAATTCTTTTGTTCCATATTCTTCAAATTGAACGAATATAAGTATAAGTTATTTTTTGAGTATAAGTTCTCTGTATAAGTTATTTTTTGAGTATAAGTTCTCTGTATAAGTTATTTTGTTCCCTATTCTTCAAATTGAACGAATATAAGTATAAGTTCTTTTATGATTTTTTTTTAACAGGTGATTAATATTCAGCTTCACGCATAACTTTTTATTTTTATAATTATCCGTCCTAAACGAAAGAACAGGAACGGGTTGTACACTGTTAAAAATAAATACTCAAAAATAAGTAAAATGTACTCATTTTTGAGTACATTCGATGCTTATCATGGCTCCGAGTAGTGTAAAAAGGCCGATTCTGCGCCGAGGTGCTGTGCGGATTTTGGTGGATTTCTGTGGATTTTGGCGGATCTTTAGCGGATCTTGGTGGTGCTGTGCGGAGTACGGCGGTGCTGCTGTGGATTTTTGGCGGTGCTGCTGGCGGATCAGGGCGGATCTCGTCTGTCAAGCCGCGGGGGCGTGGCCTAATGGAGATGACCTCAACCAATCAGGTGTCAGTAAGTGACGTCACACGCAGGGGGCATGGGAACAGGTGCTGATGACTCATCGCTGCCCATGGGCAAGTCACATCGTGTCTCAACGTGTTTGTACAGGAACGGACCAATCATGTTCTTGTGTGAGGATGACCTCATGAACAACCAATCAGGTGTCAGTAAGTGACGTCACACGCTGTCAGGGCAAGGTTTTACTAGTTCTGCTTGTAACCGCAAGGCGGCGCTGCATGTAGGGGAACGGACCAATCAGATGCTTGCTTAAGGATGACATCATGAAGAACCAATCAGGTGTCAGTAAAGGTTGTCTTACGGAGTGTCATGTGACATGGAAGTTGTTGTTTTTTTATTAAATTTGGGTATTGGTGGAAATTTTCGTCGCACTGCATCTACGCATTTTTTAATTTTAAGCTGAGGGTTATGACAAATGTTAGGAATAGTTGGTTGTTAAAAATAATATGAGCTGTATATGCAATTTTGAGACAGTAAATAAAAATAATTAGACTAATATTAGTATTTAATATTTTATTTTAATATTTCTTTATTTTTTTTTATATTTCTTTATATTTTGATATTTATTTGTATTTGAATATATTTTTTTTTATTATTTATTTATATTTTTATTATTTATTTATATTTTTATTATTTATTTATATTTTTATTATTTATTTATATTATTTATTTATATTTTTATTATTGATCTATATTTTAGCTTTTATATTTTTTATTATTTATTTATATTTTAACTTTTATATTTTATTATTCATTTATATTTTATTACACATTTATCTTTCACATATGTTTTAATATTTATTTGTATTTTATATACGCATAAATCTTTGCCAAAAAAAAAAAAGTAACTCAGTGAGAGCAATCACGTCCCACTAGAGCTGCACAATGAACTTATGTTAAAGGGAAAGACACTAGTGTATATATTTTAACTATGGTTAGTACAAAAGAAAAGAATTTTGCAAGAATGGTTTTAGAAAAATATATTTTATGTGACCAACTCCAGCATATAATTTCGCAATATAACTCTATGAGGAATCATCCTATGGGGGTAAATAACATACCATCGTGTACAGGAAGGTAGACCAGATTAATAAGTAAAGCTTTTTTTTTTACCTTTTGACATGTGTACTAAGGGTATAAAAAATGACAGTCTGGGGTTCTATGAAAATAATGTTTATAACAATATACGTTTAAATTACAATTTATATAACGGAAATCAGTCTCAGTGGATGAAAAAAAAGTAATTAATATGAAAGCTGATACTTTGAAAAAGAACCTTGGGAACCAAAACCTTGTATTACGGTTAATTAAACTTTTTATAAAAGTAATGTGTTCTTTAAATGTTTTTCACATCATACGTAAAATTATTATTTTAAGAGGGAAAATATCATATCGTTATGACTAGAAGGAGGGATCTCACCTTGATCACAATTGGATGCATTAGAATTGCTTACTGTTTAGGAATATGATGTAAAAGTTACTCTATCGCACTGTTTGTTGTGCTGGGCTTGATAAGAGCAGATTTGGGGTTGGTATGTAAGATAATGGATCTATTACTTGTTCTAATACGTGTTGAATAAGGGAATTTGTCTTAGATGTTGCTGTTTTAGGGGTGTTTTATAATTGGTTGTTTGATTGAACGATACAGTGCAGCTATACAAAGGGGTTTATTTATACGCTTGGTACAAGTACACATTTTTTCTTATGTCATAAAATTACACTATAACAAAACGCATAGGTGGATGGTAGAAATGAAGTAGCACCATACAAGGGGAATTATTAGGGCTGGCTGATTAAATTTTCAAAGACTAAGAGGCAACAAGTTCCCATATGAGTACAATTGAGGGTGAATGTGTAGAATTTGGCGACATCAAGTATCCACAAGGGGACAATTTGAGAGGTGTATTCGTAAAATTAGCGACATAAAGTACCCATAGGGAGACGTTTGTAGGCGTATACATAAAATTGGGGTGAAAGCGGGGTTTGTAGTTGTACATTAGACAAGAATAAATGAAAAAGTTTAAGTTTGAAATAAATTATAAAAAGAATAAATGTTAAAAAAAAAAGTTAAAATACAATTTAAAAAGCAAAATGTAAAAAAAAAAAAAAAAGTTTAAAAAGAAAAATGTAAAAATAAAAAAAAGTTTAAGTGTGAATTAAAAACTAAAAGGTTAAGTAAGAAAAAAAAATAACTAAAAGTGAAAAAAAAATTTTAAAAGTGAAAAAAAATATATATATATTTATATAAAAAATATTTGAAAAAAGTTTAAGTGTGAAATAAATTATAAAACTAATAAATGTAAAATAAAAAGTTTACGTGTGAAATAGATTATAAAAAGTATAAATGTAAAAAAATAAATAAAAAGTTTAAGTGAAAAATATAATGTAAAGATAAAAAAGTTAAAAAACAGTAACTGTAAAATAAAAAAAAAGTTTGTATAAAATGAACTTTTAAAAGAAAAATGAAAAAAAAAAGTAAAAACAATATATATAAAAAAAGTTTTAAGTGTAAAAATAAAATTAAAAAAAAAAAAAATTAAAAAAAAAAAAAAGACAAATGTAAAAAAGAAAAACGTAAAAAAAAATTTAAAATTTAAAAAAAAAAAATTACAAACGAAAAATATGAAAAAAAAAAAAAGAAACGTTAAAAGAAAATTGCTAAATGTAAAAAAGAAATGTGTTAAATGTAAAAGATTAACCATCATAAGTTTTTTACCCGAATCGATCCAAAGCCATATGGTGTTACGGAACGTACTAGCCCCATATAGGCACAGATGCCCGTGGTGAGTTCTGTGAATGGTCTACCCACTAATCAAACGACAAGTACCACAATTACATTAAATAATTAGCAACAAAAAAAAGCAGGAAATACTACTATAGATATAAAAAATATTAACAAAGTATCGAAAATAGAACCAAAGGTAACTAATAAATCTGTATAGAATGAGTGTCTATAAATGTATAAGAGAAACCAATGTATATATTTCTACTAAAATGTTGACACATATACTAAATTTTTAACAAATTAAGTCAAATATTTGCGAAATAGAGAAAATAATACATACTTTTTAAAATTGTATCAAATAGTCTATGAATGGATAAAAAAAAATATCATGACATGTATTAAAAAAAAAATTAAAATAATGGACTTACGTGTAACACATTAAGTTAAGAAATTTATACTTATCAAAGAAAGTAACGTAAGTCATATAAAAAAAAAAAAAAACCTGTAGTTAAGTACAATTGTTAATTGAATATGCTACAAAATATTGTCAAATTACACCATTTTTAGTGATAGGACAAGCAAACTTGTTAAAATGTCATATAATTATCAAAAATATTATACAAAGTACGAATTTAAAAAAAAAAAGTAAATGCAAAAAGAAAAAAAAGTTTAAGTGTAAAATAAAATGTAAAAAAAATAAATGTAAAAAATAAAAAAAAGTTTAATAAAAAAAAAGTTAAAAAATAATAAAAAAAAAATTTAAGTGTAAAATACAATTTAAAAAAAAATGTAAAAAGAAAAAAGTTTAATAAAAATTACATGTAAAAAGAAAAAAGTAAAAAAAAAAGAAAAGAAAAAAAGTTAAAAAAGAAAAAAAAAAGTTAAAAAAGAAATAAAAAGTTAAAAAAGAAAAAAAAGTTAAAAAAGAAAAAAAAAAGTTTAAAAAGAAAAAAAAAAGTTTAAAAAGAAAAAAAAAGTTTAAAAAGAAAAAAAAATTAAAAAAGAAAAAAAAAATAAAAGAAAAAAAAAGAAAAAAAAAAGAAAAAAAAAAGAAAAAAATTTAAAAAAAAAAAAGTTAAAAAAGAAAAAAAAAAAAAAAAAAGTTTAAAAAAAATAGTTAAAGTGTAAAATACAATTTAAAAAAAAAAATGAAAACATAAAATTTTTTTTAAAAAAAATGTAAGTGTAAAATTACATTTTAAAAGAAAATGTGAAAATAGAAAAAAAAAATAAAAAGAAAATTGCTAAAAGTAAAAAAAAATAAAGGTGTAAAATGTTAAATAAAAAGACCTTAAGTGTAAAAAATAGAAGAAAAAAGTTTAAGTGTAAAATATTACTCATCATAAGCTTTTTTACTCGTATCCACCCAAAGTTATATGGCGTTACGGAGCGTACTAGCCCCATATAGGCGCAGATTCCTTAGTGAGTTCTGTGAATGGTCTACCCACTAATCAAACGATAAGTACAATAATTATATTAAAATATTAGCAAAAAAAAAAGCAGAAAATACTAATATAGATATAAAAAATATTATCAAAGTATAGAAAATAGAACCAAGAATAACTAATAAATCTGTATAGAATGAGTGTCTATAAATGTATAAGAGAAACCAATGTATATATTTCTACTAAAATGTTGACACATATACTAAATTTTTAACAAATTAAGTCAAATATTTGCGAAATAGAGAAAATAATACATACTTTTTAAAATTGTATCAAATAGTCTATGAATGGATAAAAAAAAATATCATGACATGTATTAAAAAAAAAATTAAAATAATGGACTTACGTGTAACACATTAAGTTAAGAAATTTATACTTATCAAAGAAAGTAACGTAA
The DNA here is from genome assembly GCA_963932185.1 of Troglohyphantes excavatus. NCBI lineage: Eukaryota > Metazoa > Arthropoda > Arachnida > Araneae > Linyphiidae > Troglohyphantes > Troglohyphantes excavatus. The sequence continues at coordinate 69,516,507 of OZ010672.1, forward strand.
GTCATATAAAAAAAAACAACCTGTAGTTAAGTACAATTGTTAATTGAATATGCTACAAAATATTGTCAAATTACACCATTTTTAGTGATAGGACAAGCAAACTTGTTAAAATGTCATATAATTATCAAAAATATTATACAAAGTACGAATTTAAAAAAAAAAAGTAAATGCAAAAAGAAAAAAAAGTTTAAGTGTAAAATAAAATGTAAAAAAAAATAAATGTAAAAAATAAAAAAAAGTTTAATAAAAAAAAAGTTAAAAAATAATAAAAAGTATTAAAATAATGGACTTACGCGTGACAGTTTAAGTTAAAAAATTTATATTTACCAAAGAAATTAACATAAGTTATTATAAAAAAAAAAACTAATTAAGTATAATTGTTAATTGAATATGCTACAAAATATTGCCAAGTTATTCCATGGTAGCGATTTAACAACCAAACACTTTGTCTTTAAAGATTACGATAACGCAGTTTTAGAAACTAACATAGGGGCAAATGTGTATAATTATCATAAAATACTTCACATTACTGTTAAAATGTCATATAATTATCAAATATATTATACAAAGTAAGAAAAATATTACTTAATATGTTAAAATATTACCAATAGTACATGCCCAACAGATCAAAATGACCTTCAGCACCCTACGACACATGAAAACTTACGGAGATTAACAGCAATCTTGCCTCAAAAAATAAAACCAATAGTGTGCTGCTAAGGATAAAATGTCAAGTACACACCCAGTGTAGGAGATGTATACAAATAATATTGTTGAATTATTAACAAAGTGATTTCATTAATACTAAAATAAGGTCTTTGTTACAATAATATATATATATGGAAATTAAGTTCTTATTAGTGAAATTTATGTAATATTTTTAGACTGCTTTGTTCAATTTATAATATGTAGGTAGAATTTTTACATAAAAAAAACCCCTTTGTGTTTATCAAAAATATTTCACAAATTAAGAAGAAGAATACCTAAGGAAGGTCTTTGCACATGATTATAGTACAAAACCATGTGGATTTACATCAATTTTACCAGGAACAAGGGGGTCAGTATACGGCTATGAGTCAAATAGTCAATTTTAAAACCACATTCAGGCATTAATAACACAAATGCCTGAATGTGGTGAAAAATTGACTATTTGACTCATAGCCGTATACTGACCCCCTTGTTCCTGGTAAAATTGATGTAAATCCACATGGTTTTGTACTATAATCATGTGCAAAGACCTTCCTTAGGTATTCTTCTTCTTAATTTGTGAAATATTTTTGATAAACACAAAGGGGTTTTTTTTTATGTAAAAATTCTACCTACATATTATAAATTGAACAAAGCAGTCTAAAAATATTACATAAATTTCACTAATAAGAACTTAATTTCCATATATATATATTATTGTAACAAAGACCTTATTTTAGTATTAATGAAATCACTTTGTTAATAATTCAACAATATTATTTGTATACATCTCCTACACTGGGTGTGTACTTGACATTTTATCCTTAGCAGCACACTATTGGTTTTATTTTTTGAGGCAAGATTGCTGTTAATCTCCGTAAGTTTTCATGTGTCGTAGGGTGCTGAAGGTCATTTTGATCTGTTGGGCATGTACTATTGGTAATATTTTAACATATTAAGTAATATTTTTCTTACTTTGTATAATATATTTGATAATTATATGACATTTTAACAGTAATGTGAAGTATTTTATGATAATTATACACATTTGCCCCTATGTTAGTTTCTAAAACTGCGTTATCGTAATCTTTAAAGACAAAGTGTTTGGTTGTTAAATCGCTACCATGGAATAACTTGGCAATATTTTGTAGCATATTCAATTAACAATTATACTTAATTAGTTTTTTTTTTATAATAACTTATGTTAATTTCTTTGGTAAATATAAATTTTTTAACTTAAACTGTCACGCGTAAGTCCATTATTTTAATACTTTTTATTATTTTTTAACTTTTTTTTTATTAAACTTTTTTTTATTTTTTACATTTATTTTTTTTTACATTTTATTTTACACTTAAACTTTTTTTTCTTTTTGCATTTACTTTTTTTTTTTAAATTCGTACTTTGTATAATATTTTTGATAATTATATGACATTTTAACAAGTTTGCTTGTCCTATCACTAAAAATGGTGTAATTTGACAATATTTTGTAGCATATTCAATTAACAATTGTACTTAACTACAGGTTGTTTTTTTTTATATGACTTACGTTACTTTCTTTGATAAGTATAAATTTCTTAACTTAATGTGTTACACGTAAGTCCATTATTTTAATTTTTTTTTTAATACATGTCATGATATTTTTTTTTATCCATTCATAGACTATTTGATACAATTTTAAAAAGTATGTATTATTTTCTCTATTTCGCAAATATTTGACTTAATTTGTTAAAAATTTAGTATATGTGTCAACATTTTAGTAGAAATATATACATTGGTTTCTCTTATACATTTATAGACACTCATTCTATACAGATTTATTAGTTATTCTTGGTTCTATTTTCTATACTTTGATAATATTTTTTATATCTATATTAGTATTTTCTGCTTTTTTTTTTGCTAATATTTTAATATAATTATTGTACTTATCGTTTGATTAGTGGGTAGACCATTCACAGAACTCACTAAGGAATCTGCGCCTATATGGGGCTAGTACGCTCCGTAACGCCATATAACTTTGGGTGGATACGAGTAAAAAAGCTTATGATGAGTAATATTTTACACTTAAACTTTTTTCTTCTATTTTTTACACTTAAGGTCTTTTTATTTAACATTTTACACCTTTATTTTTTTTTACTTTTAGCAATTTTCTTTTTATTTTTTTTTTCTATTTTCACATTTTCTTTTAAAATGTAATTTTACACTTACATTTTTTTTAAAAAAAATTTTATGTTTTCATTTTTTTTTTTAAATTGTATTTTACACTTTAACTATTTTTTTTAAACTTTTTTTTTTTTTTTTTTCTTTTTTAACTTTTTTTTTTTTAAATTTTTTTCTTTTTTTTTTCTTTTTTTTTCTTTTATTTTTTTTTTCTTTTTTAATTTTTTTTTCTTTTTAAACTTTTTTTTTCTTTTTAAACTTTTTTTTTTCTTTTTAAACTTTTTTTTTTCTTTTTTAACTTTTTTTTCTTTTTTAACTTTTTATTTCTTTTTTAACTTTTTTTTTTCTTTTTTAACTTTTTTTCTTTTCTTTTTTTTTTACTTTTTTCTTTTTACATGTAATTTTTATTAAACTTTTTTCTTTTTACATTTTTTTTTAAATTGTATTTTACACTTAAATTTTTTTTTTATTATTTTTTAACTTTTTTTTTATTAAACTTTTTTTTATTTTTTACATTTATTTTTTTTACATTTTATTTTACACTTAAACTTTTTTTTCTTTTTGCATTTACTTTTTTTTTTTAAATTCGTACTTTGTATAATATTTTTGATAATTATATGACATTTTAACAAGTTTGCTTGTCCTATCACTAAAAATGGTGTAATTTGACAATATTTTGTAGCATATTCAATTAACAATTGTACTTAACTACAGGTTTTTTTTTTTTTTTATATGACTTACGTTACTTTCTTTGATAAGTATAAATTTCTTAACTTAATGTGTTACACGTAAGTCCATTATTTTAATTTTTTTTTTAATACATGTCATGATATTTTTTTTTATCCATTCATAGACTATTTGATACAATTTTAAAAAGTATGTATTATTTTCTCTATTTCGCAAATATTTGACTTAATTTGTTAAAAATTTAGTATATGTGTCAACATTTTAGTAGAAATATATACATTGGTTTCTCTTATACATTTATAGACACTCATTCTATACAGATTTATTAGTTACCTTTGGTTCTATTTTCGATACTTTGTTAATATTTTTTATATCTATAGTAGTATTTCCTGCTTTTTTTTGTTGCTAATTATTTAATGTAATTGTGGTACTTGTCGTTTGATTAGTGGGTAGACCATTCACAGAACTCACCACGGGCATCTGTGCCTATATGGGGCTAGTACGTTCCGTAACACCATATGGCTTTGGATCGATTCGGGTAAAAAACTTATGATGGTTAATCTTTTACATTTAACACATTTCTTTTTTACATTTAGCAATTTTCTTTTAACGTTTCTTTTTTTTTTTTTCATATTTTTCGTTTGTAATTTTTTTTTTTTAAATTTTAAATTTTTTTTTACGTTTTTCTTTTTTACATTTGTCTTTTTTTTTTTTTTAATTTTTTTTTTTTTTAATTTTATTTTTACACTTAAAACTTTTTTTATATATATTGTTTTTACTTTTTTTTTTCATTTTTCTTTTAAAAGTTCATTTTATACAAACTTTTTTTTTATTTTACAGTTACTGTTTTTTAACTTTTTTATCTTTACATTATATTTTTCACTTAAACTTTTTATTTATTTTTTTACATTTATACTTTTTATAATCTATTTCACACGTAAACTTTTTATTTTACATTTATTAGTTTTATAATTTATTTCACACTTAAACTTTTTTCAAATATTTTTTATATAAATATATATATATTTTTTTTCACTTTTAAAATTTTTTTTTCACTTTTAGTTATTTTTTTTTCTTACTTAACCTTTTAGTTTTTAATTCACACTTAAACTTTTTTTTATTTTTACATTTTTCTTTTTAAACTTTTTTTTTTTTTTTTACATTTTGCTTTTTAAATTGTATTTTAACTTTTTTTTTTAACATTTATTCTTTTTATAATTTATTTCAAACTTAAACTTTTTCATTTATTCTTGTCTAATGTACAACTACAAACCCCGCTTTCACCCCAATTTTATGTATACGCCTACAAACGTCTCCCTATGGGTACTTTATGTCGCTAATTTTACGAATACACCTCTCAAATTGTCCCCTTGTGGATACTTGATGTCGCCAAATTCTACACATTCACCCTCAATTGTACTCATATGGGAACTTGTTGCCTCTTAGTCTTTGAAAATTTAATCAGCCAGCCCTAATAATTCCCCTTGTATGGTGCTACTTCATTTCTACCATCCACCTATGCGTTTTGTTATAGTGTAATTTTATGACATAAGAAAAAATGTGTACTTGTACCAAGCGTATAAATAAACCCCTTTGTATAGCTGCACTGTATCGTTCAATCAAACAACCAATTATAAAACACCCCTAAAACAGCAACATCTAAGACAAATTCCCTTATTCAACACGTATTAGAACAAGTAATAGATCCATTATCTTACATACCAACCCCAAATCTGCTCTTATCAAGCCCAGCACAACAAACAGTGCGATAGAGTAACTTTTACATCATATTCCTAAACAGTAAGCAATTCTAATGCATCCAATTGTGATCAAGGTGAGATCCCTCCTTCTAGTCATAACGATATGATATTTTCCCTCTTAAAATAATAATTTTACGTATGATGTGAAAAACATTTAAAGAACACATTACTTTTATAAAAAGTTTAATTAACCGTAATACAAGGTTTTGGTTCCCAAGGTTCTTTTTCAAAGTATCAGCTTTCATATTAATTACTTTTTTTTCATCCACTGAGACTGATTTCCGTTATATAAATTGTAATTTAAACGTATATTGTTATAAACATTATTTTCATAGAACCCCAGACTGTCATTTTTTATACCCTTAGTACACATGTCAAAAGGTAAAAAAAAAAGCTTTACTTATTAATCTGGTCTACCTTCCTGTACACGATGGTATGTTATTTACCCCCATAGGATGATTCCTCATAGAGTTATATTGCGAAATTATATGCTGGAGTTGGTCACATAAAATATATTTTTCTAAAACCATTCTTGCAAAATTCTTTTCTTTTGTACTAACCATAGTTAAAATATATACACTAGTGTCTTTCCCTTTAACATAAGTTCATTGTGCAGCTCTAGTGGGACGTGATTGCTCTCACTGAGTTACTTTTTTTTTTTTGGCAAAGATTTATGCGTATATAAAATACAAATAAATATTAAAACATATGTGAAAGATAAATGTGTAATAAAATATAAATGAATAATAAAATATAAAAGTTAAAATATAAATAAATAATAAAAAATATAAAAGCTAAAATATAGATCAATAATAAAAATATAAATAAATAATATAAATAAATAATAAAAATATAAATAAATAATAAAAATATAAATAAATAATAAAAATATAAATAAATAATAAAAAAAAATATATTCAAATACAAATAAATATCAAAATATAAAGAAATATAAAAAAAAATAAAGAAATATTAAAATAAAATATTAAATACTAATATTAGTCTAATTATTTTTATTTACTGTCTCAAAATTGCATATACAGCTCATATTATTTTTAACAACCAACTATTCCTAACATTTGTCATAACCCTCAGCTTAAAATTAAAAAATGCGTAGATGCAGTGCGACGAAAATTTCCACCAATACCCAAATTTAATAAAAAAACAACAACTTCCATGTCACATGACACTCCGTAAGACAACCTTTACTGACACCTGATTGGTTCTTCATGATGTCATCCTTAAGCAAGCATCTGATTGGTCCGTTCCCCTACATGCAGCGCCGCCTTGCGGTTACAAGCAGAACTAGTAAAACCTTGCCCTGACAGCGTGTGACGTCACTTACTGACACCTGATTGGTTGTTCATGAGGTCATCCTCACACAAGAACATGATTGGTCCGTTCCTGTACAAACACGTTGAGACACGATGTGACTTGCCCATGGGCAGCGATGAGTCATCAGCACCTGTTCCCATGCCCCCTGCGTGTGACGTCACTTACTGACACCTGATTGGTTGAGGTCATCTCCATTAGGCCACGCCCCCGCGGCTTGACAGACGAGATCCGCCCTGATCCGCCAGCAGCACCGCCAAAAATCCACAGCAGCACCGCCGTACTCCGCACAGCACCACCAAGATCCGCTAAAGATCCGCCAAAATCCACAGAAATCCACCAAAATCCGCACAGCACCTCGGCGCAGAATCGGCCTTTTTACACTACTGCTCCGAATACATAATTTTCAATTTTGAAAAAGACATGTACTCAAAAAGGAGTACAATGAGTAAAAAGAGTAGATACTAGCCTACATTGGCTGCAGTCATAAATCACTTCCAATAAATATCTACAATTACAACCAAGACTTACTGGGAATCGAACCCAGATCCTCAGGCACCGCAGTCCAGAGCCTGTCGAAGCGACGCGAAGAAGTTATAAACAGAAGTAAAGTTGAAAAGGCGTGCCAAAAGAATGGGAAGTAAGATAATTGAATTGTATTAACTCAGTTTGTATTTAAGCAATCGACTTCAAATAACTCTTCTGAATAAATATTTTAAGTTTGTCAGGTCGCTTTGTTACAGGCTGGAACAGAAGCTGAGATTAACAATATCAAATCACACTGCTCATTTTTGAGACAGTACTGTTACTTAAATTTGAGTACGTCATCGCTCATTTACAATGCAATTGTATTAAAAGAAATATGAGTAGGTTATGGTACTGATTTTTAAGCACATTTTGTTTTTTTAACAGTGTAACTGTTCCAAAAAAAGAACGTAAATATGAAACATGCTCCTCGGGTAAAAAGGGTTAACATGACTGAAAATATGCACCAAAATTTGTGTGAGATCCGATTGATAAATTCAGAAATGATACAATTATTTTTATCATTTCAGGAATGGCGGATTTTACACCGGATCCTATAAGCAGTGGAGGAATATTCACTCTACCCAAATACGAACCTTTTTCAACTATTGTAGATAAGGCGTCGAATTGGTGCATGGCGCAACGAGGAATTAAAATTTGCAATGCACAATCCCTTGAAATAAAAATAAAAAGAGGTAACATTATTTATTATATTTGTAAAATAAAACGTCAAGTGTACGATTCGTGACTCATAAGCATCTTGTACGATTTTTATACATGATATATGAGCCTCCTTCTTTCAAAACCAGATAACTTTTGACAAGTTTTCAAGAAAATAATTAAGTGCATTATTAAAAGAACTTTGTCTAGACATTAGATAGACATAGGTCTTAACAAAATTTTAGCTCTGTATAAGTATTACTTTGAGAGAAGAAATAAATTGTGCAACGAACATCCAAAAACTACCAAAAGAAATCCAGGGCTAAAGTTACTATTATGCACAATAGACTCGGGATGAGTGATGGGCCCCCAGCTTTAGGGGCCCCAATTATATTTACCCCCCCCCCCCCCTTCACGACGATCAATCTGTTAAAGATGTAATTATTTATACTAACGCAATGTAATCGCATTTTTTAGCTCGGGCCCCGAATATCACTGTATCTACCTATGGGTAAATACGGCATTGGGAGGGGGGGGGGGGGGGTCGATAATAAAAAAAGAAAGCTGCCTGTGGATCGCAAAACACCTATTTCCTTTACGTATAAAAGAGTAAGAAATTTTATATATATATATATTTAAATCAATATGAGTGAAAAGTTCATCCAGCGGGAGTCGAACCCGGGATCCCTTGTTTAGCGCACAAGTGCTCTACCACTGAGCTATCCGGACGACACCAACCATTAGGTTGGTGTCATCCGGATAGCCCTAGGTTCGACTAACGGCTGGATGAACTTCTCACTCTTATTGATTTAAATAAATATTGCAGTTCCTTGTGTTAATGCAGCTTTAAGCGCTTCGCAGGAATATGTATGATTTATTATGTGTGTTTGTTTCATGGTTGATGTTATTATATATATATATATATATGTAAAATTCCGTTTAATTTTTTAAGTGATTTTAACAATTTAAAAAATATAGCATGAAAAGATATATTAAAAAATATTTCCACAAACCTTTGTAGTTTAGTCGGTAGAGCGCGGGACTTCGGAACAATTGTCCCGACGGGCACAACTCAATTTTTTTTTATGTATATACCTTAACGGGTTCCCCGTCAACGCGGAGCCAAACAGCTAGTAAAAATAAAATATTATTTTGGTGAACCTTATTCAGTTTTAAAATTCAATCTACATCACATAAAAAATACTTTCTCTTGTTTGAATAAAATATGGAAAATGGCCATACTAATGAAATATGGGGAAAAAAAAATTACAAATTATGAATAATGTTAATGTTATTTACTTCCTAATCTTTAACTGGGAAAGTAGAATTTGCACGGAATAACTTCTATTTGCTTATCCGTAAGTAAAATATTTGTCTATTTTTTTCGCGATCAATATTTTTATGTACTTTTATTAACTGCCGTTTCTATGGGAACTACAACGTTGTCGTTTAATTGTTCACGATTTCTATTTATCTTAAAATGTGAAAAACCTCTAATTTGTACGTTTTGCTATTTTGTTGCGTGCTTTATGTCCGCCTACGAGAAAAACGAGCTTCTCGGTGATTCGAGATTCCAAACCACGTGGTTTGTATCTTCTAATCACAGAGCCATCTGCTCGCGCGCGTTTTTCTCGTTCATGGAGAATGGGCTTTAGGAGAATTTAACTGCCGCGTGTAGATTCACAACATAATCAATTCAAACTCATAATAATACATTCTTTAAATGTCAGTTGATGTGAAGAATGCACGCATATAGTTTAAAATGAATTGGTTAATTCAGCATTAAATATAAATAATTGTAAGAGTTACTTTTAATGAAGGCTATTGACTTCAGCAGTGTAAAAATACAGCATCGAAAATGTTAAATATTTTGGATCGTCTGATGAAGGGTTGGATCTGTACTATCACTGAAAATAATTATTAATTAATAAATGAATAATACCTTGCAGAAAGACTTCGTTCGCAGATAAAAAAAATGCTTAATTTTTACGTTTAGAATAACTTTGAGTTATGTTTTAACTTTGAGTTATTCTAAACGGAAAAATAGGCATAATTATTTTTATCTACGAACGAAATCTTTTTGCAAGGTATCATTCATGTATTAATTAATAATGATATTTTCAGAGATAGTACAGACAAGCGCGGATCCAGGTGGGGGGTAAAGGGGAAATTACCCCCCCCCCCTAACATCTAAGATTATATTTTCAAAAATCACCTTAGGCAATGAAAAATTTCAATCTAAGGGGGTCAAATTTGATGTTCATGATAACAATATACTGTATTACCCCCCTAACAATAATCTCTGGATCCGCCTTTGAGTACAGATCCAACCCACGCATAGCATATTTAAAAAAATGAAGGTCCTAACCTTTTTAAAAAATCTAAACTAGACCATCAAATGTATTTTTTTTATTTAGAAAAGTTAATTTTTAACTTTTTATTTTAAATATTTGGTACAATAAAATTGTTATATGGTTTTATTACGAAAGGTACATATGTGTACGTTATTTATTAAAACAGTATTCATATTCGAAATCGTTCTATATATATATAACCACTTTACAAAATTACTTTTTATAAATTATATTTTATCCGATTTTTGTACATTCCATTTTATGTAAAATTTAATAAATTATATTTTATGTAATTTTAATAAATTCTATTTCAAGTAATTTTCATAAATTCTATGTTATATAATGTAAATCTCAACAAATATTATAACAACTCCCATTTATGTTTTTTTTAATATATAAATTCTATATTATGTTACAGGTCAAGAAGTTGACACTCAAAAAATGAGCTACGTAGAATCTGGTAATATGAATACGTATTTTATGCGTATAATTCGGGTCGTGTATACAAAGCCAAGAGTAGACTTAAACGAAGACTTCACCATACAGAAACTCACGTGCAAAACAATATCTCCTGTCCAGCTAACTCGCAGTCTGTTCGTTCCAGAATTTGAAACTCTCCAGGAAACAAAGAATAGAGTATCAGCATGGGTTAAAGCAACAGGTATTTCAATCATTTTCCTTTAATATTTTTTTAATTTATATAAAAAGAAACAGAAGATTGTTGTTGCTTTGTACCAATTTGTGTCAATGATGTATGCGTCTGGAACGTTTGAAAAAATGAGTTTGTTTTTACATTTCCTACTTTTCGGAAGACACGAAACTGAAATCTCACTACCCAGTATTCTTAAAAAAATTATAATACAATAGGCTTCTTTGTTTCCTGTTTCAAATATAAATTTTACTAAAGCCTAATCATTTTCCAATGGATCGGTCGGTGTATGTGTTCTTGGTTCCAATAAGTCAATATCATCCAAGTAGCCTTCAATCTCCTCTATCAAATCGTTATTATCTTCCTCAGAAGAAAAAAACTGTGCTTTCATTTTTATGTTCTCCTTCTTTGCTTCTTTCTCTATTTTCTTTTTAAGTCTTCTTCCTTTTATGTCTTTCTCTGTTTGTTTCCTTTTAAACTTTTCTGCCTTTTCTGTATTTCTCTGTTTGTTTCCCTTTTAACTCTTCTTCCATGTATATCTTTCTCTGTTTGTATCTATTTTAACTCTTCTTCCCTTTCTGTCTTTCCTTTTGTTCCTTTCATTTAATAGTTTACTTTTTTCCCATAGTATTTCACTCAAACTCTACAACAGCGTATGACAATTTGATTTTTTTTTTATAGTTTTTTTCAGGATTTACCTTCTTTTTTTTACAGGCAACTGCTTGGGCCAAACCACACAGTCAGCAAAAGCTGAGCTTATTGTATTTTTTGTAGGCATATTGCCTTTAGGTGTGACGCAGGCCATTTTTGGTTTAGGGAGAGATGCTTCTTGAAGTTAACAAACCACTTTAATTGACTGATTGTTTGTTATAGAAGATGGTTGGTTTTAATTGAACAACCATAGGAACTAAATTGATCCAGATTTAAAGTAGTCATCATTAGGTCAGGATGCTTGATGGAACATCAATAGTATTTAAAGTAGGAAGTTCAGTAGAATTTATTTGTGACAAATCAGAACGGTTAATTGTTGATGGAGTAGGCCTATCAAGATTGATTGAGCTTAGAATTTCAGCAGACTTTTCTTGAAGCAGGCCATGATGGTTAGCAGGGCCTGATTACCGAATAGGCCCGTGAAACCCAGGCTTACACTTGACATTTTTGAGGGGCCCCAAAATCACACATTTTATATAAATATTTAACACCCCTAACAATGTTTGCTACTAAATTTACCTTAAAAAATTGCATTACAAATTTAGCTTGCTATTTAAGTTAAATTTGTTCGAATAGTGGAAAAAATCGAACATACAGAATATTAGGAATATTCATGACTTTTTATTATATTATTTATAATGTGTGTTATTGTCAAGCCATTCAAGAGCATGGATTTTAGAACATATAAAAGTTTGATTTTATGTTTCATGGTCTATCTATTTGAGAGCAATGGGGCCTCCATTTGAAGGCGGGCTTCCCTTGCTTCAATGTCTTAATCGGGCCCTAATGGTTAGTGGCTGATGACTTCATTGATGGCATTAGCCAAATCATCAACTGAATACTTTTTCGACATCTGATACCAATAATTTGAAGGATTATAGCTCATTGCAGTGTACCGATTTCCGGCCAGCACTTTACACTAGTAGCCGACCGCTGGTCGGATATTGGAATGAGAGAGTATTGTATTGGGTGAGTCAGTGGAGTAGCCAGGATTGTCCGAAGGGGGGGGTCAATAAATTATTTTTGGTCCGACCAAAACCAAATATTTTTTTTTTATTAATAACTGATTTGAATTTTTTTTAACTAATAATTTTAATTAATCATTTTAATTAAATTTAATTAATAATTTGAATAAAATTTAGTTAATAATTTGAATAAAATTTAGTTAATAATTTGAATAAAAGTTAATTAATAATTTTAAATTATTAATTTTAATTAATGATTTTAAATTAGCAATTTTAATTAATAATTTTTTAATTTTAATTAATCATTTTTTAATTTTAATTAATAATATTAAATTAGCAATTTTAATTGATAATTTTAAATTAGTAATTTTAATTAATCATAATAATTTTTAAGTAGTAATTTTAAATTAGTAAATTTAATTTATGATATTTTTTAATTTAAGCAGTAGTTTTAAATTATAATTAATAATTTTAATTGATTAAATATTATATATAAATTATAATTAGGAAGTAAATTAAAAGCTTAATTTTCGCAGGTTAATCTTTAGTCATTTCATAATTTAAATTACTAACAAACCTGACTGACATTTTACTGGGATTTAAGTCTGTAGCTAAATATTGATGGGGGTCGGGATTGAAGCAATTTTAAATTAGTAATTTTAATTAATAATAATAATTTTTAAGTTGTAATTTTAAATTTGCAAATAATTCTTTATTATATAATTAAAAATAACAGAATAATAATCATTATTTTCCGATTAATTTTATCATGCATGACTGTGGCGTGACATGGGGGTGGAGGTTTCAATGGTTACGTGACGCAGCAAAACGGTCTATTGCGGTAAAATGGCGGAAATTGGCGTTGCTCGTAAAAAAAATCAAATGACTGAATAAAAAATATATTATTATAAAAAAAAACATTGATATGTAGAATTTGTGAAGCTAGACAACAGAAAAATGCTTGCCTAATCATCAGCACGAGATGCAGCGCCGCAGAAAAAAAATTCAGAATAAGGTTATTAACACAGATTTAAACGATAATCTGTTGACCCCACCCTTCGTAAATAGAGCCAACTTTTCCATTATGTGACCTTCGTATTTATAATAGTAGTTGAATATAACTTTTTAATAATCCACCATAAAACTTTTCAAACAAATGTGCATCAATCTTGGGAATGATCAAAACCCAAATTTAAAAAAAAAAAAAAAGCGGAAAACCGTATTTCCGCGTGAAAAGTAACACGTCTGAGTGACAGAAAACTAATTTGTAAATGTAATTGAATAAAAAATTAGTTAGTTTTGGTTTGGATATTTTCAACGATAATCTCAATAACCAAAAAATATTTGAATAAGAAAAGGAGAACATACTTTAAACACATCAGCAAATTTTTTGCACGATGCTTCTTTCTTTTGTCTTGAATCTTCCAATAGTTTATGTTTTTGTGAATGAGACAAAAATGGCAAATGAGAGACATACAACCTCTCATAAAACTGATTTTTGAGAAGGTGAAAAAATTCCACTGGCATTGTGAGAGAGCGAAGAGGATCACAATTAGGGGCGTTATTTTTTTGACGGGGGAATAGGCGTAAAGTTATCAAAATTATTGGGGGGGCTCAAAATTATAACTTTCAAGTAAAGGTATTTGCACAATTTTTTAGGGGTGCTAAATTATCTTCAAATGTTCAAAAAGGGCCGCAACATCGTTTAACCTCAAAGCAGGCCTGTAGCTGAAAATATTTCCGGGTGCCTAAAAATATTTTCAAAATGTGCATAGGCAGAACAAAGAAAATAGTTTTGTTATTTATTTTCATAACCTCTTGTATTATAAAACTGTGTACAAAATTCTGTGCCACATCAATCAGCTAAAAAAAACTGCCCTTCTAGTGTAATACAATTTTCCCTTTTTTTTTAAAAAAATTGACGGTTTTACAAAATAGAAAATGTTTTGTAAATTTCTTTTTAACGTATAATAATGTTTTGATATTGAATAATAAGTGTTACATAAAAAATTATATTGGGAACACCCCAAAAGCTTCCAAAATTACCGGGAGAAGGTAAATTTGACTGGATGATGCAAGGGGCTGTCCATATATTGCCTAACGCGCATGTAAGGAAAGAGACTTTCTGTCCTGCATGAATTTATGTTGTATTATAGGTTCTTTACCAAAAAAATATAATTTAATCTACAATTGAACTTAAGTAGGAAATTATACTAATTACTCTTGCGTGTGTGAACCAGTAGTTTGACACATATTTTTCTTTACATAGCAAAGCATTTGAGTGCGAGGTGTCATAATCGACTGCTCCAAGGTTTGCCTATAAGTACCATAGTTGACTTTTCGACGGAGTACCAGCTGCTACCATGTTTAGCCGAAATCCGGAAATCATAATTGCCCGGTGCCATAAATCGACGTTAGGAGCCTGTGACATTAGCACACGATACGTGAGTGTGCTTAAAACTGTTGATGTTAATGCGTAAGACAATACTTACAGGCAGTGGCGGCCCGTGGTCGAAAATGTTAGTGCAGCCAAAATCATGTGAATTCCCCTTCCCCTATTTTCCACAATAATACATGAACGGAAATTCTTTATTATTTACTACTGAAATCAAAGTTTTCTTTCAATGTTTTCGAAATGGTTACATGCGAAAAAAATAGAAACCACTTATTTTTTTGAAAATTAAAGCAATTCTCCTTTCTTTTAAACATGCGAAACGGTCAATTTTAAAATTTACTTAAATAACGAAACAACAGCACACAATAAATTTATGACGAAAACTATTTCCGCTTGGAGAGTTTCTCGGTTCTCCCACCCATCCCCGCGATTCATGCACGAGCCAATTTTTTTATCGAATACCAAGTGCAGCCCGAGTTGAGAAAATCCTTTTGGGCTGCGTTTGTCACAACCCTCATTTTAGCGTATAGGGGAAGTCATACTGCGTAAGGTTGCCATGGCAACGATGCAGCCAATTTCGAACTTCGCTTTTTGGCTGCAGTTTTGATTTAATGGAGCTTTTTCCCCTTCTGAATTGTGCATTACGGCAACATCGGAGATTTTGTTTACTTACCGCAGAAATTTCATTTTTAATTATAATCTTCATTTAAGAAAATTAGTAAAATATCTGATTTTAGTTTTAAAATACTCTAATAAATTTAGTTACAGCCCGGCTGTACTTGCTGTAGTACAGGAGCCGCCACTGCTTACAGCAAGAAAATCATGGCCTTGACTCAAATTTTAAGAATCGCGATAAAAATAAAAGAATCGCGACATAAAAAAATTGGAAAAAGGGATACCATAACTTAGGAATTAAACATAAATCCATGCAGGACAAAAATCTCTTTCCCTACATGCGCATTCTGCAATATATGAACGACCCAGTTCATACGATTCTGCCAGATTTTTCTACATTCAAAATTATCCCATATATGATTATTTAAGATTGGTTAACTTTATCTATGATTTACAACTTTATGAAATAAATTTTTTAAATATGTTTTACTGAAAAATATACATTATTCACATTAATTTTTCAAAGAATTTAAAAATAAATTTTAAATAGTTAAAATTTTGTTTCTTCAAAATAGTACGTTTGATGCATTGAATTCTCAAAAGACATTTCAAATTGCTAGCTGCGAATTTTTTCTTCCTGCCTTCATCATTGCAGCTATAAAACGAGTTTTAACCGAAATATAGACAAATTTTTTTATCCAATTAAATGTATCACACGAAATAACTTTAAAAATATTATTCGAATTTCTCCTAAAGTGAGAGCGCCATTTCAAAATAGTCCGCGGTTTTATTTTGTCGAACACTTTAAATGTTTACAAGATAATTGAATACAAAATGTAATTAAAGTACTTTAATTAATGTTAAAAATTGTTTACAAAATTTATACTTCGTTTATTAACTTTCGATAATTTGATTTTCTGTTAAATAATACAATACTTTCAATACAGAAATAATTTTTACTTTTAAAACATTTTTAATATTTTTTTTTAAATATTCTTCACGCATCATTATATACCACAAAGATTTCTTGAGTTAAAATATAAACTGAAGTAATGAAGAAAGGATTTTTCTTGGGACAAAACAATTAACATAATATGATTAAATAATGTTAAAATATATAAAAGTTTTTAAAAAGTGAATTTCTTCAATTACGACCAACTATTAGCATTAAAAACTATAATGTAAATGAAAAGATTCTTACTTTAAATTTGTTTTCAACACGTAAGTTGTGAACTTTTCCTCTCAAATATATATACTTAACAAAATTATACAAGCGCAAGGACCTCTACTTTAAACTATAACTATAACTTATCAGCTCATAGAATTACTTCGCCATCATCCTTGAAAACCTATAACCCAAATGTGGTGAAGGGGGGAGGGGGCCTTATTGTCACGTTCCTTTACTTGTTGACGGCTCGAGTCTTCGGGGGACTGTGGGCTTCGTCGGAGCCGGCAAGTCCCTTCAGAGTTAGGAACCCTCAGGACAAGACCTGGAGGGCTGTGGTCGAGGTCTGCACCTGTGTCTGCACACAATCCAGTTCGGCCCTGCTCTGGTTATCGCAGCGGGTGTTAAATTAACTGCGGACAGAGAATGCGTTTGTTTGTGTGAAAAACTGTCAATCACTCAATATACATTTCACAGAACTTGTGAGTTCCTGAAAGTCGGCGTATTTTGTTGCTCTTTTCTGAAAGGGACATATGTGTGGGAAATTTATCTGCTGAAGGCCTTTCGGCTAAGTCCTACTGGGAGGACCACAGCAGGCAGGGTAGGAATGGTCCTGGGGTAGGAGAAGGACACTAGGGGGGGGGGGGAGAAGAGGCGAGACGCCACCCCAAAACAACTGCCCAACAGCTAGAAAGGGGGGAAGTGATAGGGGTCTTTGTAGAATAAATGCTTTTGTTGAAGGAGATGACCGTAGTTACTAAATGTTCCTGTTACATGTTGAATAAATAATAAAGAAAATTTAAATAAAAATAGAAGAGTTTTTTTTCTGCATAATATAAATAAGAACTTCGAAATTATTGGGGGGGCTCAGCCGCGTTTTCAAAATATTGGGGGGGCTCGGGCCCATGGGCCCAATACAAGTTTACGCCTATGGACGGGGGTCATTTACAATCCTTTCTTAAAACACGTAGGCAGTGCCGTCACACGAAAAAAATTTAGGGGGGGGGGGGGGTTGAGACAAGAAATTTCCCAATTCGAAGACCCAACTTAAGATTTTTCGTAGCAATCGTATCGAAGTCCGAAATTTTTTTTAATCGAGGGGTGATTTAAATAAAAGAACCCATCGAAAGTTCTGGGAGTTTCTATTTGAAACTGGTTAAAACTAAAAAAAAAAAAAATTATAGAAAAACACACAGGAAACGCACAGCGTCAACATTACACAATTTTGTGATTGGTTAATCACAAAACGAAACAAAATAACAAAAAAAATCCTAGACAGGAGACGATAAATTTATATGGGACTGGCGCGCCAGTCCCATATATTCGAAGCGCCATGGCGCTTCGAATATTAGCTGGATGAATTTTACATTGTGGAAGGCAAAACCAATAGGGTTATATGAAACAAAAGTGATTTTCGAACAAAAAGGAGAGGATTTTGATTTAGACAATCACACCTAACACAATAAAAAGAGAAGTTATTTTAATAAAAAGAACACTGTGTGACGATCGCGTAAAGTGTAACGCCATATATTTTAAAATTCTTTAAATGATAATCTGAACGTTAAAACAAATAATATAACTTTGACAATAACGAACAACAGAACATTTTTTTAGGCGCCTGCTGGAAATCTGAAAACATTGCTCCTTAATTTAAACAATTTATTATATATTTAAAATGTGGGATTTTTTTTTAAGGAAATGATGCCACCGTTTAATTTTTTTTTTTCGCTTGACGCAATAAAAAAATACAATGACATTTATAAAACAGTTCCGCCACTGGCGTTGTGTCTGCTACAGACTACATTAGTCAACTCCATCTGGAGTCTTAGCGTCATATCGGTCGAAAGTGTGCAGTGAACTCTGAAACCAAACACACGAATTTAAGTTTAATTTTACAGGTTGGACAATTTCTAACTTTCCCTTAATAACCTTGGTGTTTTTGCTTTCATTTGTTAAAAATATTAGTTTTCTTCAGACATAAATTTTCCCAACTCGGGTATTTTTAAACCTTGAAATTCCCAACTTTTAGGGTTTCCAAATTATTGGGGGGGTCGGATTCCCCCGCAAACCCCCCCGGCCTGCACGTAGGGGATGAATGGGTCAGGGAAAATACCTTACTTCAAAGCAAGCAATTTCTGGATTGATGCACTGTGAATTCCGGCTCAACTGCCGCCCCATTTCAAGTGTTAAGAAAAGTATCCCTTTACATGTACAAACAACCAAGACAATCATACAGACCTACTACCCCATCGTCCCCCCCCCCCACAAAAAGTCGAATTTTCTGTCTTCAAGGTTGTTTCACCATTTTTCTCCTTAAAATCATCCCTTCAGGGGACAGAAGGGAAAGGAGCAGGAGATACATGTGGGGTAGACCAGGAAATGCGACGTATGTTTTCTCTATAGAAATCAGAGAATTTTTTTTATTTTTTTTTGCATTTGTTATTTTTCAAAAAAAAAAAAAATTCAACTGGCTATGGGGGGGGGGGGGGGGGGGGGTTCTAACCCAAAGTAACCCAATGCTGGCTACGCCACTGGGGTGAGTAAGAGCCATCTATATGTGTTTGATAATAAAACCATTTCGAATAACACATCGGTCGAAAAATAAATAAGGTCCGGCTCAATATACGACTAGCTTGTCGGATACTGACTGAGACAAAAGTAAAAATAATGATCCGATAGCCGACCATGTAGTTTTATTTCGTTTTAATTCAAATTAATAAAAAAAAATTCAATCAACTTTCCATAGTTTTTTAATGTAAAAACTATGAAACTAGACTACTACTGGAAAGATTGGATGGAACAAAGAAATCCTATAACGGAATTTTTTAACGGGGGAGTGTAAGGGTTTAAGGGTTAAATATATTTTTCTTCCAAATGGTCGGTAACTGGTGCATTAACCATACTAAATTAGACAATGTAGGTTTCCTAACAATATCAAAATAAAATATTTAATTAAATTATTGTTCTAGATGTTTACAGAATAAAAATCATCATGCGAGTTTCAACCCCAATCGGAATCTAATAATTTCTTTATTGGACAGGAGCTCAAATCATCAGTGCAGAGACAACAGCCATAAGAATGTATACAGGTGGTGAAAGAAAACAGGGAGCAGAAGCAAGTTTCACCTATAACTTAGCGGAAAAAAGTGAATACTTTATTTTCATTATTAGACTATACATAAATGGATCTTACTATGAACCTCCACCAGAAATGCTGCCACCGGTTCCAGATATTGAAGATCAGAATTGCTGTCTTGTATCATAAGGAAATATTGTCAACAACAATATATTTTGTTTGAATATTATCAATTAAGTAGAAATAGAAGCTGCAAAATATGAGAATTTCTTCAAGCATATGTATAATACACATTGTGTCTTAAATCTTAAATGGTAACAGGAGGTAAGGATATGGATGTGGAAAGTTCGTTTCTGTAAAATGATGTAATTTTTAATAAATGTATTTACCGTGTTATCTTTTCTGA
Source organism: Troglohyphantes excavatus (assembly GCA_963932185.1). Lineage (NCBI taxonomy): Eukaryota > Metazoa > Arthropoda > Arachnida > Araneae > Linyphiidae > Troglohyphantes > Troglohyphantes excavatus. The sequence continues at coordinate 69,536,652 of OZ010672.1, forward strand.
AGAATAATCATAGATATTGACGATTTACTCTCAAACTGCCATGCAAACACTTAAAGGGATTGTATCGGGGACACAGCCGCAGTGGGGTACGTGAAACATTGTGTGCATGCTGCAGAGGGTGTATGGGCACTAGAGAGCTAAGATGTTCGATTTGAGGCGAATTTCTCGCCAAGGCGATTAACTTCTAAATGTGACATTCAAAAGCTTTGTTTATCTTCCTTCGTCAACGGCTGCGTGCGCATCTAGTGAACTCTCGCGTCTGCTCTCTAGACGCAATGTCGCGGAACAATTTCTTTAAGGTTGTCGATTAGTTAGAATATGCAAGTTTAACGAACTCTGATAGTTGTACGATTTCGCAAAATTTTCAGTTAATCTTATAATTTTGGCAGCATATTTGATGGTTACGATAAATAGTTAAATACAGCGGGAAATTCAAAAAGTATTTTATTTAAGATATTTGGATATTGGTTCCTGGTTGTTTTATGCGCTTTAAATATTATTTAATGGAATAATATTTTAGAATATTGTTTAATTTCCTTGTTGTATGGGCTATTATTTTAATATTACTGTTTATATGTAAAATATTGTGCGCAATTTTATTATAATTTTGGAGGCAAGTACCCTTAATTTTCTGTTGGCATGGCTAGAAGGAAATGTGATGCCCCAAACGACTGTCCTTCGGGCATCACATCCCCTTCGATTCAATGCAGTTTAAATCAAATTCAATGCAGAATGCCCCATCAAATTCAATGTAGTTTAAACCTACAAATGTATTTTGGATGCGAGATTGTTAAAATAGACTGCTGCTCGAAGAGAGAGATGTTCCAAACAACTGCCAGAAGGAGGAGATGCTCCAAACGACTGCTCGATGGGTACCAGCTGCTGTCCTGAGTAGTCGAAGGTCAGAGACCCCAATTTCCCGGGGTCATAAATCAACGTCAGGAGTCTGTGACAAAACTGTGGGTGAAATTTGACGTTTTATGTGCCAGCCCTTATGTGTAACTCGACTTGATCAAATTAAACTGTATATTTCCGTAATTCATGTTTTCATTATTTATTAAACGTAGTATGTGAAATTTCACACCAGAAAATATTTCGAATTAATATTCCCCTGTTAACTCACTCTGTCGCTATACTTAACGTGATGCTATCATGTTTGAATCTTGTTATGAAGTATTACCATTCCTTTTTCTCCGAAGTTATAATAGCCGAGGGACTTAAGCGACCGTCCAAAAGAGCGGGAGCATATATTGAGAATGAGAGTTCGAATCCCAGCCGGGGTATAATTCAGCATAAACAATTAAAAAATAATTGTTCCTTGAAAAAAAATACGCGATTAAAAAGATTTATTTTTAAAACAATCAAAAGGTTTAATAGCCCAGCAAAGCAGTCCAACAAAGTTTCAAATAGCAATAATTTGGCTTAGAGATTGGCTTTCCAATTTGAAACATTATTGAAAAATCCTGTATTGGATTTCAATAAATTATTTTTTAAATATTTTTTAAGAAATCATATGGTTGCATTTTAAAAATAAGCAACTATCTATGGCCAGATCGCCACTGATGATGTTCCTATCCTGTGGGCACCAAATTTGAATGTTAAAAAAGTTTAGATAATTAGATTGTTTAATTATACTATCGTAATTTTTTTGTTTGTATTTTTCAAAGAATATACCGCTATAAATATAATTTTTGCTTCAGAACGTGTTCTTATTAATAATTAATTTCTTAAATATAGTGGTGCCATTTACTATTAAATATAAAAAATACTTGTGTATTGACAGATAAGTTCCAAATGGAACCTACTGTTTCAATTCAAATTTTTTTTTTATGCTGTGATGCCATTTGGCATGACTGAGCCCCAAAGAGATTGTGGGACCCTAATTATTTTGGGAAATGACCGAAACAACCATTGTCTTTTTTTAGGAATCTCGTAGGATTGGGATTGGTGTTCGCTCATAAAAAAAAACACCTGAGGTTGGGGAACAGTGAAACTTTCTCTTTGACAAATAATTTTCTTTGTCTTGTAATGTTGCATTTGTGGTGGCGAAATGATTTTTCCTGTACAGGCCACCCAACAAAGACAATTTTCAAGATTATTTACATTTTATAACAGAGCTGAATGAAAATTCACAATAGATTGACAGTCAAGTTATTGGAGCCAGTCGTCCAATACTGAAAAAAAAACCCAGCTAGAACTACAAATGCTTAACGAAAATGTTGTCGGAGCTATGAAATGCATTTTCGTGTAATATTTTTTATAAAAATTATTTTCCTGAATTTTTTTTAACGGCTGCTTTTTTGTACAATCCTTTCACAATTCGATCTTTTTAATATTTTTAAAGTAAATTTTGTGGCAAAATATATTTTCCTTAGTGTGACAACCAGTGTCTGTTTCAGGTCAGGTATAATTTTTTTTCAAATATTCTTAGAGCCCTATCCACCTCTTCAATTATTTGTTTAAATTTAGTACATTTTAAAAAAGTGTTATTTTGACTAATAATATGTACTAATGCTTTAAATCTGGAGATGACCACCCCAAAACAATATCATAAAACCACACTATACAAGGGATTCTGGTTGAAATATCAACCAGCCATCCTATAAAGATTAATAAACATGGTTAGAACTTTTCTTAATTGATTAAAAAAAAATACTTACGATTTTTTTTATTTACAATTGTTCTGTGCAACATTACAAAAGTTTGTAGTTTAAATGGTCTCAAACACAAATAACTTTTAATTATCAAATGATTTTCATTTTACTGCCGACTTGCTCTATGTTGCATGCTTTTATTAAAAAAATACAGCATTTTACTGTTAAGTGTTTTAAGCAAACAAAAGTTTTAATGGAATAAAACAAATTCAACATTTTTCAAATAATTTTGATGTTTAAAAGAGTTGATCAAAATAGTAGTCTTGTAATATAAAAATTCATTGAAATCATTAAAATATTAATTATACAAAATAGTTAAAATATCTACATTGTTGGTAAAGTTTTAATTTTTTTTTTTGTTATTTTGGTGTATAAAACGTGTTTGAAGGGAAAAAATAACATGATTGACACTTGGTTTCAAGGTGAAAGTCTAAAAATAGATGAGACACATTAGCTTCAGAAAGTGATTTATGGCAGGTTTAAAATTTTAATCAAGAATTTAACAGTAAAAATTAAGCTACTTTCACTGAACTGTATTCTAAATATATTTAAGCAGTTTGAAATTTGTGAAGTAAACGTAGACTTACCGTGCTTAATAACCATCATTTTAATAGGCAAAATTTGATTTACTACAAAATAATCTTGTATTAATAAGTTAATGAATAAGCATAATTTACTTTTTTACAATTAATTTAGTTAGTTATTTGATTAAAAATTATGCGGAATACTAAAACAATCTTAGAACCTTTTTAAAATTTGATTTCAATGTAATTCACAAAACATAGTATTCAGAGACATGTCCAAATAAGATTGGGTAATTTACAATGAAAGTTTTTTAATGTAAAGGGAGTGTCGAAAATATTTTTGAAAAGTAGACCGTAACAGTTATGATACTAATAAACAAAAATGTACCCTCAACAGCAACTTATACAAATGATCACAATTGAATAGTGTACTTCAGAAACCCTTCAATCCTCATAGACTAAGTGTTACACTTAGTGGTTTTTTTTTTAAACAAACGATTCAATTATCAGTACTGCACAATGTTTTATTGAGTGGTGGTCTAATTTTTTTGTCTTCTTGATCAGTATACCTTTTTAATGCAATTCTTACTAATTATGTCTACTTTTGGAAGAATATTGCTTTGTCAGTTTGGCTTGTCTTCAATAATATAAAAGTTTACATTTGAAACTGTTTTATTTTTCCTGAAGCATTTCTCAAATTGGAAATTTATACATGGATTTTATTAATTTTCAAAAATAACATGTTTACATTGTACTTCAAATGCCAAACTTTTTTTTATGAAAAGTAAAAGTTGTTATGAGCATATACAAGCAACCCACTAATTTACAAATTTTGAATATCATGTCTCAATTTAAAATGGAATGTTGTCTTTTTATATATTGAAATTGTACAAAAAGCGAAATAACTTGATAGTTATGCGATAAGTACATTAAATTTTTTTCTCCAAGATTTAAAATGTTTCTTGTTATTCTCATGAAAAGATTACAATTAACAAATAAAACATAATATAAATAAAATAGAGATTCTAAAGTATAAATGACTGCCACTGCAGGGCAGAAAATATGATTTTATTCTTAAAACAAAACAAACGTAAAGTAAAAAAAATGGAAATGTGGATGAATATACTAAGTAACAAGCCATTACAATGGTCGTAAAATCCACGTTTAATGATGATCTAAGACTTACATGAATGACAACTTAACAAAGCTACTTTTAAATCAATGCAAATATTGAAACAAATACATCAACATAAGAAATTATATATTAGCATAAAAGTTATTAAAAGAATGTTGTCATTAAAATGTACCATTCATTTAACTAATACATTTATATTCATGGAATGGGATACAGTTAAAAGGCATGAATTTTTACATAAGAAACATCGTTTCTGTGACATATCAAGTGAATAGAAGTCCAGACTTTTGAATTAGCCTAAACTCTAGAATTGAATGGGATGTACATGCGTTCAGAAAAAAAAATGATAAATGTTCAGAGGTGGATATTTTGAAACATTGATTTACATAGCTCATATGACAAGAATTCCAATGAAGCACAGGTCCAGAAAATCATGAAATGCACTGTAAAAAACACAATAGTCATAAAATACACAGAAATAAACATTATAAATCAGATAAAATGTTTATTTGAAGATTTAAAATATTACATTCAAATAAACGAGTCTAGCTACTACTATCTTACAATACAACTCTTCAAACTTCCTGAAAAATTAACTTTGTAACAGCAACTTAAGCTATTCCAGTTGTGATTACTTAATTTATAAATAAAAGTGAAGGCTTCTATTTGGTAACAGTTACAATTTTTTACATATACAGTGGCTCCCAAAAGTGGTCGTACACTTAAGAATTTCAATGACATACTGCTCTATACATTAATAAAAATTTATATTTCAAAATGGGATTATTTTTTAATATTGTAAAACTTCTCACAAGTCTTGGTACACTTTAAAAAAAATATCTCTACATTAATAAATAATGTCATATTTGGGTAAATAATTACTTAATTGGATCTTGTAGCATCAACAACAGTTTATAAACATCTGGGCATAAAATTTCATTAGGTTTTCTTAAATTTCTGCACTAATGTTTCTCCATTTTTTGATTACTGTTTTTAGTTCGCTTTTGATTTTAATGTGTTTTTGTACTCTAATCCCAAGTTCTCTTCGAATGTGTTTAAATTCAGCGAATGAGGTGGTTTTTCAGGGGTTGTTGACAGTTATAGAGGCAACCGAGGCGAATGTTGAGAGCCATTTGCTAAGGATTGTTATCTTGATAAGAAATAAAAATGATTCTACTATCCAAATTTTGAGCTTAGAATTTTAAATTGTGTGTTAAAATATTTATATAAACATACTGATCCATTATGGTATCATTAAATACCAAATAACCTAGTCTTGATCCCCATGCACATCCCCCACAAATACACCTTCAAGGCATGCTTTACTGTTTCAACTAAGTTCTTGGGATTTGCGAAGGAAAACGTAAGCTTTCTATTTTTTTTGCAATCACAAAAAAAAAATCTTTGGGCAAAACACCCATATATTACAGCTGATTTGAGTTTCAGATTAAATTGAAGTAGAACTTTTTTCAAAAAATTATGTAGATATTTTTACAGCACTCAAACGTGGATTTTCTTAAATTTTCCAACTATAAATCTTTAATTATGTTGAGTTAACCTTGCCGGGAAACCTTTTCTTACCTTGTTTTTGGGTCCAATTTTCTTTTTCAAAGCGTTTTATCACATACTGCACGTAGAATGGGATAAACTTATTAATTTAGCGAACTGCTATCCCAATATTATGAAAAATAATCAATTTACGAATGCTGTTCTACCACAATGCAAAACCAATTTTTAAAAAGCAGCAGACAATAATTTTATTTAGGAATATTTCCGAATTTTTTTCGCTGTACGATCACTTTTGTGACGTTTTTTCTCTCTTCTTCCTGGCATTTTCATTTGTATAAAAAGAAAATAATTCAATATATATTAGGTCTTATTGAAAATTACATAGAGATAATATGAAATAAAATTGAACTTTAAATTCAAATCCAAAATAGAGCTTTTTCTACAATGTTTTGTGTACAAACACTTTTGGGGCCTACTATACACATTTTCCAACGTGTCCGTCAGTAAGCATAAATGATATTTAGCTCCGAATGCAATAATTGTAAGTGAAATATTTAAGAAAATCACTTCCAAAAAAGTGAAAATCTGAGAATTAACTTCAAATGATCCATATATGTTAAGTATACAGATAAGCCACCTTTCATACAATAATTAATTACAGAATCTCATCATGTTTTATAGAATTAAAAAAAAAAATTATCAATCTTTCCATATTATCAGTTAAGTTTAAAGAAATAACAAAAAATGGAAAAGAATTTTTTTAGAATTTAATTTAAATACTACATATACTATGTCGAGTGAGCATTTATTTTAATTACTTTTTTGAAAACTTTGATAATTTTAAGAGCATCTGAAATAATTGCAAATGAAGTAAAACCAACAAAAAAAACCTGAGTAATAGTAGAGAAAACACTTTTACAGCCATCTAAGAATAAAAAAGTTTTTTTTTAAAAAATACCTTACCGATTTTATGGTAGCTTTGATGAATGCTTTCCTGTGACTTAAATCGAGAGCAGGAAAAGCTTCTGCAACCTAAAAAAAAATATTTAAAATATATATAATCCAATATAACAAAATACAAATTTAATACATACATTTTAAAGCTTTAAACTTTCAAAGTACCTGCTTGATAACTTTCTTCATGGTAATTTCCTGCAAATCTGCATCTTTCAGAATAGTTTTCACCAACTTTTTAATCTCATCATCCTAAAAAAAAAAAGAGATTGCACAAAATTAGAAATTGCTGCCATTTATTTTACTAAAGAACTTAAAAAACAGAAACAGCTTACTGATTAAAATCGATTATTAGGATACTAAAAAAAAAATACAGATAAATGAAGAAAAAAGAATATGTTGATTTCTCAAAAATGATTTAAATACAGAGTGATAGAGAAAATAGGTAATTTTTATGATAAATCGTACTTAATATTTATCACAAAGGAAAAAAATTGTAAATGAAATGCCCAGCTAATATAACACCATACACTATTATGAAGACAAATCTTTGTGAAGTATAACACAATATAATTATTCTTGCAAATATGCAATCTGTGTGTGTGGGGGGGGGGGGGGGGGGAGAGAGAGAAAGAGGACATTACAGTAGTATTTCATAATAATGGACAGCTAAAAAAAAAAGTGTAAAAATTGAAATCCTAGAAGTTGAGGAGCCATTTGATCCCATGGTTGAAGACAATTAAATTTTGTTAGTCAATATGTTGAATAATCAACAAGTAAAAAGGTGTTAGCATATTATGAAAATATATGAGCCATAAAAAATACCTTTTTAAAAACGTACTTTCCCTATTGGTCCGTCATAATAAGGTTCTACTGTATCACCACAACTATAGAAAACTTCCCCATTGTTTTTAGAATATTTAAAAGTTGTTAATTTTTCCTTACTCGTCACAGCATATCCATTTATTCCTGACAATTCAAAGTTGGTCATTGTGTTTCTGGTGAATGGCAACTTTAAAGTAGGAACCAACAAACAGAAGCATTTGCAACGTCCTATATATGCAGGATTAACTGATATTCAAGTTTAGTTGTCATGCAAAGCAATAGACTTCTACTTTCACCAAATTAATTAAATCTGCCCGATTGTGAAAAAAACATCTTACTTTATTCTCTATAAGATCATATTTTTGAAAACTTTGCAAACCTCATTTAGATAAATAAAAAGGAGTGATCAAATATATCTGTGTATTTTATTTTAAATATTTCCCATACTTAAATATCTGGAAAAAAAAATAAGAGTGCAATTAGTTGGAACAAAAAGTTCAATATGCCTTTCAATTAATGTATCTTAAGCAATTTATTACTACAATGAATTTCTGGAAGCATTTATAAACACACTTAATTGATATGAACATCATTTACGTGCAAAAAAAATTTAGAGGTACATAGCCCTTTTTTGTTCAAAATTTGTCCTAAAATATTAAAAACAATTGTTATATGGAATAAATGTGTACAATCTAATATTTCTTTAACAAACCGATTCTAACATAATTAGTTATTACATATACACATCACCCAATTCAATAATCTACATTCAAAATTACATCTAAAACAATGAAAATTAATATATTCAAATATTAACTTACAGATGGACCTTTTTTCTTTGGTGCTGGCTGCTCGTCCTCAGACTCTTCATCCGAGTCTTCCTCTAAATTAAAATATATAAAATTAAAGCATTTTCCCTCACATAAGAAATTCAAGCATATTTATAATGCAATTAATTTTAGCATTTTTATAGTGCAACTTGGTTCACCTGTGCAGACAAAGAGAAACCGACTCCCTAACAAAAGGTTTTATCTTTAGAACTATCGGAATATGGTTTAGGGTTAATAGATAATCAATGAGAGAATATGGAAGAAGAATTTATTTAACCTTCCAAGCAGCCAGAAAATTAATGAAATTGTAAAATTGATTTCTATATATATTAACAAATTGTATTAATTTGAAGAAAAAAATCATTTTTAAAACCGATAGCTTTTAATTTATACCCAATAAAAAATATTCAAAATAAAGTATTTTTATAATTTTTAAAATAGTAGCTGTAGTACCCTCAGACATCAAAAATAGTAGCCTAAATAGTCTCCTCAATTATACATATATTTTGCAGATCACTAAAAACAGTTATTTGCAACAAACATTAAACAAATATTTTACAAATTGAGATTACTTTCATTTTTCTCACTGTTTTTAGACAATGCTATATATCTACTTATACTATTTTTTTTATAGATTGCATACATATATATATATTCATTGGATATGAACAAATTCTACTTTTAAAACCACGCAACAATAGTACTCCTTTGTAAAAGTGCTTTGATCACTAAAAACAGTTATTTGCAACAAACATTAAACAAATATTTTACAAATTGAGATTACTTTCATTTTTCTCACTGTTTTTAGACAATGCTATATATCTACTTATACTATTTTTTTTATAGATTGCATACATATATATATATTCATTGGATATGAACAAATTCTACTTTTAAAACCACGCAACAATAGTACTCCTTTGTAAAAGTGCATTTTTGCACCAATATTTTTTTAAAATAACGTATATAAAAAAGCCTGAAGGATATATGCCTACTTTTAGCCAAACACTATAGAATATGACTGAAGGTAAAGGTTACAAAAATACTGCATTTACAAAAATTGTCAGATATTGCCATGTTTTTTTGCTGAGCTTGGTATTAAAAGATCTGATAATAAAAAATAGCATACTTAAACCAAATAATAGTTTAATAATAAGCGGAAAATAAAGAAAATTTTACCAGCTAACTTATGCAAAATTCCAAGAAATTTCAAATTTGTCGTTTATGAAAATCAAAGAAATTGCAATGCTGAAATGTTGGTTTTATTTTTGGGCCAATTAAGAATTGATTTGCTGTGAATGAGATTATTAGCCGACTAAACTTACTAAATTTAATAGAGGCATAAAGACCTCCCATACGTATAAATATGGTGATAAACTGGTACTATTCTAAACCTTCGAAGTTGTAGAAATCGCCAAGTATAGGAAATCAATTTTGAATGTGAAACATCCTGTCAGGCAAATCATATTAAAAAAAAAACATCAATATAAAATTCAAAAATTATTTTAATCGAAGCCAATAAATGAATAATAATAATAAAAAAATAGTGTAATGAAAAGAATTTTTCTGAATTTGCAACTCACAAAATGGACAAATGTGTTAAATATTAAGAAATTCTGGACGTTTTCAGTATTTTTCCTGTGATAAATTGGTCTGTAGGGAGAGTGGGTTGTTAGGTTTACCACATGGACTTGCATCCATATAAACCTTGCTAAGTTATTTCGCTCCTTAGCACAAAAGAAAAAAAATTACGAACCCAGAATGAATGTTAAGAAATTTTAATTCCTGCTACAATAATGTTTCATTAATAACAAAACATTATTGACTCATACCTGCCAACATTGACCTAAGTACTGTCAGCAGTATGTTTACAGTAGTTGAGAGGGGGAGGGAAGCACCCCCAGAATTTTGTATCTGCATAATTACCTTATTAAAATTAATTTTTCATTTAATTACCCAAGATTTTTTTTTAAGTAAGCGTGAGTATTGGTCTAATTAGCAACATGTATCAACAATCCTACTTAATTTTTGCATTATAAAATCAATGCAAAAACTTTAAAATATTAGGTTGGAGGGAAAGTTCTGTCGTATTTTAAAGAAAATATTTGAATTCATTTATAAAAATATGTGTTTAATATTAATCAATTATATATGCTCCGTTATTTGTTACAACCTGTTGCCATCTTTCAGGTAACCTGTGAATTCCTGTTTTTCCTCATTCTTGGAGTTAAAATAGTCAGCAACTGCCTTAGAAACACTTTCAAAAGACGTGAATTTTTTTTCCCGTTGGATAATTTTGCAGTAAGATTTTTTTCTCTTAATATTCTCGTAAAGAATCCATTTTTCATCTCCAGTAACCAGCCTGTCCAAAAACGGCTCCACATTGTGTCTAATCAGATGTCATGAACACATTCTTACACGATCGGACAAATTCTTTTCCGTTAATTCATGTGGAACCCAAACACTTTGCTTTAACACAAACCCAACGGATTTAATGTGATTTCCAACAGTTGTATGATGAATGCCAAACACTTCTGCAATTTCTCGACTTGTTAAATGTGGATTATTTTCCAACATGGATCGCAAAACATCATTATCGAGCTTGGATGGTCGTCCAGATCGATCACTTTCTTTGAGGCTCAGATCCCCGGAACGAAATTTGCTAAACCATCTTTGACAAGTACGAACATTTACAATATCTTTTCCAAATACCGCACATAAATTTTTACATGCAACCGATGCATTGCTTCCTTTTTGGAATTCATATAAAATGCAGTGTCGCATGCAGTCAATGCATGTTTTTCACTTTAAATATCACAAGTAAATGATGAACAGTAAAAAAGGGCACCTTTTATATTATACAGCAGTCTAAAAAAACAAAAAAAAATCTGATTGACTCACTAGCCAGATGTACTTTTTATTTACAAGCAAAATCACCTGCCTATTTAAAATACGACAGAACTTTCCCTCCAACCTAATATATTATACGCCAGACAAATGCATTTAATGTTATTCATTCAAATCGATTTAAAAATATTTTTGTTGTTAAATCAAACCAATTTTTTAAAAATCAAGATAAATTATTGAAGAAGGAAGAAAAAAGTCAATTTTCAAAAATATTCCTGACAAGTTTATTTTAACAGCTGTTTAAACTAAATTAAATATTTTAATAAATTATACTTTAAATTTTAATTAAATATAAAATTAACCATTAATCAAGCTTTTAAAATAAACAATTTAAATTTTTAAATTGAATTTAAAAAAAAAAGCTAGAAACGAAAAGGGCTTTTATCAGCTTTTAACATGTAGTCATATAACTACAGAACCAAATTGAAACTGAAGAAAAGAATTTCAAAAAGAGAATTCGTTTTAAATATGCCGAAAATCTTTCACTTTTAAAAATCGGAAAACCATTGTGCTGAAATGCCAATTTTCGTTAAAACCGGCCACTTTTGTTAACTGATGAAAATCAAATACTTAATAAACTGGATTGCGAAATATGACTGGCAGAGTTTATCTTTAATCCATCTTCTCATATTAAGCATTTTATATTCTGATTTTTTAATGGGTCGCATTAGCCAACGATCTCCCGACTTTTGATGAAATTTTTTACTTAAATTAATCGGATTATACACAGAGTATATATATTTCCGTAGTTTTGATAGGGTTTCTGCAACTGTGTAGTTCAGTAACACAATCGTTAGCAGTTGGCAAGAATGTTGATTTAATGATTTTCTATGCATTCTGGCTCTAATAAAATAACAGTTCCTCTAAATTAGCAATTTCTTTAAATAATTTTGGCATCAATGAGAAATTTCAATTCTGGACCGGAAACTGAATATGCTTTCGTACGGAGAGGTGAAATGTTTTTGAATATTGTGATGATTTAAAATCCTGAATCGCTGAAGTCTCGATGACTTCAGATTCAAGACTTTCTACGGTATTGGTAAAAGAAAATTAAATAAGAAAAAGCTAACCTCTCTTTCGCTTTGAACCCTTGGCCGAGCTTTTCTTCTCCTCTTTTTTAGGCTTTTCTTTCTTTTCTGCTTTTTTTGGTGGTGCCTTCTTCGTTGTTTTGGCCTTTTTTGATTTCTTTTTTGCCGGCTGAAAATAAAAACTTTTAAAATGTGCAATGTTTTATTAATTTATTCATAAAAATGTCTCACCACTTTGGATTAATTACATACATCAATTCTTGAGCTAGGTATGTTTTATGATTATCATTTGGATCTGATTAAGTTACAAGTTTATTCATTTATGTACTTCAGAGCAATAATTTAGCACACAATACCCAAGATGGGTAATTTTAACTTGGAATCTCAATAGAACCATGAATAGCTTGTACAGTGTGTCTCATAAGTTTTGAATATTGTGATGATTTAAAATATGATGATTTAAAATATGATAAAATAAAATAGTTTATGAACAAAATTTTTTTTTTATTTAAAAGTTTTAAAAAAAAAGAGTAAGAAGCACAAAATTATACATGCATATAACTATACGAGAATAATAATCCTATACTTAAATAATATTTAATACCCACAGCTTTTAATTGAAACAATTCAAATTGAATTCATACTGTCCAAAAAATATGGAGTACTCGTATTTTGCTTTTAATGTTCAAATTTTGAAGCAATTTCCTTTAATAATTTCGAAAACTCAATTAGCCATGCTTAAAATTAGAGTTTGAAGAAATCCTGAGTTCAAAGAAAACCAACTTTGTTCAATTTGCAGCTTGAACTCTTGCACTATGGTAAAAATTTAAGACCATTAGTATACACATTGTGGACTAATCTTCACTAGATATTCTCCATCGGGTTTATGTCAGAACTAATAGCTGGCTACTCAGTCACTTGATTTTGTCTAAACCGCTATATTGTTGAGTTAAGAGGTGTGAAATAAAGTTTTGTCTTATTGTTCCCACCTTACAATTTTCCAAAGGGCACTAAATGACATTCAAGCACATTCTGATAATCATCTGAGCATTGACGACCTTACAAACAAGTAATATGGATGGTGCCATTGAAAGATAATGTTCCCCACATCATAAGAGAACCACTTCCTTGTTGCTGGAGGAAGAAAGTGTGTTTCTCTTTGCGAAGATCGTGCCAATAGTATGCTCAATCATTGGGGCAATGTATATTGAATTTCTTTTCAGAATTGAAAAGAACACACAGCCATTCTTTCTTTCAATGCATATATTTTTACGACCACATAAGACAAACTTCTCTATGATGTGGGGTTAGCTTTGGAAAAAGACGTATTTTGTGGAAAACATAAAATTCTCATGCTTGCAGACATATATGCAGAGTTGATTTTGCTACTGGAACGGATACTTCATTAGAAATTGCACATTAAGACTTGTTCCGAGTGGAAGTTAATCGTAAAATATCTGTCTTGCCATCTAGTCGTTTTCTTTGGACGTACGAAAGGCGTTTTTGCTTCAAATTTGTCATTTTAAATAAGATTTTGTAGATGCATGTCCGGATGTGTCCTATTTTTATTTCTATGTTCACAACTTTCATTCCACTAGCTTTTAAATGGCATACTTGGATAGTCTTCTTTTGAGAAAACTGCATGTAGATCTATGAAACAAAGAAAAACTGCTTCGTTACTATTAACAGAAACGATTGCTTCACACATACCTGGCGCTGGAATATGCATTTTTTTTTAATCTTAGCACTTGAAAGGGCTTATCTCATTGGTTGTCAATATATTTATGGGATAGCATATTTTTATTTTTAATCTGCGAGTATTAAAACTTATTTAAGAATTGTATTTAGTGGCAGTTGACATGCATAATTAATTTTGTGCTATTTTTAAAACTATTAACCCCAAAAAATGATTATGCATAAACTTATGAGATGGACTGTATTATTTTAGAATGCAGAAATATAAACTACAATCTCTACTTGATGCAATAAACTCCAATGACCAAGAATCGATGGCAGTTTTTGGATAACTTTGAAGATAAATAAATCAATTTGCCAATTAAAACATCTTTTCATAAAGGTACATTCTTAAAACTTGAAGATATAGTAATATAAGTACATGTATATCTTACTTCAGAATCACTGTCATCATCACTATCCTTATCGTCTTTGTCCCCTTTCTCATCTTTGTCACTAGTTTTATCACTTGCACTGTCATTTGCAGTATCAGAGTCGTCACCAGAAGATGCTTCCTTTTCCGCCTTTGCTTTGCTATTTTTAGCCTTTTTCCCAGAAGATTTCTTTTTATCCTTACTGGAAGTCTCTATAAATTAAAAAAAAATTATATACTTATATTTGATAAAAGTATTTTTAAATAATTGATACCTAAAATAGTTTAATTTTCCTAAGCTATTTTATTTCAGCCTATTTTTGGGAATGAAGGGCACTTTCTAATTTGGCTTCATCATATTGTCACCTTTTTTGTCATGATCAAAATAAAAATAAAAAAAATACTGTTCAAGTTTAATAGGTTTTGTAATTTTTAAAAAATATTTTAAACGTTAATCAGCGATTAAAAAAAGCTGCATATTTTTGAATTCTAAAAGTGATTAAAAAATATTACATTTTAAAGACATTTCATTTGTTACATTTTAATTCAGTTATTTTTTTTTTTTACTAAATATAAGCAAACCGTTTTTCAAATCTTTTTTTACGGCCTGCTTCTATGATAGCTAGTCGGCTAGATTGGATAGCTAGATTTGCCGAATATCAAAAAGTATGTGGCCTAACCGAATACACGTCTCATCCTTAAGTGTAAAGGCTGATATTTTTTATTATAAGGTAGAACCTCTTTATAACAGACTAATGGATGCTAAAGGTTGTCTGTTTTAATGAAAGTCTGTTTTATATAAAAAAAAATCTAAAACATGTGTAATGCAACAGGGTAAGTCAATGAAAATACAGTACCTAACTATAAAAAGTGTTATTACTAAGGTTCCATAAAAGATAAAAAATTTACATTTCAACTTTCAAAGAACAAAAAATACAGGCCATACTCACTTTTCTTAGATACAGCTTTTCCTGAATCCCTGGGTAACATTAAGAATTCCAACACTCGGTTAACCATCCCTTCTTTTAAACCACTTCGTTCAATATCAAGCACTGTACATATCTGTTTTAAAATAGGTCCAGTTAACCTATAAATTTCAAACAAAAATTAATTTGAATAAAAAAAAAAGTTATACATCAACATTACAATGCAATACAAATAAACATTTACAAAGCAAGGTCCCAAACTTAAAATAGATATAATTTAACAACTATAAATCTTCAATTAATAATTGAGGACTAGAAATGGAAAACGACTCAAGTCCAAAAAAGAAATTTTTTCAGGAGAGCCGAAAAATGAAAAACACTTGCATTTGGTACTTAGGGGGTCTCCATTTCAGTCAAATTTTTGAACTATTACTACTGGAGTTCACACTTTGGGCGTTCTCCACTTTGTTTAGCTTGGTTTTTAGGACATTTTCCGTAAAAAAAGATTTGCGATTTTTTTTGGTACTTAGGTCATTTTCCATTTCTAGTCCTTAATTCACAGACGAAATACAGAGTTTACATATTATAAAAGTAGGTATACTAAAACATCACAGTATTCTGATACACAATAAACACAAGTAATTAAAAATTGATCGATAATCCAAATAATAAGGTTCATAGTGCAAATGTGTAGCATGTTTAATAAGTGTATTAATAAAAAGTACCGACTTTTTACTCCAGACAGTTAAGCAGCAAAAATATGGTGCTTTAAACTCTGGGAGTTTTACAAGAGAGAAAACAATAAAAAATGTGGGAAAGGATTGCCACTTAAAAATTTTAATGAAAATTTCACAAATTCTTCCCATGACTTAAACTACACTTATGAGAAAATAACTAATTTTTGCAAATTGCAGCTTTACAATACAAGTGAATATTAATAATGGGTCATTCCATGTCAAATCAACACAAGAAATGGCATTTTTTTTCATCACCATCTTTGATTTTTATGAAATTTGGTGAACTTGTTATACCTACTAAGAATGTAAAAAATGCAAAATTTTAACCTCCTCGGCCTATTAGTTTTTTAGTTATTTGCATTTCAAAATGGCTAAAAACGTAAATCTGCCCTCCGATGGCTGCATTTAAATTACCATAACTCCTGTTCTAATTAACATACAGAAATAAAATTGGTATAGTTTTAAAGCTCTTTAAATGACTTTTAAAATGATATGAAACACGTGAAGGTTTGGTGAAAAACATTTCAAGGTCATATTATTTGACCTTGAATTTCCAAAAAACAAATTTCTTAATTTTTACTATATTTTTTCCCTGAATACTACAACATTTGAACTACATGTATACCAATTTTCAGAGTGGGACAACAATGGGATCATATAAAAAAAATTAGAAACAAAAATATGCACTATATTAGGGTCATTCCATGTCAAATCAAAAAAAGTGTGGGGGGAAAAATGCACAAGAAAATGCATTTTTTTTCCGCACCATCTCCGATTTTTATGAAATTTGGTGAACTTGTTATACCTACTAATAATATATAAAATGCAAAATTTTAACCTCCTTGGCCTATTAGTTTTTTAGTTATTTGCATTTCAAAATGGCAAATTTTTTAATTTTTTTTTAGTGTATGATCCCATTGTCGTGCCACTCTGAAAATTGGTATACATGTAGTTCAAATGTTGTAGTATTCAGGGGAAAAATATAGTGAAAATTAAGAAATTCGTTTTTTGAAAATTCAAGGTCAAAGGTCAAATAATATGACCTTGAAATGTTTTTCACCAAACCTTCATGTGTTTCATATCATTTTAAAAGTCATTTAAAGAGCTTTAAAACTATACCAAATTTATTTCTGTATGTTAATTAGAACAGGAGGTATGGTAATTTAAATGCAGGCATGGGATGGCAGATTTACGTTTTTAGCCATTTTGAAATGCAAATAACTAAAAAACTAATAGGCCGAGGAGGTTAAAATTTTGCATTTTTTACATTCTTAGTAAGTATAACAAGTTCACCAAATTTCATAAAAATCGGAGATGGTGAGGAAAATGACTGTGTTGATTTGACATGGAATGACCCTAATGGAAATTGATATTAATAATTTATACTTTAAAAGAAAAATATAACAATAAATAAGATACTATAAGTAATTTGAACTTTTACTTATTTTTTTATACTTTAAAATATTTTTTTTAATTTAAAAGTTTTACATTTCTTAGAAGTTAAGAGAACTTAATAAAAATGTGGAAATAAGACTTGTTTTACTTATTTTTTAACCAACTGACACTTACACAATTTTGGCAATTGTCAAGTGTTTTTACTGATTGGAAGTTTAATTTTTCCTAGGCATGTACTTTTATTTTTTTTAACCAAAATTTTAATTTATTGTCAAGAGATAACTTTTAAAGTACATCTGAACTATTATATTAAAAAAAATATTGTAAAACAGAGTATTCTTATGAATTTAAATGTCAGGATATTGAGGGAAAAACTAGAAATCCATGGACATGATATCACCTCCATTGGTGTCAGGGGATCCCAAGTTGAATACTTTAATTGTAACTGTATGTGATAAAACTATCATATAAAATTTACTTATCATTCCAGCCATTGCAATTTTATCCTTTTAAGATAATAAACACTGAACTACTTATATGAGCTACAGAAAAAAAGTCAGTGGAACTAAAACTATAATTTCAGTTTAGAAAAGAGTTAAAAATAAGGTATATTGAAATATCTCATACTTCTCAATCTGTGCCTTCTTTTTATCAAACTCTGAAGAGTTTCTTATAAAAGTAAATCCAGAAAACTTCCGAATATTCCTTTTTATTTCAGTTGCCTAAAATGTTAAAAAAAAATATCTGTGTTACACATATAAAAAAAACAATTGGTGAAAAAATGCAAATTAATTTTCTGAATAAATCGTGAATCAATCTTCAGGTATTTGCACAAAACTATTCGTAAATATGCAAATAATTATAATTTTTTTCAATAATCATCAAAAGTTAGAATTATTATTAATTAATAACGCAAGGAAGGCCAATCTGCAGAAATTTCTGTTATCTCTTACAGAATCTACACAAATTCTTGGGATTCAAGAGTTAGGCTACACCCCACGATCTGTTGGTATATATTATAATAAATCAAGAGCATAAAGGGTTAAATTTATGGATCAATACATTTTTTTCTCTCATCAAACTTAGAATTTGGATTAGATGTTAACAACTTTACCATCCAATCAGAAGGCACACATGAGATTTTTTTTTTTTTAAAGTTTGAGCTTATTTCCCAGAAATAAAAGGGAAAAAAACACAGAAATTTTCCAATTTTTATTTAGCTGAGGTTGAGAATATTTTTTTTGGTGCCAAACAGATATCCATCAAATATAATTATAGCACCCAAGAAGTTCTTATGGCAAACATTTAGAAATAACTTCCAAAAACACATGGGAGAGTTGACTATGGTAAAAAAAAAAACTTCAATTTAAATGATGATTTGTTTTTACAGTTAAATTTAGTGTAGCCAATGGGCTTCTAGATAACCCAACCATATTCATAAAGAATGCAATCAAAATTTACCATGTAATTGATTTTATTCTTCAACTTCAAAGTTAAAAAAGAATACAATATGAAAAGCTGATTTTTTTTTGTTGCAAAAATTGATAGAACTCATTAAGTTTACATCACACCAAAGTAACCCAACTAGAATGGGTTAAATGAGTATCCTGTGTTACCACAGGGTTCATACACATTTTCCAAAATAAGGAGTTTCTATAATGGGGTTTCAAGGACCTTAAAAGCAATTTATAAGGACCTTTTTTCTAATGCAAACAACTTGTATACATTTGTAACAAAAAGTTAAGTATTCACAAATAAACTTTTAAGTACAAAAATTATTTTTTAAAAAAAATTATAAAAGAGGAAAATAGCTAAAAGCTACCAAGTATAAAGAAGACATGTGTTTTTTTATTCTAATATAAAGTTGTGTTCAATTCATATCAAACATTTTTAATAGAGGTTTGGCAAAATGATAAGTCGTTTCAAGGATTCTTAAGAGCCTCCTATAACTTAAAAGTTTCTAATGATCTTTTGAAATAGAATAAGGAGTTTCTAAGTACTTTATAAGAGCCCTTATGCCCAGGAAAAGAAAATAAGTTTATAATAGGACTGTAAGAACCCTATACCAATCCATAAGGTATTGAAACAAATAAATTGGCATATTATACCAAATCAATGAGAATTATCAAAATAATATGTAACAATTTCACCAAAAAACATCTTGTGCCTTCTCACATAAAAACATTTCTCAATCTTTATAAATTTATAACAATGGAATTTAATTTTTAATATACACAAATGCAATAAACTAGTGATCTGACATTGTTTCCGGTAGCACAAATACTTCCTGCAAATACTTGACTATGTGGATGGAGATTCCAGATACAGGGTGTCCACAGGGAAAGCATTTTTAATTTCCCTGATAATTCCCTGCAAGCCGTACTTTTTTTTTACGGCAATATTTTCAAAATGTATTATTATTCCTTATTATTATGCAAAATATGCTTTGACATTATCTTATTATTTCCCAAAAATATATTTATTTGTAATATATAAGTTTACTAACTATTTCGCTTGATTTTCTAACTCCCAAAAAAGTGCAACCAAAGTTTAACATCCAAAAATCAATACATAAAAATTTAATGTACCCCAAATTCAAAATTCCACAGCATTTACCAAATATCAATAATTCAAAATGCTACTTAAAAATCATAAAAGTCCAAGTAAGTGCAATATATCTCTTAGATTATTAGTGATTGTACTTTAAAATCAAAGACTAAAGTAACCTCAATATTAAAAAAGAAATCCATTATACTCAAAAAGTAGAAACCAAATGCATCCCCAACCCTAATAATAAAACTAATTTATTAAATCTAATTCAGTATCTTAAGATATACAGCTTAGTAAACAAAATATATTTCCTGAGATCTAAAATGTACCTAAAAAATAATAGAGGCAACAACAGTTTCGTCAAGTTTAACAGAAAAAAAATCATTTTAGGGATGTACAAAAGAAATTTGAATTTCACTAGGAACTTAGCAAGTTTTAAACATTTGAAAGATCTATTTTTAAAATAAATTTAATGGGCGGGCAAGTACCTAGTTATAGATAGCCAATTGGTTTGTCAAATTTTAGAAACATCAGCATTTTGGTGCAGTTTCTACGACCTTGAAAGAGAAAATTTTCACTTTTACACACTTTTAAAAGTCCCATACGCAATTTCCCTCTTTTTGATTACATTAAAAAAGTATTTGAATATTTGCAACCAATCAAAGATGTTTCACAGCCAGAAATCAAGTTAAAAATATATTTTTTTACCAATTCCCTGATTTTTTTCAAAAAAATCCCAAATTCCATGACATTTCCCTGATTTTTCCAGAATGGTCAAATTCCCTGATATTTCCCTGTTTGTGGACACCCTGAGATAGAGCAAGCACAGCCTATTTGTCTATTGTACTGTATACTCATACTCTACTAAAAATACGATACTCAAGATAACAATGTTTTTAATCAAATACAAAACAAGGAACAAACTTACACCTCCCGCTCTCATGAATAGAATCCTGTGGAGTGGCTTTAGATCATGGAACGAAGTCTTCTGGATTTGAATTTCAACTAAAAAAATATATGTTTACATATTTATCACTATAAATTTTATTATTAAATAAGTTCGTGTATAAAATCTAAATAATAGGTTACTCAGTTATATCAGAATTGTTATTTAAAATTAAGACCAATCCCTAGATACAAAAGAGGATTAACAGGATAGAACAAATAGAAATTTACGGTCCAGGTGATAAGAACTCATGATAGAATAAAAATTTAGAAGTTTTTTTTTATTATTTAAAAAAAAACAAGGGGTTAATATTGAAACTTGTTAAAATAAAGTAGCTATAAATGTCAAGATAAGAATATCACACACACACAGAGTGCATCACTCTTCATCTTTTTTTTTTATATAAATTTGTTGACTTATCTAGAAATATTTAAAACAATTAATAATCTTAACAATTTCCAGACATTTTATGGAATTTTCTCTTACAAATAAAAGTTTCCTAGATGCATAGGAACTGTTATACAGTAAAACCCATCTATAACGATGCTGGGTATAACGATAAGCCGGATATAACAATGTAAAATGCAAAGGAGTTTGGATTTCTATAGCAGTCCATGTTAATATAACGATTCCGGATATAATGATCAAATTATGACAGTCCGTCCCTTGAACGTCGCTATAAGCGATTTTTACTGTATATTCTGAAAGCTAATTGCTGTCCTGTTGAAATTTATATCCATTACAGAGAAATGTTATTTATATATATATCATAATATTTCAAATGATATATTAGTTTTGATAGTTGTAGCTATTTTTAATAAATAAGTTTAAATAGCTATTTAAAAAAAAATAGTCATTAATTAGTGAACCACAAGATATTAAAACTTATAAAAAAGCCATCACTTTTTAAATGCAGAACAAAAATAAAAATGCATACAAAATCAAACCCTTCCTTAAAATGAAAATATAAATTTACTTTTTGGGCATTCTCCAAGCTTCTTTCCCCTGCCTTCTGGAATGGATTGGCTCTTTTCTTTAGGTCCTGTGAAACTTATTTCAAGACGCTCAACTTTTTTCCTTGCTCGGCAACCGCTCACTTCAACAGGTCTGTCCAAAAGACCCACTGAAAAATAATTTTTCAGCAAACATGACATTATAATCTAATAGATGACATAACAATTACATTCAAACAGTGCACATTTCCAGAAAAAAAATTAAATCTTAAAGCAAACCAAGCTTGATTTAAAAAATTCAAACAGAGATTTGCAAATTGACATTAAATGAAGGTTTTAGGGATAAAAGGTATAAGGATCCACTCATTTCATTTAAATCACTTTTACAATCACAAATACAAAATTTTGTAATGTTACAAAATGTCCACAAATGCATCCCCTTGAGATATCTTGACTTAATTCTGTTTGGAAAGGGAGAGGATTTATAACTGTATGATTAAATTAAAACTAATAGCCAGCAAAATGGAAATGTAAAATTGGTTAGAAAACTTACTTTCGTCATCACTCTCGTCGTCACTGTCATCCTTTTCACTGTCATCTTTCCCACTGTCTTCTTTAACTACATCATTTTTTACGCTATCTTTATCACTGTCCTTAGACGATTCATCAGTCTTTGCTTCCTCAGTCTTGGGGGAGCTTTCTTCCTCTTCTTTTACATCAGACGACTAAAATTTGAGAAAGGAAGAAGGGGAATGTTTCTATGAAAATATGTAGATTTATCAATCACTAATTAAATTAATATATCAAATCTGCACAATTTTAATGGAACAAATGGTATAGAAGCAGTATAAAGACTTTCTCAACAAATTTTGAATCATTGACCAAATGGCGATAATTTAACAAAAGTGGTTATTCCTCGACCTTTTAAACTGTTTTCCTTAACAATTCTAGGTTTACCCTGTTTGCACATGCATAGCAACCCCAATTAATGCAAAGCAAGTCAAGAAAAATCTATAGCAATTTTCACGATAGAAATAATTTCTTTCCAAACGGCAATTTAAAAAGGATGCTAAACCGACAATTTGGTTAGCTAATGGTAATTAAATATCAAACAAACCCAATCAAAATCATACTTCTTTGTTCTTGATCACAGTGAATTGAATTTTTTAAAAAATTGTCTTTATTTCTTAGCATAACTGATTGGCTCTTAGTCAAATAAGTGTGGAAATAAATTAAAACTAAAGAAAATACTTTTATAATGAGAAGTTTTAAAATTGCAAAAAAAACTTAAAATATTTCTAAGTTTTAAACATTACGAAAATTACAAAGGAGCTGAAAAATTGGTACACTTGCTAAAGTCCCCAACTTTTCCCAGTCCGTGTCGTAGTTTTCTAGACACTTGACCACTGGTGCACGCAAGTATGGTTGGATGGCTTATTGTCCAAAACCTAAGGAACCCACAAATTTAAAATTGGTCTCAAATGATAGGTAAGTAATTAGGATTTATATTTTAGTATACTTTTTGTTAATTGTATATTATTAAATGCAGTAAAATTTAAGTCTCTTTTTTTATAAAAAACAACAACTTTATTCTTATTTTTTTGCTTTGTACACTTGCTTAACGTCTGATACGACAAATGTTTTCCTCACAATTGTTTTTTTGCATGTATTAAATTCTACATTGATACATTATGATCAAACATTCAGAGTTAAATGCCTATTAGCAAAACACCATACGCGATGAAGATCGAAATATTAAGATCTCAAATAAAAGATAAGCATTTACACTTTTTTTTATATAATTAATTATTTAAATTATATGCTCTCATAGATAAAGTCCCAAACCTGAAAGTTAAATAATAATAAAAGTTATCTCTGAATTCTTTAACATTGCTCATACACCAACCTCAATACACTAAGCATTTATTTTTCTTTTTGCCAAACTTCGGCATGGTTATATTAGTAGGTAGTGTTTGTTTGATTAATGATTGCTGAATTGTACTTTGGTATGTGTAAACTTCCAATATTGTTCATTTCGCTTCTTACGAAATGTACTACAGAAGACACATAAAAAATATTTAGCCTAAAATGCATACTTTTATTATTAATAGTTTTAAAACAATTCAATAATAAATATTTTGAAACACAAAAATAACTGTAATTATGGTTGAAATGCATTCTGTTTAATGCTTCGTCCTGTATCCATGTAGCCAATACTTGTAGGAAAAAGAAATGCTAGTGTAAGAAATAGTCAAATAAGATAAATTATACTTATTAAAACAGAAACATATTTATTTTAATTAAAGATAATAGGTAAGCTGCTCAACAAAAATTCTATCATCAACTAGCATATTTTGGTACATTCTGTGGCAATAACGCATAAATTTGAACATTAGATTCTTCTTCTGCACTAGTGTCTTATCGTATTGCAGATAATTGTTTCTAAATATTTGTTATTTCATATCGCCTATCTTGCCCTGCACATCTGAAATGCAGTGTTCACTCTATAAATAAAAATTGACAGTTGGCAGGAAAAGGACATCCTGTTATTGAAAAGGCACTCCTAGGTTTAAAAAGGGCACTTAAATTTTTTTTTTAATTGGGGTGACAATGGCCACCAGCTGACACTTGTCCGGAGAAATGGGTACTCGATTCTTAGCATGATGAGCAACGTAGAGAGAAAATTCGTTGTGGTCCACATGCCTATTCAAGTTGCATGAGGTAGCAGCTCAGGTGTGATCTCGTCATATAACTATGGTTAAAAAATACGAGGCAGTGTTCCCGGAACTATCCTTTAAGATAGATCCTGAAACGTCGCCAATAGCCCACAGTGCAGCTACAGTGTGACATTAACAACCAACCAGGAATTACTGTTACTCAAAAGCAACACAATGTGCTATTGGCGGCAGTCCCAGATCCAGCAGTTGAAGGAATGGTCACACTAGAGGTGGGTCCAACTGTGTGGTAGCGCACTCGACTCATAATCAGCGGATTATGGGTTCGAATACATACTTTGACCTTGAAGAGGGCCTCTTTTTAACTAGAAACTGTACCTTCTACATTAATTGCAGCAAATCAGCCTTCACTTCTTGTTTATCTACAAACAAAAGAGTGGCTGGGAAATACTCTTAACCTTTTCAAATAGAAATGGAAGCTTTTGAATGATAAACTTGTCCCTCATCTCGCAATGCTACCCACCTGCTCCATAAGATCGGTTGTACATAATATCATGAAACTGTAAAAAAAGCTGCAATACGATAGGACACAAGTGCAGAAGAACTGGACTCCAACGTTAAAATTTATACAGAATGTGCCAAAATATTTTGTTTGCCGATAGAATTTTTGATGAAAAGGAACACGATATAGAATATTATCTTTAATTAAAATAAGGAAAGATGTTTCTGTTTTAATAAGCTTCATTTATGTTATTTGTATATTTCTTACACTACATTTCAAGTATTGGCTACAGAGATACAGAAGGAAGCATTAAACGGAATGCATCAACTGCAATTACAGTTATTTTTTATGTGTCCAAAATACTTATTATTAAATTATTTTAAAGTTATTAATAATAAAAGTATATATTTTAGGATAAAAATTGTTTATGCGTCTTCTGCAGTACATACCGTACGAGGTGAAATGAATAACATTGGAGTTTACACATACCAAAATCATGGAGACTTATTGGAAATATTATTATTTTTCTTATTTTAAGTAATGATATCTTAAATAATCAAAAGGAATGTTTATATCCATTTTTTTATAATAAAAAAAATTCTGTGCAACTAGGGTTTTTATTTTCTTTAAAATCGTGTGCCTCAAAGCGTTAAATAAAAAATGACTTCTTAAATGCAATGCTGTGTTTGAAAGGTATCTTAACGGAACTACATGCATAAATCATATAAAATGGGTGTAAAAAATAGTGAAAACAATAATTTTCTATATTGCTTAAGATTTTACTAAGATTACCAAATAACATTTGGCGGGGGCACCGTACACTAGGAATTAACTGGCGACTTTTCTGAAAAAGCAGTATTCACAACAACACGTTCATGGCGACAAAACCGGTTTTGTCGCAAATCACAGAACTTCCTTTTCTTCCAAAAATGGTTAGATTTGGCAAAAAAAGGGGGGGGGGTGTAGAGTACATTTTAACCAAATAAAGCTACACCGAACAATAGGCAAAATTACTGTGGCTGCTCAAAATCAAAAGTTCAATTATACAACTTTTAGATCATATTTCTTAAATAAAACAAACAAGCAAGGTAATTCAGTACAATTAATGCCAAATGTTTGCCTACAGTCAATATCCAAAGTAACTTCACCTAAAAAAATTCATTTATTTGAAAACAAAATTAAATGGAAGTGTGGGTATATGTCATATTCAAAACGAAAACTGTCCAACAGAAGTTTAGGATCCAATTTCGTTTTCACAAAAATTATACCATGAAAAACAAACAAAGATATTTATATTCAAGCTTCAATTTTTTTAAATAAAAATCTTTAAAATCATAAAAACCCTAATTCGCAACATGCTAATCAAGATTAAATTTTGGCGGGAACCTTTATAAATATACACCGTTAGGGCTAATAACATATTGAATCAAAATAACAACGGCAACATTAATATTAACAATAACTAAGACATCAAATTAAGAAAAAACAAACAAAATTACAAAATTGTTAACCATTTCATTGATGCTATCGAAAGATCAAAGGTACAAATATGTTATTTCCCAACAAGATGTTCGCGATCAAAAGAGAAAGTTATTTACCGTTGAGTTACTTTCTTCCTTCGTTTCAGACATGTCGTAAGTCTTCGTAACGTGAAATATTTGCGTAAAATTATAAATTAAAACCTTTAAAATAAAGCGGATAACAGACGCTGATTTCAATACTTCTGCATAAAATAATATTCTAAAGTCAGTTACCGCTGTTTGTAACAGAACAGCATGAACACACGTTTGCCAAACCGGACCACACAAATTCAGAAAAATTAAAGCGCCCCCTCACGGCCTCATTAGTTAAGGGTTGGTTACATAGGGCAATAGGGTCTGGTTGTTTAATAAACGTAGTATTAGAGCTAAAAAGTGGGCTATTGGTGAGGGTTTGAGGTCTATTTCGAAGGAAAAAATTGAGAACACTGTTTTTTCGTATTTTTGAACGGCTCAAGAACCTGTAAACTCGCCCGAGACTATGAGTTTTAATACTAAACTCACTTTATTTAAAAATTTATTGCGTATTTATAGTTGTATTTAAAATACAACTATTTATTGATAATGCTAATAATTACAAAAAATAACACCAAAATATTATAAATTGTAAGAAAATATGTTGTTTGTGTTGTTTTTATAGGGAAATCTTATTTTTTAGCAGTTTCATATAGCCACATCAGTGATTATATTTATTAACTTTTAACGCTAATTTTCGTTATTTTGGAGCATAATGCCTAAAATATTGCTATAATTAATATTGTGGTAATTAATATTAATTGATATCTTAATTAATCTAAAATAACTTATATAAATATTATTATAATAAAATTTTAGCCCTCCGATCGCAAGATCACTATTTTTTTTACTTTTCTTTCAAGTCCACCGCACGCGCTCGAACTGCAATCCCCTGATTACCAGCTGAATGCCTTTATCCACTGGATAACTGGAGGCCCAGATATTTGAAACATTGATACGCAAAATTTACAGAATTTGTTAAAAACAATTAATTCCTTGCCTTGCTTTTTGTTTTGCAAAATTTCTATTGTAGATTCCAAGGACGGTATTACGTTGTACCCTGCTTTATCTCCGTGAAATACAGAATTTTATTAATTAAATACAAAACAAAACAAAACTTTAAAATTTACACTAAAAATACAAACATTTAAAACACCGCTTTTGCTAAAATCAGAAATAAAATTTTAAAAAAATAACAGTTTAATAATCAACAAAGACAAGTCTCAATAGATTTTTATTCCTCAAATCGAAGAATCCTCAATTAAAAAGAAGAACTTTGACAAAAAACGTTTACAAACATATAAAGAGAGAGATACTTTTATTCATGGATCAGGAAATGGTCAGTGGGGTGTGAACACTCATCTCATCTTTTTTCACTCCTATAGGACTTTCGAAGCAATCTCATTTGTTAATACTTTAAGATAAGGATTTTTCCTGTGTTCCTTTTACCCCCCCCCCCCCCTCCCCGCCGTGCAAAAGGGGAAAGCTTAAGCAATGGAAATTACCCATGAGCATATAGTGAGAACCAACCACCCCCTACGGGCAGAAGAATCAGAATGAAAACCCCCATTGCAGCTGCTTAGTCCAGGACCTCAAAAAGAACCAAAACTCAGGAACAGCTAAAAATTAGCTCTCGAATAGACCTCCTGCGTTGCGTCTGTCACCCGTATCTCTGCCTGGTCTCTTGTTTGTCCCCCGCAATGGTGTTTCAGGCCCGTTGTACCTGGGGGTTTTGAGCGGAGCCCTAACCCCCAATAATCTGGAAACCCTAAAAGAAAGTTGGGAAAATTTCTGAAGAAAATTATATTATTAGCAAATAAAAGTTATATGGAAGATTAGAAATTATTCAACAATGCTTGTGAGAGACTGTTTATTAATATTACCTAACATATATAAAAAACGATGAAAAATGCCGATAAGTTGAAACTGGGAATTTTCAGCACTGCTAAATTGGGAATTTCGAATAGTAAAGTTGGGACATTTCTTGTTTTAACCCCCAAAAAACATTTTGTGTGACGGCACTGAACATGCCGAGGCTTCGAGCGCCGTTAAGTTAGGAAATTTCTTTCAAAAAGTTGTATCTTCAAGAAGTATTTCAAGTAACGCATTTGTGTATTAAATTAGTAAAAATTTTTCTGATTGTTTACGTATTTTATTGGATATTATTATTATTTATAAAGAAAGTGTCCTCATATTTAGAAAAATGCACAATTTAAGTTAATATTGCAGAATTACTTATTAAATTTATCCACTGTCATTTAAAATACACATTACTTGCGACGTTATCTAAATTATATTATTTTACCAGCCAAGGAGTTCGTTTATCTGCGATGTAATCTCTCGGGGAGATGAGGTAGGGACTTTGAGGTTTTGGTTTATACCCTTTATTTATCATCCTCTTTTAGACTGAATTTTAGTGATCCAGTTAATACTTTAAATTTGTATTAGTTTGCTTTTTATAAATTAATTAGTAACTTTTTATTACACTAAGAAAGCCTTATTGTTCACATGGGCACAACGCGTAGAATATGTAACCATTATGATATATCACTGGCCGTACATAATGATATATTAATTATTCTAATATACCAACTATAAAAGTAGACATTATTTTATAAAAATATCCACCGTGAAAGTAGTTAATGGCAATGATAACTGTTGTTGTTTCGATATTCATCTGCCAACGTATTTCTTCCTGTTTACTTAAATGAAAATTAATTTTTCACATTTTTTTTAGTTAAGGTTTATTTAAGTATAATTCATATAGGATTTTGCATTAAATTCTCAATTAATGTAAAGTTTCCTGTCAGGAGAATTGCAAATTATCTTCATACCTGAATTATTTTCAAATAAAGTATTCTGCAATAAATTAAAACAATATAAAAACATGTATCGTAGTTTTTTACTGTTTATTTTAAGCTTTTAATTCTACTTAATCTATAAAAAAGATGAAAAATGTCGGTCACTTGGAACTGGATTTTTTTTACAATGTTGAGTTGGGAATTTCGAATTTTTATTTGGGAAATTTTTATGTTTTAGCCAATCATTATTGTATTTTATAACTTTACATTTAATTTATTAAAAAATAGTTAGTAAACATTGATGAAAATTTACTAGTATTAAAACATACAACAATTGGAGACCTTTGCTATCACTGTTGAATTTTTTTTAACCTTTTCGCTGCCTCAATAGTAAACAAAAAGTGGGTGCCCCTGCTGACACTTTATTCTTAATTTGCTTTTAAAATTATTCAAATTTTTAATAAATATGTATATAGTTTTCGCAATTTTTTTACGACTTTTGTGCGCGAGTTGTATGTAACTCACGGAGTGGCAAGTCCAATATATGCGATGGCAGCTCAATGGTAAAATAACCGACTTAAATACAAAAAATAACCTTTCAAGGAAAATCCACGCCATATGCGTTTTTTGTCTAGGAGGCCATGCAGAAGTGCCTACATCGGGATTGCATGAAGTGTATACAATTTACAGCACGAATACCATAGTCTGTGATACGAGTTGTACTTAATTCATGGAACCACAAGGCGTAAGTTAAATACAACTCATATGACAGCGAAAAAGTTAAAAAAATATTGTTGATGTATATTTGATAAAATAATCACACAAAGACAAATAAGAAAACATGTTTTGAAAACTTTTTATATCAAAGTTTATGCAGAAAGTACAATGTCATAACAAATAAGTTGTACTTTTCAAGTATAAAATTACTATATTGATAGACATTTTATTTTTAGTATTGTAAAAATTAGTGCTTAACAGGAACAGTGTTGATCTTTTATATTTTATAATGATGAGGCATTTTTCTATAAAGATTTTGAAGGACAATTCTTCCCCCACAAGGCAATACTTCAGGAATAAAACCAGTGTAAGGGTTTGAACTCTGACGACAACTAGTCATATGGTAGTTACATTCCAAAAAGTTTTCATATACTTTAGTAAAGAAGTTTTTGAAAGTTAAAAATTATAGTAAGTGCATTGCAACTGTTTTAAAAAAAGTATTTTTTATATGTTTCGTTGAAATTGTATATATGATAGTATTTGATAAGATTATCTAAGTTTGTTCCAATACAAAACTAAAGAGAAATAGATATTCATTGTCCCTCTTCTAATTATAAATTTTAATCATATCAGCTGCCTGAAATTGCTTGAAAACAGTGGTGACAAAGAATAATAAATTATTTTATAAATTAAGAGATGGATAAAATAATAAATGAAAAATAATTTATGCATTTTATATTAAAGTATTTGCATAGTTGAATAAAAAATTGCATATATGTACAAATGCATATTGCTATACTACTTTAAAATGCAGATATATCACATGAACAATATTGGCAAATGAAATATTGGTTACTGTAAAATAGTTATTTAAATAAAATTCTACCACCAATATTCAAAATATATATATAAAAAAACAATTTACATATTAAAGCTTTCTTTTCAGAATAACAATATTGAATAAGCAGACAATACAAAACAGTTGAGCAATAATTTTGTACCATTATAATAATCATTTTACAAGATATTCCAATAATAAAAAATAATCAAAATAGTAATAATATTTCAATTAAATGAGTAATAATGCTAGAACTGTAAATGAAATACTTATATGTGGTGGGTAAGGTATTTTTATAAATATATTTACACACTCTACTAATAACTACTTTTAAAATGTGGACAAAACATTGTTTATGTTCCGTCATGTAGCTTGCTTTTAAAATTTTATTTCATAGTTACAAGTTAAATTATCATGCCTTAAAAAGCTTAAAACTATTGCCCAGTGGCAGTTTACGGATCAACTCTATTTTTAAAATGTATAGGTTATAAAAATTACTTCATTTAGGAATGAAAAGTAAATTAATTTTAATTTTACGAGACAAAATATAATGCTAAGACTAACTTTACCTCAAAAGGAAAAAATTGTATTAATATTCTTTTAATTGCTTTTGACTGTTGCTTATTTAACCATTTGATTTGAGGTCTATTCCACAGTTTTAAAACAAAAATTTAAAATTGCATTTTTAATGCCCTAGAAACTGTGATTGGTTATAATTTGAATTTAACTGGAACTTCACAATGGCAGTTTCCTAAAGTAAATATCATTTGTATAATGCATAGTTCACAAATATAATGCCAGCAGAACTTTTTAGAAGTTCACAACACTTAATTATATTTACATGCAATAATGCATTTTGGCACAGCATATATCAGACACATTTGTATTAATATTTCGAACATGTTATGACATTTTTAATGAATTTTTCGACATATGATATAGTATGTTTGCATTTTTAATAAATTACATTAACATTAGAGCATATATGCAGATCCTAAATGGAAGAACCAAATGGAATAATGTGAAGTTTTAAATAAATTTATTGTACACTACCTTTAAATGTGTACTTTAGAAAACATATATAAAAAAGACCATTGAAATAATCTAAATTCCTCATTGATTTATGCTATATTAATTGATATTAACAATTTCTATTTATAAATTCAGTGTAGATTACTTATTACTATAAAAGCATTCTAAACACATGGCTAGTATTAAAAACCACTTTACTGTACATAATACTTGAGTTTATTATTGTACTAGGTGCACTCGGATATCTTTAGATAATTTATTTGCTATTCATTGAATTCCGAAATTTTATGAAATACATTAATTATTGTTATAAAAGTTATAGCCTTTTAACATTTCTTAAAAAAATAATAAATTTATTAAAGTTATAAAATTATTTTCTATGTAACACTAATAATCAGAACAAAATAAAAAAAACAAATATACAAAAAGATATAAATATGATACTAATTTTTTTACATGGAAATAATATTTTAAAATAAGATAAATTCTTAAAAAAAAAAAAAAAAAAAAGCAAGCATTTAAATTGGTTGTTGCTTCTTAAAATTTAAACACACATAAAATAATTACAGTATTATTCTCTAGAGTATCATACAAACCCTCTAAAAACATTCAGAAGCAGTATGAACATTAAGTATAATGACATGTGATGTTTTATTTGCAACACAAAACTTATATAGCTAACAAAATTGTATTCAAGTAATCATTGAAAATGCAACTTAATCAAACAATAAAATAAAAGATATTGGTGTATATAAAAGGTTTATTTTTTAAATAAAAACATATAAATTTAAAATAAATATAAAATATTAACAATCATTTTAGTTTTTAAGTATTGTTCATGCAGGCAAAATACCTTTATAACCACAAGAATATTGAATTATTTATACATATTCAAGAAAAAAAAATCAATATTTTTTGTATTTTTATTTTTAAAATGCAAATTTATATTCTGCAATTATTGAACTATGTAATAAAAATACAAATATAGTTTTATTTGTTTATATTATTTGTTCATAAACATAAGAAACCAATCAATTTTCAGAAAAAGAACTTTCATGAATGGGTTGCAAAATAAAAATATTATATTAATTGTACAAGAGTAATATATTTTTGATTTGTTTAATTTAAATTTATACGAGCTAAGGTTTAGCTTATATGTGACGAGAATTTATTTTATTAATTAAATCATTTTGAAATTTTATTATTGGATTAATAAAACAAAGCAATTACACATTCACAATTATCATTAAATGTTGCTTATAGCATATCATACTAATTTGCATTATATTGTCGAGGTTATAATATTCAGATTACAAAAAAACTAAGTTTCCACAATCTTGGTTGATGGGCCTGCCTGTTTAGGCATTTGTACATTAAAATTTATAAATGGTCCCTCATAATTTAAAAGTAGGTTAAAGAGTATGGCTTACAACTAAAAATATGTATACTTCCAGATAAATTAGATGAAAAGAGTAGAAAAGTATATATCATGAAGTGATACAAAACAAGCAAATGCTATATTCTAAATCACAAAAATGTCATTTGACCATGCGCAAACAGAAAAATGGTTCAAATTAAGAATTATTTTTTTACATTTCTTTGAACACTTTCACATGCAAAATTAGGCATAATTAAATTGTGGAATAAATTAAAAATATTTGTAATCAACTCTGAAATCAATATATTATATAACAAAATAAAAAAGTAATATTTGTTTATAAAACCTCATTTAAAAAGGCAGGTATTGAAGGTTGTGTGAAATGGTTATAGCAAATTATAGATATTGAACAAAATAGAGTAGATGTTAAAAAATAGTTTTCTTGGCACCAATGATCATGCAAATGTACACTTTAGTACCTCATATTCCTTGTAGACTTTAATTGAATAAATGTACAAATGAGATGGTTCATAAATGAAAGCAAGTAAACATTAGATCAAATTATCATTAAGTATAACCCAACTATTGCCAAACAAAAGTTTTTAAGAATTTAATCAAAGCAAAGACATTAGAATTATTTTTGTTATAATATCGAAATTCAATAGAATTAAAAAAAGAACACCTATGATATACTTTTGTTTTAGTAAAAAATAGTGCAATAATTTGTTTATAAAGCCCAAACAAACTGATGAAAAAATAATTAATCCAACTATAGAATGTATCCTATAATTATTTGAAATTTATGAAAATACTGCTAAGTTTGAAGATGAACATCTCTGAAAGTCAGGTAAAGAATATATAGCATAAAAAGAACAAGCGTAAATATCTGGTAGAGGTATCCATCTACAATTTTAATAAACTTTTTGAATATATAAAGTGAAATAATAATCTTGTTATAATAAATTTTGTTCCTTTACATTTGGGAATTAATGTAAAATAATTCAATTTACTTTTACAATTTATTATAGATTTATAAATTCTAAAATAAAATATCATTATTGTATGAAATAGAAAACTGGTATAAATTCAGCTGAAAGGTTAGCTTATATATAATATATATTTTAAAACAAAATAAATACTTTTACATGTGACTTTTGCACACATATAATACTGTATCACTCAAATAAATAATAATAATAAAAAAAAACACCTGTAACCAGCTACAGTAAATAATGTATGTATAAATAAAATGAGTTGATAAATAAGGAAAAATCACAGACATACACTAAAATTATAAATAAAAACATTACAGATTTCACTTAAATATGAGCAGAGGTGGGGACAAACTTGAGTAATATTAATCATAATAATGTGCCCAGTGACTAGTTATGAGGCACTCTATTCTACTGTGCAAATTCTAACTATATGGTTGTAGACTCCTAATTCAGTTAGTACACCTAACTTACAAATAAAAAAGTAAAATTAACATTTGAACTAAATAACATTTATATATATATATAAAAAACATTTACATACATACACACAAACTAGACTCATTTCAAATAAAATATAATCAATTATTACACAACAATTTAAAGAAAAAGGACAATTTTAATAGGTTTTTCAGTTATTTCAACGAGTTTATAACTGTATGAGCAACGATTTTCCACATACAGAATTAAAATATAAGACTGTGTGTATGCATAGATGTGAGTACTATTACGAGATCATACTGGCTTATGTACATACATTCAGAAACTCTAGCACACCCAAAGGCTACGGTAAGTTAAGTAACTATTTAAAATAGTATGATTATTTACACGAATGAATATTTCCAGTAAATAATACATATTAGTTATTTTAAAAGAAAATAACTAAACTATTAAAAAGCTAACAATGTATAATCAGAAAAACATCAATAACCACTACCAGAAACTTCTAATCTAGTACAAATAATTTAAAATATTCAATGGTATGAGCAAATAAATAATGATGATTAAAAACAAACAAATGTAAAAAAACTGTTAGTCATGTTGCATCAATTTATAATAACAAGCTATACAATAAAGTGTGCTAATTTTATATACAAAAATATTTTGTACCAAGTAAATTATCTCAATTATGCATATTACAAAGGGCTGAAAATACAAGACCAAATTATGTATATATTTAATGAAGTATATTATATTTAAATGCCATTTTCTAACTTCTACAAAACTTTACCATTAGGGACATAAGCTAGCAATAATAGTCTTAACAGTCATTTTTAGTTTTTGGAGACAAATGATAAAGAAACTAGCACAATATTATTATGTGCATTTTAATTGTTATTGTGTATGTACAACTTAAAAAAAATTGACATTGGGTTAAATTATTTTTTTCTGTAAAATATTACTTTCTTTTAAAATATAGTCTTGAAATTTTAGCAAAAATATGTAACAGAATTAGCAATAAATTGTACATTAGCAAAATTAATCTTAATAGCATGTTCTATTAAATTTTGTTAAAAATATTTTGGATAAAATATATTTTACTTTCAACACATAAGAAATATTATGGCAAATAATTTAATATAGTATTCATAGTGAGTGATTTCAATAAAATATACATTTTTTAGATATGATCTTGTGTTTTCCACTCTGTATCATACAAGAAATGTTTTAATACTAAATTGCTAATTACTATACATAAGTTGTATAAACAAGAATAGCAATTCATCCATATAATTATGTTCCATCTTTTAATTTGTACAAGCCTTTACGAACATAATGAACTAAAGCAGAAAACGGGCTGTGCAAGCTCAAACACCCACATTCCTCATCTAATTCTAGAAAAAATTCTGAAAAAATAACAATATACAATTAGAAGGCATGTTTACAAAAAAATTTAAAAGTTCAAACAATAATAAAAACAGTCTCTCCACTTTTTCTTCTTTTTTTTATTTCTCTGCATTAATATTTATTTTTTCGATGATTTTCTGATTTTATTCAGAATTTTTTATGTATGAATTTTATGTATGATATTATGTATTAGCTTACAAGCTTCCAAAATTGGGCAAAAAGTCCTTCTAAAATTAAGGAGTCGGCTAGCGAGTATGTAAGTCTTGAATCACAAAAAAATTAGGCAACATTGTAAATATTTCTTATTCCAGATATTGAATGCTCAACATTCATCTGCAAAAAGTAACCATTTTCTCAGTTTTTATTTTATCAAGTAATGACATCGTTAATATTTTTTAAAAATATAAATGTATTACTTAGTCCTTAGTCAGATTTTATTTAAAAAAATCAAAACTGACATCTTTATACTCAAGTGTCCAATCACTGATGCATTTACTTTAATGCAATAATCTTAAAAACTTTTGTGTTGTACTCATTCCTAGATGAAAACAAAATACAAATTTGACACAAGTAAAATCCTCTTAAAGGAGTGACCAAAAATATGTATTGAAAGAATATAATTTTAATAATTATTCTCTCATTTGTGTTTGAAGGTACTTTATAAATATATTTAATAGTTTATAGTAAACTAAGACACAGAGATGGGGTGAAAAATAAATCACTGATAAGACAGAAAGAACATTATTGAACCTGGTAAGTAAAATTTTTTTTTTTTTTTTAAAGTCTTAAAAATTGAGAATTAAATTTAATTACATACGCTTAAACTACAGCAAACACAAAAAATCAGTTGGATATGAATAACCTTTAGAAAGGTTAGTTAAAGTCCCAAATCCGGCATTTCGGAAAATTCCAGATTTTATATTATCAAGATATCAATTAACATTCTGTACTCTCTGTGCGAAAGCAAGTTCTAATTCCGGCCCAAAATTGAAATTGCCCACATCAAATTTCCCTTTTTTTAAACATGGAAACAAAAACTATCCAAAGAAATCGCTAAATTAAGAGAAAAAAAAAAAGAGTTGATAGCCAATATTTTATTGGAGTCAGAATGCATACAAAATCGCTAAATCAGTAATATTTCGCTAGATAACATTATTGTAGCAGAATTTACATTTCTTAACATTCCGTACCTGGGTTTGTCCATTTTGTGTGCCAAGAAGCTAGGATAACTTTGTGAGGTTTAAATGGATGCAAGATCATGTGTGGTAAACCTAACCCCTCTCCTTCCCACCCCTCTCTCCCTACAGGTCGATTTGTCACTGAAAATATCCACGAATTTTCTTAACTTTCTAAATGCAGTAAATGTAGTATGCCAAGGAGTGAGCCAACTTCAAATGGATGCAAGTCCACGTGATAAACCTAGCACTCTCACTATAGGCCGATTCATTACAGAAGAGTACTGATAACGCTATTGCAGAAACAGAATTTCTTCATATTCCAAGTTTGTCCTTTTTGAGTGCCAAAGTGAGATAACTTCATGATATTTAAATTAACGCAGCACACACAGTGAACTTCACTTCCACTTCCTTTCACGTTCTTCCGTTCGATTAGTTGGTTTGTGGAAAAAGAGAAAAGTATGCTTACATTTTTTTTTAATTCAAAAAGGTCCGGATATTAGACTTTAGACGGAAAGTTTGTATATTGCATAACAACATTTTATAAACCTTGGTGTGCAAAATAGATTGACAAACTGGTTTTTACAAAAAAGAGTTAAGAAAGTCAAAAATGTAAAATTTACCTCTAGAATGCTCTTTGGAGCTCAGATAATCTGCATGCTCCCAAAGATCATGGCACAAATGCAGGTTAGCTAAGTATGCACTTTGTTGCTGTAACATTTTATATTTGCCCCGTGATACTGTTACAGAATCAGGACACGTATCATATTGTGATTGGGCTTTAGAATTGCTTGGAAGATTAGTTGAACTCCAACCTAATTCACTACTGCTATAACCGCTACTTTGAGAGCTGACAGAAGCCACACTTCCTGCAGGAGATGGAGTAAATGAACAAAGAGTTGTCTGTTGAGATGGGGAAACTTGTGGTTTTAGGATTTGTTTCGATATTTGGAGATGTGGAGGAGAAACTTCACCAGGAAATGTATTATCTGACTGCAAAACATCAAATACATTATCAAACTTTTCAACATTAAACTAAGTTGCAAAAATATGAGACATTTATTATTTTCAACTTTATAATTTGCACCAATACTAACTATACAAATACACTTAATTTCTTAAACCATGGTAAAACATACTTAAAAATAACCTAGTATATATACACAGTGTTCACTTTAGAAATAAAAAGGGGCAGGGCGTTATTGGCAGAAAAAGGGCATCTCATTTTTGAAAGCGCACTTCAAGTTTTTAAAAGGGCACTTCCAAAAAAAATTATTTCTTTCGAGATCCCTAACCTTTGCCAATAGCTCAACGTGAAGCTGTAGAGTGCCGTTAATTTGTTAATTAACATCGCATTAGAACTGCACAATGGACAGACTATTGGCGATGGCCCGGGGTCTATTTCGAA
The DNA here is from genome assembly GCA_963932185.1 of Troglohyphantes excavatus. Lineage (NCBI taxonomy): Eukaryota > Metazoa > Arthropoda > Arachnida > Araneae > Linyphiidae > Troglohyphantes > Troglohyphantes excavatus. Next base: position 69,575,551 of record OZ010672.1, read on the forward strand.
GAAAAGGCCCAGGAACATAGCCTTGCATATTTGAACCATATTAGCTAGACGACAGTTAACCAAAAAAATCGGAATTGCTTGGTTAGTTGATTAATTAACATCTCAGTACAGCTGTGCAGTGAGAGCCCACTATGCTGCTCTAGTGCAACATTAACAATCAACCATACTTAAAATCCATAATTTGATGATTACAAATTAATGTTTTCGCTAAAAACCAAATCGATAAGTAGCCGTTATAAGATCCTGTACAAATTGATGAAAAGGCTTCTTCAATCTAATTTCTGGCTATAAAATGCTTAATCTGGTAATCTTGCCACAAAATCTCATCTCTTTCAAAAAGTACATAGAAAAATAATACCTTAGTATTTCATATCCAATAGGATACCCTGTGCTTAAAATTACATTCATTGGTAAAAATAAGTTTGTTTTCTACTATCATAATTCACTTAAATTCGATTTACAATTTTTTTAAAAATTAATACATTTCTTAACGACAGCTAAGGGAAGCAAGGATGCTTGTGCTTGACTGAAAAGGGCAAGAGGGGCGGAATTTTTTAAAAAGGGCATGAGGGCGCTATCGTGATTTTAAAAACGCCTTGAGTGAACACTGTATATTCTGTGTATTGCAATTCTTATTTTAACATATGTTTTATTGTCAGACTTATCAAAATCAGTAACTATATGATGACAAAAATTATTGTAATCGTTTTCCTTCTAGGCAAAAACTCAGGATCCAACTTAAATTGTTAAAGTTGACTGAAATTTGTGCACCAAGTTTTGAAAAGTTACCACTGAAAGACTTTGCAACATGAAAATAAGATGAACATTTTCTCATAAGAAAATTTTATACAAAATAAAAATATATGTTTTGTTATTTTTTTTTGTCTTATAAACTATTTTTAATTAAAAAATAAACTTTTAAAATTTGTGATGTGGGTGTAATTTAAATAAACAACTAAATATATCTTATGATTAATTAAAAAAACAAACAGGTATGCACAATTCAAGGTTTAACAGGTAAATGAAAAAAATATGGGGGGGGGGAATTTAATTCGCTATATTTCTATAAAATAAAAAAAGCCTGATATATATTCCAAATACAAATATCTTTACATAATTTGCTATGCATTATTGTAGTACTATAATGTAAAACAGCAATAAAAATACTTACTTTAAGAAATGTTGTTATGTTTCGATGTAGATATCGTACTTCATCTCTTCGTAGCTGATACATCTTCAAATACAGGAGAGATTGACACCTTAAACTATTTTAACGAAAAAAATAATCTTTAGTTATAAAGGGGAAAACAATTTTAAACGATTACAACAAATCTTTTTTTAGATTAGTAGAAATATATATATGGACCTCAGAGGCAACACTATGTCCTATCTTTTAACATAGGACATGATGTTGCATACCTCCCGCGGTACTGCAATATATATAAGTAGCCTAGAACAAGAAGGACCAAGCCAATGATACATTAGTCCTTTTTCCACAAATCACAGATATACACATATATTGTATATTTAATAAACATGACAACTAAATAAAAAAAAGATTATCATAAATATGACATTAGGTAGACATATTTCTTAAGCATTTCTACCCAAATATTCTTTAAACATATTGAGTAAGATTGTATAATAAAATTGAATTATATGAAATAGTGTTAAATGAAAGAAACAACCCTACATATACTTTTAAATTATTGTTATTTCGTAAAACTACTTATTGACTCTGAAGTAGCTATAGGAAAAACAAAAGTTTACAAAACATTAACTAAAAATCTTAAGCATAATTACCTTAGAACAGTTAGTTTGTTGTCAATGTTGCGACATGATGCATTATGTAATTTTTGAAACTTAGAAGAAATAAACCTAAAGAAAATATATTTAAGATATTAGTTGAATTGAAAAAAATCTTTACATAAATTGCATTATTGATAAAAAGATGATTATCACTTAATTAAGGGATAAGCCATCATCATAATCATTACAATATAAAAACTTAATAAAAATCAGATAGTCTTCCGACATCTTTACACAATAATAAAAGTAAAGTATAATAATTTAGAGATCATTTCAAAAAACAATTTTTAAGAACGGAAAAAACTTTGAAAGTCTACATTTTTATGTCCACTTTAACAACTGCTAAAATTCAACTGTGGTGCTATACTTATGTAATTTGAGTGCGGATTTGGTATAAAAGCAGTAACTTGGTTTTGGTTGAATAAATTTTTATCAGATTTTATTAACTGAAATGTCATGTTATTGAAAATTTAAAACAATATAATATTTCACATGTTACATTTTTAAATGTAACATTTTATTCCTCCCCTTGGTTGAAGAATTCTTGCTTTGAAATGTGTTTTTAGTTGAACTAGGTAGCATTGATTAGTAATTAATAGTCAAACAACTATTGAATTCAATCAGAAAATTATTTGAGCTTAATTGTTAAATTTTTTAAAATCAAAATTATTTCATTTTTAAAGTTGGAAAATTGCCGAGCCAGAAATGCTAATGTTTTTGCTTTAAGTTTGCAGAATACATGGCTAAATAATGGCGGATAAGCTTGATTTATTACTAATTATTTTTACAAAATTCAAAAGGAAACATGAATTTTTAACTGTTTTGTTGAAGAAATCTCTATAAAAGGTACAAGTCTGAACCTCACACTATATCACCAATTTTACATGTCTGTATCAATTTGAGAATTGTATCAGTTTCACAAAGCCTATTTTTCACATTTTGGAAGAGCACTGTCATGTCTGAATTATACATTTTCACATAAAATGGATATATTGAAGATTCATCATAAGAGACTTAACAAGCATTAGACTTTTAAAAATAGTTTACAATATATATATTTTTTAAATTGCTAAATAGGAAAATAAAAAGAAACAAACTAAAATAAAGATAAACTAAGTTTAGAATATAACTCAATTCAAAATAGTTACCTGATGAGAGCTAATGTTTCTTTATACATAGTATGAACTCTATCTGTGTCAATATAACTATGCTCCATTGCATTTCCTGTTAGAATAAAGTATAAAACAGCCTCAAGATACTTCATGGCTTGAACCATTCTATCAATCTGAAAAATATTAATATAAAATAATAATTTAAATTCCTTGACTAAGTTCATGTAATTAAGCTTTGATATTTAAAAAAAAATAGTTAAAAAAATTGCAATACGATTTTTAGGAACATTAATGGCTTAAAATTAATTAGGGCATTTATTCTAGATAGAAAAGGCAAAATAATTTTAGAATTGTAAGAATTAAAAAAAAGGTAATTTTTCTTATTCAATCTTATATTTTTAATTAGCTTAAATATCAAATAAAAATTGAAATGTTATAGAAATAACCAAAAAGGTGTAAATGCTGAAACTCGAAATGCAGAATATTGCCTGCCATAAACTTTCTTAAGTTTAAAAAGTACACCATATTTTTTACAGAATTGGAATCATTACAAATAAAGAGCATTAAAGCAATTAATGATTCTATTATGTACCAAAAGGTGATTTCACTAACATGAATTTTTCCATTAGTACATAAATAATAACTTTTGTCACTTGAATATCGTTTTACCTTTAATATATTTTAGTTTTAACTATAATATAAATTCAGTGTTAAATATTTTCACAATCTCAAATTCCCAATTCTAATCATAAAAATATTTTCAAATTACCTCTTTATCAGCCTGATGTTTCAATTTCTTAGCTTCATTCAAGTAGTACTCGGAAGAATATTGCCTGCAGAAGCAAAAACATACATTTTAAAGTCTATAAAAAGTATATCCAATTTTAAAATATTTGTACAGAGCACAGCAGCATAATATTTCATTAATAATATATTAATTTAAAATGCAAACAGAGATAGTAAAAAAACATCATACCATAAACCTCTACCATTATCTTTCTACTAAGCAAACACTTTCCCACTGATTTTTTAAGAATTTCATTTCAGACAATATATGTAATGTATTTTTATGAGGAAAATTCACATTATACATATTTGCTTTAAATTTCAATATATTTATTAAATATTCTAAGTTTATTTTTAAAGTGCAAAATATATCAGGAGTAATTTAATTGAAATTTACAGTTTTACCACTTAAAAACTTTGCTCAGAGTTTATGGCATTGCTTTCCTCCCATGCCATATGGGTTAGCTTATTTCTCTATGGCTGTATCTACTATTTGTAATTGAAGAAATTAGCGACAAAACTGCACAAGTCCAATTTTGGCAAAATTGCAAACACATATTTTCCTAACCTTTAAATGAAGAATATATAAACAAAATATTTTGCAAATCAAAGAAAAACCTACTTTTTGGAAGCCTGATCAATTTCCTTTTATAAATAAAGTTTAATTCTTGTAATAAAGTTTACAAAGAGAAAGGGACATGTTTTGGGACAAATTAAAATGATTTCTTTTAAACCAGGTTTTTTAATTCTTAGTTTTTTTTATACGAGATTGAATGTGCAACAGAATTTGTATATAAAACACTGAATAAAAAAACACAAGATTAATTAAACAAATGAGGTGTTTGTGCACATTATAGACTGTATACATTGATAGTAAAAGTTGAGTTGTACTAGTTACAGATAAAAATGTGTATTATACATTTACCAAACTCTTAATTAAAAAAAAACTTACTGTTAGTTAATATAATCAACTGTAGTGCAATCCAATGGAAGTGTGTAACAGAGAACTGTTTATTTTCTTATTTTACCCTTATTGGATTTGGTCATAAAAAATGCAAATACTTTCGGTTTTCATTAATATTGAACTAATATAGGAATTTAACATTTTAAATCAAACAATGTCTGATTTTAAATATAAAAACATAAATAGTTAATATATTAAATACAAAAACAAAATTTACTTCATTTCAACTCCAAGTCTTTTGTATGATTTTAGCTTTAGTTCTACATTGTTAAACAGTAAGAGATATACAAAATAATTGAATTTTCTGATTTCTTTATCATTCTAGAAATTTTTTCCATAAAATAGTTAGGCATAAATTTGTATTCTAAAATGGAGCATAAGCAAAAAATTTCATTGTAGTGTTACTAAATAATTATTTGAGAACTTTTATGTGGCATATACAAAAGTTTTTTTTTAATAATTAAAGATAATTAATGAAAGCTGTTGTTGAAGAGTTGGAATATTGACTGGAGTAAAAATTAAAGATAAATAAAATGGGTAATTTTAATTAAAAAAAGTTAAAAACTAGGATATATATATATAAAACACTGTTTCTTCTGTAAAAAAACAACCCGTTTGGTTTAAAAACCCTGTCATCCTGACTGTAGTTAACTTTTTTTTACAATTCTATATTTTATTAGAACATATTTGAGCATTATGCAACACAAAGAATAATTCAATTATTAGAATTTCTAGTGATAGTTTACCATATCATACCTTGTATAACAACATAATATAATACAAGCAAAGAAATATTTGCCAAATGAAATTACTTTTTTAACTCAGGATCTTGCCATAATCCATGAACATTATATGCAATTTGTTCTTTGAAAATTGCACTTCCATTGTTGTAACTAACATCAGTGAAGTCACGACACCATTTATATTCTTTATACTCATTCCACCTTTCCTAAAATTTAAAAAAAAAAAAAAATCAAAATTATCCATTTATGAAAAATAGGGAATAGCTTAAAAGTAAATCAGGAACCATACTTACGTGATTCGATAATATAGCATCTGGAACTTCTATCTTTATTTTATTAAACTGAGGATAAGGAAACAAAGACGAAGGTTTTGCAGAATCAACTTTTTGATGTTCAGAAGTTAAAGTAGGTGTTACTGAGCATAATGAAGACTCTTGTGCGTTAGGTATATTTTCACATGAAGTTATATTGCATTTATCTTCCATATTGGGCGTTTCAAAAGAATAAGCAGGTGTCAAATTTGGACAAGAATCTTCTTGACTGAAGTGTTCTTGCAAGATGGGGTGGGGAGAGGTTTTACTTTCCAAACTATGCATAATAGTATGAAATAAAGAAATTAGTACATCATTTAACAACAGATAAAAGGTTGTAAACTAATCACAAATAAAATTCTTATACTCTTAGAAATGTAAATAAATATTGCAATAAGAAATTATTGTTATTTTACAAAGTTGAAAATAAGTCTAAATTTTTATGTTTTAGTGGATAACTAGTATATGAAATTACATAATAATAATTAGTTGAGCTTAAAAAGAAATTTGATAAAATGGCTAGAAAAAAAAGCAAGCTACACAATGCCATTAAGTTTAAATATGATTATTTATTAATTAAAAAAGATTGATGAGATAATTGATAATTCATTTAATATAAAAACTTTTAATATATAAAAATAAGATTTATCTTGTATTACAATATGTACAGTATTTATATTCTTCTGTGTTATGATGAAGTCAGTGAAAACAAAAAATACTTTTTAGTTCTGCATTACTAAAATATATAGCTTCTAAATTAAAGCAGATTAGAATATGTTAGCCCTCTAGGTACTAAGTAACAACAAGCAATGTAAATATATTGATCAGACACATAAGTCTGTTGACTCATGACTACAAGTAAACAACAAGTTGCATTTAAAGCTTGAAATATAATACTAATTAAACATTACTTAGCTTATATATTTAAAAAAAAAATTAAATATGCATAAACAAAAACACAGATAATATACATAGTACATACAATTGAAAATTAACTCTACAAAGCTCAAATGTTTGATAAAATATTTTGAAGGATAAACAATCCAAATAAAAATGATGCATTAAGCCAGGTTTACACTAAGTAGCAAAACAGCTATATAGCCGAGTTACATAACAGTGCTACAAATTTTTGATAACGCCTCCCCAAAACAGTTATATAGTCCAAATCAAGATCTATATATAGCTGAAAATGAGCTACCCATCAGGCAAGATTAAAGAAAACTATGCAGCTGGGCTGGTGGCACATTTTTTTTATGGTAGTACAGCTATATAGCTGTCGCTCGAAGACGCATGCATGCACATTCAAAAAGTAAAACATCTCAAAGTCAACTGGTTGATTTCATTGAGTACACGATAGCAAACTTTTTGCTCGGGCTATAATCGTTTTTAGTTATAGCTACATAGCTAAGCTATATATAGCTCGGCTATATAGATGTTTTGCTTTTTCGTGTAATTCCGTTTTTATGCAGACATGGGATTGGTCAAAAGAAAAAATTAGATGAAATTTTATTTGTTTAGTGACAAATAAACTCTTTACTTAGCAGAAAACAGTCATTCACTAACATGAAATTTGTAGATATCTGCTAATTTATGAAAGAATCACATGTTTGAGTAACCCCTTAAGCACCAGGAATGACCTGTCATACGTCAAGCTATATACATGCTAAAATACCAATGACATAAGTACTATATGTAACGACATTGTTACGAAATATGTTTAACTGGTTTTGTTCACATTAGCTTGATTTTATTTCTGGAGCTTACTGTGTAATGCAGAATTACATTTGCTTTTCATAATTTGAAATAATTATCTGGTGTGGAATAGGTTAAACAAATACATACTGCCTAAATCTTTATTTCTTCTCTAGTTTGTGACTTTAGATTTGATTTGAATATATAATCATTCAAATATAAAATGTTACAAAAGTTGTGAAATTAAAAAATGTCTGGATTAAAGCTCTTCTGACAGATACAAATGTGTATATCCCTTCGAGTATTTCCAGTAGTACGCTGGATTAAAGCTCTTAACCACCTGACAGATACAAATGTGTATATCCCTTCGAGTATTTCCAGTAGTACGCATTATATAAATATTGCTAAAAATCTCTTTTAGGAATTTTTTTTTCACATTTAAAGCTTTAGGAGGTCTTTTAAAAATCATCTCTATTGATAAAAATAAAAAAGAATGTGTTGGAAATATAAACTAAACTTTCCTGCAGTGAAAATAAACCTACATATTTAAAATGTTGCTTATCCTTCAGAGGGTTAATGTAATAAAATATGAAATAGAGAGTTTACATACCTGTGAAGTTCAATATTGTTCAAATCAGAAGCTGTAGGAGTAAATTTCTCTCTTTTAATTGGACTAGAGTCTTCTTCTTTCAATTCAAAAGATACCTGAGAACCTATTAAATTTTCTGCATGAGTATTAAATATGGAATCTTTTAAAGCTTTATCTTTCACCATTTCATTATCTGATTGTATGGTTATAATTTGATCATTTGAATTATTGTATGTAGATGCCTTTACAGGTAGTCTATTAATTAGAGATAAATTAATAGAACACATAATTGTAGAATTATGAATATTAAATTCATTACTAAAACCCGGAGAAATTGGTTGAGTTTCTAAACAGGAACTTAGCAATAGTGGGGGTTGATCAGCAGGCTGCTTTTCAGAAGTGAAACTGTCATCTTCTTCTACTTGATGTAATCTGTTTTCCTTCTTTTCTTCAACAAATTCAGATTCAACTTTTTCTTCCCAAGCATTTTTAGTGACATCAGCTGTCTCTGTTTTAAATGAAAAATCTGCTTTTACATCATTTTCAAGTTTCATCTCCTCACAACTATCAACTGGGCCATCATTATTACAATTCGTGCTTATCAAACTGTTGTTTTCGTTCTTCTTTAACTTTTTTAATGCTCGTTTAGAAGTATGATTATTTTCATTTGTAGAACAGTATGCAGAATAAATAGCTGGTGTTAATGGACTTAAAGGCACTGATAGTTTTTTTAAATTAGGAAGAGTATTTGTTTCACAAAAAGACACTTCATAATTTTTTTTCAATATGTCTTTCTTGCTGTCAGTCAATTTACTTAGACGAATTTTTATAATACCATTTTTGATTTGGCAAGGGCCGACGTTTGAATCAATTGAATCTTTGTTAGATTCTTGAGCGCTAGTAGATAAGGCTGTTTCTTCAGAAATCGGAAGACTGTAATGAAAAAATTTAAAAAATTATATATGTATTTAAAAATTGGGATTATATTACAAAATAAAATGATAATAAAGCAATAAAAACGCACCTTTCATACAAGACTTTCTTTTTCTTTTTTTTCTTTGATGATTTCTTACTGTTTTCTTTACGCTTTGAAGATTCAATGCTATTATTTTTCTTCGTAGTGCATTCAAGCTAAAATTAGGAATAAAAAAAATTTAAGGGTAACCTTATATATATAATCCTATAAGTATAACTATTATGCACAAATATACAATTACATTAGAATGTAAAATCTAATTTTTAATATGATGGGTTCTTCATTACGCTCAAATGGAGAAAAACATAACCCTGCTAAATGACTGAAAACGTATTACACTGTTCTTGTAAACATGCATGTTAATACTTATGAGCCCATTCTGGCACTGTGAAATCTTCAGATTGTAAGCTTCTTTCACAATTTTAGAAATGACATTTTCTACTTACATTACAGCAATAAATTTGGTTTATGCTCCCTCTCAGCTATTTTTCATTCAGATTTCAGAAAAAAAAATTATGCAATAAAAAGATTTTTTAAATATATATTGGAGACAGTGCTGTAGCTCTGCAGCACATATAAGCAAGCAGGATTAACCTTCAATGATACTGATGTTCCTTTTCTAACTTTTCAATATTTAGGATAAGCTAATAGAATTATTAGTAATTTTATTCTTTAATTGAATCCATTATAAATGTACATCATAATGTGCATGCTCACATACATTCATATAAAATATAAATAGTATTCTAGATGTTTTTTATAGATCCCTTTACGCACGACGAATCTTAACAAGTGAAGTAGAAAAAGAAAGAGAATTTCCCACAGCACTGACCAATCACACTTTCATATCGTAAATATCAATGGTTTGCTTAAAATATATGTTCAAAAGAATCATTGCATAAAGAAACATCCAAGTCTCGATGCGGGCAACTCATTTAAAAAAAAATTAGATGCATTAATGAGTTTTTAAGCATCATGTGCCAAACAGCTAGTATAAATTAAAAGAGGAGAGAGCAAAACTCTATGAAATAGAGTAGAGGTAGAAACAAAATTTGGCATGTGTATAAAAAATTTACTGAATACAAAAATCTTGTACAATAAAAATTTTGATAAGTCAGATATGCATGGGCTTAATTTAATCATGGCATGATTAATAAGACATGATTATAGCAACTGAAATGAAATTCTCTCACATTTCCTTTACATTTTAAACAACTTCAGAAGATACATTTTTTTTGTTGAATTATTCGATTTTTTACAGAATAAAGTCTACAGTTGGAATAATAATTAACCTCTTGAGAAATATGTTAAAAGTTTTTAGAAAAAATAATTCTTAATAATTTTAGGTGTCTAACAGTCCTGAGAACTGAACAAACTTTGAAAAAGTTGAATAACTGTACCATATCTTCTGTTCTATTATTCTGTTCAGTGGAACTTGCATAGTCAAAAGTTGGCACTGATGAATCAAGTAAAAGCGGTGGCTCTTGGTCAGGCACTTCAGATGAACTAAAAAGAGAAAAAAAATATCTGTATTGCATATTACTATAGTCTAAATATGAAAATACAAAATGTATGGTAAATATATATATGAAAATTGCTTAGTCTGTGATTATTTTTTAAACAAAAGCTAATAGAAATTTTATTTTGTTATCATAGCAACACTTCCTTCTGTTAAAATATTTTTTTAAAAACTGACTTCTTAAAAAATATTAGGGCTATAAAATTTAATATCACTTATCCACTGCAATTGTATAAAACTTTATCTATAATAATAAAATAAAGATTCTGTGAATTGCGAAACACCTACTTCCTCTGCATATAAAAGGCTGAAAATTTATATATAAGTACAGTAGAATTCCCAACTATCCGGATCAGTTGGGACCAGATCCAATCCGGATAATTCTTAGTAATTAGTTCTTAAAAAAATTGGGTTATTTCTTAGTAAAAAAAACAAATTTTGCTTTAGCATGCAGTGTAATTTAATGACAATTAAAACAATTTTATTTACATTCTGTACTTGTGTTCACTCTAGGCATTTTTTAAAGGGCGGCCCGCCCTGCCTGTCCTTTTTCCATCTTAATAGCGCCCTTGTGCCTTTTTTTTAAAAATTCCGCCCCTTTTTAGTAAAGCCTAAGCGTCCTTCCTTCTCTAGATGTCTTTAAAAAAGGCACCGAACTCAATATTTTTTTTGTGGAAATCGTTTTATCAAATTTTATTTTGCGTAGAGGGATGGATGACAAGGGTTATAGATAAAGGGTGTTTCTCACGTGGTACGCGAGAGAAAAAGGATCGAGAACCATTGCCCTAGAGTGATTATTTCAAATCATAAATATTGAGGTTGCGTCGGGTGCCAGCTGAGGTGTTGTCCTCGTCATCTAACCATGGTTAAAAATACAAGGCATTGTTCCCGGATCTTTCCTTCGAGATAGGCCCCAAATGGTCGCCAATAGCCCCATGTGCAGTTCTAGTGCGACGTCAAATAACCAAATTCAACATATCAGATCTCTCACTAATAATCGGGCACCCATTCCTCCTTGACAGCGGTCCGAAGTGTCAATGGGTGGTCATGACTACCCCAAACTTTGGGGGGGGGGGGAGTACCCTTTCAACAACGGGGTGCCCTTTTCTTGCCAACAGCGCCCAGCCTCTTTTTATTTCTAGAGTAAACACTGCATACTGTATTAAAGTGTATCATTGCTTTACAAGACTGTCTCATAGTCTGTGTATCAGATGTCGATTAACAAGCGCACTTTATCATGCAGTAAAAAAAAATACTTTTTTGAACGCGGATTTTGATAATTTCTCCCCCCCCCTGCAAGTGATCCAGATAATTGGAGTTCTACTGTACTATTCATTCTCAAGATGTACACTTGAAGCTCGTATTTTAAAAGTCCATGTAGTTCTTAAAAATATTTTAACAATTTTAGAAATATTGTATAAATAAATATCGTTGAAAAAATATTTCCAAGACCTAGGCCACTTAATTTAATTTTTAAATGTGTATGTCTGAACGGATTTTCCAACAAAATGGGGCTAAACAGCTACTTTGTTATAAATATGTATTGCATGCTTATGCAATACATATATACATTACACTGATACATTTTTTATTTTTCATGGCATTTTAAAAATAAGTTTTTTTAACAATCACATATAGAAGGATGTAATAACAAAGTGCTAAAAATTCTATTCTTTAAAATTAAGTAATTAAAAAAAGACTAAAAATATTTTTTTAAAAAGCTAAAATTAGTTTCGAGATTTTGGCTAAAAAATGCAAATATTAACCTTTAACATTGATTTGGAATCCAATTTTTGCTTATAAATCTTTTATACAGAAAAAGAAGCAGATTGCAGAAAACTAAATGCTTTGATAAGTGCAGTAGTAAGTGGATGCGATTAAACTAAATTTTATATTCTCTTTTTTTTATTAATGAATTAAGTGCATTTAAACATGTCTAGTAAATTTTAACATATCAGTGTCCAGCCCAATCCTGGTTAGGTAAAATTTGTCTATGTATGCCCAGTGAACTGTTGCACCAAGCATCACATTCATATGATGAACAACTTCAGTATGCATATTTATCTAATGATTTACTTATTAATAACATTAATACTTTTATTGTTAAGTATTCAGAGTATAACAAGCTTTTATTTTTTTATTTAAATAAAATGCAATTAAAGTTGTTTAAATCATGTAGTTTTAAAATGATGAAGTTACAAAATAAATTTTCCTGATAAAATGAACACATCAAATAAAAATTCTGAAGTTAAAAAATTGAATTGGTAATTTCAAATGCAACCAGATTTTTAACTGAAAACTATTAAGTAGCTATAATAAGATTCTTCTTACCAATCAAGTATTTGTATATCAGGATATTTTTTTAGAGTGGGAATCTAAGAGGGGAAAAAATTTAAGATATAAGTAAGATATTTATAGTTTTAAAAACAACAAATACAACTTTTGAAACATAATATAAAAAAAAAATCACAATTACAACTGGTAATTCACATAGTCAAGTATAATTAAAAAAATAGTTTAACTATACAACATGGACAGAAATATAGAATGTACATTAAAATAATGAATGTTTAATAAGAAAATTAGTAACTTAAGAATGTAATTTGAAGTTTAGCCATGCTTGCAAGATAAGTTGTCAGAATATTTCTGACTACCTAATTTCTATAATTTATGTCCTATATGTCAAACAGTATCTAATGCTAAGAATAATTATTAAATATCTTTAAATGTTAATTTTTATATAATTTGCAAAAAATATTATATTAAAAAGTAATCAAATTTAGAAAGCTCAAGCAATAAGGATTCTTAGCAAATAAATATTAAACAAAATCAACAAATGCTTACATCTGAATTTTCAAAATTTTTCCCTTTACTTGAAGAACTAAGTCTGGGTCTTTTTAGTGTTCTAATAGTCAGCATGGGATTGTAATCAAGAAGACTAATCTTATCTTTACATTGCCTTTTTAATGAACACCTGCGTGAGTTAGCAGAAGTTTCAGTTGTTGAATTTTGAGAATTATCCATATTTTTTGTTAGTTCTTTATTGCTTAGTGGAAAAACTGCATCAAAATTCTTATCATCTGCTTCTATAATTTCAGAATTTTTCAAAATATCTTCATGTTTTTCTTCGAAACCTTCTTTGACAACTACATCTTCAAAATTATTTTCTTGAGGTAATTTGGAATTTACATTACTTGTTGAAGATTCAATAACATTTTCAACTGGTGTAATCATAGGTTCATCAATATCATCTTCGTCATCATTTTCTCGTACATACTCTCCAAGCATACATTTAATACGCCGGGCCATCTCGTCATCTGTTTCCGGGCGAACCTTTAAAAATAAAGAAATTTATATCATTGAACAAAAATGACACTTACGTAATGTAATATATAATCAAACAAACTTAAAAAAATATTTTTTAAATTCTTATAGTTGATATTAAAAGGCAAAGGAAAACATCTATATTTTCTCGTAAGACACATCAACAATCTTATATGTGTATCTATAAACATATATTTTAATGAATTTAACTTTAATAATGGACTGTCTATATACAGTCCATTATTAAAGTTAAATTCATTAAAATATCACTAATATTTATAAAATTATTGTAAAAACTTTATAATTTATTTGATGAAAAAGGGCCAGGAATTCAATACCACGTACAATCCACAGAGTGCGAATAATAGCATTATTACAGCGCCTTCTATATTAAACTTCTGTGAGGAGTCAACATTAAGAAATAAAAAACGAAGTCCCATGGTTTAAGTACTAATACATTTATCGTTGTTACATATTTTTCTTTCATTAAAGAAACAAACGGGTCATTCCATGTCAAATCAACACAGTCAATTTCCTCACCATCTCCGATTTTTATGAAATTTGGTGAACTTGTTATACTTATTAAGAATGTAAAAAATGCAAAATTTTAACCTCCTCAGCCTGTTAGTTGTTTAGTTATTTGCATTTCAAAATGGCTAAAAACGTAAATCTGCCCTCCGATGGCTGCATTTAAATTACCATAACTCCTGTTATAATTAACATAAAGAAATAAAATTGGTATCGTTTTAAAGCTCTTTAAATGACTTTTAAAATTATATGAAACACATGAAGGTTTGGTGAAAAACATTTCAAGGTCATATTATTTGACATTTGACCTTGAATTTCCAAAAAACGAATTTCTTAATTTTCACTATATTTTTTCCCTGAATACTACAACATTTGAACTACATGTATACCAATTTTCAGAGTGGGACGACAATGGGATCATACACTAAAGAAAAATTTCAAAAATTAGCCATTTTGAAATGCAAATAACTAAAAAACTAATAGGCCAAGGAGGTTAAAATTTTGCATTTTTTATATTATTAGTAGGTATAACAAGTTCACCAAATTTCATAAAAATCGGAGATGGTGCGGGAAAAAAAATGCATTTTCTTGTGCATTTTTTCCCTACACTTTTTTTGATTTGACGTGGAATGACCCTAATATAGTGCATATTTTTGTTTCTAATTTTTTTTTATATGATCCTATTGTTGTCCCAATCTGAAAATTGGTATACATGTAGTTCAAATCTTGTAGTATCCAGGAAAAAAATATAGTGAAAATTAAGAAATTCGTTTTTTGGAAATTC
The DNA here is from genome assembly GCA_963932185.1 of Troglohyphantes excavatus. Lineage (NCBI taxonomy): Eukaryota > Metazoa > Arthropoda > Arachnida > Araneae > Linyphiidae > Troglohyphantes > Troglohyphantes excavatus. Next base: position 69,590,688 of record OZ010672.1, read on the forward strand.
AAGGTGAAAGGTCAAATAATATGACCTTGAAATGTTTTTCACCAAACCTTCATGTGTTTCATATCATATTAAAAGTCATTTAAAGAGCTTTAAAACGATACCAATATTATTTCTATATGTTAATTAGAACAGGAGTTATGGTAATTTAAATGCAGCCATCGGAGGGCAAATTTACGTTTTTAGCCATTTTGAAATGCAAATAACTAAAAAACTAATAGGCCGAGGAGGTTAAAATTTTGCATTTTTTACATTCTTAGTAGGTATAACAAGTTTACCAAATTTTATAAAAATCAAAGATGGTGATGAAAAAAAATGCCATTTCTTGTGTTGATTTGACATGGAATGACCCAAACTCAATGTTTAATTGTTATTCTAGTTTAGCAATTAAAACCTCATACAGGCTTGACAAGAATGGTGCAACAGATCAGGATTTTGTCCATAAGGGTTGCCGGCTTATATGCGGGCAAGTAAAAATTATAATATAATTTGAAAAGGGGAGAAGATGGAATCAAGTGGATTCAAGTTGAACAGCTCTGATCAGTTCTCCCGATATGAGACCGAGATAGTGCACCACATGTGCTGACTGAAGACCGTTCTGGGCATCAAGACAGTCGTAATGAAAATTGCACTACTCACATATATAATCAATTAAACCAAATAAAAAGTATATATTTTGATATTTTATTGGTTTGTAGAATCTATGAAACTAGTATAATTTACTTTAATAGGCTTTTGGACTTAAGGCTAAGAAGTTGTCATTGTGTGTAGCAAATTACACCACTTTCAAGTCAATATTTTTTTTACTAGATTGCAATAATTAAACAAACTTTATTCCTTGATAATATTATTTAAATGGTTGTTGGATTTTTTTTATGTACTTTTTTTCCCTCCCGTGATGTGTCCCGAACCTCTTGAGCCGACAGTTTTTCCTCAAGTGGTTTTTGGCATTCAAAATTGTTTTTGTATCTGGCAATGGACAAATGATTTTCATCCTGTTTTTTAGATTTGTTTTTGATTCGGGTAATGGTATGTCGCATGCAGTTGACCTTCTCTAAATTACATTTTAATGATTTGAATATTACATCTTTTAGCTCATTTGCTGTTTGTTGTGTATCTTCATTTGAGACGATTGCAGCTTGTATATATCTAATAAACAATTGTTCACCAGTTCATCTTACCCATCAAAGCTGTATGTCTATTTTACACAACAACTACGCACATGGTTGTCTTATGAGAATTTCGGATGGAATTGACTTGGAAGTGATAAAATCGGGACATTGCTAATCCGTGAATTCAACTCTAACCTTCAAGTAATTTATTTCGTAATTTAAAACTAAATATTTTAATAAAAAGTATACATTCATCCATAATATTCTTTTAATAATTACTTATATTTCTTTCTGAGATGGATAAAAAAAATGCTCATCTGTATTTAATAGAGACAGTCAATGGCGATGTTGACAGAGAATAGTTTTTAAATCTCATTTTATAAATCTCTACAACACAATGTTATGGATTAGAAATTGCACATTTTTTTATTTAAGTATGTGGTTTAAAATATGTTATTATGATAATGAGATATATTTAAATTATGAAGTTTGTTGGAGATTTGAAAGACACGAGAACGTTGTGAGTGGTGCATACTTTTAGGTACGATGAATTGTCGCAACCTAGTCACTTTTTTATATCTTGGCTTAAATATTTATTTTAAGAATTAAAATTTCACTCGTGTTTCGATGATTTGCCTATTTTAATCAGAATTTTTCATGTATGTTTCAGTTTCTAATTTTATTTTTTCTTCATCACTAAGCCATATTTTTAAATATTCTATGTTGATTCAATAAGTAGATTTTAAGTATCATTTAAAATATGTTCATCTAAGATTTGAAAAATATTCAATATTTTTCCGTATGTAGTTAATGATTAATAACAGAATAATGTTTATTTATATTTTTAGTTGTCGAATTTTTTAAAAAAGCCAAACTATATTTCAACTACTTTTAACAATAGTATTTACAAATAGTTTAATTTTAAGTTACAATAGTGTATAAGTTGGCATTATATTCTGTAATAAGAAAAACTTAAGAAACAAATCCTTTGCACTAGGAAACATTAGTGAATAGCCCAGTTTCTTTTAAAAATATGTAAATTTTATTAGCCTTCCTTAAAATTTATAATATATATATATATATATAATATATATATATAATATATATATATATAATATATATATATATATATAATATATATATATTGAGAATGAGATGCTGTTTAGATTATTGATAATTTTTTTTAAAGGAATATTAGTGTAAATATTGCAATTGTAAAATATTCCTAACGGAAACAAGAATATATGTTACAATTTAAAAGCTATATCAAACAATAAAATTTATTCTTCTTTACTAACATTTTGTACACAAAATTGAGTTATGTAAGTATTTTTTAGAAAGTTTGAAAGAGTATTTTTATGCAATTTTTTTCTTAACTGTTCATTTTAATTAAATATTTTGCAACTTAAACATAAAAAAAATCAAATTTTTATTTAAAGCATCAATATTGATATAACTGAAAAAGAATAAATATTTTTATTAATTAAAAATGTTTTTCTGTGATTTATTGAAAGTGTTTTAAGTCAAAATAGTGTTTATTTTGTAAAATGTAACTTTTTTAAAGTTTAAGTTAAAATATTACATTAAATATTTTTAATTAATAATTTAAAATTAATATGTTAAAAAAATGAGTATACAACTTATGTATCATTATCAGATAATCCGTTTATAAAAATATTATTTCAATAAAATTTTCCGTATTTATATCTTTTTCCTCAAGAACAGTAAAACTAGTATATCCAATTATACTATACTGGAAATTAATAGATAAAAATTCAATTTATTATTTATTATAAATGAATTTTAATCCTGGCTATGCCACTATCCTATTTTATATGAATGTACTTACATTACTACTATATTAAAACAATCCAAAATTGATATTAGAATAAGTTTATATGAATTAAAAAATAAAGCTTAATTAAATAATTTTTGTATTTGTAAACCACCAATTACTCCAATAATCCAACACCCATTTCAGTGTCCACTAGTGAAAGGGACGGAGTTTACAAAAAAATGGCTTTAAATCGGCTACTTTCAGCAAAATGTTTTAATTAAATATTAATGTAAATCTTATTAATAAATATGTATCTCAATTACATTTTCTTCTTAGTTTTTGAAAGTATTAATTTTTGTTAATTGTTCAGGAGAATTAAAAATTAGGTGTATTGCTGGAATTTTTTTTTATGTATGAAATTTTATTTCATTATTGTAAGTTATCATTTTCAAAATACTAAATTGTGTTGGATAATAACTTGGATCAATACCATTTTCCAAAGCTACTGATTTATCTCTAAATGTGAAATTATGTTTTATTTAATATATTACATGCCTAGATATCAAAAACTGTACGCATTTTTTAATTCTATTGTTTTATTCATTAATAACTCTTTCTTCATAAAATAGCGTTTGGTTTTATAACAGAAATGTTATGGTGAAAAACCATATTTGTATTTTGAATTCTAGTTTTCCTTTTTATATTAATTGCAACAGACTCCCCTAAATGCATAATTTGTAATTCATTAACTATTTATAAAACTTCTGTTCCTGTGGAACAACGACTAAGATTTCCTAAATATTAATCGTTTTCATAACCCCCTAAGCAGTTTCGAGTGTAAATAGAGAAATTCTCCCCAGTTTCCGCCAAAAAGGGTGATTTTCGATGCTTTTTGGAGGCAGGAAGGTGCATTCGTCTGATTTGAAGATATCTAGTGTCTGTTTTATTGTTCCACCTGAGTTGTCAGATGCTCATGTTTCGTAAACAAGTCAACAACTTACTGGTTTGTTGCATCAGAAGTGGCTTCCTACAAGCGCATCTGAATTACAGAAAATGCAAGGAATTCTCTGATTGACCGAGAGAAAACTCGGTTGAGATTTGAGGCACTGCTACTTCTGTTGAATCCAGGAATACAATAAATACAAGAGCATTCAGTTTTTAGAGGAGAATTATTTTGGCTTTAAACGATTGAATAACACTTTTTATTTTAAACGAATGGATAACACATTTTACTTTACGCAATTCATCGATTTTTTTTGGGGCAGTGTAACCCTGTAAAATGCTTAGGGCCAATAAGTGATAACCTTCGGGTTCCAGTTACTTGAGAGATGCTGTTAATGAATAGCTTTGGTTGGGAATATATATCGCCACCATTTTTTTATATGATCAACAGACCGAGCCCCTCGTTGGATGAATGACTTTGACGGCCCTGCACCGCACTGACACAGGTGATGTCTTTCAGTCAGATTGTTGTGACCTCAACAACTCCAAACCCCACTTCCGCAGAGGAGTTCTCTGTCTCCAATTGTCCCTGCCGGGATAGGTCAGTTTTTCATCGGAAACCCATCCAGCAACATCCACCGGGGGTCAGATGTCATTGAGCGAGACCCTTTGGTCCGGGGATTAGAAAAATTTATCTATAAAGTTATTTAATCACTACAAAAAATTCGTGAAATTCTAATAACGTCAATCTGTGATTAAAAAATTCCAAATTGAGGATGTTTGTTTTTTAAAGAAATTACTCATTCTAAAATATTTTATACATAACAGGGGTGCTACTAGTAAAGCCATTTAATTTTGTAAAATTGCTTGTTGTACATTCAAAATTTCACTAAAAACAACTTTATTAGTCTTATTTCTTGCTCCATCCTGTTAGAAAATTAACAAGAACAGAGAGCATCTCTCCCCAAACTATATTTAGCTTCTAGACAATAGCTCTCCTGCCTTTTGTATTTATTTTCCTATAAAGTTTGTTGTCTTACTAACTCACAAAACACTTCTTCAAAATAAAATTTATAAAATATTTTAGAATAAGTAATTTAATAAAAGTAATCAATTAGGATTTTTATCATTTCTTGTAACTTCTTCAGTTACAAGTTTATGCCATTAGATATTAAACATAATTCACAAGATTTTTTGTAGTGCTTCTTAAATTACTCTACAAATCTGTCTTCTTTTGGATCAATGCCAATTAAAAAAAAAAATCAATTTTTTTTTATTAAAAATCTTTGATTTACAGCGTTAGGAGCTATAAACTACAAAATAATATAAATATATTACATATGGATGATAAATACATGGAGTTTAAGTTAATATAATAAATTTTAAACCATATAAATTACCCTTTTCGGCTCTGAAAAAACTGGCTGTGATTCTTCAAATTCTTCATTCACAAACAGCATCACGAAAAAGCTTTTTGACTGTGTTGCCAGCAAACACACTAAAAAAATTACAAACAATTAATGATGCAGCAAAACAATTAAATGATGCAGCAAAGTTTATCTAGTTTCTACAATTTAAAAAATTTTGCATGAAGAAACATCTTTAAAAAAATATTTCTACGATATAGAATGTGCCTTGAAACAGAAGCAGTATAAAGACTTTCTTACCAAATATTTTGGCGACAAAAAAAGTCGCCAAATATTTAAATATTAGTAAAGATGAATTTCACATCATTTCAATTCTAAAAATGTTAATTAATCAACACAGGAATGCATAGTGGGCAAAGCACAGTCAAATAGAGAAAAAAAATCACGCGGCATCTCATCAATAGTTTTAAATGTACGTACACACTGTGCGTTAATGTCACAGACTTATAACCTCAATTTACGACCCGGGACAATTTTGGTCTCTAGTCTCTGGCAATTAAGGACAGCCGCTAGTAGGAAAATATGCATCAAATATCCTATAATACATCTGTTCCCTACATTTAAAATATTGGCCATGGCTGAAACAAGGGTACAGATGTAGTATAGGACATTTGGCGTCCAAGTTTTTTTTTGCCGTGCTTTATAGGGGCAAAAAATTTATAGTATGGCAACCCCACCTGACATCGTTGGTATTTTCCGATTCTTGTGGCGACTTTCAATCTGGCAACCCTATGTTATGTGTAATGGCAATTTTTCATCGCCAAAATAAAAACGCGCCAAATGTCCTATACTACATTTGTTCCAAAACAAGTCATAGAAAGTTAAATCATAGGATTCAAATTCAAGAAAATTCTTTATACAAATCGAAGCTTTAGTTAATATAGCTACATGTTAACAATTCAAAACAGTGCAGCAGCAATTTCCTGCGAAATTAACGCAGCCTATTATGCGGGTTGGAGAGAAAAAGTAAGGATGAACCGGATAGTGGTTTTGACGGATACCCGACACACATTCGAAATTGAATATCCGGCAGTTACTTTTTTATGAAAATATCTTCTCATACACAGTAGAAAGTACGGAAATCAGTCAAAAATTGAAGAAAAAAAATTATTCTATAATATTTCCCAATTCCTTATATTTAAGATACCAAGATTGAATAAACATTCAAAAAACTTTTTTATTTACAAAGGGTTATTCTAGGGTGCCACCTGCAATGGGTGTATGTTTTGTACACTTTAAACTTAATTTCTGAAGAATTTTATTTTTACCATATGCCCTTTCATTCCAAACATAAAAACTCAAGTATGCTTAAACTTTTGAGAAATTTATTTTTTAATTCAACTTTATATTAGTTGTGAGAAATAATGACCCTCCATCATAAAGATTCGTTAAAAAAATTATTTTTAATAGAATTTTAAAGTTAAAAATTTGGAAAAAAGTGGGCAGCAGCAATCAAAAAAAAAAAAATCTGTGTCATTTTATTCATCCGGATATCCGGCAAAATAAATCGAAATTCCGAAACTTTACTTTCGGATAATTACCGGATAGTTAAAAAACAGCCGGATACCGGATATATATTTCATCCCTAGAAAAAAGCGAGTCTTCAAATCGAATAGCGTAGAAAAGATAGTATTTATTAATTGAAGCGTAATGATAAAATATATTCTAAATTGGACAATATTTGACCCTTGCAAACGCGTGGTCAAAGTTTTGAAATATTCAATTTTTTACCCATTTTCCAAAACAAAAATTTCATTGAAATGGAATTGATTTGTCTTTAGTTAATAGAAGATGCAAAAAGGAATTTCGATATCGAAATTTTTTTACCTTTGCGCATTGCGGTCAAAGTTTTGAAATTTTCAACATTTTACTCATATTAGGTCCATTTACGACAAAAAGTAGCTTAACATGTGGAACAAATTGCGACAAAAGTTTTTTTTAAATGGTTTTTGCTTCTACTTGGTGTTCTGACCCATGTACAGTAAAAAAGTTTACACGTTATTGACTACCAGAAGTGGGTTAAAACTGGACAGTTTCAAAATGGCCTTCACTGACCATTACAATTCGCAAGCCGTATCTTTTTTATTATTATGTCATATTTAATATTTTATTATTTTAATATGGGGTTTTATGGGTCAAGCAATTCATTTCTGCTATCAGAAATTTCAAATTTTGTAAATCAATTCATTAGATTCAAAAGGGGGCAATGATCACAATGGGGGCAATGAAGAGGGTCGATTTACGAAAAAAAAATTCCAACCACAAACAAATTTCAATAAATGATATATCTTAAAGGCTTTTGTTTCCGATTGGCCCAGTAGCAGAAATATTCTTAACAGTCTGCGTCAAGAATTTAGTGAATAAGATTTGTCTGGAACTTAATTTATTATATAACTATTGGTATACCTTTCATGAGCAATAATTCGATTAAAGAGAGAATCTCAGCAATAGTATTAAATTCTTATTCACATTTTTTTTCTTCATGCGCTGTTTAATCATTGCTAGATTATAAGTATTCGTCACTTAAATAATAAAGTACAAATTATTTAAATATTTAACATATTCATGAACAAATACATACCCATTTATTAAATAGTTTCAGCATTTAAAACAAAAACTCCTTATATGAACAATATTTTCTATGAAAAGGACAATACAAATTAAAATTTTATTTCATTGTTAAAATTTATAAATGAAACAAAAGAAAGATTATTTTCAGAATTTCCTTGGTAAAATAAAATTGGAATTATAACTTTAAAGTATGGTAACTTAATTAAATTTCAGAGTTCATTATGGAAATAAAAAAGGGAAGGGTGCAAAAAGAAAGTATTTCTTTTTTATCTGCTAGTACTTTAATATGCAAGTCTCAAAATTGCAAAAATTAACTTCTAAAGCATTTTAAATTATTATTTATTATGGTTTTAGACATTTACTGTAAGTTTCATAACAAACAAGTCTGATAAATTATGCTTTCCTTTTCATTGAACAATAGGCATAGTGAATGAAATTTAATGCCAACTAACTGTAAACTAATGTTCAAGCTGTCATTTTACATGCAAAAGAATCATGATATAAATTCAAATATTTTTATAGTACAAGTCTATTTTAAAATACTAGAATTCACACAACATCCTCAGGAATCTTCAAATATTCCAATTTATAAAAATGGAGGAATTAGCTAAGTCCGATTTTTGACAAACTTGGTATAACTAATTGGTTCGCAATAGTAAATATATATATATATAAATAAATTAAAACTAAAGAAATGCCTTTCAAAACTGGCTTTAAACATGTAGTAAAACACATTTTCTATCTTGAAAATTGGAAAAGCTCCTGGTCTAAAATGCTGATTTCGGATAAAATCGGTAACTGTGGTTAGCTGATAATAATCAAACTCAATAAAAAAATTAAGAAAACAATGTTAAAACTAGACAAAAATTAAGAAATATGCAAAATAAATGCATTTTTAGTCACCAAAATCGGAATAATTGCGGCGTCAAATTGCCGATTTTTGGAAAACCTGCATTATTGATTACCTATTGACTATCAAATAGATGAGATAAGAATGAGTAAAAAGAAAGAAAAAAAATGAGGTATTAAAGTAAAAAATTGAGCTCTAAATCTAAAACAAAAAAAAAAATCGATCGCCAAAGTCAGAAATCTGCCGTGGAAGCTGTATAAAATACCGTTTTCGTTTAGAGAAAATCCCTTTCTCAAAAAAGATTCTGCTAATTATTTTCTAGTAATGTATCTTCTCAAAGAACAGGTACTGAAATGTACCATGGAGTTAACAAAAGAGAATCGACAACGAAGAAACGTCTTCGAAGATTTTTTCAAACACGTGTAACTTATCGCGATTGCGACTTATATTTCTATTATCGGGACTTCTCTCCCACCCCTTGACTTTCTTAAATAAGAGAAAAGTAATTATCTAACTTAAAAAGAATCTGCAGAAAATGTTCTAAAGTAGTGCATGCATAAAAAAAAATTCGTATGGCAAACTTCTGAAAAAATTTGTCTGCAGACCTTTGAAAAAATCTGCGTCGTACGTCGCTGCGTTTCTGATTCCGGGCCGATAGGTGTATTGAGTCAATTCATTAATCAGAAGCAAAAACGTTCAAGAACAATTTTATTGGAATTCGCTTGTGGTTAGACATTGTTTTTTGTAAATCGACATAATGTTAAGGGTCAGATTTAGGTATAGGCTATATAGGATGCAGCCTAGGGGCCCACACCACACAAAAAAGAGTCAACTGGTGAAAAAAATTATTAAAAAAAGATAATTCAAATCTTAATGAAAATAGTATACTACAACATTTTTATCAAGAAGAAAAATTCTACTTTTCTTAACAGATACGTATAATGTAAATATACTTTAATAGATTTATGTTCCTTAAAAAAAATATGTTTAATTTATGATAATTACAATGGTATTGTTTTACTTTTTTTTGGAAATTTATTTTTCTCATATTTTTATTTTGCTTAAAGCCACTTAAGAGACAAAGAAGATTACAAAGACAAGTGCAGTATTTTATTATAATTTTTATAGGTTCCATTGCACCTTGAGATTTCTTTGATCCATTGAAATTTCGTTACATATAATATTGGAAATTTTGCAGTTCTAAAATATATATATTTCAAAAAATTCCCCCCCTGCCTCCGCCGTGTAGAGGGAGTCAGAATAATAGACTAACTTAAGTGACTATTACAATGTTTTCACCAGTGTTAAATGTACAAGTGGAAGACTAAAAGTAATTAAACTTCTTATTGTGTATCTTTTATATGTATTAGTTGGGTAAATTTGTGTCCATATTCTTAGTAAATTGCTGTGTAAAATTAAAAGAAATTTTATAATTAATTTATGAATTTTTTCTTCCCTTCCATTTTCATGTCCAAACAAAATTGAAACTTAGCATATATAAAAAAAAGGGATCCACGGTTCTATATAGATTTAGCTAGGGGTCCATGGTTTAATGCTAACTGGGAACCGCTATTATAGTATCATATGAAATTTGGTTAAAATTTACTCTACGGTGCCTCTGATTTTTTGCCAAATCTAGTTACCATTTTCGGCAACCTTGCAAGTTGAAAATGGAGTTCTCGGATTGGCAACAAAACCGGCTTTTGTCGCCAGGAATGTATTAGCGTTACAAATATTACTTTTTCAGAATAGTCACCAAGTGGAATTGTACAATGCATTTAACCTGACATTTAGCTCTTTTGAAAATCCATCATAATTTTACATCCAACAGTTGTACTTATATCATTAGGAACTGGATATTTATTTGAAAGATCTTATTATAATAAAAATTATTTGTAAAACGCAGCATTAATATACACAATCCTACCTTAGTAATTACAACATAAAAAAACTTAAATTAACAATATAAACATTCGAAAACCTACCTTTTAATTAAGTAGTCAAAAACATTTTATTTTCTAAACAATCAAATTCTTGTCAAGCAACATATTTAGTACGAATGCAGTTATAGTCTTTTTTGCTGACTATTATTTGACAGTTCACTGATGAAGTATTCGTGTTTTCAGTTTGTTGATTGTCAAAATAATATTTTGTAAACATGTTGGGCACTTGACAAAACTCGTTAATAAATATTAAAGATTATCTTTAAAAAAGTAACACACTTTCTTCGTCTGTCATTGTTTTGTGATGATTATAATTCACAAAGCCTGTTTGCAAAATATAATATTGCTGTTAGAAAAGCACGATACGTTTCTATCAAACTTGATTTCACATTTTATGAATAATAAAATGACATTTAAATGCACTTTAAAAGTCTTGAATGATACCTAGTTTCAAGGCATGATAAGTAGTTTATAGTTGTGTATCAAACGTATCAAAACTTGACGTAATGCACATGATTGTGGTCAACATAAACACAGCACATTATTAACAATACAATACACATAAATAATGTAACCATTAAATCAGAAACGCTATTCTTCGATCCCATCACCTGCCGACAAAAAGCTTTGTTGCCAAACTTTAAAAGTAATTTTTAGAAGTTTTGATTGCATTGGGTTTGGTTTGTTCCATTTCCATCTTGGTTTCGGTTTGGTTTGGTTAATTAACGTCGCACTAGAGCTGCACAGTGGGCTATTGGCGATGGTTCGGGGTCTATCTCGAAGGAAAGACCCGGGAACACATTCATACAGGCACCTCGTTATTTTAGAACCATGGTCAGATGACGAATCTTGGTTTCCATGAAGTCTTATTTGACAAATGAGAGGGTTCACGTCACGGTACGTAGTAAAATGGAAATCCTACTGGCAGTTTCTCATCTGGTTTGGTCGCTGTGCTCTCTCATTCAACTTGATATTGTATTTTAAGCTATCTATTTTTAATAATACAATATAATATTTTGTAAACATGTTGGACACTTGACAAAACTCGTTAATAAATATTAAAGATTATCTTTGAAAAAATAACACGTATAACAGTAAGATTATTTTTTGACTGTTTAATCACACATAATAAACCATTACTTTTACTATACTTGAACTACTTTGCTTCTATTAAAGCTAAGCGTCTTTTTTAAAAATATAAGCGAAATAGTTGGGCAAAAAAATTAATCCGTCAATACAGCTAAATGTGATACATCCAAACAAAAATCGCACCAACAATTTGTAACTACCCTACTGTATAACTTCGATTTTGCGATTGGAATTATTTAAATTATAAGATATATCCCTTAGATAATCTAAATTCATTATTGATGAAGGCCTGGCGCATGTCCTCGCCTTTTTCATCTGCAGACGCCGCTCTCAACGTCCATCAAGGATTCACTAGATTAGTTGGATCCCGTGTCTTGGAGCGAAACCAACCAATCAAGTGTCACGGACAATGGAAGGAAAAAGAAAGCATGGACATAAGCCAGGCCATTAAAGTGTTTATACAACAAATTTGTCACATTTTGTTCATGAGTTCCAAGTTCTAAATAACAGCTATTTTATTAATAACACTATAAGTATAATCAAGATGCTGGGAGGCGACCCTACGCTGCGTTTGCGCTTACGGATTCCATGCTTACCCCTCTTTTTCAAGCTTAATGTATTTTCCATTTTTTGTTGTTGTATGAATGTGTGTGTGAATGTGTGTGTGAATGTGTATGTGTTCCCGGGTCTTTCCTTCGAGATTGACCCCGAACCGTCGCCAATAGCCCACTGTGCAGCTCTAGTGCGACGTTAATTAACAAAAACCAAACCAAACCATTTTTTGTTGTTATATATAATTGATGCTGTCTGCTGTGAAGCCGTTTTTGTATATATTATAGTTTGCTTGTATATGTGTTCATGTATGCGTACCCAGGTAGCACATGGTCAATATCGGCAAAGAGAGTTTCGCCAATATCGGCGAATATCGGATATCGGCCAATGTCAAATGGTTAACCTTTTATCAATATTGGCAAATATTGTCAAAGCAATTTTCTGTCAATATTAAATAAAAGGCGGCCGATTTACATATTGATCGCGACATTAGCCGATATCGAATATAATTGGAAGCAGCGTTTTACAATATTGATGAACAATACTATGAATAATTTAAAATATATATATATACATTTATAAAACAATTTTTTTTTCTTTTGTTTTTGATAAATTAAAGCTGTTGCATGAAAAATATTCTTTCCTCTGTGGATAATAATGGACTATAATAGACTCATTTTCTTTCTCCTTATAACATAAAAGAAAATGTGTATTCCAAATCTATATAATAATAATAAAATATATCAATAAAATTATAATTCAAAAATTTAATAATTAAAATTTTAAATTGCCCAAAATTACAGAAACATTTATAATTCTTCAATAATATTTAAATTAATTAATTTTGAACAAGTTATCTGTAATATTATTTAAAAATATATTTAACATTTACCTTTCTAAATGAAATGTATTATACTTTACCATTTAAAAAAAATAAAAAAATATTTCTATCTTATATTTCTTTATCTGATACATTAAAAAAAATTGTTTTAAACATAATAAAGATAATTCTTAAAAATAAGAAAAATACTCGTATATTGAATACTTTTACATTGAAGTATATATGTGAAAAGTATCCATTATGAGGCAAAATTTTATCACCAAGCTAGTGTAAATGTTATTTACACCAATTAGTTTAAAAAAAAATAAAAAATATTTTATTGTCAAGGTTAATGATGCTATAGACCGATAATCAAGTTTAAGAATTTTTAGTAGTCTAGTTTAATATCTTAAGTAGATATCTGCGTTTAAGCAGGTTTTTGTATACTTTTAGCAATTTAGTTAAAATACCAAAACAAATTTTAGATTTTTTAAAAAACATTTTAGCATTTATAACAAATCCAAATTTAAATTCTTTTTTACTACAATTGGCATAAAATACTAGGCCAATCCGTGGCAAAAAATATTAGGCCAATTTCACTTACCTCAATAACTATCATTACTCCCTTCTATTGTAAAAAAGAAATCTAACAAAATATGTATTGTGAAATATTTTGGATACTCCTTGAAGTTTCGATCACATACTTAATTTATAACACATAAGTGTGATTATCTAATCAAAAATACTGGTATTTGTTGTACAACAGTTGAATGCATGAAATATTCTATATAAAATAAGTACTAAACATGAAATGTATATTGACAAAAATTAAATATACCCGAATATATAAATATAATTTGATAAGTTGTTTACTTATTTTTAGCAAAATAAATTTCTAAAAGTGTGTATTTGTGTTTGATGTCAGTTGTAAAGAAAGTAAAAATTATACTTAGTCTAAAAATGCAGTTAGTCATGGTTTCAGATCTATGGCTGTCAATTGTTTTGGATGTCTCCTTGTAAAATATTATAAAAATGGATCTATCAGGTTTTGAAAATGGATGGTTCATTTAAAAGCCAACTTTTATTTTTTATGAACTAAAAAATATTTGAATTGTGTATACACGATTCTCCAAGCTATGTAAAAAAAGCCAATATATTTTTAGTACTATTAGAAAAACCCTTTATTAAAATCTAAGGATAGTACCTTGCATTGTATGGAAGTTTAGAAAGGCTTCATGATGAGTATGAGTTTTAGTGACTATACCTTAAAAAAGACTGATTTATTAGAGAAAGTTCTACTAAAATGGTTCAAGATATTTCAAGTTATCGGATTATGAAGGTAAATTCACAAATTTAAATATGTATATTAATAGGTACATTATATAGGAAGTAAGAAGGGTTGTTGAGAGGATATTTAATTCAACTGTTCAAACAAGGAGATATTGTTCGGATTTTAATGAATAAATTCGTATTAGGGATTTTAATATGAAAAAAAGAGTAGGTCTCCTTTAAATTTAGCTTCAGAGGACATCCACGTTATTTTATGTCAAACAAAAATAATTGTTTATTAAACCTTTATAATTTTTTTGAGTTATCCAAGTTTTAATTGAAATATTTAACTAAAAAATTAAAACCATGAATGGTTTTATATTTTACATGAAAGAATTATCTTAATTTTACAAACACTATTTGGAGATGAGATAATTATACATGAGAATAAAAGAATAGACGAGAAAAATTTAATTTTATTCTTTTAGTGGAGAGGTAAAGTATCAGATAAGTTTGCATTTTTGCTGTTGCAAAAGAGATTTTCTATAAAAAAAATTTAGAAGTTTTAAAGATATTTAAATATGAATTGGTAAAATATTAAAAAAAAACTAAATAAAAAAAATATTTTTATAGATTTACATTATATTTCTATATTACAAAAAAAATATGCAAATTATATTAAACATTGCAAAGTAGAGATTTAAAAAATGTGTTTATTATGGAGACAAAAAAAAGCACAAACAAAATTTTGTAAATTTTAGTTTTGTAAAAAAAAAAAAAAAAATCAAATTTTCTAAAAAAAATAATAATACATAAAACTGACTTACTTAAAAAATTATTTGAAATTTTGTTGTTTAAATTGAACATAAAAACAATTCACAAAGAATGATCATTAATAAAAAGAAACATTTGGCTTTGCACAGAAGGATTGTTATAGATGAGCAATTAAAGCAAAGGGTTTTTTGGCTCTCTAGGCTAACGTTTTACTTTACAAATGTATTGCATATTTTAAATTAGAAATCCCTAGAATAATGTGAATTATGCTAGAGCTGGTTTGATCAAATAAATGCAAAATTATATCAATCATTATTATCAGCATGGGAAGTATTATATATATGTAAGCTTGTTTTTCTACGAATGTATGTATAGTGACTAGAAACACTACAAAAAATACACTCACACATAAAATGTTTTATCTTTTAATAATATATATGTCTCTGTCCTCTCTGTGTGAACAGCATACCCAGAAAAATGTTCTATTCTTTTTTCCTAATTTTCTTGTTTCCTTCTGTACACATGTAGACCGTGTCATCCATAGTAGGGCAGCAAAATCAATAGGGCATTGCAGTACAGAAATGCCACCATCGTGTTCCTTTTATGTACAAGATTAAACATAACAAAAAGTACAAACCACTAAGATTATGGAAATTCGTTAAGAAGCACATTACCAAGCCCATCATTAAGGGCAATGAAGAACACTGAGAATCGACACTAATAATAGAACAAGAGAAATAAACAATACCACTAGTTACAGTTAATCTAACAATGAAATTCACAACACTAGAAAATAATTAAGGAGTGCAAAAATATCTCTTAAAAGTGAGTAGTTGTGTACACTCTAAGAGCATATTTGTAGAAAGTAAATTAGGTTGCACATTAACATATACATTAGGGGAAAATATTTTGAAATAACATTAATAGGTGTAAAATCAATAGGAGCATCAGTAGGGTGTGTTAAATAACATGAAATTTATAAATATTTTAAATTAATGTCTGATGTGATCCCAAACGTTTAATATTGATGAACGTAGAATGGACATTTGACATAAATCCTCCATTAGTACACTATAGATATGCCACTTAGAAACATAGTGGTTGTAATTTTTAAAATTGTAGCTTTAAAAGAATAAAATAATATCGTATTGAGTTTAAACTTGCCCATTACCAAGAAGTGAGACCTTAGAAACATTTAAGGTTCCAATATAACTTATTTATGGAATGAAAAAGTAAAATATCATTAATGGAAATTCCACTATGTTAGAATATCGCATAATTGTTAAAGATTTAGATTAGTTAAAACAAATTGAATTAAAGAACAATATATATTTAAAAATAAATTAAATAGTAATAATTTAAAAAATAGTATAGGAAAATAACCGCATTTGAAGCTAAAATACTGTAAAATATCTTTCAATCTAAATCTGTGTAATACATTCTCATAATTGGTTTAAAGAATAACTTCAGAAATTATACATTAAAATGCAAAATCTTGATAAAAAATGTGATTTAAAAAAAAATCAAGATACTTAAGAGTTAGAGAATTTTCAATCACTACTGTCAAATATTTGTGTACTAAGTTTATCTTTATACGTTTTAGTTAATCAATAGCTATTAGAATTGTCAACATGTATTACAAAAGATTTTTTATTAGGATAAAATAAAGAAATTGCCAATGAAAAAAAATTATTCTTAAGCAAAATGTGTATTAAGAAAATATCTAATGACTTCTAACAAATTAAATCCCATTGTTTTGTTTTAAGAAATTTACAAGAAAATTTCTTAGAAATTTTCTTATTTTATTTCTTAAGAAATATACAAGTTATACAAGTTTATTTATGTAATGCACAAGTTATATTGTTCTTAATGCAATGTCACGACTTCATACTGGTTTTAGTGTTAAAAAATATTTTTTACACTGTCCTATTTACTAATTAAAAATATGTTTAAGATAATGTGTACAATAGTGGCTGTTAAATTAAAAGATTTTTTTTTAGATATTTAAAGCTTCCTAACTTAAAAGACATGCATAAAAAAATTATATAATATTTTCTGTTGTATGAAGAATATTTTATGTAAAAAAACCCAGTACAAATCTGAATTAAGCATAACACAAGCAACAACTCCGAAAAACGTGGGGATACATCACATGCCTGTTAAGTTTTTTTTTAGATTAAACAGAAAGTTTGAACTGTTTTCGGCAAAAATATATTGCTATAATTTGAAAATTATTTTTTTTCACTTAAAAATCAAAACAACTTTAATTTTTGCTGCAACTATACTTATTTTGAAAGGCAATTGAAAGAGCAAATTTTTATTGAGTAAGTTTTAATATAACATTTTATTAAAAGAATTTATCTCACATAAGGTATTTATTTAGTCCTATTTAAACTTAAAGTTGATTTATTCCGTAAAATAATAAGTGACATGTTTCACAAATTCTATGTTAGAAACTTTTTTATAGCGAATCTTTTAAACTGATAAAATTCAATTTAAGTTGTTTTAAGATTAAATACATTTTGAAGACAATTTCAATTTCCTATACACTTTAAAACTAAATCCACTTATTTATATCCTATTAAAACATAATTGTATTGGCTTTTTAAAATATAAATATACTATTTCAATACAGGGGAATTTTTAACTTATTCCACATTGAACTTGTTTTGAAGTTGAGTCTTATTATTTTCACTTTTAACACTAAGTTTCAACTTATATAAACCATAAATATGTTTAGAAACTTTTAAAAGCAAAATATAAAATTAAATATTTGCCAACAACAAAAAAAAATTTGCTTAGCACTAAAAAAAAATGTAAGTAAAAATATTTTATATGAAATAGAATTTTATCATGTGAAAGAAAAACTGAAGACTGATGATTCAAATAAAATACAAAATTAAAAAAAATTACATATTTGATTTCAATTAAGTAGAAAAGGCAGGTATTAAAATAACATACGAACATATGTTTTTGTTCAACATTCAATGAATTTGTTACAGAAATTGTAATTGCTAAAGTGGCTTGAAAATTATAAAGTACTTACTTGAGTAAGTAAAGAATTTATATTTTATAAAAAGTGACAATTTGTAAAAGTCTTATAACACTTTCCACTCTTTCACATACAAAGCTGCAAAACCTTAAACTTAAACTTCATAGGATATTTTCTTTAAATTTCCAGCACCTTGTCAAAATTGCTGATTACTTTTTATTGTTACTTGGTTTCTATGTAAAAATAGTTTATTTTTTAACTGATTAATTCCTTTTGAACCGCAACTTAAGTAAAGAAAATAATTCTATTCAACTACATTTTCATTAAAACATAAGATATTACAGAAATTCATTTTATTGACATATCAATTAGTATATACAATTCAATAATATAAGGAAATGACTTTATGAAAGAATTTTCTGTAATTTCCCCCAAATTTGTACATCTCACATTAAGAGTCAGCTCATTTAGATGTTTTTAGTATAATATAAAGTCAACATGATAAAGCAAGATATAATAAAGTAGCTAAATAAACAAATATACCATTTGGGTCACTAGAGGTTACATGTTTTAATAAATTGTAATTCATTTAAAATATATTACAATTACAGTCTATTAACAAAACTAAGTTCAGTTATGTTAATATTTACTTTTATATGGCTTGTGTTCTAAAAATTTTATGTAATGAAATAATATTTTTTTGTTGCTTTATTTAATAGAGAAACTTATTTATTACAATGAATAAGTGAGCTGCTTAATTTATAATTTTCACCTTAATTGCTTTGCAATAATAAATCCATCAAAATATTCTTGCAACCCTGAGTTGTTTAAACTTTCCTGATTTTAAAACTAACACTTCGAACACATTAAAAAATGAATTTATGCATGCAATGCCAAAAAGTTAATAACTAATTGGAATTATATACTTTCTAAAGTATAAATAGCATGCAAAAGCAAATTTAATTATGAAAATCACATCCTAAATATATAGATAAAAAATAATAAACCCTTCATTTAACTTTTAGTAGAAGGACATTAAGTCTAAAAATTCATTGACAACAGGACTAAATGAAATATTTTGATACATAAGTTAAAATGTATTTATATTGATATAATTGTTTGTTTTAATTCTGTACATCAGCGCCAGATGTGCCTAAATCACATTTGGGCAACTTTACAGGAGAGGGAAAAAAATGAATCCTACTATAAACTAAAGCTTTGGACTTGGTCTTTTATATCTCTCGCTAAACAATAAAAAAAATGAGTAAAATTTGATGGTGTGGTTCGGCAGAAAACAAACTTTTAAGACATAATCTGTAATAAAACATAAAAATCGTCAAATTTGTAACTTAGGCACATCTGGCCCCGAGGAACAGAATTATGTGTTTTCTAAGTAAAAATTATAAAATGAATATTGAACAATATACTTTTTAATTAGATCACTAGACATGAAATTTCTATTTAAATATTGGAAAATAATTTAAGAATTTAATTAAACTTTATGCAGTACAGATCAATTTTTAGAATACAAAACAGTAAATAAGTTTTTACTTTCATACAGATTTTTAACATGACATTAAAATTAAACTTTGATTACATAGCAATTAATCAATTAATGTTGTTGATTACTATTTTTTAATGAAATTTGTTTTAGATATACATGAAAGAATTAAAAAAATGAATAGTCTGTGAAAAAAGCTTTGATAAAATTTATAAGTAGGCTTTGTTTATGTTCTTTTAAAAGTATATACCACCCATAAATACAATAATAACTTGAACACCTGTAAGTTAATTTAACTTCATTGCCTCTTTGGTTAAGCAGATGTTTCATTCATCAAAATATATTTTGTATAAAAGTGTGGTTATACTTAAGTTTACTTTTTTAAATAAGTTTTTAGAACAAAATTTACTCACTTATTAGTCCATTAATATTCCAAAGCACCTTAGTGAATTTAAGAACAAGCATACTTCTATGCATTGACACATTAAGAAATATAAAAGGAATAAAAGTGCACAACTATATTCTATCAGTTTTGTGAAATTGTGTACATATTGTCTCCCACAGCAAACTTCAGGGATTGACAATAATATATCCTTCTCTTTCTAAGAAATGGCAAATATCACATTCAAGAGAAAAAGAATAAAGACTTATTCAATTAGTAGCTCTTGACATATCGTTAATAAAATCTCCTGAAAATATTAAAATTTCAAGCTCAAAATTTTAAAATGTGATAAAAAAAGTCTTTATACACAAAGCATTGAGTCAATAACATAACAATGCAAGAGCAAGAAATTTTTCGGTCAAAGCAGCCAACTTTCAAAACTGCTAAAATCTACGCATCCTTGCAATTTGGCACAGACAAAGTGAATTGTGCACTTGCATATTTACGAAGTTTATAAATGAGTATTATTATTATTTTTTTAATAAACATTTGAGCTTTTCATACAAAGTATGAAATCAAATATTTCATTTTTCAAGATAGCTTATTCTTTTATGGTGTCATAATACAATATTGTGTGCATCGAGCTATTACAAGATATTCTACAAAAGTTTCTGCCACAAAAAGGCATCAAAATACATGAAATGTAGGCCACTTTGACCAACAGTTACATGTAAGATACATTAATGGTGTTGCTAAAAAAACTATTTGACACAAAAATTTCTGTCGATGACAAAAACAATGTACACACACATCAATTGTTTTTCAAATTAGGTCAAATCTATTCACACTCACCATATAAGGCATTTTCCTTAAATTTTACAATTTTTACAGTTTTTAGTTTATAACTAGATATATGTAATAGATACATTCGCTTTTATAATAATATATCATATTCATTTCGCGGTTTTTGTAGACTAGATATATAGAATTCCTTATTTAAGTGGAACGTTAAAGGGTCAAAATATATTGCACAATGTTTAGAAGGCCCACATACAAATATTTTTGATCAATCAAGGCTGTTTTCTAATTCCCAAATTTTGAATGCCATTTTTTAAATTGTGAATACACTAGCTTTTAAAACATCTCTAAGTTACAACAAATACATTATATAAATACATAGGTGACAAATGACACATTAACAGTTGCTATAAGAAAAGTTAAACATGTTTAAGACAGATTTGTTACATTTAACATAAAGCTAAAGTTACAACATTGCAAAGCAAACATCAGAGTCGGAATCTATAAAAAAATTATGCTTAAACATAAAAGAAAATTAAGTTATGTGGTTACTCACAACAAATTGAAAGAAAACACTAAGTTAAGAAAGACCACAACTTAAGGCATACTAAACACACCAATTTTTACATGCCAAGCTCTGTACAAGGGACGGTTATGAACAATGATGCTCTGCAAAATATTAGGCCTTGGATCTTCTGTTTTAGACTTTCTTACATGCTATTTGATTACAAAGCACAGCTGCAGTAAATAAGCAGTTTCTTTGTTTCCCAATGAACAAATATCATCGTTGCTGAGCCAGAAGACCGCAAGGGTCAAGGGTGACATGACAGGTAGGACAAGGAGACGAAGCGGGAGGACACATGGCATGGCACGTATAGTTCACCAACAGGCAGTCTATTAAGGGAAAAATAAAAATATTATTACATTTCACATTTTGGCTGAACAAAAATTAACAAATTATCACATAACATGTATTTGGACTGTTTTTAATATCAGATATAAAACAAAAGTGGAACATTGTTACACAGTTTTTTTAGTTAACTGTTAATTTCAAAACATAAAAAAACATTTTTATTATTAATTGAAGATGTGGGTGCAAGAATCAGACAGCTCCACTTTTTCCCCCGATTTACACTTTTTACTTATACCTATAAATAAATATCCTCTATCAATTGGCACGAGAACCAGACAGCAATGGCCATAGAGATATAAAGAAAAAGGAGCTGTACTTTTGTATCATACATGCAAGAAACAAAGCGTTTTTCATCCGTTCTGAACAATTTTGAAAACTGGAGTTGTTTGGTTCTTACACCCACATCTTCAATTTTATTTATAATACATTAATTCATGTGTTATAAAATGTTAAGCATTAAGCAATTTTAAAGATAAAAATATGGTTAAAAATATATACTAAACATAATTTCACATAAATAGTAAAAACGTGTTGAACAGTTTTTAATTTTTAAAAACCAACATGTATGTATACAATAGCCTTATGAATAGATTTACATTGATAATTGCAAACAAAAGTAGTCAAACCATAATACATTTTTCTGCGTTAAGGAGAAAGAAAGTGGGCCAAGATAGCTAAATGAAGAAAAACCTGAATTTATAAACTTCTAGTGTGTTTTTTCTAGGAGATTGTCGGGATGAATTAGACAGGACAACCTTGCTGTGTTTCCAGACTTTAGTTGGTCTTCATTTGTTTTTGTATTTAATGTATTTTCTTCCTCAATATAACAATTTTTAATTAATTTTATTTTAAAAAATGGAGTCTTAAATTACATAAATAATATATTTCGATAACACTGCTTAATAACAGATTATCATGTAAGATAACTATATTGCAGAAACATAATTTGCAATAATCTTTAAAATTAGTAAACCTTTATTTGAAGTATAGACAAAACATATTTTTATTTAATATTATGTGTAAATGTTACACATATGCAAAGAAAAAAAATATATAAAAAAGATGAGGAAGAATTATAGTAATTTAATGAATGAATAAAGAAATATGAATTTATGTGTGAATTAGAAAAAGAACAGTTAATATTGATTGCACCATTAAATTGGTGATCCACATTTGCTTCTTTCCAAATAGGTATGCTCCTGATCGCACCAAGTTAATTTTTTTCTGTGTATTTAACTTGTGTTAAACATGTCAAAACTGTTATTTGTGTCCCAATATTGGTGTCAAATACATATTAAATTAAAAAAAGCTTTTTTTATTTCATTTTCTGTTTTTACAAATACTTTTTTTACATTGATTAAAGAAAACGGGACATTTAAAGAAACAATACGGTTCTTTGCTCACCTAATATTTCAACAAAATGAAGTAGTGTCCTATAATATCTTATCAATACAGAACATGTAGAGATTTCTCCTTTATTCTTAAGCAACATGCTGGATCTTGGAACCTTTTGTATGATTGTTCGATATTTAAGGTGATCCCCAAGGATAAAATATGAACCAGCACAGAATAAATCTTTACAGTGAGTCATTCAGGGGGGAAATGATTGAAAACTATGAAGCGGTTCAAATACGAGGAGCAAACAATTTGTTTATTGAACTAAACTGTTTTATTAGTCCAAAACCAGTTTCATCACAATGAAATTAACTTTAAAAAATTGGGATCACCTCAATGTGACAAAACATGTTTAAATTGTTCGGTCCTCATATATGAGTTGCGAGTGAGAATGTAGATGGCCCCACAAGCAAAAGGTTGTTTGAGCACGTCTGAGTCATCGGTTTGGAGAGAATGTTCACTTTTAATGTGCTGGGGTTGTTATGGAAATAAACTTTACCCACTTATACCTGCGGTACTTTCCCAAAATGTAACAGCTATTTAAAATTCAAATACAATTCTTTTTGTTTTAATTACTTTAATATGATAAGTAGACAAAGTTGGATATGTATTAAACTACATGATTATTTAAACGAATACTATAAACTTTTAAAATTCGCAACTAAGATATTTTGATTTTTTTTAAGATAAAACAGCAAATTAGGTTTTACAATTATATTTTGAAAGTTTGTAGATATCGTAATGAAAATTTAAATTGTCAATCATAGGTAAGCATTTCTTCTGAAGGTATTTATCACAATTTATAATCAATTAGCATCTTTAAAATAATGTGAAAAGTTTCATGTTTACAATGTTTTAATAATATTTAAAAAAAATATTTAGCCTAGAGTAAAAGAAAAAATGACAGCATATTATTTAAATTAGTAGAACTTTAAAATGCTGCTACAATGCTAAAGCCAAGGAGATCATTCTTTTCCATTTTAAAAAGTATAGATTATAAGCAGAGATTTAAAGTTTTAAAAGAAAATTATCATCTATTGATTCTTACAATGCATGAATGGTAAGTGAAATCAGCTTTTGAGAAATTTGAAACATGTTCTACTTTTCATGGCCATTTTTGAGTTTCTTTGCAGATATATCAGATTTTAAATTAAGAATATATATATATATATATATATTATTCATTATTTTTAGTGCATTATGGGGCTGAATAAAATAAATTTATTTGCTAAGTTTCATGTTGAATTGGATTAAATATAACAAACTTATAGAAATATATATTTTTTATATCTGGTTATTCATAGTTATCTAAGTGTATGCACATTTTCAATAATTATGAAAATGAAGATGGAAAGAAAGTGACCATAAAAAGATAAAAAAATAATAAAAATAAATTTACAAGTTTAATTAGAAAAAATAGTTTAACAGATATTTTTAAAGCTATTATTTAAAAAAGGTAATTAATATAACTTTAATAGTGCTGATTATTCAAACAAAATAAAACACACTCACTGTTATGATAGCATTACTATTTGTATTTTACACGGCACATTATTATATTGCAATTGCACAATCACTCAATGTGTAGATTTTTAAAACTAAGGATAAATCCTGAATTTAAAATATTTGCACATTCAATATAAAATACAGTCCAAACTAGTTAATACCAACACTCTTAAAGAAAAATACTGTGAAGACCAATAATATTGCAGCTCCTTGAATATTGATAAACACCCTTAATTTCTATGTTTTAAACGAAATATCCGATTAAATAAGCAACTTTTTAAGGCCCATTCAATTGAAACTGTATATGTTACACAGATAATTAAAGATGATTTTTTCACAACACTCAAAATTGTGTGATTCTTAATTTTTTCTATAAGGAAATTCTAGCCGAAGTACTAGTTTTACCCTATACCATATTACTTCTTTAGACCTCTAGATATAGCTTTTAAAATAAAGAAATTCTCAGACTTGTAAGAATGTAATCAAAAGATGACTTTCCTTAATTTTAAATTTTCAAGTGAATAATTAAATGATTCAAATTCAAAATGACAAAAGGCATCCCCACTACTTCTTTTTGTTATTGGTTAGGAAATTTTCACTGATCTTTATCTTTATCACCTATCTTTCATGAATGAGTATTTTGTCTATCCTATTAACATTGGAATATGAAATAAACCAATTTCAAATTAGGTGGACAGTGGAATAATTGCATCTTTCTTTTTGGGATACCTAAAGTTGGCTTTAAAAAATATATAAAAAACAAAGCCACACAAACCAATCCCAACTGGTTAGAAATATCTAAACTGAAAAAAATGAAGCATGTAGAAGTCAAATTTATAAAATAAAGATTTTGGTCTATATAGTAATTTTTTATAGTGTAGTAATCATATAGTTTAATTTTTTTAGTTGAATTCTAAGTTTTCTTAAAATTTTTATATGATTAAAAATATTTAGTAAGTTTATGTGTCTTGGTCCAGGGCTTCAAAGATCTTAAATCTGGTGGCTATTTGTGAAGTTTATTGAAAAAGGTCCAATTTTCGTTTGGATAAAAATTTGAGATGTATTAAACATTAACTTTTTGAGCAAACAGTTATGAAGAAACTAATAAAATATAAAAAAAAATCAATGGCAAAGAAAGACTAATGCATAAGTAGCACATACATGATTTAAACATTAATGACATTCTTACTTTTTAAACATGAATGATTGATAATATGATATACATGAATGATTTTAAATATATATGAAGTTTTTGCATTACTAATCTTAAACCATAAAAATACTAAAGATCAACTAAAATGAATAAAAAATTATGCAAATTTGTGTTCTTTGAAGAAATTAGTGAATAGTAAATTGATTTGTTTCATTGATTTGCGATAATCATTGATTTGTATCATAAAAAATTAAATAATACAAAGTTAGTAATACAAATTTATTCTATGTATACACTTAGATTATTTTTCTATTGCCTTTTTCATTATCTCAATGTCACCATGTTACAAAACTCCCTATATTTAAAAAGTGTCTTACTGAATGAAAATTATTTCAATTAGAGTATCACAGCGTTATCGAATTTTAAAAAGCAATTGAAAAATACTTCAGCCAAATTTAATCTAAAATGTTAACATTTATTCAGTTATGATAATTTTTTAAATAAATATTTAGAACCAGAGGAAACAGATAATATAAAAGAATTAAGCAGCAAATAAATTAAAAAATCTATTCAAAACAAAAGAAATGTTTCGTTTTGTTAAAATATTTTTATTAAAATTAAAAATAAGAACAAGCAAGTAAGGATTTTTGTAAATAAAAAACTGAATATTAAATAACAATAATAATATATATTTGCATTTTAACAAAAATATGTGAACATATTTTTGTCTGAGCAGTTGTTGCAACTTGCAGGCAGATTAGGCTCTTAAAAAATTCATTTTTATCATTAAGTTAAAATGACTAACAAACATACATTGGCTACTCAAAAGAGTAACAAGTTACACATTAAAAACTTTCAAAATGGTATTCCTATTGAATATAATGTTACAAAACATGTATCTTAACTGAAATATAAATGATACCATTGTGTAGCTGACCTTCAATATATATCCTCTAACACACTACCAATTTTGATTGCATTTCAGAAAAAATCTTCCTTCTAATTTTTCCGTATATTTCTGTGTAAATATAGAGATAATGCACACTTATTATTGAGCTTGCTGAAGATTTCTTCAAGAGAAAAAACCTTAAGGTCAGAGGAATCAATAAGAAAAGTTACTATTTTTTTTTAATACACAAAATGTGTAAGATTTTTATTTTTGGGAGGGAACCACAGGCTAAGTAGAATTTTAGAAAATTCATGTTTACAGTTGAAATCATATATAATAAGATAAAATCAAATAATAAAAAATATTAAAGATAATAATTTTGAAACAGAAAACTTACCTTTTAATTCTACATTTATAAATAAAACCTACACTATAAAAACATTTATACATAACAAGAGCATTCTTAAACAGCATTAAAAAGTATATATTTACAAAATATAGCAGAATTTTGCTTCTATGGAAATGCATTATTACCTTAGGAAACAAAAGATGAATTGGTGTGTTCATTATAAATAAATGAATAACTTACCTGAAATTTATGCTAATGTATTATCTGGTGGATTTATATACATAACTTTTAATATAATAGGACATAAAATTGGTTACCTTCATTTATGATGTTTGCATTTATAAAAATTAGTATACATTATAAAAATTAGTATACATGTAAAAAATATCCAACAGTTCCAATGTTAGAAAACTTCTATTAAAATTGACTTGATACAAAATATATTTTACCTTTGGAAAAATCCACAGATTAAGTGTAAAGTTAAAAATACTCAACATGAACAAATAAAAATTTTCATTTGTAGAAAATGAAATTTCTAAGATATAAAATACCAACCATAGACATAAAAATAGACGATTCCAAACTAATATGGTTTGCTTGCATCTTTAGAGCGCTTAAGCTGAACTTTAAGACGTTTCATGCCAATTTGGAAACCATTCATAGCGTGTATTGCGGTTTGCGCACTATTTGGGTTATCATAACTGACGAACCCTGTGTAAGAAACAAAATACAATAAAAAATATAAAATATTAAGTATTTTTTTAAAAATAAATTTAAATCCATAAATAATTCTGATACTAACCGAAACATTTGCTAAGATTGGTCTGTTTATCAATGAAAACTTTGGCTGAAATAACATTGCCAAATGGCATAAATGTTTGGGCTAAATCCGCATCATTGAAATCTTGTGGTAAGTGGTATATAAATAAATTTGCTCCTTCTGGACCTGGTAAAATAAAAAAGAATCTGTCAAATTTGAAATGAGACTAATGTAGTTCATACTGTTAATTTCAAATATGCGTATGTATAACTAATTATGCACAGCTAATTAAACTAATATGTAGAGCTTTAAAAAAAAAGATTCAGTTGTTTAATAAGAGCCATTAGAACACTGGGACAGTGTTTCCCAACTAGTGGTTAGTGGACCACTGGTGGGTCGTATAAGGATTTGAAGAGGTCTAATCGGATGTTCTTTAAAGTGAAAAGTGTTCTTTTTATGCCAAAAAAATAGGAAACCCAAATTCTTTGGTATAAAAAAATACAATGGTATGCATTGGAATATGCAATGGTATGCACAATTTCAATGTTTGTATTGAATCTTATATATGTTATGTAAATATGCTAATATGTTTTATATGAATTATACATTTGGTTTTGAACAGAAAAATGTGACATCCTTCAATTTGCAGTTATGGTAATATACCTTTAAAATTTTTATCCATGTTTTTAAAACTGTACAGTTTTACTCAAGAATATTGACGGGATAAAAACAAATACAATCTGAAATACCATTCTTATTATTTGGAATAAGATAAATGAACATAACTTCTTTGAATTATTAAGGAATATAACACTTATTTCGACATACAGTGATTAATACCTGAAATGTATTTAGTATTTGAACTGCTTTATATTTGGTATTTAATTTATTGGTTTATATTTGGTACTTTATATTTATTTACCTAAGGGAGCCACTGATATTTAGAATTAAGCATTAACATGATTTTTAAAACTACAAGTGGGCAACAGTTTTTTTACCGAAATCATTTTATATAGTCAGATTTAAATTAATGAAAGAAAACTGTAATATTTACTCAAATTTAGTAACGGGTAAAAATATAATTTTAAGACACGAGGACAACTAAACTGTATTTTTTTTACGATTTGATGTTTGTACAAAAGTTTTCATATTAACCAACTTTAAATGTCAAAACCTTATATGAACCAACTGAATTTGGACAGATATTTAATTCTATTTTCAGTTATTAATAAGTCATTAAAATGAATTTCATTTTAAAAAAGATGAAACACTTGACATGTTTACAAAATATGCAGTTACATGTAAAACAACTGAATGTCTAAATTACTAAATAAACCAGATTTTATTAAGTAAAATATTTACCTTCTATTTGTTTACCAGCTGGACTTGGCGACTGAAGACCTATCTGGGTAAATGGAAGAGCTGAAAAAATATGTTCATTTTAATAAATCAAAAGAAACAATATACAATTTTGTTTGTAATGATAGGTAGGGAAAATAAATATTGTTTAAACTTTAATGGTAAAAACCAAACTGATAGATATTATGAATAATGTACTGAAATAAATATATAAATAATTTAAGGACACTTAAGTATATATCATAATTAAGTATATTATAATTATACGTATACTATAATTCTGTATTCAGAAGTAAACCAATTTCTTAAAAATATTAGTCAAATGTCCTGTATCTAATTAATTACAACCACTTATTTTGAGTAGATGTTCTCCAACACCATTTCATTTTTTTTATAGACTTGATACTAGCTTGATTATCTATCTGATTTATTGGCTATAGGTGCCACAACTCAATTAATCTTTCAACAATAATTAATACTAAGCAACATCCACTGTGTTGTCGGAAGTATATATATTTATTGATGTAATATATATTTCAGTTGATTTTAAAAGTTTGAAAAAAATCCCTCTAGTTAGCTATTTTAGTCTGAATAGAAAAGTTCTTAGTTTGGATAGAAAAATATGATTCATTGCTTAAAAAGTAATATTGTACTGTAGGTAGGGTTATTAGTATTTTTTTTAATGTGGCACATTGATACTGAAAATCACAATTGCTTAGATCACTCTACACATTTTCATCTAAATACTGGTCTATTATTGTATTTCAGTAAACTGAAGATATACATATTTCTCTGCAGTAGAAGCAAAAGACTAAGAACAAGCTTCTTTTTATGTAGCCATACCATCTAAAATGGAAAAAAATTTAATTTCAAGAGTCAACCAGGAATGATATATTATAAAAAAAATAATATATAATTCCTGCTATATTATAGCTGTAATTTGGATAGAAAAATATGATTACTTTTCTTCACATCTGAGCATTCAAAAGTTTTTGCCGAATTCTTTTCACTAAGATTACATTTTTCATGCTTTTGAACTTTCATTAAGTCTATTCTTAATTATAGCTACTTATTAATACTTTAACTCATGTTCTGCTAGATTCAAATACCAAATGAAATACGTCTTGTCATTTTGAAGTTATACACTTCCATTAATCTTTTGAATTTCATTCTCTAGAGTATAACTATTTTAATAAAGTAGTCCAAGTATGCAATAAACTAATTTATTAATACAAACCAGAATATGGCTGTATGCCCGAATATGCCTGCGTTAAAGCATCTAATGAAGCTCCATTCGTGGCAAGAGCAGATTTGCTTCCAATACTTAAAAACAAAAAAACAAAATTAGAATCACTGCAGTTTTATACAAAAATGTACTAATTAACCTTAATAATATTTTATATGTCAGCTTCAAGAAACAATCTAAGTAAAAATTGTAAAAACTTGCCAAAATCTGTTAATTTTTTTTTAATGTAAAAATTGTTAATGATGTTCATTTTTATTAAAGGTGAGTTTTATTCTATATTTAAAAATTTAAAACAAGAACACATTACTTGTTTGCTTTTTTTTTAATTCAATGTTTCTTTTTGCATTGAGGCAGGTAAATAAAACTAATTGTTTAAAGATTAGAATACAAGGAGATTTAAAGTTCATGCAGTTCCCAATTTATTTCAAGACTGTGATATGAAATGTAATGTATAATACAATTAAAATGTGTAGAAAAAAGTATTAAATCAATTGAAAGAAAATCTACATAATCATAAACAAGATTCATGCATGTAACTTTTTCAATGAGATTTTCTAAAAATGCAGGTGTAACTCTTTAAAACTTTGAGAAACTTGAGGTTGAAAGAAAACATGCGGAAAAAATAAACTCAAAATGGTTTAAAAGTATAATTGAACATTAAAAAAAATGTTATTTTCATTGTCTTATTTATTGAATAAGGCATGAATTTTTTACCTTGAATAGGTATGTAACTTACAGTAATAGGTTTTTGTAGATTATGTTAGAAGAAAAAATTCCATGAGTTAAAAAGATAATAGATTCGAACAGTGGTTCTTAACTTGTGTTATGCGTACCCCTGGGGGTAAGCGGTGGTTCGGTTACGGATACGTGAAAATATTAATTGGCTGAAAGCATCTAAAATAAAAAGAATGTAATAAGTTAAATCAAAACTAAAAACCTGTCAGGGTCATCAATTTGAGTCATTTGATTAATTTGTCAGTTAACTTAAGAACATTACTGCCTAATAAAAACTTTTTTGCATAGAGGGATGGGTGAGAAGAGGGGGTACTCATGAATTGAAAAGTTTTATTAAGGTATACGCGAGAGAAAAAAGGGTGAGAAGCACTGGATTAGAAGGTCATACTCATACAAACACAATTATAAAAAATATATTACCCATTGACACCAGATAAGCTGCCTAAGGAGGAATTCGATAGACCTAATGCCATACTTGTGACAGGGCTCATAGAGTTTATTCCACTAAGAGATGAACTAGTAGAGCTGTTAACTAAATAAATACAAAATTATTGGTTATACAATTGCATTCAGAGTATAGTTATAAAATCTGAATATTAATAACAGTTAAAACTAATGTAATAAAGCTTGTATTTTATAATTGCAGACATGTTTAAATAGTTAATTTCATAGTGTATTTTGACTTGTACTCACTTTACATTTGAAATTATATTTCACAATTACTGCAGATGTATATATTTGAACTAAATTTATACAATTACAGCTATCATAATTTTTGGTAGAAGCTTAGATTTAACTTTGATGATCTTCTAATATCTTAATGAAATATTTGGAAGAATAGTGCTTTCTTTAACTTAACATATGTAGGGGAGAACATGTGAACAAAGAACTTGTAAATTATTTACTTAATATTATTTACAATCATTTTCTAATATCTATTTGTTCCCATTTTTCCCACTGTAAAGATAGTTGTGGACATACATGCAAACAAAGCATAAAAATAGCAGTACAAAAAAATATTTTAATTTATTGTTGAATTTACATTTATTGCCATCAAAACTAATTAACAAAATATGAATGTATTAATAACTTGAAATAAGTGCATATATTCTCATCTGCTACAAATGGTTTATTTACATGTGCTCCATGACCTATTTTAGCCTATAACTTGCAAATATGATACACTCTTAACAAAGATATGGCAAAAAAAATAAGTCTTAAAAGCCTCCATAGCTTGTCTTATTAATGCCATGGTAGCTTGCAATAATAACATTTTAAAAACACTTTCAAATTTGTTAATATACTTCAATACATTTGGAACACAAGATAGAAGTACATGTTCTAACAAAACAATGTGTACTGAAAGAATATCAAAATGCTTTTAATTTCGACCAAGATATGACAACAGTATTATTATTTATTCATAACTTTTGAAAGATTTGACTTATTTAAGGTTAAATAGGCAAAATAGACATTGTCCACATTTGTCCTCTTTTCTCTAAATGGAGATAATTTAAACTTCAAACAGTAGTTTAAATTTCATTTAAATAATTTTGCATTTGTTTGCATGTTTTGCATCTATAAATAAATATTTGAAAGAAATTTACCTGGAGAAGATAAACTGAGAGTTGAAGAATTAGAGTTTCCAGCTGCAGCCAATGCAGCTAGATTCTGCATCACAACAGGGTTCAAACCTAACAAAAAATGTTTTTTTTTAATATAAAGTATATTTCCAGATAATACATTATCTTATAAATTTAAATCAACTAAAAATTGTGTAATGAAATGTTAATAATACAACATTTAAAAATACTAACCAGATGTGTTAGCCAAGCCAGCTAAAGCAGCAATGCTTTGTAAACTAGCAGTATTCAGGTCTGTAAAATAAAAGTGAAAAGTTAGTTATTAGAGGAAGAACACATTGAAGAAATTAATCTAGGAATTATTACTTTAACAATTATGAAAAACATAAAAAAGAATTGTAAATCAGAAAATTATTTTTATTTGCTAACCTGATGCAACGCTCCCACCACTAGACAAACCTATGCTAGGGCTTACTCCCTGGCCAGCTAGGCTTTGCAGATTTAACGAATTAAGACCTATAAAAGAAAAATCTTACTTTGTCAAACTCCTTAAAAATTGCATTTAACTTTCCAGGAGAAGAAAACATATTAACACAAAAAAATTAGAGAATAAAAAAATATTGAAACAAAATAATTAATCTTATTTAAAATTCACAATAATTAATCAAACCAATTAAAAAGTAAATTGCAGACTCTTATTTAGTATGTGCTTAAGAGTAATACATTCATAAATCCAAGATTATTACTTAAAGATCCTAAACTTTGTAATCACGAGTAACTTTGAATATCATTTATAACAATGTATTAGAAAAGTTTTAACTGTATGTATATATTTTAGTACAGAAATGTAATATAAGCACATATCTACAACTGCTATTTTGTTTGTGATGGATTCTTTTAAGAATGAAGAAATAATATATACTGATATATATCCCAAACTAAGTTAAAGAATATTGTTAGGTATTTGTATAGAATTACTCTAAACAGCATGTACCTTTTTAATTGGAAAATAAACTACAGCACATTTGTTCTATAACTTATAAATCTAGTCTACATGAGAAAAGCATATATACTCATAAAATACCATATTTAAAAAAAAAAACTATTGTAGAAAATCCTCACCTTTTAAAGTTTGAGCAAATTTTCACTTCAGAAACTTTTTATGCTAGTTGAAATAACTATTAAAATTGCTTACCTTTCAAGATAAACTGATATTTCTGACATAAGTGTAGATATGTAAACTAACGTAATATTGGGTACATCAAATTCACACAAGTTATCTTAGAATTCATATGAATGAATATTGATTTTCATTAATTTATATTAGTATATTTTGGCAGAAAGGTTTACTATACAGTTACAATTTCAGAACTAATATTTTTAGTAATTCTCTATGGAATTAAATTTTTTAAATATATAATTCGTTTTTTTAGTCTATTTAAAACATATAACAAGTGTTGATAACAGAATTACACATTTTTGGAGAAAAACTGATCCCTGATCTAAACTTTAAGCTCAAAATTTGTCTAAGGAGGATTAGTGTGCATGTTTAAAATAGTGTAGTGGAGAGGAATTAATGTAGAGATTTTGTATTTCTTGTGGAACTGCAGAAAATGCAGCTCATTATTGCTAGCTTGTATCATGAAAGTACATGATTGACTTTTACAATGCAAGTATTGATTTATCTTGGTTTGAAACTGTATGTTAGCAATGGGAGTTTCTTATAGCTGGCAGTTGCATTAATAAACTTGTTGAGAATGCCCATTTTTTTAGTTACTTCGAGTAAGAATTAATTAATGAAATATTTTTCACAATGCATTTTTATTATCGTGTGAAAATGTGCATTTAACTTTAGAATTCATTAGCAGCATTAAGCACTGCAATATTTTTAAAATCCCAACCAATATGTAACTATTGGTTGCAAGGGATAAATAAAGAAACCAAATATATTAAACCAATGCTTAATTATTATATAGGCATAAAGATAATGCACAAAGAAATAATTATAAAGAAACAATCCCATTCAATTAAATTTGCGATATTTACATAACTATTTTTTTTAAATTTTTGTATAAAATCATTATATGTGTATATCATCATTATAAATGTATATCACCATAAATGTAAATAGTAATATTTTTCTTAATGACAAATGCCAGTTGATTTTAAACCAATATAGATTGCTAAAAAAATTTTAAATTTGAAAGGTATAAAGTTAGTTTTACACATATAGACACTTTTAAAATGCATCTTAATATTGCACTGACTTAAAGTTTATATACCTGAGCTGCCGTTATTCACAGATGCTTGGGCAGCAGCTAGTGCAGCTAGTTGTTGCTGTAAACTGAGGGAACTAAGACCTAAAAAATAATGTCAAACATACACATAAAAAACATACTAAAATAGATCATTCAAACATAATACCCCTTTTAAATGAAGCTATTTTGTTACAGGCAACTATAACTATGTAAATATAAGATGCCTGTTAAGATTATTATGATTTTCTTATTGACATATACAATGATTTTATTACATTGCGCCAGTCAACTTATTAGTGAACTGCAGTTCATTTAGTTTTGAAATAATTAAATATTCAACTACTGTAATTTTTTTTACTAAAAGCTGATATTTGTTGAAACCATTTGTTTATGAAGAATTCACCTAATAAAAGATATTAACACAGATGGGAATATTTATTTGATCTCTATCTTTGAATATTTCTTTAATGATCAAAAAGTTAGTGATTATATGCTTGGTTAATATATCAATAACACCAATACAAAACTGGAACAAAAGCAAGAAAAAGTCCACACTTTTAATAGCTTATAAGTACTTCATAGAAAAATTATTTAAAAATATGAAAAACAAAAAATCAAATTTATAAGATAATCTGTGATTTCATATGAGGGGGTGAAAAGCTAAGGGGTACAAGTGACTTAAAAAATAAATAGTTAAGTGCGTTAGGAAGTGTTATGTGAATACATATGAAAACTTCGTGGCAAAGAGATATAAGTAAATGTCGGTCATGAGTTGAGATCTAGCAGCATAAGAATAAACTACTTCAAGAATAAGCTGTTTAGTTTTAACTTTGAACTGCGTTTTCACAAAAAATGATGAAATTGTCACTTGTACCACCCTGGCTTTTTACCCGCTCATATAACATATTTTTAGCTACAAATGTTAGATTTATATTTTTAAAAAAAGAGCACATAGCATTTTTTACTTTTTAAAACTGTATTGGTGGTGTTAATTATGCCACTCATATACTTAATATACATTTATAAAATACATTAATAAATTCTTTATACTTTTATATAAATTGAATTTATGATTCTTGTATATTGCATAAAAAATTACTTTTTTTGGGCACTTCTATGTTCTGAAAATCCGAACAATTAAATAGAGTATATTACTATTGAAGACTAACTTTGCACAATTAGGAGCATAAACTGTTTCTTAAATTTTTATATTATTGAAAGAGTAAACAATATTAAATAGTGATCGAAACTACATTCTTAATGTTGAAAAGTTTTACTTATAACACCATTTTCAGGTTTGCCTAAACATAAAATGACATTCTTTAAAGTAATTGAAAATTGGCCTTAGTCTAATGTATAAAAACAGGTACTGTATGTATATACTCGCGTATAAGCTGAGAAATTTAAGTCAAAATCTTCATCAAAAAGTAGGGGGGTCCGGTTTATATGTAGGTCAGTAAAATTTATAAAATAATTTGCCTAAAATGGGAAAAGGAGAGAAATTGAAATTAAGTGCATTCTTGTAGAACGCCTCCGAAATCAAGAATGTGCATCACATGTGTTGACTGAAGACCGTTCTGCGTACCACAGCGTAATCGTAACGTAAAATTACACTACTCGGATAAATAATCTGTTTAACTAAATAAAAAGTATATATTTTAATAAGTATTTAATTCGTTTGTAGAATCTATGAAGCTAGTATACATTACTTTAATAGGATTTTGGATGGAAGACTAAGAAGTTGTAATCGTGCATAGCGAATGACACCTTTTAAAAGTCGATGTCTTTCTTACTCGATTGCAATAATTAACAACATTTATTTCCCCAATACAGATTTTATACCTTGATAATATTATGTAAAGAACTTAATAGTTACCTGATTAGAATTTTGGATGGAATTGACTTTAAAGCGGTAAAATCGGGACATTGCTAATCCGCCAATTCTAACTCTACTTTCAAGTAATTTATTTCGTAATAAAAACTAAATATTTTAGTAAGAAGTATACGTTCATCCATAATATACTAGTATTTCTCTTCCGAGGCGGATAAAAAAGAATGCTCATCTGTATTTAATCTCGACAGTAGTCAACAATGTTGACCGAAAATAGTTGACGTTTTCTAAGTTTTTAAATCTTTACAAAACGATGTTAAGAATTAAGAATTGCAGATTTTGGTATTTAAGTTTATGGTTTAAAATGTTTTATTATGATATTAAGATAAATGTAATTTAAGAAGTCCGATGGAGGTTTGAAAGACACAAGAACATCGCGAGTGGTATATACTTTTTAAGCACAAAGGATCGTCACGAACTTCGAGGAAGGTCGTTTCTCCAGCCACTTTATTTTAAATTTTTGCTTTCTCAGCTTAAATATTTATTTTAAGAATTAAAATGTCACTGTATTTTCGATGATTTGCCGATTTTAATCGGAATTTTTAATGTACGAAAATACAACTCGGCTTATACACAAAAAAAAATCGCCCTAAAATTAAGGGGTCGGCTTATACACGAGTATACATGGTAGATATAAAAAATATTTTTGAAAAGCAGTTTTTTTAATTTTTTTACAGAGCTGTAAATAATTTCTCAACTGAGGATTTTCTAAGATTGTATATAGATTTCAATAACAAGAGTATAAAAATATTTTATTAAGGTGATTTTCATTAAAATTAAATAAATTTTGTGCATAGCCGAAATCCAATATTAGAAAATTCCCAATTGTCTTCGCAAGCCAGTTCTACACTTACATATATTACATAACTCAACAATATTACATAACTCAATCATATTTGTTACATAACTCAACAAGGATATGACACCATTAATAATTAAAAAAAAATATTTATTGTGGGTTATTCCATTTTTGAGATATTTTGTTATCAGATAAATTTTTAATACTTGTTTGGACTATGAAGAAATAAAAAATATTGAAAAATCAGATTTATGAAAATTTAAATAAAAAACATTTTATTATGAAATACTGTGTATACGATCATAAAAAAACAATTAATGTAATGTTATTAAATAATAGATAATTTATCTTGTTGAAAAATTAACAACATATTTTTGAAGTTGCATTATGAACAAACAATATGTTCCAATCATAATAATAGTTTTTTTTTCACATAACGAATATGCAACTATATACTTGTGGATTAGTTGAAGACATTGGAAATTGTTTTAGGAATACGACCTTGAGTTAACTTTTTGTAGACAGGACTGTGCTGATTTATTTTAGTTATGATTTTTTGTTAAATGTACTGCATGTTTCTTTTTTATATAGAAGTTTAACAAAGATAAAAAAAAAGAGAGAAACTTACCACTAGAAACCTGAGGAATATTTGCGAATGCACCGAAACCTGGTTGAGATGCAGCCTGCAATAAAATTAAACAGGGATTTAACCCTTGTAAGCTGTCACGGAATTTTCCGTAAAAAAAATCACTAGTTTTCCCGCAATATACCATTAATAAAAATACTTTATTTTTCAAATATCTTTTATTGGGGTATAAGTTAAATGCTATATCTTAAAAAACAACAACTTTTTTAAACATTTTGAAATAAATTTATTAAAATATCATTAGAAATCTCTTACAGAGAAAACAACCTCACAATTTAGTTAATTTGCTAGCCACTCAAAGGGTTAAACAGTGTTCATTCTAGAAATTAAAAGTGACAGGGTGTTATTTTGAAAAAAAAGGAACTTTTTTCACCCTAAGACACTATCTTTAGATCCAAGTCACCAGTTTAGAAGCACCATCCATTTCAATTTCCTTTTTAATGTCAGACTCTCAATGATACACAAACAAAAATCCTTTTATGTAATATAAACAAAACTATTTTTTAAAAAACTGATTTTTATCTCTTAAATATAATACTGTTTATTTAACAAAAAATTATAATTTAATTTCTAGCATCTGGTAATTTAAAAATAAATTTAATTTAGTTTATAATTATACTGTTGTTATTCCACACACAAAAAAAATTGTTACTTCTTAAACACAATCCACACTTTGTTAGATACCTTGTTAGGCCTAGTATTTTTTTTTTTTGCAAAATAAAACTAACTAACCAATAAATCAAATAGTTGGCAAAACAAATATTTACAAAAAATTCTGAAAAGTTTTTGGTCCAAAAGAATACTTAACCCTCCGACACTCATGGACGTGATATTACTTTCAGGGATCTCCAGTTTTGCAATACAACCAATTTTCAATTTCATAAAAATACACCATTTCACAATATTTTTCAATTTAAATGTTTGAGGTACAACTTACAAGCTATATCTTTAAAATTAATTAAAAGAAATGAAATAATATAAAATAGCTTGTTCATGATTTTTTTTTAAATATCTAAGAGGGAAAATAAACTATACAATCGCAAAAATCATGAAGTGAGTGTCAGTGGGTTAATAAAGAAAAGCAGGAAACAGTGACATGAGACATACAAAAAAATGATGGAAATAGATTGGCTACATACTGTGCATGCCACCCGAGAAGATTCTAGCAGTAGCACGGAAAAACAAAAAGAGCAGCCCAAATTAGCTAATTTGGCGGAAAATGGGTTAAAACTGTAAGGAAGCAGGCAGATTGTCAAAGTAGTCAGAATCAAGGTCTTCTGCATAAAATTGCCAAGTTGACGTAGGAAGCTGAAGTCCATATATGCCACAGGGCACAAAGAGGATTAAGGGGGATGTTAATTCATTAAGTCACACACCTACAGGGGGAGGGGCCACTACTGAATGACACGGGGGAAGGAACACAAAGTGTCCGTGCGCTGTTTAAAAATTTTGAATGAAAATTTAACAAAAATGACTCTAAACATTGAAATAAATTAGTTTTCATTAAACGTGGAATTCACATACAAGTTTCGGGATCTTAGGAAATCAATATATGTAGAGCTGGGATTATACGACACACAAAAAGAGAAAAAGTTTTTAGGGAAAGTCTTTTTGTCGTCAATTTTGTACAGTGCTCTTTAAAGGAGTGGAGATTTTTTTCCGTTAGATAACCTCCTTTTTCTAACGAATAAAAGCTTGTTATCTCAAGCCAGTATTTTGACCTCCTCACTCCAGAGGCAATTGAAGAATGCCCCACGTTACAAAGGAGTCTGAAGCATTTACATCACTGTTATACACAGTGCATTTGTTAATTTTTGTAGCCTTCCCCAGAAAAGCCATCCAAGTTGGGGATTCCTGTATTGAAATTTTTTAGTGTTTTAAAATTCCATTATCTTTTGTCCCATTTTACATGAACAAGTAAAATGTACGCGAACTTCTCAGTGATTCGTGAAATCATACCACGTGTATGAATTCTCAAATCATCGAGAAGCTCACAAGCGTTTTTCTTGTTTGTGTAGAATGGGCTTTAGATTAGTAATTTTCCAAAGCTCTGTTTTACAATGTGTTTAGAAAGAACCCTAATTTTTGATTTTGACTATAATTATATGTTAATTGTGTTGGATTATGTATAATATACTCTGATTGTATAATTACAAATAATAGTATAATAAAAATCCTAGCCCACATCAATGTAGATAATATCCGAGAGAAAAAAATTCTATGAGAAGTGACAAGGGAAGGCTAATGTGACATAGAATGACATGGAGGCGGTTATAAAATAGCGAAGGGTTATAAAATAGCGTGATGTAATAAATGAACTCTCCCTGAGTAACAAAAATATAAATGTCAGTAACTTTGTCTCTGAACATATGTAACAATTTTAAGTGGACACTTCAAACAATGTTAAGCAGATAGGAAAAATATCCTGTTTGTTAAATCCAAAAGAAAACCATATAAAAAAAGCAATACATCATTTGATAATTTTTTTTATGTACCCAGAGAAAAATCATGTTTAACAATAAGATTATGGTGAAGATAAAAAAAAGATTTTATTAATAAATAAAGGATATTTACTTCGTTTACCGTTAAGTACTGGGGACTAACAGTTCCCATATTAGCCAAATTTGCAATGTTCATAATATTTGCCATTAACTGGAAATGTCTCTTTTGGTCCTTGTCTTTCTGTGTATCGGCAAACTTTACAACAAGTGGGCTGTTACAACCCTAGAAAATATTAAAATATATAGATTAAGAACAGGTATAATAAAAACACATTAATAACAAAATATAATAGAAATAATAAATTAAAATATTAGAGAAAAACAAAACAAATATTACAATAGAAAAACATGGTGAATGCTATAAAAAAAAAGCACCATCCATGAGTCCAATGTAAAATTAATTTGATGTAAATTTTAATATCTGCATTGTACCCTGTTCCGACAAGAATACACGATTTGCGTCTTTCTTAGTGGTCTGGTTGGCGATCTCTTTGCAGGTTTATGCAAATTGGAATTTGTAACCGTACTGTCTTACTGTAACTATCGTTTACATTCCTATTTATATGTATCACTCATTCTCTTATCTTTTGTACTTATCAGGTTGCACATACTCTTGTTAAGTTTGTAATTTGTTACGTTAATTATTAAAGCATATTTTGTTAGTTACTTTTAGCATCTATTACTTGCAGGAGCCACACTACTTCTATAAGAAAGCTAAACATTGGGCTTTTCCAATTATACGTAGCTTAAAATCAAACAACTCTAAAGGCATAAAATTTTATCCGAAAACAATTTCAAAGCAATATTAGTTTAAAATGTGTACTTACATAATGAGTTATGTAGAATAACTGTAACAATATAACAAAAGTTGTATTAAAAATTACAGAAAATAAAAATATGATAGGATATAGAAATGAGTAGACTTGCTTAGCATTCTTGTTAAATAAAGATATAACTCCGTAAAAGATAATTATGCCAGACAATTTATATTGTAAAATAATTCCGGGAAGGAATTGGTTATAAAGCAAAAAAGTTGAAAACAAAAATCTGAATTATATGCGAGGCGCGGAAAAGCTGAAATAGGAGGGAATTATACACAAAAGAAGTTTTAAGTAATAAAACATTTGAGAGTTTTGCATAGCATACCTAATAAAAATACTACCTTGGAAAATAATAATTTAATTCATATATTTAGTATTAAACAAATTTGGCAATTGCATTTCTGGAAATGTAAATTGCTCAATCAATCCATTTAGCAAGTACATGAGGCAGCTCCAAAAAAACTAGAAAAATTGTTCAGCCGATGTGTTACTGAGTCTCCGCATCATATTCGACAATACAAAAAAGCATAAGAAAGGATACCCTTTTCATAAAATAAGGTTCTTTTAGCAAAAA
Organism: Troglohyphantes excavatus; assembly: GCA_963932185.1. Taxonomy (NCBI): domain Eukaryota; kingdom Metazoa; phylum Arthropoda; class Arachnida; order Araneae; family Linyphiidae; genus Troglohyphantes; species Troglohyphantes excavatus. The sequence continues at coordinate 69,632,862 of OZ010672.1, forward strand.
ATAGTTGACAGTCTCTTATGGTTGAAAATGTATCAAATAGTTACTGTTTAGCTGTAAGTGAAGACTTCTAAGTAAAGATTTTTAATGCTTTAATTTTAAATAGATTGGATTTCTTCATTTCAACCGCTTTTTTTTAAAAGTAAATTTTCTGGAAAAAATGGAATATTTTGAGAAAAGCAAGTAAATGGAATTCTGCCAAAATGGGGAAGAATCTCATCCCTGATAACTAAAACAAGTGGATTTTGAACATATCCTGATGAAGGTATTGATGATTATAAAATTTTATTATCCACAGTCATTACTACATCCTTGGCGAACTAAAATTTTGTTGCTGCATAAGAACAGAATACTAAAACAAGAAGAAATATTAGATTTGAAATAGTCTAAAGTAAAAAAAAAATATATATATAAATAATATTCATGAGAAGTGATAAAATTCGTTACTGCACCACATTTTCTTTTTATCACATCTCACAGTGTTGCAAAATGTATGATGAACAGGAAGGAGATATCCCAACTTTATAGCTTATGAATGAATAAAACTTTTTAAATAACTTATTTAAAAAAAAAGTGTGAATAAACTAAATTTGCTGACATGGGACATTGGTCCTTCTTGTATTAAGAAAGAGAAAATACCTTTATGGTAAGGGTTAAAAATAATTTTTTTAATCAGGACAAGTGAATATACTTTTCATAAAACTAGTCATAGGCACTTAACAGAAAACAATTCTGCCACTTGTTTTGTTGGTTTACGTAACATCACACTACAGAAACACAAAGGCAATTGGCGATAGTTTGATATCTATCAAGTTGGAAAGACCCTGGAAAATTGTCTCGGAACTTTTAATCATGATCAGATGATGATTAAAGTAATTCAATTTATTTATAAAGGTGATTAGCATTTATTGGCCTAAGGACTACTTTCAGAATTGTCAAAAAAAAGTTGGGGGGGGGGGTAAGAGAGATCCATGGGAAAACTATTATGGAACATCTTATAGTTAATTTTTACTACGATATTCTTACTACGATATTTTTCATAAGATATTCAGGTGGGTAAGGTGGAAAGTGTTAACTTTCTCGTTAAAACCTGACCAAGTGCGTTTCAAGCACGGTGGGTCACAGAGAATAGATAGTAAGGAAAGATATGCCGAAGACATTCGGAACAAGCCACTATAGCTATCTTGGAGTATCTTCTAATCCATATTCTAGAGTCTAGTAAAGGCTATTTTTGCATTTACAGGGCTTGCAACACTTTTTACATATGTCCCTATGGAAGAAAGGATCAAATATCTTAAAAAATGGGACAAAAACGGACCTACAAAATTTTAATCCTCATTAAATTTTAAGTCATCAATGTGAGAAGGACAAAATAATAAGAAAAAACCCAATAAAGCAAAAAGAGTTTAAATAAAAAAAAGTTATGTTTTCTATTTAACAATACAGGCTAGCCGCGCACTGGCAACTATCGATCATCCAACTGAACTATTTAGTTGCATGCAAATTAAAAATTCAAATTGTATCTAATCATTTAGCAATTATAGGACAAAATACCCTTTCGCTCTATACAGCGCTAACCACTTTGTCAAATAATCAGCGATTTTGTATAGATTGTGAAAATACGAGTTTAGGTGATTTTTCATCTTTACTTTGGTGATTTCGAAATCTGAAACGTGGCAGCACTGATTTATCTGCACTTAAAATAATCGCCAGACAGTTGCTGATTGAATTTTTAGTCACTCAGCTGATTAAAAGTTGCAGTGCAATTATTGCTTGTGTTAGGCAAATAATTTATAATCAGAGATTTGATTACTTCAGTCACAAGTCCCTGACTTTTTCCTTACCAAATTCAAGAGTTTAATAACTATTGGTTAAATAGTGTACAGGTAATGCATTAAACATCCCTATTCTTAAATCATAGTAGCATAAACATCAGCTGACTGCAAAATTTATCATTTCATTTCCAGTTTTATAACATCAATTACATTCGAAGGGTGCATGTGATCTTGCATTGAGTATACCTCTTCATAAGTCGTTTTAAATAAATGCGTACATATTTTTTTTCCCCATGATTGAATGCATTATAAGCTGTTTGTTACTTTTGGCAGAAATAAACGTATCATATAAATCAGTGAATGAACATATAACGGACAGCACATGCATTTTGTTGCAGAAATAAAACTATGTTTAAGAACACACGCTGAATCGTTTCGATTCCTTTCACTCATTTTTCCAGTATCACTAGTAAACATTTGAAGAAGAAAAAAAACTAATTTGAGTTTTCTTTTGAACTATAGCATTCTACTATTTCAAGCATTATTCCAACTAAATTTTTGAAGAAAATCGAAGCATTAATAAAATAGTTAGTAAATTTATGCGAAAATACTTTAATATTTTTGTAAAATCTCATATTTTTTGTAACTTTTTAAATTATGGTTCGAATTGAAATTTAGCAAAGATGCTTCACTTATCCACTTACTGCAGAAGATGTCTATTTTACAAATAAAATGTAAATCAAACAGTATTTTTTTAATTACAATACGAGATACTGGGAATATATATAATTACAATTTACACTTGCTATTTATCCTTCTTCCCCTGAACAAGGTCTTTATTTACATTTTGTTTTTTAATACAATAGATATACTGAGAATAGATATATATATATATACTTTAATACAATAGAGATACTGGGAATATATATAATTACAATTTACACTTGCTATTTATCCTTCTTCCCCTGAACAAGGTCTTTATTTACATTTTGTTTTTTAATACAATGCATAAAGAGACATCCAGTGGTCCTGGAAAGGCAGAAATTAGTTACGCATAGGCCTACATTCTACACCAATGTGATTAAATACATTTGTAAAGACAAAAACAGCAAGCCTGCTTCTAGTTTAATTATATTTTGAGAGTTGCAACACCCCATTAGCGGACTCAACATAAATACGAATATGAATGGTGATTTCTGAATCGTTTCGATTCCTTTCACTCATTTTTCCAGTATCCCTAGTAAACATTTGAAGAAGAAAAAAAACTAATTTGAGTTTTCTTTTGAACTATAGCATTCTACTATTTCAAGCATTATTCCAACTAAATTTTTGAAGAAAATCGGAGCATTAATAAAATAGTTAGTAAATTTGTGGGAAAATACTTTAATATTTTTATTTTTAATACAATTAGTTTTTTAATACAATGCATAAAGAGACATCCAGTGGTCCTGTATCCCCCCCAAAAAAAATCTTTGGTTAAATAGGAGAGCGAAAAGGGCCGGAAATGTATTATTATAGGCATAAAGGGGAAAAAAATGTGTTTGATAAAATAAGGGAAAAAGGAACCATATTCTGAAAAAAAAGGACTTTTAAGTACTTCAAATAACAAAAAGGACTTTTAGGGGGAAAATGGACTTGTTGCGAGACCTGCATTTAAATATGGCACAATTTAGGTCAGGAATTTGAAAATATTTCAAAATTACATTTTCAAATGCATTGTACAGTACAGCTCTGGCAGTTTTCAAATCAGTATAAATATATAGAGTTTATTAAAGAACTGTTAAGGTGTACATAAACACTTGCAATTTATTTTTTAAATTATAAATTTAAAACTAGTTTTTTCATGTATAAAAACCCTGATGATTCATTATAAAAAAAACTGAATAAAATCAAATGCTAATTAGCATTTTACAGGCTAATTAGCATGTTTTTTTTAAAACATGGTTATGCAAGTTGTAATTAATATAGAAGCATATTTTTTGTTGGAAATTACTCAAAGTATCTTTCTTAATGTTATAAACCTTCAAAAAGTTTATAGTATTTAAAGTTTTTTAAAATAATATTTTACCTCAACACCTTTCTTTTCTTCAAATTTTCAATTTCAAATTTAATTTTTTAACGAGTTGTTATGATGGAGGGTTATAACATCTCACAACTAATATAAAGTTGAATTAAAAAATCCTTTTCTCAAAAGTTTAAGCAAACTAGAGTTATCATGTTTGGAATGAAGGGACATATGGTAAAAATACAATTCTTCAGAAATTGAATGTAAAGTTTACAAAACATACGCCCATTGCAAGCGGTATCCTAGAATAACTCTTTAAAGTTTTTGGAATATTTATTCAATATTGGTATCATCTAAAAGATAATGAATTGGCGAATATTATAGAACAAAAAAAATATTTTGTCATTTTTGGCCGATTTCCGAATTTCCTAGTATGTAGAAAAGATATTTTCATAAAAGAAAAGTTGCCGGATATCCGGTATGTAATGTGTGCCGGATATCCGGTATGGCAAAACCACTATATGGTTCCTCCCTATTTTTTTATTGAAATCCGATCAGGTTTGGTTGTCAATCAAAGAACTCCTCTATTTCCCCCTGCAACTTTGCTTGAAGCCAGGTTGTCAGATTTGGTGAAAAATCAAGGTGACCGTAAAAGACAGATTAACCAAAATTAGAATTTATACAAAAAATTAACTTTATTATAAGAAAGTCCTTGATGTAGTGATTATAATATAGTTCCATCATTAGTTTTCTTTTAAAGTTTGGCATGGTAAAATATATTTTAGTTTATAACTTTAATAATAATCTTTAAATAAAATGCAAAACAACTTTTAATATTGAATTATATCAAGTATTTCTGTTCAGAGAGCAATATGCAACTTTTGATAATTATTTAGTATACATTAGTTTAAGATTAAAGTACTTAGGTGAAATGTGAAAATATAAATTTTTATACAGGTTACCAGAAAAACTTTTGCAATAAACTCAACTTACCTGAAGTTGTTCATTTATTACAGATTCGAGATGACGATTATCTAATTCAGAATTACGGAAACATTTGCAGTTCCCAGGTGTTTCGCAAAAGTGAGGACGAGGGTGATCCATTTTGATTAAATAACTTAATTTTAAACAATATTAACTATGCTTTAAGTTAATTTTAACAACTACGTGTTATTTAAATAAAAAAGAAATATTGAACCATAGGTCATTTAACGTAATTTCAGTTATTACGTGTCAAGGAAAACGAAAAAAATTGATTAAAATCAATACTTATCCGTTTAGAAAATTATCTTTGCAAGTTTTAGTTCGTAGCAAATAAAATTGATGTTGTCATAATTGGAAGGGAAATATTTAAGTTATTTTTTCGCTTTAAATAGGTTCTTTATACAGAATTCAGTTGTTTCGTTTTCCTTTTAAAAGTTTTTGCGACTGTTTTCTTAATTTCGACTGTGCTGAGCTGTGATATTTTGTAAACACGCGCAAGCGCAGTCGGTGTGGAGGGGGGGGAGCGGCAACTGTGCCGGTTCTCAATTGCCAATCACTGTCAACTATTTTGTTTGGAAAATAAAGCGATATATAGGCTGTTAATAACTACATCATACAAGAAAAAAAGGCTGGATAACGCTTTGTAATTTTTCATTACGGTCAGGTAATGAAGACAACACATGGTTTTGCACCCCACTCTCCTAATTGCTACAATGGGACGGCATTTGGATTGTCCCTTTTACACACGTCGATGTCTTTCCATTTGGACAACGAGTATCGAATTTCTAACCTTCTGATTATGTGCTCGCCGCTTGAAATCGCAGAGTTTGGGTTGATGGGTTGAATTACGTCACACTATACTTATATAATGGGCTATATTCTGTTTGAGTGTGTATATGAAAGGGTTGCGATCGACGTTTCGTTAGAATTCGTTCTTTGTATAACTTTCAAAATCGTTTGATTTTATATTCTGGCTGACATTTTTCCATTATATAATCTACTTTTTTTAAATCTAAAAATTTTCTATTATTTTGTTATTTAAGAAAGTTATGAATCTTTAATGTTATGAGGTTTCATTAAGAAAGGATAATTGTTTTGAAATCGAAGTTTTGAAGTATAAATTTTCGTTTCGGGGAATTTAAGAGGAGTAGGAATTGATGTTCTGAAAACTTCATTAAAGTCTTTCCGATAGTGAATAATGATATTTCCCTGTTTTTTTCATTAGAAGCATTTACTTAACCCAATTTTATATTCGCTGTTGCAGGGCCTATTCTAAGCAAAATGTACAATTACCCAATTTTCAAAAAAAAAAAAAAAAAAAAAAAAAAAAAATCAAGTCAAGTAAATTTTTTTTGTTAATATCCCGAATAAGGTCTTAAACACAAATATTTTTATACAATTAACGAAAATGTTAATCCTAATTTTAATTTTTAAATAATAAAAGTGGCAATTGTTTAAAGAAATTTATATTTAATTTACTAGCTAATAAACAATTTATTGATAATTAACAATTACTAGTCAACAAATAATTGCTAATAATTGCAAAATTAGCATAAGTGCTAATTAGCGTTCATTTTGTTAAGTATTGGTAAATATCCTGGATATGGAACTAGTTGCGCGAAAAACGTAAGCGCCACAAACGAAAAGCGGGAGGACTTATTCCTCAGCTTTAATAAAATAACAGTTGTTCTCAAAAGTTAACATTTCGTTACTTTTAAATCGGTAATATGTTATATAATTCACCTGAATAAGAGAATAAGAGTCTTAGTATAAATTATTTATTATACTTTAATATGGGGCACGGAGGACCTATATTCCAGCAAAGATAGAAACTGCGTGATAAACTCAAATGCTTTTGATTACGTCCTTCGACATTTTATTTTCAAATTTCAATAATAATTTATTTGTATTTATTTAATTTTAACATTCTTCAAAGTTCAATAATAATTTATTTGTATTTATTTAATTTTAACGTTCTTCAGAGTTCGATAATAATTTATTTGTATTTATTTAATTTTAACATTCTTCAAAGTTCAATAATAATTTATTTGTATTTATTTAATTTTAACATTCTTCAAAGTTCAATAATAATTTATTTGTATTTATTTAATTTTAACATTCTTCAAAGTTGTCAAAATCCTAAACGATTTATTACTAAATTGACGAAGATTAATTAATGAAACATTCGTTGAAAAATATATTTCTAAACTTAACATTAATATAATTGTCAAGGTTCCCAAATGGAGGTCGGCGGAACCCTGGGGGTCTGCAGGTCGATGTTAAGGGGTCCGCGGGGTTACAAAGGAAAAAAAATTAATGCATTGAGGCGGTTTTTCCGAAAAAGCGATATTCGCAATGCTAATACGTGACTATTACAATGTTTTCATGAGTTTAAGGGAGACCTCAGCTTTAAATTCTGAAAAAAAAAACTAAAATTTTTAATATTTCTTTTTTTAAAAAACGATGCCATATATATATTTAAGAATGTATGTAACAGTTCAAAGCAGTAGGTTAGTAGGTTTGGCTTGGTTAATTAACGTCGCTCTAGAGCAGCACATTGGGCTATTAGCCACGATTCGGGGCCTATTTCGAAGGAAAGACCCGGGAACAATGCCTCGTATTTTTGAACCATACCAAAGACAACACCTGAGCTGGCACCCGACTTAACCTTAATAGGTGTTAAGACATTGGACCGCAATAAGATTTAACGTGCACCGGTCCCGTATACACGCTGTAGAAGTTGGGAGGATAAGTTTGGACGAGGATAAGTTTGGACGAAGTATTGTTACTTCGCCGCGAATCTGGACACTCACCGATAAAGTGAGCTGCATTTAAAATTTTTATGTCAATTCTCTTTCAGCCGTATTCGGCGGATTCTCGGGGCTACGGACCCTTATCAAAGAAGTAAGACACAAAGGAGAAAGATACAACATGTTTTTTACATGTTTATATAATCCAATATACACTTATCGTATTCCTACCTATCTTTGATTTAATATTATTCGATATAAAATTTTTTGAATTTTGGTTACTTTTAAAATATTTAGGCTTTGTAAAAAAATATTTAAAACTAAACTGCTAATAATTTTTTCATTTTTAATATTTGTTTTATATACATAACGCGAGATTTTTGAAATTAAGTTACACAATTTTTTTATGTATTACTAAACATAAAAATGTGAATATTTTTAAAGAAATTTAGGTAATGAATATAAAATATTTTTTTTGTAAACAACTAAAACACAAATTTTCAAAAATTCCTCCCTAAGTCTGTAGTATATACTTTTACATTATTTAATAAATTTTAATTTTAAAATAATATTTCACGTGCATATATAAAAAAGGGGTCCCCGGTTCTATTTTAGTTTTATCTAGATGTCCGTAGCTTAATGTTAATAGGGCACCGCTGGTCTACACTCCTAGGCATTATACAAATACAAATATTGACGACCAACAACAGGCTCAAGGCCCAACAAGGTTGGTCCATCTAGTACCTCTTAACTATCCCCCAATGCATATCTAACTTCCTCTTAAAATCCGTTACTCCTTTACAATTAACAATATTCACTGGCAAATTGTTCCATTTGTCTATTACCCTATTATAGAAATAGTGTTTTCTCCCTTCCCGATTAAAATGGGATTTGTTTAACTTAAACCCATGACCTCTCGTTCTATCACTCATATTAAAATCTAAACCCTCCACATCTCCTTGTTTGATAAATTTGAATAGTTGAATCAAATCTCCCCTAACCCTTCTTTCTTCCAGAGTATACATATTCAAATTTCTTAATCTATCTTCATAATTCATGCCTGAAAACCCTTGAACCATTTTAGTAGCCCTGTGCTGAATTTTCTCTAACAATTCAATGTCTTTTTTAAGATATGGTGACCAGAACTGTACAGCATACTCAAGATGTGGCCTTACTAAACCTCTGTACAATGGCAAGATAATATCCTTAGATTTTGATGAAACACTTTTCCTGATGTACCCCAACATTCTATTAACTTTTTTGCTAGCCACTGTACATTGATGACTCATTTTAAAATCTTCATTTACCAACACACCCAGATCGCTTACAATCTCACTATTTTTGATTTCTGCACCCTGTAAAACATATGCAGCCTTACTATTTTTGATACCCATGTGCAACACTTGACATTTACTGATATTAAAAAACATACCCCATTTAACAGCCCATTCTGATATTTTTGTTAAATCACCTTGTAATTGCTCTATTTGTTCCCCAGAATTCACAGTCCCCATAATTTTTAAATCATCTGCAAAGATGCTGACCTTGCTCCCAATCTCCCAACTAATATCATCAATGAAAATAATAAATAAAAGTGGACCTAACACAGAATAAAAGTGGACCTAACACAGAAAATTCTCTGCATCGGATGGGTTGTCCGGATATCCGGTTATTTTCTTTTTTATTTATTAAGAGTTTCCTTGATAAGAATGCTATTTAAAAGAAACTAAACAGTTGACAAAGGGAAATATGAGTTACTGTTTAACGGAAGGAAGTTGTGAGCCATGAAAAATTGACGTTGAAAACAGCTTGCGTTTGTATTAACTTCACGTTTGTCTTCTAGATGTCGCCACGAGTTCTGAATGCCGAAAATGTGTCCAATGCATAAGAAATATTTTCAATTCGAAAGAGATGTTCAATTCCAAGTATAAAAAATAAAATTAAATTTGTATTGGTATTTAAATTGAAATTAACAATTTGGACAGGATTAGATAGGACATTAGCAACAGTTTAATTTCTTGAGACACTTTATAAATAGAATTGAAAGATTTAAAATAAAAAAATGTATAAAAAAATATTTTTACTAAACTCCGGAATAATATATGTGGCTTGGAACAAGATCAAGCAATATCCAATGCAATGATCAATGATGTTGGTTGTTTTTGTTACAAGACACTTATATGTAGTTTTATTTTTCATCGGTCATACTGTTTGTTTGTAATTTTTATAAAGTCCAATAAAAAAAAAAGGCAACACAAGTATAGAAATAAATACATTAATGGCAGACCCATATAACATCAACCATTATATTTTTAACAGTGTAGAGCTTACCGAAAACGCAAGGAGGAGCAGGCCGAGCAAACTCGCCGCGTAGAAAGTATTCGCGAACCAAACCGTGCAATGGAGATTGTGCCTACTCGATTTTTTTTTTGAGTTTTCGATTAGAACAAATATCAAACGAAAATGAGATGTTAATAGAAATTCGGGTCGATAAAAAAGCTTTTTTGAAAGTTCTCGAACAAACCCAATTCCTCCTTGTAAAATAAAGCCAAAGTCCGACTCTAAAATAAACAAAGATGGAATGGAAGGAAAATATTTTAGGAGAGCGTTAATTATCTCCGAAAGCGACCTGGAACAAAAGAACGAAAATATTTATTTTGGCTGCCTTTGTTCTATTCGAGTTTTTAATTAATTTCTATGAGCCCTCAAATTCATCATTTCTAATCTGATAAGTTGAGAAGTCTACATAAACAATGGTTGACTGATTGCCGCTTTCTAAAACATCTTTTGGATGGAAGAACTTTTAATTACAGATCCGAGAGAATGAGGGTTAAACATTTCTTTTTGATTCTTCATCGTTTCCATTTCAAATTATGCTGGAAATCGGATATTTTTTAGTTAATCTGTGTACACAATGAAAAGTTGCAATTTATATATAGAGAACAAAACACCTCAAGAAAAAAAAATATCATAACCAAATTGCGGATACAAAGGGTGCTATGATTCAAATTTCAATTAAAAAAAATGATTAAATATTTAAAATCAAGGATTTTCCTCAGCAATAACTATTTTTATGAAACTTAACTAGAAACGTTTTCATATTATGCAAATATACTTCAAAGAATATCGCAGACATGCATGTTTTCAGGCATCAATGTTCTCACATTTAATAATGGACACTATTCAGTACCTGGTGTCGAGATTAGATTTGGCGTCGTTTTGAGGTATAAGTAACTTCACGCGCATATGTTATTCATTGGTGGTGACCACGTGGTTTCTTATTCACCAATCACAGAGGCTAATCGGTAATTAGCTTTTGTTTATCCGTCTGTATTTTAATCTAGAATCCGAAACCAGGTCGTGCAAAGGGTATACTTTACCCCTTTGAGTTTTTTTTCCCTTTTTATGGACGCATATTTCGAAAATACGTAAAAGTTACAGTTGAACATCATTTTGACTTAAATTTAAGAATATTTTGACTTTAAACCATTATCACTAATTAAAGTTTTTTTTGTTAATTAACGTCGCACTAGAGCTGTACAGTGGGCTATTGGCGACGGTTCGGGGTCTATCTCGAAGGAAAGACCCGGGAACACATACACATTCACACACACATTCATTCCTGCACCTCGTTATTTTAGAACCATGGTCAGATGACGAGGAAACACCTGAACTGGCACCCAACGCCTTCAATAGACGTCGGGACTTTGGACCCCGATCAGATTTATCGTGCACCAGTCCCGTATACACGCCGTTAATTTTTGCGGATATTCTGGACGACTTTTCTAGTATTTTTGTAGCGAAGCTGACAACCCTCCGATCACAAGATCACTACTTTTTTACTTTTCTTTGTCAAGACCATAGCACGGGTTCGAACCACCAATCTTCGGATTAGTAGTTGAACGCCTTTAACCGGCCACGGAGGCGGTGGTATTGGTAAATTCCAACTAACATAAAAACACGGTACAATAGCCGATATTTTCCTTGATGCTCTGTAGAGTACCTTATTTTTCTTTAGACAGACGCCTATTAGAGTCCCCGATACTGTTAGTTAACACTAACAACTACCAATAAAAGTTTACTTGACAGAAGGGCGTAAAAGTCGTGAGCAGTGGTAAAGAAACACGATCCAGAACGCTATTCGACGAGGCAACAAGGACAAAAGGCCATAACAAGAAAACTAACACAAACGGACACAGTTTCGTAAGAATTTAGATTGGAATTCCCGGCATTGAATTGCTGAACATTAAAGTGCTTTTGCGGGGTAATTCACTTTAAGCGGGAGATGGAAAACCCGGGTAAATAAATCTTTTTACTCACCTCCATTGTCTGTGAATGGTTCATGGATTTTATAGCATTGATAGCACATTGCCTGGAGGAGTAAGTGACAAAAGCACAGCCTGGAAAGAAAACAATCGGGTAAGTGAGGCATTGCAAGTGAGTTTTTGGTTGCTGTCTTATTAAGGGGCAATTACTTTTAAGGATTTTACGGCAATAAATTACTTTTTAAAAAGGACGCAATTATTAAATGCAATAAAAAGTAACGAAGTAAATAATTATTAATTGGTTAAAAATAAAAACGTGAGGCACTCTGAGAAATTTAATACAACCAATGGGACTACACTGTTAAAAATTATTACAACCTTGCACCAAATTTGATACCCATTTAGCTGCAACCAACATGTGGTGCTTAGTTTCACCAATTTAAGGTGCTACCACGGATACCATTTAGTGGTGAAACGTTGCACCAAAACTTATAACGTTGCATAAAACTCAAAATTCGAATTTTCTTAGTATTTTAGCAGCAGTATTTTTGTAGCGAAGTTGGCAACCCTAGATCACAACTCTAACTTTTCTTTGTCAAGTCCACCGATCGGGATTGAACTAGGAATCCTTTGATTCATAGCTGAACGCCTTTATCCACTAGGCCACGGAGGCCCTTGAGAGTAGCTGTCTTTTTTTAACAGTGTACCCTCTTCATAACGTTGTAAAATGCACATCCTGTATAACATTGTTAATTCTTTACAACATTGTTAACCCTTTTAACGCTGTAAAACAGTTGTAAATACGACCAGATTTTGACGTTATTACAACGTTAGTTAAAATGTAGTCAATCTAGGGGCATTTCTTACCTTTGCTCTGACCAGAGGCGTCTCTTAAGACTGTGCATTCTTCAATGCTTCCAAATGCGGAAAACATAATCCGAACATCATTTTCCGTACACTTTTTAGACAGCATCCCAATGAACAGTTTCCTTTCTGTAAATAAAAAGAATAAATATTGATTATGGAAAACTTTGAAGTATGACACTTTTTCAATACAATTTTCAGTCAACACAATTTTCAATTTGTGGTATTGTTCCTTTTGGGGGATACTTTGCTTTTGGAGGCATTGGATGGATGTATACAGAAAAAATTATAGTGTATTCCATTATCATTATCATTCCATCATCGAAAACAAACAGGAAACGAATTTGTTTGTTAAAAATGTTAGTAATGATAAAAAGTAACAAAAGTGTGTCTCTACAAATGAGGAGCAAACATTAAAAATGCGTTTTGTCACATAAAGGTGATTCGTGGGAAAACGCGAATACTTTTCTTAAATGCATTGATTGGAAAAAAACGAAGCATGCACCCAACACATCAGATCATTTGGCGACTTCCAAACAAAAATGCCAAACCTCTACAACTGCTAGATCATGCACAGATTCCGATACAATTCCAAGTTCATTTCAATGGGACAAAATGTGTTTTGGATGAATAAAATAGGTAATTTCTACAGAAAATTCGGAGGCGAATTCAGTTCTGTATTAATATAATTCTCAGAAATTTTAGACATAAACGTTTTTAATGTTTGCTCTTTAAGAGTACGTTCAAGAGGGTTTGTGCAGCATCAAAGCTGAAAAACGCAGAATTATATTATTTAAGATTATTTTATTCAGACGTCCCAGCTAAAAACCCTTAATCAAAACTGTGAAATTGAAAGTTTTATACAGGATATTGAAGCAAAAAACTGCAGATATTTCGAAATTTTTAATTTTTCTGCATAAAAGCTTCAAAATTAAAGTTTTGTTTGCATGTTATTGAAGGTTTTTATAGTTTTTACGAAATAATTTGAAACAAAAACCTTAAATATATATTTAAAAATATTCCGATTTTCATGCATAAAACCTTCATTTTCTCAATTTTGATGCAGGTTTTATTTTTTGATGGGTTGTTGAGAAAGTAATTTTTTTCATTAATATTTCATACTAATTAAAATACATTTTAAAATTTGTTTTTAATCATTCAAATCTAAAAAACTCATTACTATTAAGGTAAACAAAAAAATATATTTATAAATTATATATAAAAAAAAGAAAATTTCTTCACCAGAATCATGATTAAAAATGCCACAAAGACAGCCTTTTTTCAGCAAAACAATTGCATTTCAAATGTCAGCCGCGGCATAGTTTTAATCAGCAAAAAGTAGACAATAAAGCTCTCTGCAGAATAATTAATTTTTTCTCACAATTACATCAACAATTTTAGCAAGAAACCCTAGTTTAATCTAGGGAAAAAGTCGTACTGTGTCAACACTTTACCCGAACTAATTTCGTCCCGGTAAGTACAGCCACGATAAAAATAAAAGCAAACGTGTTCAAGAACTCATGAAGGAAACTCAATTAATCTGTCATATGGCATTTACACTTTTTTGAATGTGGATAATCTCTCAACAGATGAGATTAGTGCATGTTGCTTGTTCCGAATGTGGCAAGGTATAAAAAGAGAATAAAGCGGAGAAAAAAAAGAGGGTTTTTCCAGACTCGAAAATTGGTGGGGGCTTGGTTTTTCTTTCTAGCAAAAAAAAAAAAAAAAAAAAAAAATGGAAACGGTCAATTAAAGGGGAATAGTTAATTTCCGGTATTTATTTTTTCTAAATAAATGCGAAATAAATAGGGAATGAGAGAAGTTTCAGAAATTATATTTGGCTGTATTTTTTCTCTTTCGATTTCTTGTAGAAAGGTTAATGTCATCCCGTAATTATCAGTGTATCTATATATTTGTGTCATTATATAATTTCAAATTTTATTAGTATAAGGGTGTTATGAAATCGACAACTAATTGGAGCCAGACTGTACCATGAATAGCAATATTTTAAATAGCGTTCTTGTGAAAATAAAAATATATTTTAAAGTATTTAATATTATCACAACAATATTAAAAATTCTTTACTTCATTCTAATACTTTTCAAAATTGAAGATATTTAATAATATATATATATTATTAGAGATATATATATATATATATATATATATATATATATATATATATATATATATATATATATATATATATATATATATATATATATATATATATATATATATATATATATTGAACTAAACATGAAACGGAACCACTAAAACTGTTATCATTTGGAAACGGAATAAAAAGATATCTAAAAATATCCCATATACGTCGCTTTTAATGACTTCAAGGAAAATTCATGACAAATTTGTAAAAAAATCGAATAACGCGTTTGGTCGTGACTGCGTAATAAACAAATTTACAGACATACATAGACGAAATGCCAAACAGATAAATAGACGAAATGCCGAAAAGTAGAGTTAAAACAGGACCTCGCTATTGCTCGATCAATAAAAAATATATAAATAATAAGTATTCATAAAATCGAGTTATTTATAACTAGATATGGAATTGAGTTAGTTATTTTAATATATTTAAGTTTACGTAAAAAATATTTTTACGTTATATTAATAAAGTTTGAAATTATAGAAATGTTAACCACTTCAGCGTATATATATATATTTAAATACTAAATCATTGACAAGGGTGTGGAAAGTAAGAACTCTGACAACTTTTTAGTTTATATAAATTAGTAAATATTGAATTTCAGTTATTCTCTTAACATATACTAGTAGTTCTGAAAACAGTATACCTCGAGATCCCCTTCCCCCCGAAAAACACCAACGTTGATTTTAATAACTTAAAAGGAATATTCCTGCCAAATTTGATGAAAATCGAACAACGCGTTTGGTCGTGACTGCATAACAAACACATTTTAGAGACAAACAGACGACGTGCCGAAAGGTCGAGTTAAAACAGGACCCTGCTAATGCTCGGTCAGTTATAGCATTGAAATACAATTTCTCAAACACTATGCATATCAAAAACTTTAGGCAGTCTATAGCAATCGTAAATTCATTCATACTGTCAATAACACATTTTAAAATGTAAATAACGAAAATACATTACTAAATTATTATGAAATTTTTCGCGAAATGCAACTTACTTCCTCAGTACATCTTTCTACCGTTCCAAAATACACACTTTTGATAGATGGAACAAATGAAGTGTTTAAATTCGAATTTAATGGGATTTTAACGGTTTCTTACACAATGCAGCCAATGAAGAGGAATCGCATTATGCAAGCCTGTCTATGTTCGAAAAAATACAAAAGGGGGAATAATTATAGATCCATTAGAATACATTTGCTTTCTTTGAAGTACGCAGTATGTAAGCAATATGATCGGCGAAGCGTTTGCTTACTGTGAGTGCAACGACATTAGCAATAATTAATTCTTGGCGTACTTGTAAGAGCATTGAACACTTGCAGATTTTGACGAAATGTAAAAAATGTTAAGGTTAGAGGTTACATAATTGCAAACTATGCTCAACAATGTGAAGTTTAACGTCTAAAAGTTGTCTTTTGGAATTAAATTGATTAAAGTATTTGTTATATTAGGAAATATTTTACTGTGACTTTTTAGGAAGGAACACGAATACCAGTTTTTTTAAACGAAATTAATCTGTTTATTTTGATAAAAAAAACTAATTTTTTTTTCTATTTATATTACATAAACATTGAGATTTAGTTATATTAGTTTAATTTCATTGTATTACATTATGTAAACGTAAACATTAGTTTGTGAGAAATAGGGTTTTAATCATTTTAAAATCTTATTTTTTACTCAATTGTAAAAAGCTGGTCGGATGGTAAATTTAATGATGGCATTGAATACATTACATTAAATGCTCATGCATACTTGAGCGCTCTACGGATAAGGTACTGGACTGCGGTGCTGATGATCTGGGTTCGATTTCCGGTAAAGACTTGGCTGTTATTGTCGATATTTATTGAAAGTGATTTTTGAAGGCAGCTTATGTAGGCAAGCATATACTCCTTTTTGATCAGTGTACTAATTTTTACTCATTTTTGAGTATTTGCCTTTTTTAAAATTGAAACTTATGTATTCGAAGCCATTGGCCATTTAATCTGTTTATTGTAAAAAAATAAAACCAAAAATGTTTGTATTTATATAACATAAACACTGAGATTTAGTTACATTGTGTTACATTATGTAAACATTAGTTTGTGAGAAATTAGGTTTTGATCATCTTAAATTTTTATTTTTTACTCTTACTTTTATCTTACTAAAATGTACTCATAAATGAGTATATTTTACTTATTTTGGAGTACCTCTTTTTAACAGTGAATACATTTTTGATAGAATCAATTCGATCAATTATTTTAATTCAAGTGTTTAAATTTTTTTAATTCAATCGACTGCGATTCTGTTTCAAGAACTTCTGTTTCAAAAAGAAAAAATCGGAATAACTTCTACTTCTCAGCATTACTCTATGTATCAGGTCTTATCGAGCTCGCTAGACATATTTCAGTTACTTTCATAACTCATGCTCACTACACACTTCAGGACTTGAGGTTCTAAAAGAAAAGGCGGCAAAAGAGTTGAGTAAAGACACTTCAAAAATAACCTTTGAAAGTGTGTCAAGGAATTTGTAACCCAAAACGGAATGTTCATTGCCCAATGAGAAATGGTGTTATAAAAGACTAATTATTCTCCAAGCGCAAATCCTTCGTTTTATTCAAAAGACATTTGGCCTGTTAACGGTCATCAGTATATTTATTACACTTCAAATAAATGATCGCAAGCATTCTTTTTTCGCCTGTTCAAGCAAATGGTCTGTAAAGCGAAAATCGGCTGGAGTCATCTATTAGAAAGAAAGGGCATTTTGAGAAAAGCCCGCTATAAATTAAAAGAATGACAAATGCTGCTGTGGATGGAATGAAAACGGTTCTCTGTGCAGTGGATAAAGACTTTTGAGCGTGATATAAAGTAAAAATTAGCCAGAGATTAAATGAAATGGAAATTGTTGTTGACAGGCTGAAAGGCAATGTAGCGAGCGGGCCTGGGATAAAGTTTGTTGCTAATTTTGATGTATGACGCTGTTTAATATGTGGGAAAAGAATTACTAGTTAATGACTGTTTAAGAGTGATAATCATCTGTTATTTGTTTGTAATGTTAGGAACTAGTAATAAATGTTCCTTTGCGGCAGAGTAAATAGTGGGAAACTTTTGGTCAAGAACAATGAAATGGATTCCGTCTTGAGTCGTATAAAGTAAAATATATTCGTTGAAAATTACAAAAATGCGAAATAAATTTCGTAATTTTGATGAAAAATTTATGGTGGATTTCAGAAGACTGAAACCAAAAAATGACATTTATATATAAAGATAGTTAAAACAAAACCATCCTTAAGTTGGACATCGTTTATTTTGGTTTCCAAGATCTTGACCACTTTTAGTTGTTCAAATATTTGCACAGAAGATGGTTTTGCACATTATTTGATGTCGATTGCTTAAATGGAAACTGTGTTATCACGACTCAAATTATCTTACTATCCATTGTTTTGCCGCGATTTTTTAACATTACTTCTTCTTATAATTTCTTTATGTTGCTCTTGCCACGGCTCTGGTGGTATAACGGATAAGGCCCTGGACTACGGTGAGGACGACATCAAGTAGGCGGATTGGGATCGACTTCCTGGTTGTAATTGTTGAAATTTATTGAAAGTGATTTATGATGGCATCCTATGTAGGCAAGTAACTGCTATTTTTAAACTCATTTTTGAGTACATGTGTTATTCAAAAATGAAATTTATGTATTCGGAGCTATGATAAGCATCCAATGTAATAAAAAATGAGTACATTTTATTTATTTTTAAGTACCTATTTTTAACAGTGTATCGGTGCAAGTAACATACTTTAAAATAAGTATTCTCTTATTGAATGTACCCCCTTCAACAACTTTTCTAAGATGCTCTTCTTGAATGGTCTTTACACAGAAAAAAACCTTTTCCCATCCTAGAGCAAAACGGGGGCAGTCACAGCCTTCAAATGTACTTATTCACATATAGGCGTGAAGCTTTTTTCGAATGACGAACTATTCGATAGCAGAAGAGTCAATCTCAAAGTGACATATTGGAGCCAGAGAAGAACCAAAGTCGATTTTTTCCCCAAGAAAGAGCGAAATAAATAGGGTCCGAATAAAAAGAAAATTCTTCTAGCTGGCGTCGTCGAAAATCTGGCCCATGGAATCCTAAAGATAGGAAGTTGAGAGCAAATAGCAAACGTATTGATTAAACATCGGCGAAAAGAGGTAGACAATATGGAAAAGCCGTGGAGCCAAAAGTACTGTCGCCAGATAGCCGACAAAGAAAAAGAATTTACTTCTCCAGGAATGGCAACATCTCCAGCTTCTCAAGGTCTAGAATCGATTGCTTTGTTTACTTTTTAGGCCTATACCATGCCATCTACTAAGTGCCTGAATTGATAGAGTCTGGATCGGGACGTGTTTAATTGACCGGGCTGGAGACGATGGGATTCGGTTACTGCTATGTCTCGATATTTGTGGAAATAAACTTGTCTTGGTTCATTTTTAGGTATGCATTTAGAGTCGATATTCGTATTACATATCACAAAAAGAAAAAAATAACAACATTTACGACACCATTATATTCTCTGTATCTCTGACTACCCGACAAACTTTGAACGACTTGAATCTTCAATTGAAGATTTTAATGAAATTGTAACTGAGGTTTATGTACAAACACTTAACCGTTTGTGGGATAGTAATGTAATAACCGACTTTTTCCGTATATCGCCTACTAACTTAAATACTGAAACACTTTTGAAATCAAAAGCATTGTAGATACTTCTGAAAGTTATCCTTAATAAAATAAAAACCAGATATTAAAAAAAGGCATGTGTTGTTAATATAAATTCAGCACTCTCTTGTTTTAAAAACAACTTTATAGCTTAGATATTTTTTAAAAAACGAGAAAGATATATTTTTCCATATGTACATTAATCCCGCGACCAGAGTCTTTAGTTTAAAACAGCAAATCTATTATATAAAGCAGCCTATACTTGGAAAAATTTCGTTATATCTATGCAATTTTTCCGAACTTATATGATAACACACACTGTTAAGATAGATATAAAAAATAAGTAAAATGTACTCATTTTTAGTACATTCGATGCTTATAATGTTTCCGAATATAAGTTTAAATTTTGAAAAAGACATGTACTCGAAAACATTATTTCCTCTAAAACACAATATTTCTTACGTTATAATGTGTGTAGTACCAATTGTATATTATTGATAGCAAAATTTATACTTCCTATTTATATCTAAAATCTATAGGGAGAACGCATAAAAGGTTGAATGCTAAAAAGTTAATGTGTTCTTCCAACGTTCTGTACCCGAAATTTAGTTAAAATTAATCTGTATTATCAAGTTATACTTATTAAATTATTTATTTAGTTAGTAAATAGTTTGTAAATAGTAAAAATAATTATTTATAAATGCAAATATTGACGACCAATAACGTGCTCAAGTACCAAAAAGGTTGGTCCCCAGTCTAGTATCTTCTAACTATTACCCAATGAATATGTAACTTCTTGTTAAAATAGATTACTCTTGTAAAATTAACAATTTTCAATGGCAGGTTGTTCTATTTGTTAATTATCCTATTAAAAATACATAAAAAGACTATTTAAAAAAAAATGTCTAAATTAGAAACTAGTGTGATGAGATAGGTCTATTTTTCCTCATTAAAACCTAGGTATAGTTTCCTGAAAATGATTCCTGTTGATTTATCTTGTTAAAATGGGTTGATACTCATTCTTCCAACGACTTTATACTTATTTCTAGATCTTTTATTAAATAATTTTATAATATGCTCCTAAATATTCAATATAGTATTTTAAAAGATTTCACTTGACATAAAACACGGCACATAAGTTTTGTTTTACACAGTATATACATTTTATTTTTATTATTTGCCAGTAGTCTAACTTTAAATATTGGCTTTTTCGATTTTAATGACATTCACTACATTTGCGAATTTATTCAATTCGCCCAATCAGATTTCAAGTTACCTCTGCCAATCAGGTTTCAGACAGGCAGACAGACAAAAAGCGTTATTATTAGTGTTTCTATTTTGTACCTTTAACGGTACGAAACACAAAAAAAAGTTAAATAAACCCTTCCCTCACCTCCCATGCGATTTGACCCTCCCCCATGAATATAAATATAAAATTCAATTCAACCAACATACAGAAAGAACTTCTCCCCCCTTCGAAAATGGTAGAGCAAAAAAAAAAAAAAAAGCAGACTCAATTTTCATAAAGTAAAAGTTAAAAAAAATGTAGGAGCGGCGCTACAAAAATGGCCGGCGCCGTTTGTAGATATTCCCCCAGGCTCCGAGACTCGCGTCGCGCAGAGAAGCCGAAAGTAAAGGGTCAT
The DNA here is from genome assembly GCA_963932185.1 of Troglohyphantes excavatus. Taxonomy (NCBI): domain Eukaryota; kingdom Metazoa; phylum Arthropoda; class Arachnida; order Araneae; family Linyphiidae; genus Troglohyphantes; species Troglohyphantes excavatus. The sequence continues at coordinate 69,653,990 of OZ010672.1, forward strand.
GAGTGAGCCGGGGGTGACCTACAGATCCAGAGACTTTGACCTGACGCCGACTGTTGGACCTGGTGCCGCCCAGTAAGGGAGACATTTTTAATTCAGGGTGGATTTATTGCGACGGAGAATCTTTTTCCTAAATTGATTTCTTCTTACTTGGAGACAATTTTTTGATTTATTTTTGCTTTTTTATCCGTTTTTTGTTAACATACAGGAGTAAGTATGACTGAGGATAGGGGGAGGGGGGAGTAAAAAAAAATATCGGTATGGCGCCGGTCGGCTTGGTGTGGAATGAGTGATAGTTGGTATTGGAAATTCAGGGCTTTGACAACTCTTGCAGCATTTCTGTTTTCTTATTACTATTAAAGATGTCTTACAGGTTATTTTTCTTCTTTTTTTTTCCCCTCGCTTTTCCTGATTTCAATGAATTTCTTTCCGGTTTTTTCTGTTGTTGTTTCTGTCTGATGGTCGTGAGTTCGGGGAAAGTTTAGGAAAATAAAAATTCGATTTAGACTAAGTGATTCGGGTATGGATCTTTCTGGGGGGAGTTTGATGGGGGGTTCTATTTTTTTTAAAGTTTGGTTGATAAAGAAAAGTGTAGTCAATGGCAATTTTTTAAAAATAGATTCAGCGCAAAAAGTTTTTGTTATGTTACTTGAAAGAAAAGAAAACTGAACGTTTATACTAACGTCATTTTTTCAAGTTTGTTCGTTCGCCTGTTTAACATATAAATTAAATACATTACAAACGGATAATACTAGTTTAATGAAACTAGCTGTTTGGCCCCGCGTTGCTGGAGAACTCGGGCCGCCGTCGGGTCACGAACCCGCGACCTATTGCTCCGAAGTCCCGAGCCCTATCAACTAATCTACATATCCACGTTGTACCTAGATCTTGGAAAAAAAATGTTATGATGTTTTTTAAATATTTCTTTTAAACTTGTTTGTTAAACAAACAGTTGATATTTATGAAATAAACGTACAACTCATTTGTGCTGCGGGAAATTATCTTTCTTTTGATACCTTACTTGTTAAGATTCGTCGCGTGTAAGAAATATTAAAAAAATAATGCATCTGATTTTACATAGTTATTCTCCAGAAACCTTAAGTCAGGTGGATTTTTTTAAAATTCCAACTTTGTGTGAAGGGACAGTGTCAAATGGCAAAATAAATTTTAAAATTAAACAATGGCAAATAAAAATAACAGTGACAAAATAAAATTTTGAAATAAATACTTTAAATTATATTGAGAGTGGTTGACAAATGGAAGTACTTGATAAGGAAATTTGAATATAGTATTTTAATTTATATGAAACACAACATTTAAATCTCACTTATTTTCTATACTAATATGAAGAATAATTTAAAACGGTCGAATTGTTTATACTGAAAACAATGCTTATACTATAAACAATGTTTATACTATAAACAATGTTTATACTATAAACAATGTTTATACTATAAACAATGTTTATACTATAAACAATGTTTATACTATAAACAATGTTTATACTATAAACAATGTTTATACTATAAACAATGTTTATACTATAAACAATGTTTATACTATAAACAATGTCAGCATTAAAATAATACATATAATATCAGCATTAAAATATATACATTTTCATTTATTAATTAATGCAATTTTGGATAAATAAATATGTATAGCGGAAATAATCACAAACTAAAAAATAAAGAGAAAACATTATAAAAATATTCTGCATAAACTTTATAATAAATAAATTTTTAAATAATATTTTTCTTTCACTGGAACTAAATAACATAATATGGAATGGGTATAAACGTTGTTTAAATTATAAACATTGTTTATAATTTAAACAACGTTTATACCCATTCCATATTATGTTATTTAGTTCCAGTGAAAGAAAAATATTATTTAAAAATTTATTTATTATAAAGTTTATGCAGAATATTTTTATAATGTTTTCTCTTTATTTTTTAGTTTGTGATTATTTCCGCTATACATATTTATTTATCCAAAATTGCATTAATTAATAAATGAAAATGTATATATTTTAATGCTGATATTATAATACAAGCCAATGGTGCGAAGTAACGAGTTAAATAATAATTAAAAGAAGTGTTTAGTAATATGCCATTGTAAAAAATTGTAAATAATGATTTAATTTAAGACTTCGATATAACGGACTAATGATCCGATGGACCTAAATGTTTTAAGAATCACTCCTTTTTTCTTTAGCAATAATTTTAGAAATGAAAACTATTTTTTATGAGTCTAGAATATATTTTCTCCCTATTACCTATTATAAAATTATAATATTTTATATGTTTAAAAATATATTTTTATAGATTTTACTTCTTGCTTATTAGAGTTTTTATTGTTTTTTTTAAAATAGTTTTTAACTAACAATTAAATAATATATAAGAAATCATAAATTACTTTTAATTAAGCATAAAGTTGGCAAAAGTTATTTTAGAGTTTTTCTAAATATTTTTTAATATCAAACATGGTAATTGTAGTTAATGCATTACATTTTATATTTAGCATAAAAAATGTATGAATTCTATTTGGCATTTTGTAAGACATACAAGTCGATATTAAATCCAATTAGATCTTTAGAGAGGAGAGAGAAAGAACAAATAAAATATTTTAATTACAAGGTTAGTTAAATTTATACATATAACATTGTTTTCTTCAAATACCAACAGATGGCGCTGCATGTAGAGCTAACGGAGCTAACAATCTCAAATGAAAATAAGATTTAGTGACACAAAACTTGCTGCTTCTGAAAATCTCTTTTAAATTAACAAAAATATGACTTTTTTCGTAATCGCAAACTGTATATTAAACCTAGGAAAATTAAAAAGCACTGTAATAGTAACAAAACTTTATAGTGTTTAAGTTAACTATACTGTTTTTTAAAGAAAGCTTTGGAAAATTAGGAGGAATTTGGAAAATTTAGAACCCATTTTTACAGCTGCAAAACTTTGAATGTTTAATACTAGTAAATTTTAAATATTTTATATTGTTTTTTTAGAGAGGCTTTGGTAGATTGCTTGTTTGTGTTAGATTTATTTTCTAGTTAGTCAATTTTGTTGTTATTATTAAAAATAATTAAAAAAAATAATGAATAACATACGGGACTTAAGAAAAACAACAACAAGGGAGCAATTCATAATAGTTGAATCAAATATATTTATACCTATTTTATAAACACAAAAATAAAATTTGACGATTTCTCAAACTTTAACAAATGTTTGGTTAGACTAAAGACTATAGTAGCGCAAATAAAAAGATTTAAATCAAATAAACATTAATATTAATTAATTTTCTACGATTTTTAGACACTTTTAGGTAAATCGAAATAAGTTTCCCAATTACTATTTGTGGTTTCCTATGTTACTTGATATTTTAAGATTTTTATTCAAGGTTTTTTTTTTTAAATAAAAAAAGAGGCCGATTTTTATATATGCTTCTTAATAATTTTTAAAAAAAATATTGACAAAAATCATTTTAACAATTGTTAGAAAATTTTCACTTTTGATGAAACAATTAGTAGTTTTATAATTGCGGCCTTTGGGTGGTTTAGCATGGTTAAATTTAAAACAAAGATTATGATAATAAGTGATGATTGAAAGATATAAAAAATCCATTATTTCATCCATTCGAAAAGGTAAACGGGCTTGTAATGGGAAGTTTATAAGATGAAGTCTCGTAATCCATACAATGGTTAATTTTCTATAGGAAAAGTGAGCAAATTTTTCCCGAGGGTGTTTCCTTTGCGATAGATCCCAAATTGTTTGTCGATATCTCATCTGTTAAGTTCTAGTGTAATTTGAATCAAATTTAAATCAGGAAAATAGTCTGTGTTGAAATATAGTTAAGATTTGAGAAGCCTGATTGATAGAAGTTTGATAAGTAGATAATACACATGGTATATTAAATTAATTTTTTCATTGTGCTCAAATGTGGCTAATGACAATTCAATAGTTTTTCAGAACAGCTATTTGAAAGATTGTAGCGTTATTATAAGGTTTGGATGAAGAATAACACTCGTTAAGGGATTCTGCCAATTTTAGGAATCCCACTACGTTTAAAACATCAATTTCGATGAAAATTGTCATATTTTTTTATTTGCTGGTTTTAATGACTGTATTTAAAGTGGATCAATTACAACGGAAGCAATTTCAATATATTGCAAATGTACAGAAAAAACAATTAACTTTAATTGCTTTTTCTGAAAATGAAAATTTTGCGATATGTTGTGCACAAAATCATAATTTATCAAAAAGTTCTGAAGATATTTAAAAAAAAATTTGTACAGGATTGTTTATTAAACTGTTTTGAAGACAATGAACTAACAATTTTGTTTTACATTGTTTACTTTTTAAGGTATGGTTGTTTATGCAAACTATTGGCAGTCAATTTTATCAAAATGTATCTTTGAATAACATAATTTTCTTAATTATCAACATATCATTTAGATTTTAGTTCATTGCCTATACTTATGCCATAAATACACTCAGTAAAAAGAAAATTTAATAATTTTCAATAGAATTTATTATATATTTTTTTTCGTTTTACTTCAGATTCTACTATAATTTGCCAGAAAAAAAAGACAAATTTACTAAAGTTTTTTGGTTACATAATTTACTATTTAACATTTTTGATGGTTGTAAATCACAATGGTTTCTAAAAGTAGGTTAAACTATCATTAATAGCTAGTTTGAACAAATGTTCTCCGCTCGTAGTCGGATATCTTAAGTAATTGTTATTCTCCTTCTACAATAAGATACTACAAATAAGGGTGTTTAAGAATTCTATTTACAACTTCGACAAGCAATAAAACCTAAAAGAAATAAGATAGATAAGATATGTTGCTTGTACATATAACAGCAACACATAACATTTTATTTATAAGCAAATTTAAAAAAAAAACTTTTTTTAACAGCGTACAAATAAAATTGCATGTGTTGCTATTATATGTACAAGCAACATAACTTTTTTTTAACGGCGTACAAATAAAATTTCATGTGTTGCTATTAGATGTACAAGCAACATAACTTTTTTTTAACAGCGTACAAATAAAATTTCATGTGTTGCTATTACATGTACAAGCAACATAACTTAGTTAACTTATATTTTTTAAAGATTTTATTGCGTGTCAAAGTTATAAATATAATTCTTAAACACTCTGTATTACAATTGAATTGGTGAGAAAAAGAACAGTACTAGTCAAATGCTCATTGGACTTGTACTGTTCTAGTTCTTCTCACCGATTCAATTTGAAGATTCAAATGTGCTCTTAACATCAAATTCATGAAAATACATTTAACGCATTTATGCCCTAAGGCACATATATGCGCATTAAGTGAGTTATTTTACAATTCAGAGAATATCCGAGCATATAGTGAGTTATTAAAGTAATAACATAACGATGTTATGCCTAGTGTGTTATTCAAACAAAGAATATCCAACAGTGCGTTGGGGATAGATCAAAAGAGACGAAACGAATGGAGGAGAAAAGAAAGCAATATTTTATTTTGTTTAAATAAAGAGTGAAAAGTAAAGAAAAGAACAAAATATCGTCCCTTTTAGGGAAGACAATATTTCAAATGATCCTAAATCGTCTCCACTTAGAAAGAACAGTTGAAAAAAGTGTTCTGCTTTTACTGAACCATTTTTTATTCTCCTTGTTGCAACAACTATGGTTGAACAAGGGAACTTCTTTGCGAATAGTGAGATTTTTGAGTATATAGTTGGAAGCATATTATTCTAATGGTTTTCAGTTTTTTATTACTAAGTAGCGATGAAACTAATTAAAATTAACATTGAAATGGCTAGAACATACTTAAAATTATGAGATTAGCCTAATATCGAAGGGTTTAATTATTCAATTTTAATGTATATAAAAAAAAGCATAATATTTTTAATATTAGTTATTTTCTAGTTTAACACGTTCAGTGTGAACGGTCAAATCTGTATTTATCCACAAGTACGAAAGGGGGTGAATGAACCCCATGCAGAAATTATCCACAATTGTGTCACAATTGCTTATCCGTATTTATCCACAAGTGCGACAGGGGGTGAATGAACCCCATGCAGAAATTATCCACAATTGTGTGACGGTGACGGAGTTAATTAACCCCGTCACCGAAAGTAAAAAGTGTAAATACTGTTAAATTAAAAATGTGGTTTAATAACCGATGGGGAACGCTTTTCAAATTGAGAATAAGTTACAGATGTCTGGGGAGGACATAACCACCAACGATGGACGTAATTGCACAGTGGTTTTCCAATTTGTGGTTTGCGAAAGGGTCCTAAGTGGTCCGTGGAAATTTTAAACAATCAATTTTTTTTCTTAAAAAAAAAGAGTCGTGCATTGTTTAAAATGTTTTCTTTTTTTATGCCAAAACAAGCCGAGAAAATTACAGCTTTTTACTGTGGAATAAATAACATTTTGTGCAATATGGTAACCATTTTTATACTTTCTTCTTTACCTTAATTCCTATAAATTTTAACCAGAAATGAATTATTTTTAATATTTTGTTGAAAAAAGTAAATCTTTCTTCCTGATGTGGCTATTGTTGATCTGCTAATATATTGTGGGCTTTACGCAAAAGTGTTGGAAGATTTCTTCACCGTGGCACCATCTGGTGGTTTTAGTAAGAAGTCTTTTCTGCTTTAAAGGGTTGGAAGGAGGAATGGGGGTGGTTTTTAGAAATCTCATATAGACAGTGACATAATGGTTTGTTGTTGGCTCTTGTTTTGAATGTCAAGTAGACAAAATTTCTCGGAATAGACTGTAGATTTGTATAAAAAACAAACCCACATACACTCTTCTTTATATACGTAAATTGAATATTAAACACGACGCTATTTATTCCTCACCGCATATATTAGTCTTACTACCACAGATTGAATTTAACTGACAACCACAACCGACCCCCAAATCAGCTTGGAACATCCCTCCTAGCTTTCCCCTACAAAGTGAGTCTTCCCCTCAAAGCTTTCAGACCCATCCATTAGACAATGCCGGTGTCCAACTCAGATTAAAGCGCAAACATCCCGAATGGCATTAAGAACACGCCAAGGATTCGATAACTTCCCCTCAATCGGACCACAGGTAACTATCCCAAACGTGTTTCCTGTTAAACTAATGCTGGGTGAGGACTTAATTACACACAGGCCATCACATTCGATCGTTGCAGACGCCGTGTGACATGCTCCAACAAACTGCTTATGCAATAGATGGAAGGGTACTTTGCGATGCGCCAGCTATTGTTCTAAACCTTTGCCCGGAAGGCGTGGGAAGTGTAGTTTATAATTGTTAAACGATTGGTATAATCGACGGATTATCAGAAATTACCCAGTCGTTAAAGTGTCAGTTGATATAGGCGTGATTGCGCCGTGCCTAGTGATGATTGGAATCAGTGCTACCTGAATCTTCTATAGTAAAATCACTCCTTTAAAGTGCTTATAGATAACATCGGTG